>CM050404.1:131187035-132413519 GCA_027580255.1 Therioaphis trifolii
GCGCATGTTTAATTCTCGGATATCATCCCTTTCGCGAGTTTTAAAACAAAACGGAATTCGGTTAGACGCGTAAATCGAATCATACGCGCGCGCTCAAAAGGACTTTTCATCATCATCGTGCACGCATTATTAATTCACGGGTGCGAGTGAACTTTGCAGCCAAAGCAAACTTGTCCTGCGTGTACAACTCTCCGCGGTGTGTGTACGCGTTCGACTCGACTCGAATTTCTATTTTAAACCGCAAGGTACACCGGCTAGAGAAAATCCGCTACGGTAGTTTACTGGAAATACGCGTATGAGCGTATCATAAACCTCATATTTAAAGACCGGATTTATATTATCTTAAAATACCCAAAATATGATGCTTATATTCTCTAAAAAACCTTCAAATATTCTCATTATATTCTCTTAAAAATTTATAAAATATGCTAAAATATGCAAAAATATTCAATAAACATCATTATATGCATTAATGTGCATTTTTAAAATTTTTTTTTCAAGACTATTTTAATAGTGAGGTATTAATTAGGTATTAAAAGTTGCGTATTATACCTAATGGAATACTATTGCACTTAGTAAGAGTGGGAAATAGGGATATAATATAAATATAACAGTGTAATATTAAAACATAAAAACAAATATATTATATTATATTCCTTTGATATGTTTTAATTAAAAGTTGTATTATTCACTTAAGTCACAGTGTGAAAAATAACAAATATTAATATATATATATTAAAATATAATAAAAAAAAACAAATTTTTAAACAATAGGTAATCCTTAAATAGTAATTATTTAAGTGGTTTACACTTGCATAGTGAAATTGCACTGAAGTAGCTAAGAATACAAAATAATAATACATATATAAAATTTAAAAAAATATATTCCTTTGGTATATTTTAATCAAAAGTTAAAATAACTATAATATAGTTATATACTAATATAATAGTTAAAAATAAATAGAAATTTTTTCTCGCAATTTACGAAATATTCCAAAATATGCTAAATGGGTTAAATATTCTCAAATATGCAAAAATACTTTTTTCTACGCATTCAGAATTGAACGAAGCGTCCACGTTTTTTACTCTCATAAGACTGCATAGACCCACGAAACGATATGTAAAAACATATGAATCCGGTCTTTACTCATATTGTACGTACAAACGCACACACGTAAAACACGACGATGATGTGTACGACGCGATGTAAAATTACTCGGTTTTGTAGAAAACATCGACTCGTCAGTGGTGTCGGTTTGGAAATTCGTAACGTTTATAACCGTTTTGTGTATCGGTGTAGTTGTAATCGAATATGTCGTCTACGGTAAAAACACATTTCGCACACCCATATCAAAACTGTAACAATTCCGAAAAAACGCTTTTTTCGGGAATGTCAAAAAACAAAGCGTTTGTCAAGTCGGTTTCATAATGTGATTTGAGTAAATAATTTTTTCATAATCAGGCGACGCATATTGATATCAGCAGGACAATCAAAACATTAAACGTATCAATCGAGCCGATTCGTATTCGTATTTTTTTGAGATGCGACAGTTTTGCGTGAAATATTTTAGTCATATTGTTTTCATTATTTCAACTTGAGACTGTTTTGTTTGTACTTTTTGAGTCGATTAATTTTTATCCGTTCAATAATTGTAGATCAAATCAATATTATTGTCATCGACACCGTATCGACTTAAAACAAAACTTGAAAACTACACAATTTTTTTCAAAAATATTGTTGTTATTCGAAATAAAACCCTTTTGCCTAACTAACGTACGCGGACTCCGCTTGTTGTCCAGCGAGTAACTTAAACAACAACCGTTTTGTCGGAGGGACATTGTTATCATTCATTCGACATAATATATCCTTACACTGCCATTTGTCGGAGAGTAATAAAGATAAACATGTTTTATTGTTTATTGATGTATGTAATTTCGTTTGTATTAGAATCGCAATATACGTTTAACTAAAAACACTATCTTTTTGAGTTATGGCAGTTTTGATCTAGGTGTGCGATTTGTTGTTTCATCGAGTTTATTCCGTTAACCGGATTTATATTAGGAAACTTGTGCGTTTCAAAAACCAATATAAAACCGTGTTCATCCGTCATAAACCATAAAATATCATACAGTTCTGTCACTGAAAAAAAAAATAACCATGAGTCGTATTCATCGTACGGAATCGATATCGTATTGTTTTGTTCAAACAAGATATTTCAATTTGGTGATTACGTAAAAATGACGCAATATAAAATATGACTCTTGGTCATTCAACAATGAAAACATTGGCAACAGAGACCAATAAAGCTTTTGTAACTTTCATTGAACAGATGGTATCTAAAAATACATTCAAATCTCGTTACAGCACAACTGATCTCGCGATTTTTATTTCAGGCCGTCACCCCGAGCTTTTTTTGGCCAAAACAACATAATAACTAATTCATTTTTTTTGTTTTTTTTTTCTTTTCTTCCTCAGACCTCCACTTTAACGTGCACGGTACCCATGCGCACGTCAAACTAACCGAGCTGACATGACTAGTAATTGATATTGAATATTATTGATCGGCATGTGTTGTAATATCGTTAGGGTAGAAAAAAAAACAATAAAAAAAAACGTTTTAAACGTATGAAACGTTTAAAACTGTTTTTTTTTTGTTTTAACCATTTTTTATTGTTTTACATGTTTTATTTGTTACATAGTTTCAACTATAAATAGCTTTATTAAACAGGGAGTCAATTTTTTTTTACCTTAGGGCTCAGGGCAAGTACACGTTTATCATAATACAATTTAAAAATTTTTGTAAGTCAAAACTTAAATACTAAAAAAAATAACAATTAAAGATGGATACATGTTATTAAACATTATGTATATATCTATAGATAAATAAATATATTTACAATCAATTGTAAAGGTAATTATTAGTTGAATTAGAAAGTTTTAGTATTTTCAATTTGTAATTGAATGAGTTTTAACTTTTAATCAGAGAATAAAAAAAAAAAAAAAAAAAAACGCAATAACATAAATTGCACAGAGTTATTTTACGAACAATTAATGTTCATAGAAAATTATCTCGAAATTTACTAAACTTTTACCAAGATAAAATGCTTATATTTAATAAAACGTTTCAATAGTTTATGCATATAACGTTGAAAACATGACTACTTATTAATAGTATTTTAAACACATGTTTAAAACACTTTGCAACCCTGATCGTTGTACAGCTGAAATATTGTTTATTTCATGTACCGAGACGGTCTACAATGCGTGTAGGCCGTGTGAACGATTATAAAACAGGGTAGAATAATCACGAATTATAACACCATAGAATTTCGGAGGAAGAGGGCGGGATTCCGTCTAACGGCTGCAGAAATCGTCGTCGTAGCAGAAGAGTTGATGTACGTATTATTTATACGTTTTTATTTCGCCGTGACATAAGTGAAATAAAAGTGATATGCATATCGAAAAACTTTCGAAAACTTTCGAAAAAACTGAAAAAAAAACTTCACGGCAACTTTCGACCCCCTCCCCTCGTTGTTCTGCGGCCCGTACGTTTATCACGAGTGGGTACGTTAAACAATCGAGACGGAACAACGACGAGCGAAATTACCGAGGCGCATACGTTCATGGCGCTTTGCAGTGACGGAGGTGACACGTACAAAATATCACGTGCGGAGCAATCAATTATCATCAGTGTTGGGAAATATCTAGATAATTTTATCTAGATAAGTTATCTAGATAACAATTATTTATCTTTTATCTTATTTAGATAAATGTATTTCCAGTTATCTTTATCTTAATCTAGATAAAATTTTAGTTATTTATGAGTACCTATCTAGATAGGTAATTTATTTAAATGGCCTAAAAAAAAAAGGAAATTTAAAGTATACCATTTTATTAATTTTTTTTTTTTTTTTAATCGAAAAGATTACCAAAAAAAACTCGTGTGGAGGCCCAGGAAAGGATATTATAATATGAACTATCATGAAAGTGAAGTAGCCATACGCAACAATTTGTTAAAAAATGCAGAAATGTACTCGTATTATTATTTTAATTTTAAGTCAGAGAATGATTTCTCATCTTTTATGAAGTTTATTTAAAAAAGTACATGTATCTTTAAATTTTTTAAATTATGTATTTTTAGTTTTTTACCTTATACCTGTAGGATGTAGATCCTGAATATTTTCAAAATTAAACATGAAATTATCTCAAATTTATCTAGATAAAAATGTACTAATTTTTATCTTTATCTAGATAAAATGTATTATAATGACATTTATCTGCATCTAGATACAAATGTTTATAATCATCTTTATTTTTATCTAGATAAATTATTAGTTATCTATTCCCAACACTGATAATCATACTACAATTATTATTATCACGAACGAAACGTCAATGCGATATTGGATTTAATCAATTGACGCGGCGATCGAACGAGTCACGATCGAAACGAGACAAACAGCCGCCGACGAATAAAACGTAACGACGCGTTAACGTGTGTCGGCAGTGCGGCGGAAACAGTGGCCAGTGCCCGTGTAACGCACGAAATATAAAAACAGATGGTAATTATTTTATCTAAAAAGCCCGATAAAAGTAAATAGAGGACATTCATTTCTTTCTCGTTTTTTTTTTCGTGTTACGTTTTAATCTACGCCTACGCTAATCTAGACGGTGATCTGGAAATTTCCAAAAACCATCACGTTAATGAAAAACGAAAAACGCACGACGACACGTTGTGCACGACACCCCCGGCGCGACCGTACCGTGACAAAAAACAACAGAAACGCCCGTGACGCGAAACGCGGCTGCCCGTCGTCACGAGACAACTGCACGGTTTTTTTTTCTGCCTCCCCTAAAACGATATTTAAAAAAAAAAAAAAAACGTATTTTTTAAATTTATTTATTAATTTTTTTTTTTTTTAATTCGAGTCATAAAACCGTCGAGTCGCGTTGAACCGAAGGGAACGCGCGCGTATTCCGTTTCGACAGAACCACTCTCGTGTTTCACGCGTTACAACCTACGCTCGACTCGTGTCTGTTTTAATGAACGTCACGTCTACTGTTTCGTAGACGGTATCGAATATCGACACGCGTTTGAGTTTTTATTCGCGAAAACCAAACGTATGATTGTCGGAACGTCGTCCGGGTAACACGTGTGTGTGTGTTCGCATCGGATCAATCGTCGTTCGGATGGTTGTGTCGCGTTTATACCGCCGTTAGGTAACCTAACCTAACCTATATATTATTCACCACGCACAATTTGAAAACCGATAGTATCATTATACATGCATTTGTTATGATTATTGTTATGATTTGTCAAAGAACGATCTGTCACCGAAACCGGAAGAGAATAATTTTAAGATCTCAAACTCGTGCCCCAAATCAACTAGTTGAAACCATAACGTTTGCAGTAAGGGCTTTTCGAATAAACTCGGTCGAAATCAAAAAAAAAAAATATATATATAAGTATACCGTGTGTCCGCGGAAACAGGGTACACTTTACCACTCATTACCCTGTACATATTTTTCGATTCTGTTTTCGGGACATTAAATTAGACTATTGGATCTAATTTCGATGACTTACAATTTTTTTTACTCACGTATTTTGCGCATGCGCAACACAACTTCACTTTTTTTAAATGGCAACCCCTATTTTGAATATCATTTTCGGATTAATGGATTTTTTTATAAGTAATTTTGATCCAATAACTACTACTCTCAATCCAATATTGACCGAATGAGAGCGATTTAAAATTTTAAAAAAAACATTTAAAAAAATTATTTTGTTAACATTTATTTTTTAATTTTAATTTTATTATTTTAAACTCTACTACACATTTTTTATTTACAATTCAATTTACAAAAATTACTAACATAAGTTACTCGATAAATTGTTCGAAAGTCCCTCCATTATTAATCATAGAAAATTAACGGATCAACCATTATAAGAATTTCAAACACACAACATTTTTCTAAAAATCATGTTTACAAAAAGGCTATTTTGATTTTTTTTCAAACTCTAAATTAAAATTTTAAATTTTGAAATATGAGTTTTAAAAATAAAAAATAAATTTTAATGTAATTTTATTGTAGCGCTAGGCTATAGTATTCATTTAAAAAAAAAAAAGTGAAAATAGAACAAAAGTTATTCAACATGTCAGATCTTCGTGAAACACCCTGTATGTATTATTATAACACAGATTTTTCGAGAATATAAAATAATTACACCGTTATACTATTGAATATGTACAGGCACGGAGCAAACATTTTGTTTTGAAGCAGGCCGAATTTCAAAAATTAAAAAAAAAAAAAATATTTTTATTATATAAACAAAAATCAATACGCGTTATGACTGATAAACCAATATCATATAATGATTACGTTAGGCTTATAGATATAACCCATTATTTATTTTAGTTATTTAAAAATATATAAAGTAAGTTATGATAATTATTATGTTATAATAAAAATCAATATCGAATAAGTATAATAATCTACAGATGTAATATATAATTTAATTTCAGAGTATACGTTTTATTTTTGCTTTTGCCATATAATGGCGGAACGAGTCTTTTTCATAGTGTTATTAAGTATAACATGTGTGTGTAAATAAAAACGAAAGTGAATCTCAGAAAAATTCAAGAAGGGCGAGGAGGGTCCGGACCCTATGGACCTCGCCGCATACGTACCTGATTTAACAGCGTTAAAATATTAATTGATTTTCAAAGAAAATTAATTTTATTTTGTGATTAATTGTAATGATCTCGCGTCGTGTCATCGCTGTACCAAAATAATTATAACGCGACTACATTAAATGGTCACCCGTCGGATATTTATAGTTACGTTTGACCGTTGTGGTTAAAAATAAAATAATATGTGTACAAGTGCATTAAACGAGAACAATACAGTTGGACTAAAATCAGAGAGAGAGATTACGTACCAAACCGCTTCCACTATAATTCACCTCGACGCGATACAAATTCACGAGACAAGTGTATTATTCCAATGATCTAACGACGACTTGGCTTGTATGCGAAATCGGTAACTTCATAGATCGAAACCGTTATGAAAGATGATTCATTCCACCCGATCAATCCGATTATTAAATTAAAAAAATAAAACGAACGCGCGATTTCGTATAATTTTCCCGGGCAAACGAAAAGTGACCGTGATAAAATTAGCTATGGAGGCGCATACCTATATCTTTATGTTTTCGTACATTTCGAAAATTATTTCTGCCGTCGTGTACGCGACGATCGATGGCAATATTTTGACTATCTTCCAATCCACCGGAAACTGTTGCGCAATGCCTGGCAAACTAAATGGCCACTCTCTTCCACCTAACTATGCTACGTGGCGTAGACATATAGCTTCCTCGATTACTTAACACTCGCGGTTTAAAGACCTCGAGATTTCTAGGCACCTAATTGTATGCTACACTCGGCTTCGAATATGAGTTGTATGACGTGGGCGGTGATGGGCGGATCGGCCGTCCCTTGTATTTTTTACAGGTGATTTCACCTAAAGGTAACAAAATATGTTGATGTATTTCCTGTTTTCGTGGTTTTCATTACTTTTTATTTATCGGGTATTTTAGATTCTGAGTGAAGCGAAGGATTTTATGGTTTTACAATGATGTTTATTTATTTATTTTTTTCTGTAAACACTTTTTCGTATAGAAATCCTTGTCCAAAAGTTTCGTCCAGCAACTTTTTAGATTCGAAATTGAACTGAGATGGTACTTTAAAGAGGTCATTTTTCCAAAATCTCCATAGTTTTTCCAGTAATCAAGAACAACGATCAAAAAACTGAGTAAAAACGGTAAAATTGGTAAAAATCCGTCGTAAACGAGATTTTCACTGTTCAGATTTTAGGTATTAAGTCATAAATCGAAAGGTGTTGAAGCTAGAAACTTGAAAATTGCATCCAATATCAAATACTTACTTTTTTATATTGGACAACATTTTCAGAACAATTATAGCACTTTTGACTTAAATATAGAACTTTTAATTTACCAAATTGTTTGAAAGTTTTTATGTAATATAATTTTAAATATTTGACAAAAAGTTCTGAAAATTTAATATGACCTTACTCATATACCTACCTAATTATCCTAACAAAAATTCAAAAATCGTGACTCAGGATTTTTTTAATACATGTTTTAATAAGTTAATATAAATTCTTATACGAAAATATTGGCTGTTTTACGTTAATTTTCTGCTTAAAATCTGTTTAAAACTTTTTTGGTGTATCTGATCACAATACAACTTGGAACATCGATATAAAAACATTTTTCGAATCTTTTGGTGACAGAAAATCTCTAATGAGTTATAATTGTTATAACAATTGAAGTTTAAATGAGTTATATCTAATTGAATATTTTATGAGGGTTTAATTACAAAAAAACTCACCAAAAATTATACAAATAATCGTAAAATACGTAAACAGTATTTAAATAATAATATATTATATTACACTGCAGCTTTTCTCAGAATCGTTTTATACTAAAGAAATGAGTCATCATTTCTTTAAAACTTAATACATTCATCACCAATATCTTGTCCGAGGACCGAAGGGGTGAAGGACGAACTTGTACCACCATCATCTCACTTACCAGCTTTTTTTGTCGACGTTTTTAAACAGTAGTGACGATGATACAACATGTCATGTTTGTCATACCCACGGCCCATAGAGTCATATAGTCATCTGTGAATCGGAAATCCGGAACCAAAGATGATGATAATAAAGTTATATATATAGTACATATTTATTTATTTTTTTTGCTATTTCCTCTGATTCGTTCTTATCTTCCATGTCTCCTATTGTTCTTATCGTTAAATCCTTAGTATATCGTCTTAGTCTTGCTGATAGAACAGTCAGGTTTTTCTGGATCCTTAGCCACGTCTGTATGGCCGGTAACGAGCGAGCCAACCACCTTGCTTTTTCAACAAAATCCCTCGAAAATTGTTCTCATTTTAAGACACCTGCTTCAGACTTTCTTCCAATCCACTGCAAACTGTTGCGCAACGCCTGGCAAACTAAATGGCACACAGTGGGAGGAAATAGACTATTATCGCGACAAAAATAAAAATAACAATATTAAAATTATGATAATTATGCAATAAATACTAATTTATTATTAGCTATTTATCATAAATTAAGTTATAATCATACTCTAATTACGTTAATATTAATATTATTTTAAGCCTAAACAATACGCTATTAGAATAATAATCATTATGCAGCGGTTTTCTTAGCGGTACGCACGTGCATAATAAATAATTGTTTTCCGTAATAAAATCTGTAATTTTGTTAAATTTGTTGTATTTATTTATTCAATACAATGGAAACTACTAGCCAAGGTATGTTGCAGTTAGATATAGTTAATAAAACCTTTAATTATCAAAATTTCTTAAAATTTTAATTACGAAATAATGTAGAAAATCGTAATATATAATAATTGAAATGAATTTTAAAAAAAGTAGCACAAATTAGCACTTTGATTTTCATTGTAATATTTTAGTAAACATATTATTTAGCAAATATTAAAATATGGTCTGCCTAAATTCGCCTATTTTATTTGTACATTTTTTTTTCATAGATAACATTACGTACCGTGATTTATTCGACGTGCTAAGAAATTTCCAACCACATTTAAAACCTTGTTCTTCGGATGCTCGTTTATTTTTTATACAGTTATATCGGACAAAAAATAAATTTCTCAATTGATGAAAAATATGAAATTATTTTGAACAATACAATTCTAGGATTTGTAACTACGCTAAATCGTAAATGGGTAGCAGTAAACCGTACTGCAACTATATTTATGACTAAAAACGAAGAATGGTTAAATACAAAATTTGTTTTGTCACAAAATGAGAATGAACCGGTTGATTGTCGTGGTCGTCCGTCAAAGTCATTTTCAGATTTATCTGAAAGATCTAAAACTCGAAAAGTAAAATCATTAGTAGAGACAACTTCTCCAGAAAGATTATCACGGGCAACGAGGGTATCACTTTTTAAACAAGGTAAACACGCAGCAGCAGA
The DNA here is from genome assembly GCA_027580255.1 of Therioaphis trifolii. Lineage (NCBI taxonomy): Eukaryota > Metazoa > Arthropoda > Insecta > Hemiptera > Aphididae > Therioaphis > Therioaphis trifolii. The sequence continues at coordinate 131,197,084 of CM050404.1, forward strand.
TTTGTTAAAACAGTCCACCGAATATTCTCCCGATCGTCCAGTAAAAATTAGGAAAACTTTTCGTAAATCGCAAGAAAAAACCGATTTAATACCGTTTACCGTAGATGAAGCTTTGGCTCACATGGTTAATTGTCGCATGACAAATATTCGATTAGGAATTTGTATTATTTTAAAATTGTAGTAAAACTTTTTTTGATTTCTATAACATGTAGGTACATAATACATAATATTCAGATCAATATAATATTTAAACTATAGTTAAGTTTTTATATGTTTTGTACATTATATACTTTCATTATAATTTGTCAATTGAAACCCAAAGTGAAAAAAAATATATTTTTACTAAAATATAATCAAATTAAATTTTGTCGTGGTAGAAGTCTATTTCCTCCCACTGTGTGGCACTCTCTTCCACCTAACTAAGCTTAGTGGCGTAGACATATAGCTTCCTCAATTCCTAAACACCCGTGGTTTAAAGACCTCGAGATTTCTAGGCACCTAATTGTAGGCTACACTCGGCTTCGAATAATAATTGGTCATAGCTTACTTTCTCGCCATTCTTTCAAACTTAACCAAAACTTTTCCCCTCTACGTACACGACATCATGGGTGATCAACATGCGATTGTGATCACAATCTACTTTCTACCTTTCTTTCTCCTTTTGGCTATATCTCTCCCGATTCTAACCTTCTTCTCAACTCTCGATTCATTCCAATCATTCATTCTCTTACACAATTCATTAATACCGCCGGCTTTCTAATTTAAAACTTATATGTGTAGCTCTATATTGTACGAATTTTTTTTCCTTTTAATAGACTATTGTTATATTATAACCGCTTTGCTGTAGTTATTTTCCTAATAAATAGCAAATTAAAATTAAAATTAAAAAAAAAAAAGGCTATAACCTTGTACTAATACGGCATTTAATAATCGTACGCTGTAGCACACGAGTCAGGGAAAAATATCCTACGACGCGTTATAATAAGTAGCTAGTAGTTTAAGTAAAATGTACAAATAATAGTACTTAATATAACAATAATATCAGTTATATAGCAATAATACCCTATGCGTAAAAATATAATTAAAGATAAAAATTAAATTTTGTAATATTAGTAATTATATATATATATATATATATTAATTAAAAGAATCTTAACATAATATTATAATATATTACGGTAATTTTTTTTTTACTTTGCCTAAAGGAAAAAAATTGGTATTTTACATAACGCCTAGAAATATTATAAAATACCTAAGTTATATACGAGTTATCGTATATAAATAACATAATATTGAAAATCATCTGTTTTATTTATATTGCCTTATACGGGTCGGCAGTATACATAATCGAGCACTCTCGGTTGATAATCATAATTCTAATTATTATTAATGGCACGAGTCCGACGACGGTGCGATTTCGGCGCGTAATTCACATCGGTTCTTAGTGCGCCATCTAGCGAACGGCTCGCGGAGACGCGTCAAAACGGTTGTTTCGAGTTTTGCCACCACGCAAGTTCATTCAATATTCGACCTATTCGTCGCGAAAAAAAACGCCGAAAAGCCGGCCGGCATACGCGATCCTACGGAACCACGTTTTTTGACTTCATAGAACGTGACGTTAGGTAACTGACCGGTATCTCGCGGGTGAACATTTAACCCCCGTGAAATTCCACACGAGGACGTCTACCCGTGTTTAAAATTTGAGCAGTGACCCCCTCGTCGACGGGGGAGGGGCTCGAATATCCCACGGTGTACGGGTCTGTACAACAGGTGAGCCAAACTCGAGATTTCAAGTCTCCGACGATCTATTCGTCTAGGTCAGGGGTCGCCAACCAGTCGATCGCGATCGACGGTCGATCGTAGTAAATGTTAATTTTACCAATATCAGCCGATCGCGTTCTGTTGTACATTAATCTAACAGGTAATGATCATCAAAATAGTTTTTTATTAATATTTGTCACTTAGCCACATACAAAGAGTCGTATATTCTTAACATAATTAGATAATAATATAACGTGTCTTAACGAACACCTTCTTTATCTTGAATATACGTATAAACACAAATAATATTCCTAAAACCTAAATAAATATAAGTCGATCCCTAGATATTTGAAATGTGGATTGTAGCTCACTTGTTTGAAAAGATTGGCGACCCCTGGTCTAGGTGATATATTAGGTGTGTACGTGAGAACACGTTTCGTACGACTCCTTGGCAATCGGTTCGTAATACTTATCATAACAAACAATTTTAACGGTCGTGAATAGACATGAGAATTTTACCGTAAAAAAATGTACGGTAAATCGTACATAAATTTACGCAAATTTACGTAATTTTTTTAATAGAGTATATATTTTTTGAAGTTTATTTCAAGGAAATACACGCTGCCGAATCTTCCTCCGTTAATATGTTCCTAGCATTTGAAAGTGTTTGGTTTAATACCGAAAAGAGACTTTCGTAAGCATAAGTTGAAGAGAAAATCGTTAACAATGAAATTGCCAATTTTTGATGGAATAAAAATTACCTGGAATGTTATTTCCATATAATATTTTGTAATAATAAAGATAAGAAAACAATATGTCGTTGTGAAATATGTTACCTATTATATTATTAATATGTGCAATTTACTGTATTTTACTTAAAAATCCGTAAATAAATATGGACAAATGAAAGTTTTTCGAGTGCCATCGAAAATCTCATGCGTGCCAACCTTGGCACGCGTGCCACTTATTTGCCATCCCTGTTACCTATACAAACTATAACCGTTTACGAAAATAATATACAGATGTTAATTTGTTGATTACGGAGCGTTAGGGTTTTTATTTCGACGTTTTCCTTTACTGTGGTAATTCAATAAAGCTATATGTTTATCCGCGGAAAGGGGGCTCTGATTATGATGGTGAACAGCATCGCAGCTCTTTGTAGTCTTCTCTGTTAGTCCGGAGTTTGGATTTTCGTTTCACAATGCCCAACAACAGTGAGGTAATTAAAACGTGTTGTGCGTTTGAACATTGTTCCAAAGGGAGAACATGATCTGTTTTCCGCGAATTCGTTCCTAGAGCCAGAGTGTAATTTATGATATCTCTTACCGTCACCGTTCGAAGATTTAATATTTTTCAAACGGAATTATAATGATAATATCATTTTTACTGGTTTTTTCCCCTCTGCCGTACTACGCCGTACTGTATTTCGCATTTATTTCAGGTTGAAAAACCTGAAGACGTCTACGTTTACGTGTGAGTGCATTATGATCGTTACTACACACAACACACACACGCACACGCACACACACACACACACACACACACACACACACACACACACACACACACACACATACACACACACACACACACACAGGGGCGTCCGCAGGAATTTGTCAATGGGGGAGGGAAGGTATTTTAATTTTTTAATTTTTGTTTCATTACCTGATTAGTGATATTATGTACCTTATTGTTTTTTGTTAAGTGTTTTCTATCATATAGGTAGGGAACGTACAAATTTAAATTGTTAATTATGTGTTAAGTTAGAACGTTATGAATTAATCTTAGAGTATTAATGTTAATTAATTAATGCGCAACTTTAAATTAACAAATGCGTTTTTTTTTTTGTATAAATAAAATGTAATCATTGATTTGGTAGTTTTATATTTTATAGCATAGTATTTTAGTGTTTATAATCAATGACACCAATGAAATCACGAGATCCTACTGAATATTCACACATTAAAGTCGAAACAGTGCATCGAAGACCGATGACTAATTAACACACCCATAAATATCTACATGACATTTGTCGACTATGTGTCGACCGTGGCACTCAACGATTCAAAAAAAATTTTCAAATTCAAAAATATTCATTTTGTGATATTTTATACTACATAACGATTATGATGATTGACACATGAAAAATCCAAGGGGGGATTTGCCCCTACTTGCCCCCCCTGCGGACGCTCTTGAACACGCATGCACAATATCACTTTGCGATGGAAAAAACAAATAACGTCATTAAACCAAATATCAGCTACGGCATTATACTCGTATTACGTTATTTTATTTTTGTTTTTTAAACGAAAGGCAAAAAAAAAAAAACAGGAGAAATGAAGCGATACAGTTTCCTTCGATCGTTTCGCCGCGGAGGTCACGCGCGTGATTCGCCCGGTGAAAAAAATTCGAAAATACGTAATTCTCGTTGCCGTCGGGTATCAGGTAAAAGTGATTATCGCGGTATACTCGTCCGGCGGCGCGTTACTCCTTAACACTATCGTTTATTCGCATCGCCCGCCGCGACCATAACTTTACTTTAATAGTTCACGTGCTCCGGTATGGAAATTTATTTAAATTTAAGTAGGGTTCGCCGGACCCGGACGCACGTTTGAGCCGATTATCTTCACAGAGCAGAGGGTCGAGTAACTACTTAAAAGCTCACCCCCCGACTGGAGCTTGTTAATATTTTTACGTCTCTATCAATGATTAAGTGACTACAGTGTTATGCGCCGAACAACCTAGTCGGTGCGCCCGATGTATCGGTAGGATGGTTTAGTTCGCGGCAATCACTTGTTTTGAAATTGTTCGTTTTTTATGTCTGATTTACGGTGAATTATTTTCAAAATCACACCCGCGTGAATAAAGTTTTCAGATTCTACAATTAAACATCTCTTCGTCTTGACGTTTTTTTTTCGAAAAAACAATTTTAAATAAAACTCACTGTAAGGGCAAACACGGTGAGTAGAACTGTGTAAACGCACAAAACTAAGTTTCAATTTTGTAAAAGCGATGATAACAGAATCGAAATAAATTTAACTAATACGGTGATTTATGATTATTTAAGTTATGTGCATTTTTATTAACATAATCACTTAAAATACATTTTGGGTGATTCAAACCTCCAACCGCCATTTAAATAGGTAATTGAAACGCACACACGAATTGGATATCGCCTTAGTAAAAAACGTGTACTACATCCACTATGCACACGCACAAAAATCTAATATAAATTATAACCAAGTATAAAAGCGCATAAAATATCTTTTTTTCGAATAGGACATATGATTTTTTTTTTTTTTTTTTGGAAGAAGAATAGAAAATAACGCTCTCTGGGTATATTTACTTTGAAAAGTGAAAAACTTCTACGACTATGTCGACAAAAGTTTAAGCACCGCCAGTGTATAATTCGACCGGCCGCATTGGGAAAGCACATAGTTAATTCATATGATTCTTGCCGATCGATTTTCATTAATATTCAAACTCTGCGATAACAACGAGCGTTCTCCAAGTTTCTTGCCGAACAAAAACCGCCCATCGTTAAATTATTATTTAGGTAGAAGCGCCGAGTGGAAAAAACTCAGGAAAACCCACAGTCGAATAAACACGGTCTCTAATATGATTTTCAAACAAATATGAAACACGGCGTTTCGTGACGTCGGGGCCGACTGGCCAATAATGAACGGAGGAAAAGGCCCGGAAAAGGTGTGCTTGGAACACACAGCGAATGTCGTCTTACGATATTCCAGTATAATACACCGTTGTATATTTTCTTCATTATTTATTACGATTTTTATTTTCGTTTCCTTTTTAATCAAATATTTTTAATTTTTTTTTTTTTTTTTTTTTGTGCGCTTTCCACACCGTTTTTCGTCTCCAACGCACACTTAAAAAGCCACGAAGCGTTGAAGCCCGTTAATAAAACGACGAACCTGCATACGTTAAAAAACTCATCGACCCCACAGCGAAACGTCGAATCAAAATACCTCCGTTGTCGAACGTCCCTATCGCCTACCCGGACGTGTTTGATAACAATCATAAATAACCCGCCAAAACTTAAGGCTGTGCGACGGGGCCATTACTACTTAACCACTTACTCAGGCCACCTATCCCTTGACCCGTGTGCAATAGCGAAGACCCAAAGTGAAATTTGTTTAACGAATTAAACACAAATCAATTATAAACCATCCGATTTCAGTTCTAACGGCCGTTTCGCGTTCTCGATAAATCTAATGACATCGTTCTTACAGCAAATAACCGTTTCACTTGTCGTCCGTGATTTGGAAACTAACGTTATAGTACAAAAATCACGTTGTTTTTTTGTTTTTATATCCAATTGAATTAAATTATTCCAACCGCATGATTCGTTCATCGGGCAATTGGTTTAGTGCAGTGGTTCCCAAACTTTTTGACACTGCGGACCACTTTGAGAACTTTCAATATGTCACGGACCACCTCAATTTTAGTCTTTATTTTTCTTATAAACAAGAATCAATTTGTTTTACGTATTTTAGAATTTAGATCATTAATAAATTAAAACCAATGAAATTAATTAATATCAGGCTTATAATAATGTTTATACTTGATCAATTTTAAATAAAAGTTTAACATTATTAACATTTAATGCAAATTACTATTATATTATAATATTTATTTATTTTTTTTTTTTTTTTATTTATTGTTTCAGCATCAACGACAAGGTTATTAGCTTATATAATATTTATTATAGGTAAACTAAGTTGTCGAAAACATGACTAAATAACTTTATGCAATTTCTCGAAGCTTAGGGTACGAAATAATATATATCACTTTTTAATATAATAATATATCGCTTTTTTTACACTAAAACTCTTCGATATTCATGCAAGATTCAAACGCATCCTTACAATTTTGATTTTTTTGCAATTCTATCACATCTTCCTGGTTATCATTAGGTACCTCATAGATTTGAACAATAAAAGGGTTTCGAAACATATTTCGGATACTTTTCGCTTCGGAACCATTATATTCTCGGAAATACTGATTAAATTCATCATTAAGATTTTGAAAATGATGTAAAACGATGTGTTGGACCTCAACTGTGAGGTCAGCGTATAAACATTAAAATGTGAGGATAGTCTTGTATTCTGCCGATAATCTAATCTTGCTGTAAAAACAAAATTAGAATATGGGTTGAAATAATAAGATAAGTAGCATTATGAATAAAAATCTATAAATAAATTATGTGCTTCAAGTTCTTTATACATTTACCAGTATTTATCAACCCCCCACAAAAAAAAAAAAAAAAATGAAATATTTTTATTTTTTATAAGTGTGGTTCACGGACCACTACACCGTGGACCATTAGTTGGGAACCTCTGATTTAGTGTGTTATATCATCGTGTTATCTCATCAAAGACGTCTTTGTGAGGAAGATCTCACTATCTCACTAATTAAAAACACAAAAACCGAAAATCACGCCGCTAAGCTACGTACGTTCGAACTCTCCCCCCTCCCCTCGTCAGGTAAAATCGTTAACGAATTTATTCGAATATTTTCATTCGAATTCGTGAGACTTTTTTCTCCGGTATTCGCATGCGATTCCTTGGCTGGCGATTTAAAAATTCAAGAGAACGGCCACGATACACGGCTCTCCGGTCTCTCCGGTCATAGTGAATATCGACGTTTTTTGAATTTTCCGTTAATATTCAGCACGCGATTCTCATGAATTCGCTACACGGTTTTCGAAAACGGGTACGCTATTCGTTCTTCCGCAATTCCAACGTTCCAGAGGGACAGCCAGAGCAGACTTAGTTAGATGTCTGCGGTGCCGCCATTAATGCCGTACATGGTTTTTTTTTTTCCTCGTCTCGTTCGATATGTTTCCGTGCGATTATCGACGAGCTGTGAAACGTAGAACGCCGGAAGGCAAAGCCCCGGTCCATCGTGTTAACAGAAAACAAACGATAAATGCATTGTTCGGCTACGGCGGTCGTGATAATGAAACACAAAATCGTAATGATAACGAGTCAAACTTTCTCATCTATTTGAAACGTTTCATTCGGAAATGTTTTTAATCTTACTATCGATTGAACTTGCAACTTTAGGCATTCGGAACAATTTTATAAACAAAACAACAAAATTTCTATGTGGGTACGTAGAAAAAAAAACAGCTACGATGCAAATAATTAGGCCAGATCGGTAAATCGACATACACTGATGACTGAAGAGCGAAGGCCGTAACATTGAATAAACACGTTACCCACCCACTACTTGTCCACGGTGTATAATATGATAGCGGTGTGTAAAGTACGTAAGTCCATTTAGATAACGTGGATAATGTATATCGTCATCGAAAATAATTTGTCACATTCTTACTTCCAAAAATAATTTGTAAGTAGGAATGTAAGAAAACATTTTTTAAATTCTTTGATGTAAAATAGTTTAAAAATAAACATACTTTTTAAAAATTTTGATAACTCGAAATTTTCAGTAAGTCAAATTCTTTTTTTCGCCCTTGAACTTTGAGTTACCGAGAGTCGACTGTATATATTATATAACGTACGTACATTCGAATTTAAAAAACACCAATAGCAGCGGCGTATTTCGAACGAGTTTTTGGGGGGCGTCCAATATTTTTTTACGTCCGTATTGTTTGTAGACTCTCGTGCACTACCGGCCTGAGCCTCCGTTCATTGTAATTTTATTGTTATTACCGTGCTTTTTGTTTGTTGTCGATGAATAGCGCAGCAGCAGGGGCGCACGCGATCCCCCCTCTCCGCTGTTAGATTCGCATGGACCACTAAGGTCCAAAAAAAAAACGGCTTTTGTGTGTGTGTGTGTGTGTGTGTGTGTGTGTGTGTGTGTGTGTGTGTGTGTGTGTGTGTGTGTGTGTGTGTGTGTGAGTCTTTGTTTTTATTGATTTCCCACGATGTTTTGTTATTTATGCAGTATAGCGTACTCGTATTTTTATAGTTTTTGTAGAAATTCACAAAATACTATTTTAGTTTAGAGACTCACTGCATCGGATAGGTAGTGAAAAAATATATTATTTTCCACTGTCGAGTGCTTCATCAAAATTTGAAATAAAAAAAAAAAAAAAAAAAAAAACCAGATACAACGTGAACATTTTCGGGGAACGCCAGTATTAAAATATTGATTAAACAGGAACGCCGTGATTAGAACTCGGATCGTCCGACACGTGTTCGCTGTTAAATTGCCTGACCGAAGCGCCGTGCGTGAACACGGTTCAACACGTCCACTCGCCGATACCGGCGCTCTCGTGAAACCTATTTACGTACACGAAACTACGTTATCGCCGTGTATTCCACCCTGCGTCGTCTCCTACCATCAATATTGTTTTTTGCGATATTATTTCTTTTTTGAAAAAAAAAAAAAAAGAAGAAAAAAAACGTACGTTGTTAATTTAACTCGACCAACAGAGCGCCGAGGCCGCAATTATTATTCCGACATCCTCAGCCGTCGCCCGAGGTCGAATATGAACTAATATCGCCACGGATTTAACGAGGAAACGCGAACGCTCAGTGTTACCTTCGGCACCTCCACAGACGCGTTTCGGGAAGTGAACACGGCGGCACGCGGGGCGACGGGAGCCCGGTAATCGAATCGAGGGCAAGGAAAACATTGATAAATAAACGACTTCAACGACTAACTACAATTGACGGTGTGGCAAGTTTTGTTGTTCGACTCGTCGAAATCAATCCGTACGTCGTCGCCAGGATAACTCGAACGTTCTTTGAACGGTAGAAACAAAACCGCTGAAATCACAACACAGCCCCCCCCCCGTCAACTTCTTGTCGGAAACTCGTTCAGCGATCGCGTTGTACCAGCGAGATGATATCGATTTCGATCTACACGCGGTTCAATCACCTTGCGTGCACGTGGATTTTGATGTTTTCAAATATTAGTCATCTAGATCACTAGCACAATCGAAAGGGTCAGCGGATAAAAGTGATAACTAGGGCAGAGGACTTGTAGCATTCGGGCTCTATCTAGATAGGGTCTACACCAGTCTAGTTCGGGCCGGAACCAACCACTAACCGGTTTTTCTCGGTCTTCGTGTACTGTAATCTAAACCGGTCCGGTCCACCTTAAATTTCAGTTCGACATAAGTTTCGATGACGGAATCGTGGTCTAGTCTGGTTTATTTAAACACGTGATACAATATTATATTATGTCGAGTAATATTATTCACAAGTGTCTATAACTGTAATTGTTCCCGGCAGTGGTGGTGCGGAAGGAACAGGTATTCTAAATGTATTTATGTAATAGAAAGACATTTAATTACTTTAACTGAATATTTAAGATCATTTTTTTACAATTGGTCCAGCCCGGTCTTATTCTCTTATTTTTTTTTTTTAATCGGCGCCACTGACGTCAATGATTGTATACGAACAACTATGTATTATTACAAGGGCTTGGATTTATAACCCTTTAAAAACCTTAGAAATATGCACTATAAAAAATGCATTTATGCTCTTATTTTAAAAATAAAAAAAACTGCATAAAAAGTCATATAATATAAGTATTTTATTTTCATTATATATGTATATATGTATGTATGTATACACGTAAATTTGTTTAAAAAAAAAATTTAATAAATTATGTTGCTATATGATAAGAAAACAACTTCGGCAAATTACACGGACTATAAACATAATTATTGATACATTATTATGATTAATATAGCCAGAATATTTACATATTATGCATATAACAATCATTTATATGCAATCAAATCAATCGCAAAATACATAAATATGCAATACATGTAAAAAAAATTTGCGAAATTTGCAAAAATATGGGAAATAAAACTTTTATCCTGGATCTATGGACTATAATTAAAACGTGTAGCTTACGTAGCTACTTTTTGGACTGTTTGAAAAAAACATGCAAATTCATATAAATCCGAGCTCTATAATTATTACACTTCCCGAGGTACCTCGTCAAACGTATAAACGAGTGAATGAGACGACAATACGTTTTATTTTTGTAAATCGTCACCGAGACGAAAGCGAACGACTCGTATTTAACAAAAAATAAAAAATAAATAAATATATAAATAAATAAAATAAAAAATTAAAATATTTTCTCTTTGGTGTGGTCGTTACGTCTTATACTGTATAAAATACGTCTCGGCAATTAGAGAACGACTGCACCGACGAAGAGGTAGAAAGAAAAAAAAAACAACAATATGACAATTAAAAACTAATTTGATTTCATTACGAAGTGTACAGCCGTTATGAAAGCGATCATAACGTTTCAGAGATGTAAACTCGCAACGTTTCATTCGCTCTGACGCGTTTCAGAAGAAGAAAAAACGGCAATGCGATTGAATTGTTTATTATGTTGAACGGACGTTTAGTCCAGGGCCTAAAATAGTGTGTACCCTGACACATAGTGTATACTCTGAAAATTAAAGTGTGCAGTCCGAATGACAAATGTGTGTACCAAGTTTTTACTACACTAGTGACTGGGATAAGAAATTATTGATGAAATCACAATGAAATACTCAACGTAATACCTGTAATATAATAAACCCATGTTTTCCCTATCACTCATCAGCTTTGTCAATTGATATTGATAATAATCATGGGATATCTCACAGAGTAATAAAACTATTAATATCTATTAATAGCACAGCTGAATTCATACAATTGCCTATCATATCATTATATTATATCGTAAAATCACAGAATGGATGAAATCCATCATCTATTCTGTGGTAAAATCGTAGAACGTTTGACAACAATTTATACGATAATAATCCCATTAAAAAAACAAATAGATTTTATTTTGTCATGAATCGTGATATTAGTAATTATTAGGTACCTATTAGAAGTATAAGAGAAAAAGTCAAGCGAGGGGAAAATGGAAGGGGTATGAAGAGGGAAAAAGCCCCCCAACAAGTTTTCGGTTTTTAAAATCTACCACAACTGTTGTAATTGGATTAAAAAAGTGTGTATCCTGAAATCGGATATATTTTAGGCCCTGGTGTAGTCCATCATTCCACCGCAGCCGAAGAACGGTACGAATTAATTCGACTGATTTCAGTTTGGTTCTCGCTAATGACGGTCACATTTAAATTCAACGCACGGTCTACGGCCTCACGAATAAACGACGACGATATTATCGTAATAATGTTGCGATCGCGCGTCAAGTTAATATTTACCGACAAAACGCAGTGTTTTTCGGAAAAAACCAACGCCCGAAACGAAGCCGTCTGGCCGTGACTCTGCGAATCGATCTCGGCCAATGGCGACTGTTCTGATGTACATATAACAGTAGTCACATGTCGAAGACGTTATTTGCTCGCCGGAGTAGAGGTTCTCAAACTGTGGTACGCGTATGCCTCGAGGGTTCCCAAATTTTTTTAAGCGTCACAAGTCTGGTCGACAAATCTTTAAAATTCAAATTCAAATCGAGGAAAAAACTCCGAAATACAATTCGCGAATTTCCGGTTTGAAACGGTACCGTACTTCCTAACCGTTTCATCCGCCATTGGTTGAGTATGCAAGGCCGTCGGCCATACTACGTTATACCAAGCAGACAGTCGAATATTACAATTATTGGACTAAATTACTTTTCTAATCGTAGCGTTGTTACACAGGTTAAAATGATACTTAATAAAAGTCTGTAAGATGATTTTTATATTTTAGTTTACTAAATGAATAGGGTTTACTAAATGAATACTTGAACAATTCTATTGGGAACAGGCGTAGTGTCTATAAAAGTTTGAGAACCCCTGCCGCAGAGGAATCGTATCGTTTCGCCTAGTGTAAATCGTAAACTAAGGCCCTCGTCCCCCTAGGGCGACGCAACGCAACGCGATTATAAATAAATATCGTGCGATAATCGTTTGTTTAATAAAACACGGGTTAATATATCGGAGACCTCCCACCGACGCGATGCGACGTGACTGCGACGCGACACGAAAGCAACTAATCACGCGCGACTAGTGCTGTCAGTCGCTTAATAAAAGTTGCCTTGTCAACCACATAACAAATTTCGTAATATCGTAATTATATTGTTATTTGGCAAATATCACTGACAATATGGCAAAAACAAAAGAAGAAAACTTAACTATAAAACTAGTTGAAGCTGTAGAGCAATATCCATGCAAATAATTAATTGACAATTAATATTATTTCGTATGTATGGATGTATCCAATATTTCCTTTTCTTTTTAATTTTACGGTGTCGATACCAATATGACACAATACAAAACTCGTCATCTTCAGAAGACGACATGATTGCTACTGACTACTGAGCAATTGCCGAAATATCGCCTGTAGTGTGCACAACTCATGATATACGTATGATATTTTACTTGGCAACTATTTTTTTTTAAATCGCGTCAACGTCGCGTCACGTCGCGTCGCCCTAGTGGGACAAGAGCCTTAGTAATACGAATAACAATTTTTTCGAATACGCTTTTAATGCGAGGGTTTTCAAGCGACTAAACGACAACAACTGTTATCCAAAACGAATTCTAAACGCTTTACCGCTCAAGCGAGGCACAGACAGAGACAATCGTAAAAAAAAAACAAAAAATATAACACATTAAACAGGACTTGAACGCGACCGTCAAGTAGTTTCGAGACACACCGTACAAGAACATTCATCACGACGTGAGCATTTACGCTTTTTACAACGACGACGACGACGACGACGACGACGACGATTCGACGTGCCACACTCGCGGTGCCCACCCGCCCTTTTTCGCGGCCCCATTCCGTGGACGACGACCACGGGACCCTCTGTCTCGTAATATCCGGGTACACGCGCTTGTCGTGCGACGAGCGGTCGAGTTTTCCTTAAATATCCCCCCGAAGTCATATCGGAATCGTCAAGTTTTTGACTTTGGCAATACAACGCCCAACGGTAAAACACATTTTCTCCACGCCACAACACATTTAGTGCTGCCATCTGTCGAACAATCGAAAAATCATAACAGGTCGGTCGAAAGTTATCCGCATCGATGCTCATTCTGTGCAACGACAAACGATTTTCGATATTTTCAAAATAAAATGCACGTGGGCCACCATATCACTAACGCTGTCAACACCTCGTGCATTTAGTATCCGATCACATCGACGTTTTAAGAATTTTTTACACGACACCACTCTTGTCGGTCTGAAAACAATTCGTTTATATCTCGATTTTCTACTTCTGCAATAATTGTCGCATAGGATCTCAACTATCGTTTTTAGTTCTTCGAGACTCGAAACGGGGCGACACATTTTAAACGTCGATATTCGATGTATCGATAGGTCGATTTTTTAAATATCGGAAGGAAAACATCGATTTTTAAAAACGTTGAAGTTTTTTTTTCACCGGCAACTTTGACAGTAAAACAATATTATTAATACTGTATAATTTAGTTGTCGGATTTAAAGTTTCAACATATAATTACTTTGGATCTGAAGAACACAACTGTTGTTCGTTAATTATCCGAAGAAGCGTATTGTAATGTTGAAATATATTTGTAAATGTTTACAATTTGCGGGTCAAATATTGATAAATGTAAGTCAAAGTTAATTAAAAACGGTTCACTGGTTTGGAAAAAGACAAGACGAGAAATTCAAAATAGTTTTCAAAATTTGTATCGCATAATTATATCGACTAATCAAAACACGTGTTTTAAGTATGAAAATCAGTTTCCAAACGTCTATTTGATCAAAACTCGCATTATTATATTAAATTGTATTGTATTGATCAGTTCTGATATTACATGACCTTATTCAAATTTTACATTTTCATTAGTACAGTAGAACTCCAATCATCCGGACGTTCAATTTACCGGACGAGAAAAAATTGAGATACAGCTGCTCTAAAGAGAAAGTCAACTACGAAGTAAACTAAAATATAATCATTTTTCAAAATAAAATAAATAATGTGCAGAGTCAGGTTATTTTTTTCAGTTTTAAAATAGGTCACATATTATAATTAAGGCTTATTTTGTTTCGGTTAAATATTTAATAAAATTATTTGCTTATGGTTACGAATTTCAAATTATATTACATAATATGATATATTGATAATAAATACATACATACAATAAATTCATAGAATTATATAACTTTTGATATGTCATACGTCAATCATCTGGATATTTGCTTGTCCGGACCACCCTTGATATTCATTAGTCCGGATAATCGGAGTTCGACTGTATAATACTAATTTTCTACATGATTAGTGATATTTTTGTGTACTCAAACTTGTTTTTTCTTCCTTATCGTATATTTGTTAAAACTTCACTTTCTACATTAAGTGCAGAGTTCTCGGGTCCATTTTTTGTTCAAAGAAGAAATAATTTTAAATTCTACGCGGTTTATGTGAATAAATGATTGTAATGAAATAAATTGTATTTATTATTATTATTATTATTATTTTATTATTTTTTTTTTTTTTTGTATACACTCATAGGTAGGCGCGAAAAAGTTTTCTACAAGACACTTTCTTTAGGCAATCTAGGGGGTCTGGTATGGTAAGAGAGGAGACATATTTTACGAGTGGATTTGAATGGTTATGGAGGTTTTTTTCATAAAAGTTTTTATATCAAAATATGACTGTGAACAAGAGGTCATTATATATATATATATTATATTATATTGTTTCATTAGAGACATATGAATGGGCATTAAGCGTACGGCGCGGCGTAAAGTTTCGGATAGGAGTTTGTATTTCAATAAGAATTTTGCCGCTCTCCGCAGTTGTTTGCCATAAAACCCGCATGGGTTTAATGAGAAATTTCTAAATATGATGAGTTTAGAATGTAAATCAGTGTTGAATGTTTATCGAGCGGGCTAATTTATGGCTGATCTTTTTGTTTTCTCTTACCGTTTCAGCGCGAATACGGAGAGACAATATTATACGAATAGTGTGTCGAAAATCAGACAGATATACTTTGATTTGGCGGAGACGGGCACACAATCGGTTTTTTGATGGGATTTTTCAGCAAAGAGTAAAAGTGGTGTGGCGAGATTTAAACTCTCGTTCGGGTTTATCTGCCGGTCGTCGAACTCGGTTCCATCAACGTACGGAAGAGTGAATGCCGCGGTCAATCGAAGGCGTCAGTGCAATAACAAGACATCTTCATTTTCTAAAACTTTTTAGAAGACACAAAACAGTGAATTTTAAAATCCACAACGACCAAAATATATTTTTAAACACTTAAAATTATAATTCTCATTGATACCAAAAAGTTGTTTTACAAAAAATGATGTTTTAAAGTTTAAAAAAATTGAGTTGTCTCGTTTTTACCCTGAAATTTATAACAATTTTTTTTTTTTTTATAATTATGTATTTGTATTAAAACAATTTTCAAATTACAATATAATAGCCTCAATAACAAAATATATCATATAGCTATAAGTATCTATGCGAAAAATCAAAAAAAAAAAAAATAAAAAAAAATTACATATTAAGTAGTTTAGATGTAAATGAGTTAAAAATGCTTTTTTTTTTTACGAAAATTCATCAAATATAAAAAAAAATGTTCTGTAAAATATGTTTTAAGCTAAACTATTATTACTTTGGAAACAGAGTTCATATAATATACAGCCATAAGGAACGATATTTTCATAATGCTACATATTTAAAAATTAAATAATACCTTGATATAATCACTGTGTAGGATAGAACATAAATTTAAATGACTTTAAACAAAATATTATATGACAAAATATGCCACCCAAATCGTCATCAGATATTTTACGCTCTGGTAAATATTCAGGATCTAAAAGATCATCATCGATTTCGGAAGCAGACGAATAGACGGAATTAATTTCGTCTGGAACAACGTTTATTGTTTCGACATTCATATCGTCGGTTTATTTAATAATATACAAAATAACAAGTATGACAAAAACTAGTTTATTAAAACTTATTTATTAAAATAAATTTAAGAAAGATTTGGGCAAAAGGCGCAATACTTTTAATGAGGAATAATATTGTGCGGGAATACAACATTTGTGCATGTATTGTAGTCAACATGCGATGTACAGCAATACCAATTTGTTGAAGCAATGTTCAGTGCAAAAACAAGACAGCTCCGGAACAGCCTGTCTGGTTATTGTATGGAACACAAACAACCAGACAGCTCCTTTTGCATTGTATTAGATGACATAATAATCGGAGATATCTGGTCATTACACAGAAATGTCGGCCTGATTTTTCATTATCACAAAGTATGTATAATAATATCATATTCGAAAAAAAAAATGGATCACACAAACGCCTTCAATATTATTGTTTTAATCACGTCGGACGCGTTCGTCCGTCGAGCCGACCCATATCAGTGTCGCAGTGCCGTCTGCAGGTCATTATCGAATTCAAAATTGGGCCTACTGCGTTTGAACGAGAACGAAAATAAATTCAACGCGTAAATTCAACGAGTAATGCCCGAGGAGAACGAAAACGAGAGCGTACCACGGCCGATCCACTCGTTGCCGCAATATATTATTATCTTTGACTCTCGTTCGGCAATGCACTGTTGTTATCTTCGTCCGGGAACTCCGGGATATCCCCCCCCCCTCGGACCTCGACAGAAATGGACAGAATTAACAACTCGTTGTTAAACGGTGGAAAGCACAAACGTTAAAAGTGCACGCGTAAAAAGCCGGTGTACGGTCGTGATTGACTGCAGAAACGCGGTTCTCTGACCGATCAAACGAAAAGTGAGTGAGGTCGTACCTCATACATATGTTTTTGTGCGTGCGAAGTGGTCGACAAATGTTTGCACGTGAATTTATTTATTTATTTTTTTTTGTGCATTTCACATCCTTTATACAAAGTCAAGTACATACCCGACGATTTATTCATTCTGTGATTTTTAGGGCGTCGATGAGAATTTATTTCGGTCAATAAATTATCGCACTTGTATTGTCATAATACGCTGAACTAATTATTTCTAATTATTTGTATGTAACATATAAATCGACTAAAAATTAAAAAGAAAAAAACATGTATACAAATGACATCATTGGTTGTTTGTAGTTTTTAAAACTGTATGTGTTGGAAAGCCTCTATTGATTTAAATAAAAATAAATAAATCAATAAAAAATATTATACACACGTTATAATATAATTATATGATCCATTTATATTACCTATATTATATACGTACATATTATTCAATTTATATAATTTATAGTAATAGAAATGTGTGTTTTTCTTCGTTACGTCGTGTAAGAATTTACTTATTCATATACAATATCCAGCAAGAAACGTCTAAAGATTTAACGCTTCGCGGTGTAAATATATTATATACATATGAATACTAGTGCAGTTGGCCAACGATATCGATAATTCGATACGATATCGATATCGTGGGTTTTTTCTTAATAATTTCGATATCGATATCTAAAAATAATTATCGAAAATATCGCGATATTGGTTATTTAGCAAAGCTGGAACAATAATTTCCAAGAAAAGAAATAGATTATCTCCTGAGCGACTCAATCAACTGTTATTTTTTAATTCATATTTCAAATCGAACCCAAGTTCTGAAACATTGATGGAAAAACTGCTCGAAGAAGACATTTGTTGATCAAATGCATTGGATACTTTTCAGTTTGTACAAAATAATATATAAATTGTTAATTAATTTACACTCATAATATATTAAAACAATAATATGTATTCTATACTTTTAATATACTTTCAAATTTCAATACACTCATAATATAATATAATATGTATTCTATACTTTTAATGTTTTAATATGCTTCGATATCGATACCGGTATTTTTCCAATATCGCAATACGATATCGATATTGAAAATTATATCGTTGGCCAACACTAATGAACACAAGACGTGTATATTGAACACTTGTAAAACGGTTAGTTTTGTTCGACAAACCGTATTAGTCCACTTATGTACATAAATCATTGCTGAAGGGACGGGTATTCTCAAAGAAAATAAAACAGCGGAATAAAATATTCCAATGAAACGAGCGTACTGGGAATGGCATCCCGATCCACCCGCGCGCCTCACACTCCGCATTTAATTAAAAACGGACGAAAAACGCTTTTTGCACGTTCTACTGCGTCACTGTACTACATAACAGCCGCGTATCTGAAAAACATCGTCAAACGACGCTTTATCGCGCAGAACAAGACGACGGTGATGATGATAATAATAATACAGCACTCTCCGTCGGGCGGCGGCGCACAGACAGCTCGCGTCGTCGAAGAAAACGTTTTTTCGTTTACGATAAAAACAACTTGTTTAAAACAAGGGAGAAAAACGGTTGCGCTCAAATTGATTTTTAAACGTATGAAAACGCCGTAGGTACAAAGACTCCGAGTGGGGCGACGATAAACTATACGTGTATATGTATGTAAGTATAAAAATATATTACTGTTCGTTAGACTCTGTAAAACTCAAAAAAAAAAAAAAGGCTTGACCGAATTTGAATATTTTTTTTATTCTGTTCGTAATAATTCTCAGGACGAGGTCCGCATGAACAAATAGCATTGGTAAGTCGACGGAATAATTAATTAATACGAGTAACTGAGATTCGAACTCTATACCGATGCACTCAGACACTCAGTGGCGTAACTTGGGAGAAATTCTAGGGGGGGAGATGTTAGTATTTATTTTTAACCAAAATTTCATATCAACAATTTAGTGAAAAACTCCAAAGCCTACAGTTAACAAATTTGAGAATTGTGTGCATTCTATTTATTTTGAAGTGCTGGAACAATTTAGCTTTACTTTCAAATTTGTACTCCCACTTTTACACTTTTCAATGCTCAAATATTTTCAAAATATATAAGAAAGAAATATATTGCAATTTTTCGAACCAATGTTTTTCAACCGAGTATTTCAAAAGTTTTTTTTTTTTTTTTAAATGAGAAAAACAATTCTCATTTCATTTTCGTCTTTTGATGTGACTTGGAATTTTTATAACACTCTTTTGTTTGTAAGATTACAAATGTTACAGTGTTCTTTGTAAAACACTGAGAACTGTTGTTTTTTCAAACTGAAATCGGGTTAGTGTTTATTTTTTATTTTTTTTCCCCCGTGAAAAGCCGTAAAACCCAATTCGCCCAGATTGGAACATCGCACGTTTTCGCAACTTTTCTCAACCGTACGACCGTCTAAACGATAAATTTACGATTTCAATTCAAATATTTAGAACGCTCCCTACTTTTATGTGCAGTACGACACGTTTTTTAGAAATAGACAGAATCGTAACTGTGCAGCACGGAAAAAGTGTCCAAAGCTATTCGTCCTCTATCGAATAAAAACATATTATGTCATGTGTTTTTTTTTTTCATTGAACGCGTTATTAAGATTTTATGATTTGAAAGGGGGGAAGGCTTAAATGAGTTCAGCGCCTCCGGTTTTGAAATCAGTACTATCGCGTTTTTTTTCGTGGTATTCACATTTCAGTAGTTATAAATACTTATAATACCTAATAGAAGAAGATTTGTCGTGGAATTATAATTATTATATTTGATGAAATAATCACTGTTGATACGTTCGTATATTATTATGCCGACGGACAATGCGGTGTCGTTATAATCGATTGAGCGTGAAATAAATTACATTTCAAAAATAAATGTGAGCTCATAGTCTTATAGTTCGCGCATTGTGTTGAAAAACGAAATTGTCATCAAATAAAAATATGTTACTTTACCAATCATCACAGCCATTGCCTACCGTCGCCTACTGAATAATATAATGTAATTTTATTATTCGATGGGTGTTAAAAAAACCGCGGGTGTCGTTAAGACAATAGCCTTGAATACAGATGTAAGCTCGGTCAATTTTGACCACGTAAATTTACCGGTAGGGTCACGACGAGCCGAAATACCGGACTACGCGAAATGCAGCGCAATCCCCTAGACCATTGGTGCGCAACCCGCGGCCCGCGGGCCACATGAAACCCGCGAAGATATTCTACGTGGCCCATTTACGAATTTTCTAAAATAAAATCAATTAAAAAAAAAAAGTAAAATAATTACAAAATACTTTTTCAATTAATTTAAAAATTTGTTTAAATAAATATTTCAAAAATACTATAATAATGATAATTTTAATACTAAAAACTATGCATAAATGTCATACACTTATTTTTTATGAGAAATTTGAGCTTGCATTTCTTTAACTACAAATTAAAAATTTGGTTGAGATTTAAATGTTCATATCCTCGAAGTGGTTCAAACTAATGTGTACACCTACGAAGTGTACCTCAACCCATAATCTTTTCAATAGACAATAAAAGGTATGAAAACAAGTCTAATATGTAAAATCATTTTTGTACTTTTTTACTTTATAGCCCGATTGAAAATCATTGTATACCAAAGTGGGCCGACAAAGAAAAAAGGTTGGGCACCACTGCCCTAGACGCTTGTCCAGAGTGAATTTTCAATGTTCAACTCGAAAAATGCCTACGTCATTATTTGCGAAATCGTCTGTGCGCGCCCCTTCGACTCGACTGTAGTGGCTAGGTAATTGTAGAGATGTAAGCTCGGTAAATTTACCGATTATTTTTTTACTACCTAATAAATATTTTTTTACCAAAAAAATTATCATGTGACACCTCAAATTAAACGTCTTAATGAGTTGAGTATTCATAACATATCAGTATAACGGAATAGTTGATATTATAAAACTTAAAACGTCAAACGTTCTGTTTATTACTAGAGACAAAGACAAATAAAAATAAAAAAACTTGAATTTATTTTGTTTTTTTTTTTTATGTTATGTCAAGGTACCTCACGAATCTGATTTGATTGATTTGCAATTTATCGTAAAGGTACATTTTTAATATTTATATTCATATGAAGTAATTTTAAATACGAACAAAAGTCAATTACAGTGTAGTACACTACAAGGTACTTATACAAAGTCATTATGTTAAATTTATAACACCATGAACACCCTGCTAACCAATAAATAATAACAATAAGCGTTACAATAATTATGAGTTCGTGAAAAAGAGGAACCGTGGAGTTACTTGGAGTGTCCCTAATGTGACATACAAAAATTATCAAAATGTACCAAATTATAGAATTTACGGTAAATTTACAAACATTTTCCTCGATAAATTACTAAAAAAAAAAAAATAATAAAAATTACGTACATTTTACATCTCTGGCATTGAAATGGCGTGAAAAAAAATTCGAGGGGCTTCAGCGCCCCCTGTTTTTCCGGTGATATCGCGTTGCTGCGGGTCTCACGAGCACACGTTGGCGATTTAGGACGCGTGGTGCGGATGGTTGACGCGCGAAACGACGAAAACGAAATCAAATCGTTGCGACAGTGTGCGGCGTAATGCGACAGCGTGCCAAAACCGTAGACGTAATGACACTAGGACAACAAAACCGTATAAAACGCGCGGAGGAGCGCCGAGGAAATTTCCCTTTATCACGGCGTTTCGTTTCGTTTTTTTTTATCGGACCCCGTCTAATATACGGTTTACCGATATCGATCGGGTGTGTTTATGACGAAAACGTCGAAACGTTCAAAGTCGTATTGTTTTATGATAACGGCCGAAAGACCGGCCGCCGTGCACGCAAGAGTACGTCGTTTCGCCTTTACCGTCGTAGTACCCGGTGTCCCTATGCAATTTTACCGCACTTTATTTATTATTTTCTTACCGAGCGCATAAAACCCCTATGATCATCTACCATCCCTCGGACTTGGGGAAATCTCTACCTCGGAAAAAAAATACTCTAGGATATTCTCACGTGCGATCGGGTACGATTTGATATGATAAAGATACACACAGAATGCGGGATGACCGGCTTTTGAACTCGATAACGATGAAGCGGAGGATTAATTGCTTAGAGTTTTTTATTTTTTTGTCCGCTATCCATTTTTCGGGTAATAAACTTCGTACTTTGTAAGTCACAACGAGCAACTTTTTTTTAAAACAAAACAAAAAAAAAAAAAAAATACTTCTTTTGTGTTATTCGGAAATACTGTTTTCAATTAAATTTGTTCTGTAGTTCGGGAAAAAATAGCCAAAATTTAAAACACTAAAACATTAAAATGAGTTAAAAACGAGATGCTTCTAGAAATATATTTTACATATTTATGTTTTTTTTTTTTTACACTCATGAACCGACGGTACCGAGATATTGACATTTGCACCTAGTGTCAATTTTTTTTCTTGACAAAAGTTTTAAAAAAACGATCCCTTTTCAACATGGGAAAAACGTAAAAAATCCTTTGAAAATACCTCGTTTTATTAAATAAAAAAAACTTTTATCGTAAACTGAACCGGTAAATAATGGAAACATCTCGGATTTTTCGTCAGGATTGCTTTTTAAAGTTTTTTAATTTGAATTCCTGTATATTACACAAGAGCTCCGCTCTGAATCGTCGTACGAAATAAATAATGATCGCTTGTTTTTATTTATTTATTATGATTTTTTTGAAAAGTAAGTGAAGTAAGAGCATCCGTTGTACTAAACGTGTTCGGCTTTTTATTTATCGAAATCTATTTCATCGTTCTTGTTATTATATAATACAATTGTATACTTCAAATATAATTAGGAACGAAACGGCGGACCAAGCAGCAAAGGAAGCGGCACAACCAAAAAACCATAATAATATAGTTTCTTGATATCGTAACGTATGATGACATCAAAACTCATATTAAAAACAAATTTCTAATAAAATGGCAAACCCGCTGGTCAAAACAACGGACCAAACTCAGCGAAATAAAAAACACAATTCTAAACTGGCAAAATCCAAATCTTAGCAAAAGAGAAAAAATTGTAATCAATCGTCTCCGAATAGGTCACACAAGGCTGACTCACAAACACCTCATGATCAACGAAGAACCCTCTCAAAGCACAGTCCATGGGGTCACATTAACAATAAAGCATATAACAACAGAGTGCTATCAACACTCAGAAGATCTCAGGGAACACAACATCCCACCCAACTTATACGAAGCTTGAGGACCAAATATCGAAAACACATCAAATTCGTTAGCCTTCCTAAGAAAATCCGACTTATACACTAAAATGTAAACCTATTGTTAAGGAAAACTGTAATATTAATTATAATTACATATAATCAATCCAAAGAAATATCGTAATTTTAGTTCTAATCACCAACCATATATTATATATATTATATTTAATACAAAAACTAATAATCTTTGCTGTTGATGTTTTTTTAAGTTCAATAAAAAAAAAAAAATTTTAAAAAATGTATACTTCAGTGACGCCAATACTATGTCTAGGTATTGCAGTTGCAATACCTGTTAAGGGTATGGTAAAGCTTCGAAACACACAAGGTTAGATTTTTCGATGGGGGAGGGGGAAATTAGTCACAGTTTCTCTACCAATTGTGAATGGGTACTTGCTTTGGAGGTATGCTTATAATGCTTTGCAATACCTCTAAAAACTGACTTCGGCGCATACTTAATGTGTATATAAGTTCGTCCTGGTCGGTGTGTAATATTGTAATAAAGTTACACATTTAAATATCCGCTTAGTGACTTTAAACGACAATTGTTTTCTATCAGACGGTTCGAGGGTCTGAACGACATAAATCCACGCTGCGGTCCCGTCACGTATTATAATCTCGTACAGCCAACCGGAGCAGGCTATAACAGTAAACATAATCGGTCGAGCGGTAGACCGTGAGCGGTCGGTGGCCGTATACTATAATTTATCGGTAAGGGGGAAAAAACGCGTAAAGGTATCGGGATGGACGCAATATTTTTCACAGCACGGATTTCGAAGAGGAGAAAAAACATTAGTTTTTTTTTTTTTTTTATCTCCATAAAGTGAATATTATTTTCCGCCAGTAATAATTTTCTGGAGAATATTATTTTAGAATCAACCGATTTCCACACTCGGCTTACGTCGAAAACATTAATTATTTATTTATTTATATATATTAACGTTCTTTCAGGCAAAGAGTGTACATAAAATGATACTGTAAAACACAGAAGATTAATAGTTATAATAATAGAATTATAAAATATATGTAATTGTGATAAAAGATATTAAATTTTAATTTCAAAATGTATAAAACATATCAAATATACTATTATATAAAATATAAATATTTTACAATACACATCAGTTATTCGTCCGAAACCTAGACACGAACAGCGTAGTTTAAATTCGTTCTCAAAATTATAGTCAAAAGCAACACTGTTGCAACATCTCAACATACGACCCGTTAAAAGGCTCGTTAAAACTGTAAGATTGCAAGTGGAACGGTACATGAAAAGTAGTCGTGGATCGAGCATTAAAGGCGGGAACTTGCCAGCTATTATGACGCAATCGGGGTTCTGAGTGTGAAATATTTCACGTGACGTTTTCGATTTAAAATATTTAAATTTTGAAATATTTATGCACATTTTTTCAGTGACATAAAGTATTATGTTATATCAAAGAGATAGGTGTATGTTAAAAAAAAAAAAAATTCCCGGGAGAGTTAAATGACTGATTACAGTTCATTGAGATCGGTGTATGTGCACGTTTAGTACCTGCAATAGCTACGAGATACGAGTATATCATAGAAAAAACTAATGTTATGTGTTTTGTTTTGCCCAGCGTTGTTGTCTCACCAAATTCGAATATTTTTTTTGGTTGTTATTCGAGAAGTGGTCACTTTTAAAAATTGTAATTTGTATTAAAAACAAACAGTGAAACAATTCATTAAACAAAATATGTGGACCACAACATATCGATAACACTGAGTTTTATCAATGTATATAACGAAACGATTTTTGAAAATATCGTAACATACACTCATTTCATTAATTGGTCTTCTATTGAAAAACATATTCACTTCGAATTAAAAACTCGTATTGAAAACTCCGTCCTCTCATTGGTACCGTGAGGTTCGATAGGTTTTAAGTTTTGACCATTGATCTGATAATAACGAAAAAAATTCCAAAATTTACGAATCGCACCATTTTTATTTAATATGTTATTTACATACAAATATAGTTATTTGATAATTTTATAAATCATGATAATCGGAGTAACGCGTAAAAATGATGATATGGTTTTGGAATCATGTACGACTTAATATTATTAATTTATCGACGAAACACGCTTTGATTTCAATAAATATAAATGATTTTATTTATTATTATATATATATTTTTTTTTTATATTAAATATTTCATAACATTTTCAAAACAAGTCGTGAATTTCATGAAACGTAATGAATATAGCAAAAGCGTTGCACACCGTATGCGATTAGAGAGCGGCGCTGGCGGTCGCCGTTTGACACCAGGGGAATTAATAATGGCCGGTATAGGTAATCAATCCACGTTGCGTACGGCTCGGAAGTCGAAATTTTCCGAGAGCGATGGACTGCGGCCGAGGGACACTGTACGGTACATACCATTGTACGGTCTCCATCACGCCCGCCTCGTAAATATATGCTCGTTGGACGCGATCGCCACGGAAATCGATTGTGGATACGAATTAATCAAGTGTTGTATCGCGCGCACCACGAATCGAAAACGTTATTATTTTGAACGACGAAAATCAGTGCTCAGATTGTTCGGGCTGTTCGCTGCTCGCGAAGAGAAGTTTTTCAGACGGCAAATATTAGTATCGTATTTTAGATTCTGAGTGAAGCGAAGGATCTTATGGTTTTACAATGATGTTTATTTCTTTTTTTTTCTTTTTTTTTTTCTGTTAACAATTTTTCGTATAGAAATCCTTGTCCGAAAGTTTTGTCCAGCAAATTTTTAGATTCGAAATTGAACTGAGATGGTACTTTAGAGAGAGGTCATTTTTCCAAAATCTCCATAGTTTTTCCAGTAATCAAGAATAACGATCGAAAAACTTAGTAAAAACGGTAAAATCGGTAAAAATCCGCCGTAAACGAGATTTTCACTGTTCAGATTTTAGGTATTTAGTCATAAATCGAAAAATTTGAAGCTAGAAACTTGAAAACTTTATCCAATATCAAATACATAATTTTTTATATTGGACAACATTTTCAGAATAATTATACCACTTTTGACTTAAATATAGAACTTTTAATTTACCAAATTGTTTGAAAGTTTTTATGTAATACAATTTTAAATATTTGACAAAAAGTTCTGAAAATTGAATATGACCTTACTCATATACCTACCTAATTATCCTAACAAAAGTTAAAAAATCGTTAGTCAGGATTTTTTTTATACACACTTTAATAAATTATTATACGATTTTTTTCGATATTGTCTGATTTCTTTTAAGTTTATTTCTTATGAGTTATAATTTTTATAACAATTGAAGTTTAAATGAGTTATATCTAATTGAATATTTTATGAGTTTTTAATTACAAAAGAACTCACCAAAAATTATACAAATAACCGTAAAATACGTAAACAGTATTTAAATAATAATATATAATATTACACTGAAACTTTGCTCAGAATCGTTTTATACTAAAGAAATGAGTCATCATTTCTTTAAAACTTTATACACTCATCACCAATATCTTGTCCGAGGACCAAAGGGACGAAGGACGAACTTGTACCACCATCATCTCACTTACCAGCTTTTTTTTTCTTTTTTTTTTTTCACTATATTTTTTTCACTACCGGTTAGCATTACGTTTGAAGCTGGGAAATTATGTTCTCGATTCGTAATATAAACGCGAGACATTTTATCGCGATACCCATATTGTCATTTAAAGCCGTTTAAATATCGGGATATTTCGTTGAATTCGATTTTCATTTTATCGCCCGGTATTGTTCGAATAAAGTATCGATCGTTAAACGACGTAATATTTTTAATTTTAATTTTCCAACAACTGTTTTTAAGAGATACCCCTTCAAAAACCTCCTTTAAGATTCAAATATCGATTTGCATGGCGGGTAGAAAATTACGATATTTAGTCTCCGAACGGTAATAAGCTCAATTCGGCCCCGACGAAATAACTCGTGTCCCGCGCTCTCGACGACATTTGTGCGACACCCTGGTCGGCGATTCGCGGAGACCCGATCGTGTCAAAACACGATTTTTTTTTATGAGATAATAACACACTACTATCGGGACGGAAAGCGCGATTGGCGAGCGACAGCCACTCCTCCGCGTTACGCGATAATAATACCGATAATAATCGAAAAAGCCGTGTACGTAAATACGTTTACGGCCAGACAAATTTTTTTTTTTTTTCACAGACTATTAAAACATTTAAAACGGATGTGATCCCGCGTCGAAAGTATACGTATAATCGCGTTACCTTCGCGGATAAAATCCAATTTCATAGTCCGACGTCGACGGCAAACTTCATAATAATCATAATCGCGCCCCTGCCACCACCCGCACCTCGTTTACATAACGTTTCCTGTCGTGCAGCGATAACCCTCGACTACCTATCATTAGGTAATTTGCAGCGGATCGTGGCAATAATAACATCGCGTTACCGTAGTCGACATGTACACTGCAACGGTTTTAATTGTATTTTCTTTGATTTCTACATTTCAAACGAACCGTGTTTTATCGATGTAAAAAAAATAAAATAAAATAAAATGAATAAATAATTCGTTATAGGTAATTGATCGAACTTTTCACACATATTCGTGTACGGGTGCGTGAAGTGCACGCCACCGTATACCTCGTCATTTTTATGACACAATTATTATTTCCTGCGTGAAGTTTTACCGGGGAAATAAGCGTTCGTTCGTACACGGTTACGTCATCGTGGAGCCGAATCGTCGTGCTCTGCTGCTGTCGGACTTGACGAAATTATGAACAAAAAAAAAAATATTTTACTTGTCTCATAAAGTTTGAAAGTGTTTAATCAAACATATTTTTTTTTTTATAAATATGTAGAAATATACATTTTTTTTTTTTTTTTTGAGAAAATTTGTTTCTATTATATTACGAAAATGTTTAAACAATTAAAAATTAAATCATATTTAAAATAAATCGTCCAAATTTATTTTTAATTTTCATGATTAAATAAAATTGAAAAGTAAGTATTTACAAAAAAGGGGTCTGCGGAACAATTTAAGTTATAGCTGGACCCCTGGCTTCACACTAATTGGGAACCGCTGATCTAATGTATCGGATTCGAAGTGTTATCAACAAAATACCTAATGTCCAAATCTAATCTAATAACTAATTAGTAATAATCAGTCTAATCAATAAGTTTCGATGAACATTTCAAGGAAACTTAAAAAAATAACACTATGACATAAGCCAAGGAGGGGGGTCCGGACTCTGGGTCCATCCCTCTGGGTTTGCCACTGATGCATCTTTTTTATTTCGATAAAATTAAAACGGCCATGAGCCATTGATATTGAAAAATTGGGAAAAGTGTGATAAAACAAATTGACAAATTGACACCGGGTCTTTCCACCTCAACCTTGGTCTACCAAATGGTCTTACGCCTTTTGGAGAGCCACATAGTACCTAGTGTATAAGGGCTCTTTCTTTACGCCATGCGTGGCCAGCTCAAAAGAGCCGCCTCTTTCTAATATCGTCGACTACGTTTGGTTTCTGATATAGCTCTCTAATTTGCACATTATGTCTGATTCTCCACTCTCTTGTATTCCTATCTGTGCAAGGGCCAAAAATCGACCTCCGAACTTTTCGTTCAGATACTAAGATATTATTCTGCTGTATCTTATGAAGCGTCCAAGTTTCGCATCCATACACCACCACTGGTCGAATAAGTATTATACTGTTGTATCTTTAGGTTCTTTGACAATATTCTAGATTTAAACAGCTTGTTCAATCTAAAATATCATCTATTGACGATGCTATTGCACGTATTTTTGCTTTTATCTCTTCTTGTATTTCATTGTACTGAGTTATAAGTGTACTTAGGTACTTGAACTTCTGTGATTGATGTTATTATTACAACAATTGTTCATAGTTTTGAAAGTTACCTCATACCCTAATCCTAATGACGTTTATAATTTTATTACCTCATAACTCAAAAAAAAAAAAAACATTTTTTTTTGCGGGAGGGGTGATTGTAAACAATAATTTAACCTGGATTATGGGTAATAGTATCTAAAAGGTTGAGAACCACTGCTTTAAAAGATCGGGGATTGGAACTGTGCGTATGATTCGGATTTATTAAAAGCGTCACACTCGATCAATAAATCGCGTGCTTTTTTTCATTGAATATTCGAATAATCTTTCTTCACGGCTGTGAAATAACTGCCGTTAGGTTGTGTGTGTACGTATACATTGCACGCAATTCCGTATTCTGCCGGGTGAATCGTATTTCAAATTATTCCGTCGCAAATATTTCGAAAACGAACTTTGCCGCCTCTTTCCCCGATCGTATCGCCGGGAAATATCAATACCGCAGTCTCGGCAAGACACCGGGGCAAAAATAAAGAAGAAAAACTACTCCGTAATAATATTACTCGGTTTTTATCGAACGCTGCACGCATGACGTAGTCCGCATAAAATAAAATATTATGCCGTTCACGTACGCCAATAGGTTTATACCGGACGTTATACACACTACATATAACCAACCACCGCGAGACAGAGCTGTGTTGTCGTTATTACGATATCGTTACTCGTGTGTGTGCGTGTGTATGTATATAAATACAGTAGTCACTCGATAATTCGAAATTCAGCGGACCGAGCTGAAAATTCGATTAATGGAAGTTTTCGATTTACCGAGCGTTGGAATGATCGAGGGGAAAAAATAAATAATTCAAACTCGAGAGATGTGAAAAACGTTATTACACACATACTTTGTATTTATTATTTATTATTTGATTTAAGCTTCTGCCGCCACGATCACTTTTTTTTCGTCTGTGAGCGACATACACTTGCACTTGCGGAACCCATATTCAGACCGAATACGTTTCACTCTCGTATCAACAACTGTCTGTCGATTGCAGAGGATTATTTTGGCGATGACAAAATTAAATCAAATTTAAGCCATTTGAGATGTACCGTGATAATATTTCGTCTCCGTTGTTATTATAGTTCGATTAAGAGTACGTCTATTAAGATATTTATAAATAATCGCTGTATAATTGCTATAATGCAGCGGTTCCCAAACTGTGAGGCGTGCCTCCCTTGGGAGCCGCAAGCATTTAGCAGGGGAGGCGCGAAGGATCCATAAAGGATAAAATGTAAACAAACAAGGTAAGTTTAGCTCAAAAATTATCAAATGTTTTTGAATTTTTTTATAGTAAGTAGTAATACGACAATAATATATTATGGAAATTTCAAGTTCCTAGCAACATTACTTTTAGAGTAATGACGAAATTACTAACGTCGATTTGATGAGTGTCATTTACGTCGAATTTAGCAGTTTTTTTTCCATTCAAGACGGTTTTTCCGCTCACCTGGAAAAACGATTGAGACAAGAGCTTCATGAACCCACAAAGTACCATCAACATCGAATTTCCGATCTATTGCGTTGCTGGATTTATTTATTCGCGGGAGGCGCGATTGATTATTTTTATTTTTAGGGATGCGTGAATCAAAATAGTTTGGGAACCACTGCTATAATGAATTTATTTGAGCTTATACACAATAAAGACATTCGAATCATATAAGTATTAGCAAAAAAAATAAAAAATGATAATAATAGTACTAATTTTAGAGTGTTTCCCGTCTGCAGACATATCAATTCATCTCGGGGATCGAAAAACATGTATTTTCTTCTGGTCACGGAGCTTTTCTCGGTAGACCAAGCATTTAGTTTGATTTATCGAGTGACTACTGTAAATAAAATACATATTATGTGTATTTATATATACATGTATACATTGGATAAAGGTTATTTTATATTGTAAATTACTAACGAGTGTATGGGTTATGGGCAGTATAGAAAAGTAAAGCGTTTTATGAATGGCCTCAACCGCAGATTTTCAATTTCCTAAGTATCCGCTATAAACGCCACAATAATTAAGGATCGAGAAATATATTCGTCAATTAGTGATCCCAGATTAGTGACGCGAAGACTCATCTCGGATCATTGACGTGGTACCACTGTTTTACAAATGTTTTTCTGTTTTTCTCGAATTTTTATATTTTAACTCGAAAAAGATATAAATATCATAAAAATAAAACGGATTTATCAATCGAAATGTTATTAAGTATATTTTACTGTTGACGTGTAATAGACTGAAAATAACGTGTCA
The DNA here is from genome assembly GCA_027580255.1 of Therioaphis trifolii. Lineage (NCBI taxonomy): Eukaryota > Metazoa > Arthropoda > Insecta > Hemiptera > Aphididae > Therioaphis > Therioaphis trifolii. The sequence continues at coordinate 131,228,917 of CM050404.1, forward strand.
TATTATTTTTACTAAATAATCAAAATTTTTTAGATCAAAAATCAACTTTAGTTATTAAATTTATATTCTGTAACCTACGTACAAATACAATAACAACGACTAACACCTTCGAATAAAAAACTTTTTGCAATTTTGAGTCTTTTTGACTCTACGTGAAATTGAACGAACGTACCTATGTTTTCGTCTCTTCGAATGAACCTCAAATGAACCAAATACGTCAAAATTCACCATAAACGACACTTTCATTAAATCGACTTTAGTTATTTTGTCGTTACTCCAAAAGTAATGTTGCTAGAAACATGAAATTTTCACCATATATTATTGACGTATTAATGCTCACTAAAAAAATAGTTTCAAAAAAATTTGACCCCTACTAGGCTAAAAATAGAACTTTAAAAATACCTTATTAGTAAAAGTTTACCATAAGCCCGATATTGATAATTACATTTTAAACGTTTTTTCTTAATGTTTCTATATTGCTCATGTTATTATTTATTAGTTATTATCCGTCACTTATTCAACTATATTCAACGAGAGGATTAAGGAGGCGGAAGATGAAATTAAGCAGTGGTCTACGGCAGTTGAAAATTAAAAAAAAAAAAAAAAAATGATTCTAGACATAAATATTATTAGAAACCACTGCCGTGTGATAAACGTCACTGCATTACACTCATGCAACTTATATGGCATATCTTATACGTTCATGAAAAAAAAAAGCTGAATAAATGGATTGGAATTTAAAAAACTGATACATAAAAGGTACTGTTAATTGCATTTCATAATTTTTCGATCGTTTAACAACAGTGATATTATCACCTGGAAAAATTTAGTCTGAAAAACTAAATTTGGCTTTATCCAAAGTAGCAACAGGAAGTTTTTGATTTATACTCGTATAGGTATCATTCACAAATCCTTTCCGTACGGCTCCTCCCTCTCGAAACACGATATCAAACGACACTGTTGATTAAACGAAAAAGCGCATAGTCGACGAACTCTTTCAATTATCACACGGGCCAGTTTCTTAACTGAAATGTAGAAAACAAGTAATACACTATTTTTGAAGACAGACTTTTACAGTTTGCGTACTGACCGAAATATTTCTTTCATACTCTATAAGACTATGTCTATAAATTATAACGTTAATAACAATTCATTTCCGAGTAACACACGGCAAACAATAGTAATCAACGGATTTAAGATCAACCTAACGGTATCAAACTATTCGTTAATTTTTCATTTCTTAATTAACAACTCTACGCAGTGTTCAGAAACAAAGACATAAACAATTAACTCTCAAACACTCGAGCGTTGAAACAACTTTATCTGAAAAATTGTTTCCTCGTCGTAACGTCTACGACTATTAACCATTCAAAAGCATGTAGGTACTGAATTCGTTTTGAAGGGAAGGGGAGAACGGTAAAAACACGAGTCGTATGGCTGACATAAAACTTAGCGATACTTACTTTTAATTTAATAATTATACAAATTATTCGAAACACAAAAACGTATTTCATGAATACTAACCTTAAATACCAAAAAAAAAAAAAAAAAACTTAAGTAATTTAAAAAAAATCATTCGACAAGATATTTGCGCGAATCTTCAAGTCAGAGTTTTGATGGAAATCATTATTCCCACGCAAATTAGCGATATTTTTCAATATTGATCTAATACAGTTTAAAATTATCAATTTATAAAACATTGTCGTCCGCCGATAAACTTGCAAATATATATACGAGTAAAATATGATATTCTTACCTGTGGTTAAATTTAATGTTCATAAAGTTTACTTGAATATATTAATAATTATTCGCATGCATTTGAAATACAAGTCCAGTATTATTTATCTATCTATTCAAACCACAAAAGATGATTTTTTTTTTTAATAGTACAAAAAACATTTAAGCTTTTCGTTTTATGATCTGCGATGTTCCCTACGAGAACCCCCTCGAATGAGTCTTGCGCGCCGGCCTGACAGAGCACGGCGACCGGTCGTTTTGAGTATAAAATAGATTGTAACTCCCAACCATTTTAAACACTATATTATGCATATTCAGATAATATTATATATGTACACGTTTATAGATGGATCAATTCCAATTTTCCAAACACGACGAGCATTATGTAAAACGACCGGATTTCCTCCTCTGGCCGTAACGCGAATATTATAATATAGGTTGATAATAATATGACGACGGTACCATATTATACGTACGCAATATACGTATACGACGAGGCGTATTTTGGCGTCCGCCTACGTCGGTATTTCGTGTTTGAACGAAATTCCCCCGGGGGACGTGGCAGCTTTCGATTTTTTTTTAATTATGATTTTCGAATTTATTTTTAATATTCACTGTGTGCGCGCGCACCCCCCGACTCGGGTGATATCGTATGAAATACCGTGCCTTCGTAATGGCTGAAATGCCGTCGGCGAGTCAATATGCCGGTACGTTTTCCAGAAAAGCTGAATTTTTCCTTTTTTTTTTTTTTTTTTTCATTACGTTCCGTATTCTTTTCGAGTCTTCGTACGCCGCTCGCTCTCTTCGGAGCGCGACATGCCTTCCCGTTAAATTTCCTCTCGGATGATAGATGATTGAAAAAAAAAAAGTTCGTATTTCGCCCTGTGGGATATTGTTTGTTCCTCGGAGGGTTTTACGGTTATAGGTGTATTGGTTTTTAAATAAATGATAGATGATTTCTTCGGCTAAACTATTCGGAGCAAAGCTTCAGAATTAAAATAATTTACCGTTTTGATTTCTTCAAATAAATAATATTTGAAGTTGAAAATTGACGTAAAAACAATTCGATAACGTAAAAATCATAAAATTATTACGAAAACTATCGTAAGTCATGATTTTTTGAAAATTTTCACAATCGTTAGAGAAGTGTATGAGCAATGTCATTTTTAATGTTCAAAAGTTTTCGTCAAATATTTAAAACTTTATTCAGAACAAACTTTTAAAACTTAAAAAAACATTTGTTTTCAAAGTTGTATTTTTGCCTGAAAGTTGTCAAATTTTTTCAAAATATTTAGTGATACGTCAATAGCACATGGTCAAAATTTCAAGTTTCTAACAACATTACTTCTGGGGTAATCACTAAATTACTAAATTTATTTGATGAAAGTGTCGTTTACGGCGAATTTTGACGTTTTTGGTCCATTTTAGGCGGTTTTTTCGCTCCCCTGGGAAAACAATTGAGATATGAGCTTAACAAAGTACCCACAAAGTACCGTCTACATCGAATTTCCGATCTATAGAGTTGCTGGATAAAACTTTTTGACAAAGTTAATTCGAGCAAAAAGTGTTGTCACTCCAGAAAAAAAAAATAATAAAATAAACGTTATTGTGAAACCAGCTTGACTCCGAATCGAAAATAAGGATTTCTCCAGGGGCGCCATTTCAGGTTTTAAACAGGGGAGCCAAAATTTAATGCAGTCCAAACAATGTTTTTACCTAGCTAATTAAAGAATAAAATTATAATTAAATATTTGATATAAAATTGTTGAATATGTTTAGTATGAACAATTATAATAGTAATAAATAGTCGCATGTATTTGTATAGATATTTGTATATATTTGTATAAATAAATATAGATAAATATAATTAAGTGTTAATAAATATAAATATAAATAAAAGGATTTTTAACTTAGGTACTTTATCATTGGTGTTGGTTTGGTAATTTGCAAACATTTTGTCTACTAACTGACACGAATTTATGACAGACAATAGGCGTTTTTTATTTTTTTATTTAAGCAGAATAGCAACACTTTTTTTTTCTTTTTATTATATTTTTTTCATTATTTAAAAAACAAAATAATATACTTGGTAGTTAACTCGTCGTAATCCCAAAGTAAACCAAAGTTATTGAAAAGTTGAACTTCAAACGCTTAACTTAACACAGATTAGATCAAATATAGAATAATCTATAAATTATCAATTGTTTTATCGTTCTTATCATTCTTACCTTATTCCTATTTTTCCCAAAGATATTATAATTTTTCTTTTCATTGTGTTATAGTATTATATTAACCTTTTCACTAACTTTTCACACTAATATTATGTGCGTCCGTGTATTTTTCTCGTTATGTGATAGCAACACAAAAAAAATTGTCAACAACGATTTGTAATCCTATTTGTAACTAATACGGTGGTACCAACAAAAATGTTTTAGCATTATTTCTCAATGAATTATAGCTTACAATATTATTTTCCGTATCCAATGACTCCCAAAATGTCAAAAATTGCTTATCACAACCAAACCGTTGTTATCAAAATTCATTTTTATTTTGAATTTTTACGGTAGTATACTAGTAAATAGAACGTATTTACGACATTTACATCAAAGTTACGACTTACAACTAAAAATCAGTTAACGATGTCTCGAATAATTAGCGATGAAGAAATTCTTATTCATTTAGACGAAGTTTTGATGAACATGGAGTCCGATGATGAATTCATGGATGATGTTGAACTATGTGGTAATTTTTTTAAAATTATTGTTTAGTTATTATGTTGAAACATTATGTTCGATGTATATTATAATTTATAGAAACGGACGATGAAAATGATGGTGGTCTGTACGAAATTATGCGTTCTCCAGAGCAAGATAATTCAACCGTTGAATTACCTAGTAATTATTATGTTTATATGTTTGTGAAACTAACATTGTGTAAATACATAATATCTGTGTATATAATATTAACCTAGCACATTATGCATAATATATACCGAATCATCGTTAATATTATAGGGTGTCACATTACGATACAGTAAAAAATGAGGTAGCCAAAACACACCCTGCGCCCCCCCCCAAACGGCGCCCCTGGATTTTTCGTTTGGATTGTTAACGCCACGAGAACGGTGACGAGAAATCGTAACGTGACTCGATTAATATAATATATATATATCGACCTGGTGGGCGCACGTTACGCCGCATTGCGTGTGCGACAGTTCTTCTCAACGTCTCTCCTCCGACTTACGCACGTCGATCGAGTCAAAAGTGATTAATCGTCGACACCTAAATATAATTACGTCTGTTACAAATTTACGTGCGCGCACGAATTAACAGCAGTTGTTTTTCGGCTTTTCGAATAATAAATAAAATGAACGCGTAGTTTCCGCGATCATTGACTCCGCGTCACCGCGTAATTAAAAACCAGCCATAAGTACCGAAAAAATATTTGCATCGATTCGACGACGGACGAATACGGAGCTTTGAATATACACTTGAATCGTGCCTACCTCGTTTTTAACTTTTTCGAAATGCGTACGTTTTATTTATTTATTATTTTTTTTTTTGTCGTTTCAAATTTAAAAGTTTTTATTTTTTTATTTTTTAGACTCTGAGTCAAGCAATAATTTTCAATTAGTTTTCATAATGATGTTCAATTTTTTTTCTTCTCTTCCGAAGTCACTTTTTGATGCCACCGTCCAAAAGTTTCATTCGACACCTCTATAGTTCATAAATCTAAAATCACATATCGATAGTACAGTAGAATCCGCTTATTAGAAACACTTCGGGACCAAGGTGAAATGTATCAATTAACCGATTGTTTCTAATAAGCGATTGGTTTGATTTGTAGTGTGAAAAAAAAAATTAAAAATACGCGAAAAATATATGTATTTACGTATATATGTTAACTATGTATGCGTATATTGTATAATTAAAAAAAAAAACGATCAAATGTATACATTTTACTATATTATTTCAAATATTTGTCTATCTTAGTTTGTTTTTTTGCGTCGAGTGTCCCCATGACCATATTTTCATGCGAGTAATGCTGTACAAAACCTATTTCATCCGCACGATGCTGGACGGCTCTTCTGAGAACATTTAAAGCTTCTAAAATCGCCTAAAAGCTTCTAAAATGTGCCTAAATTTGTTTCAAACCGATGTGATGTTTCAATAATCCGATTTATTTTCAATGTTCTAATATACGGTCGGACATTTTGTTTGAAAAACTCGATTGTATCAATTACCCGTGTTTCTAATAAGCCGCTTCAACTGTATTTCGGGGGTTCGTAGTATTCTCTTTTCGATTATTTTTCCCGGCGTGAGGAAACATTGTTGTAAACGCGGCTTTCACAATGTCAATTTCAGATATTTTGTCATAACTCCAAAAGTAACGTTTCCAAAAACTTGAAATTTTCACCATAAATATATCAATGAAAATTTTTTACATTCTAGTTTATTCTTCGTTTCTTATTCAGTAAGTTTATATCTATTAACATTTTAATCACGCAATAAAAAGTTCTGAAAATGTAATATGACTTTACGTACATTAACGTATAATTAATAAAGGGTATTAAAAAAAATCTTCAATAAGAATTATTTTTTTTTTTTTTTTTTAGCAAGCGTTTAATTAAATTTTATACTTTTTTCGACAGTTTTTACATACATTTTAAAATTTCAAATGCTTATAAAAATAATTGTTTAATCCGATCGTTTGAAAACTTGAGTTGTAAATTAAAAAACATTTTTTTCGTCTTTTGGTGAAAAAATGTTCCCTTTGTTCAGAAGTTTTTTTCGGACAGTTTTTATATAAAAAAAAAAAAACCTACCGACAATAATTAGTCCGAAAACAGTAAAATATACGAACGGTATATTTCGCACTGAAGCTTACTCAGAACCGTTGAAATAAAGAAATGATTTATCGTTTATTTAAAATTCAATACGCCTATCCCTGTTATCTCGTCCGAGGAGCTGAGTTAATACCTCTTGATGCGAAGAACGATTATTTTTTTTTAATTTTCACTATTTTGACCGTAAAAGTATAAAACTATTCGGCTCAACAATCAAGTACACATTAAGTACGTCACGTGATATAATTGTGATTCTCTAGGCGCGATTCTGGAATGTTGCACTAACCCGTTTATAACGGAAACATATCATTGTAATAAAGATAATAATTAAACGCGTGGAATTACGGACGCTCGAACGAATTAATTATACAAACATAATGGAATCCGTCTCAATCTGGAGGAATTGAAAAATTGTATAAAATGCAAAGACGTTTCTTACATATATATTATTTTTGGGTATAAAATGGGCTTTCTAAACATTTCTTCTACTGAAAAATCGAACCGTATTGGTCTTAAACCATTTGCTACCCATCGTAAGTATAATGATATAGTGTTTATGCATAAATTATTAAATGGTATGATATATTGTCCAGACTTTTTATCATCAATTGGTTTTAAAGTCCCTGTTTTTAATTCTAGAAACATATGAAGTTTTTTGTGCCCCCATAGTACTCGTAATTATGTTATTAACAATCCAATTTGCCGCTTGACTGAGTCATGTGATGAAGTTATCTATTATGATTTTAGTTTTGATTATGTGTATAAATTAAAACTATGTTTATTTCATTAATATTTTGTCTTTCAAACTGTATGTGTTATATCATGTACAATTATTATATAATAAGTTAATCTACTATATTTGTACCCCTTGCGGGTGTTAATTAATAATAATAAAATAATTATAATAATAATCTACGGGATAAAGGCCGTATCTGTAGGGGAAGCGATCCAAGGGGTCCCCCCAAAAATGTCTTCAGTATTTCACAAACGTTTAAAATAACCATTTATTTTTAATACCGACATAACTATTTTCAGTTATAAATGGCTTAAACTCCAATTAAATTAACTGCTGACTAATAATTGAATCATAACATCATTTTAACCAAATTTTAAAACCTAAATTCAGTAAAATTACAATCAACATAATTTGGGTGAAATGGTGGAGACTTTTTTTTTAATTACAATTCTGTATGGACGTTCACATCGAGGTTGAAGTGTGTGTGTGTGTGTGTGTGTGTGTGTGTTTTTGTTTTTATTAATGATGTTTTTTATTTAAATCGGTAGAGTCCATCGATGAGTTCTGATGTTTTATTATTATCTATCGAATACGCAATCGCTGGTGTCATCGGCAGAAAAAAGGGTGAATTGATTTGTAGATATAAGAAAAATTATGATTTTGCTGTCGTTTTTTAAACAAAATCGACGCCTGCGAAAAAATCTGTTGTTTTGACTTTGGTGAAAGTGGCAAAATCTTATCTGTCGTGATATTAATACAATTAGTAATCAAATTACCATAAAATATAATCGAGACCGAAAACTCTAAAAGTACGATAACGTAGTGAATTTTTGTAGCGTGTGTGCTTATTGAAAACAACGTCCGGAACGAAAATAATAATGGTACTAAATTATAGTTAAAAAAGAATTATTTTCCTATTTTTCATTGAAGTGATTTTTCTATTATTTTGTGTTTTTTTGTTTTTTAAGGTTTTTTATAGTGACCACTATTTATAACTTGATATTATAAAATAAAATACACATTTTTCTTTTTTTAGAAATTTTATAGTTTTTATTTTTATAATTGAGGCAATAATTTAAGAGATATTATATAAGCATATTAAGTTTAGAACAGTGGATCGGAGAACGGAAAATGTAAAACTCTTCGCTGCTACTTTAAACTTAAAACGCTTCTATCTCTCAAACTATTGGTCTAATAATATAAGTTTAGGTATCAAATCATCTAAAAATAGCTCTCTTTACATTACGCTCTTTCATTATATTACGTTATAAATAGTACGTACTATTTAACAAAACTAAAAATCATAATAAGTCACGTTGACGTTAATAGTAAAAAACAACTTTTTTCTGAAAAACATTATATAGTTCTGTGAGTGTTTTAATCTTTATGTAAAAATGTACTCGAAATCGAACATTATACAAGATTGAATATTGAATGAGCGTGTTAAAAACTTCACAATGCACACACGGATAATCATCGACGTTTTCGATGGAATTGAATTACGTTACACGAAACATTTCCAATACATTAAGTGGAGTACCTACATAAAATACAAATCACGATTTATATAAACGGTTTGTGTATTTGTTTGTTTTTATATTGGCCTTTATCGTTGGGATTTACGACGCGTTCGTCTAGAAGAATTGAGTTCATTTGAAAATGTACCAATAAGTCTTAATGTATTATAATATATGTATAATATGTATATTATAATATATACTGCACATCGTTTTTTTTTCTAATAATTTAAATTGAGTCGTTTTAGCTGGCTAGTAATAAAATATCTAATCAGTGGTAGCTAACAAGTACATATATATACGTACACACACGTACAGTCGACCTCGCCGGTAAACTCAATTTGGATTAAAGCCAAAAAAAAAAAAAAAAGCTTATCATAACGACATCATTACTACAGAAGAGATTCAACGGGGATTATGACATGTTACAACACACTGTAGTTTTTTTTTTGTCTGCATGACCTGATGAAACTTAACATGAACAATTTATGTTGATAGAGTATTGTTTTTTAAATCGAACGTAATATCATTGAAAAATGAAAATAAAAAAAGGTTTCGAAAGAGCCTTATGCAGCTGAGGTGTTTTTGTTTTTTTTTTTTTTTTTTTTTTTTTTAAGTGCATATGACGTAAATCAAAAAAAACGTAAGAGAAATCAACGACGTACACACGGGTCGATGTCAACCCGTTTCCGACGTATTGTCACACACAGAACATACCACTATGTGCGTTCAGTACGTATTGTATATTGTACGTACACACTTCGTTGGGAGAACCTCGCGGGTTATCGACATATTTTATCGACTCCATGTACGTGTTATATCAATTTACCGATACACCGTGAGGCGTCTCACTGAGATTTCAAAAACTTCAATTCAAACTTTGATAATAAAATCAATGTGACTCATCCCACATTCTTTTTGACTGTTCTCTTCTGCACACAAGACGCATCATCTTATTTAAACTCCTAAAATATAACACCAAACCCTTGTTCTATACTTATCACCAGGGCTCGGAACTTTATGCAATTTCATGTTTTTCAGGAAGCTGCATATTCATAATCTGATTTGATACAAATTCGTTTCATGGTCCATACAATTGAAATACAAAAGTTTATGTTGCATATTTTTGCATAATTTAACTAAATTTATATGATTTCGCATATTAAAAGAATTTAAGCCTATTAATGCATATTTTATGTTTATAATTTATTATTCATAAATTTAACTATGTAGTTACCTAGTATTAATTTCAGTTTTGTTTTCACTGGCCGAGTACTTAATTTTAAAATTTTCAAGAATACAAATATATTTATTTATACCAAGAGCTGTCACAGCACGTGTCATGCCCCGATATCGTTAAATAAGTTGGATCTCGTAATCTTAATGACCGGCCGTTTGTTGGATGGTCGATTACTGCTGGTATTTTAACATTTTAGTTAGAAAAATACATGAGAGATTTGTACATTTTTAAAAATTAAATGAATAAATATTAAAATAATTTTTTTTTCATAATTATACTTTTAGATATACATATTTATAATAAAAATAGTCAAGGAAAAATTACAAAAAACATTATTTTGTACCTGATTGAAAAATAATTTTTTTTTCATAATTTTACTTTTATATGAATATTTACAATAAAAATAGTTGCATATTATACTGCATATTTGAGTTTTTTTTAGTGCATACGTATGCACATATTTTATAGTTTTTTAGTGCATTAAGTTCCAAGCCATAAGTTATCACTAACTCTGAAATAATCATCACCCAAATCATTGCCTTTACATTGGAAGCCGGCTTTAGCGTTTAAGTTTTCTATAAATTTGTATTGTTTTATTTTATTTGATTATAATATTGTTAAAATATTGTTAAGCTATAATTGTTTTTACAAGAAGCTAATAAAAAAAAAAAAACTTGGATAACGCGCGAGCAGTCGAATTTTGTTTCGAGTGTAATTTAGACACGTTTCAACGCGTATCGACGAAAAAAAAAAATTTTCAAACGTTTTATCCACTTTGTTTCCTTAAATAGAAATCATTAACTGGTTTATACCATAGTAATTTTCAACGACAACTACTTTTTTTTCGGTAATTTTGAAGTTTAAACTTTTATTACCGGACGGTTTAGGGCGTATGCGAGTTTAGTAAGTTTTGTGCGACTAAGTGTGTTGACAGTATCTTTTTACGCGTGACCCGGCTCCTGTTTCAACTACTCACACAAAATTCCTGCATAAGCTTTTATTTCCGTAAAACTTTGTCTAGTTATAAAAATTTAAACATCGACATTTCACGTAACTTCGTATTATAATAAACTGATTTAATGAACGGTGATTAAAAATTTTCGAAAACTAAACGATTTTAAAATCACGCGAATAAAATATACATAAAAATTTGTTTTTTTTTTCATCATAAAAACGTAGCTACCCGCTAGAGTTTGAACATTGAACACGTGGAAAAAAAATTCGAATTCACGTGTTACTCTCGGATAGCGATAAATCTCTCGGATTCACTAAATATTTGCACTGTCTATAAATCTCAGTGGTGGTACAGCCCGTTTAAGCGACGGGCAAATAAACCGATTCGCGAACGCGAGTACAGTTGACCACGCGCGTAGCCCGGGTGCAAAAAATTTTGCATTTCGAATCGGCATTTATCGTGGAAAATGAAACGCCTGACCGCAAACTACGCGCACGCGCCCACCCGCACGCGTATTCCGTGTCGTAGTGACGTATATATAGTAGTCATGACCACAACGGCGCGCTTTTACGGCTAAATGTACGCGCGTCGGGGGTTTTCCGAGTCCGTTCACGGTTTTCCCAACGATCGTCAAATAGGCGGAACAGACGAATACGACTCTCGTCGCCGTGCCTTGCGCCGGAAACCGAAGAGTGAGAACAATGCGTTTGTACGATCGTACATAGTTGCAAGTGTCAGCAAAGTCAGAACACTGTCGATAAGTGCGTGTTGGACGAATACGTTGAGTTAAACATATTTGTTTTTGTTTTTTCAATCCTCAAATTAGCACGAGCTCTTTGAATAATCAGGTGTGAGTTTGGTGAATAAGATAGCCGATAATATAAATTGAATAAATGAAAAAAAAAAAGAGATAGTATTTTTGAGGTGTAAGCCGGTTCACCTTCTCGCGTAACTATCTAAATCAGTGTTTTCCAAAGGGTGTGCCGCGACAACTTGAACTTTTTTTTATAAAAAAAGCAAAATTATTTTTTTCAAAATATTAAAATATATAATACAAGTAAAAATAATTAATACAAAAATTAACTTTAAAATTACAAAAAAAAAAAGATAAAATTATAAATTTTAGTGTGAAACGTGTGCTTGATGTTGTTTGCATAACAGTTCAATTCTAGGAGGGATCGACGAATGACGATAAGCGCACTCGCATTTCTAGTTCAACTGATAAAAATCGTTCGCGTTTCTTATTTTTAATATTTGTTAGTGCGGAAAACCCAAGTTCACAGAGGTATGTTGTAGAAAATGGTAATAATATATTTATTGAAATTTTTGTAATTATCGGACACTCTGTTTTAATAAAACTCCAAAACTGGAACAGTTAAATTTTAATTTCAATGAACGATCAGTTTGAAGTTCTAAAAGTCAATCTTGTTCAACTAATCCTAGACGTGATATTACATTTTCATTTTTTCTAAAAATGTAAAATAAAAAGTACGTCTCAAAAATTCAATAAAATTCAGGCTTGTTGCGGTTTGGTTTGAACGTAACTGTTTCATACGACCGAACGAATTATAATTTAATATCGAAAAGACAAAAATGTATGATACAAAGAACAGTTCTGTGACATATTTACAAATACAGCTATTAAGGGATAATAATATTATTACCTTATAACGATAATAATACCTGACATCATAACGAATTATTCGATAAGTAGATAATATTTATCCAAAGTGTGCCGTGACTAATGATAACTAATAATAATGTGCCGCGATGGGAAAAAGTTTGGGAACCGCTGAATTCTAAATGAACCGGGACGCATTTGGACTACATAAAAAAAAAAAAACCGTTATTAAATTCCGGTGTCCACTCACGTGTGATACCTTTTAATGGGAGCGCCGAGAGCATGAAAAAAAGAGGTCATTCTGGGATGCACTCGGGGCATCCCCCACGCGTTTTGCGATATTTATGTAACCAGCAGTGTTGGGATTAGATAAGTACTTTTTTATCTAGATAAAGATAAAGATAGTATGACAAAAAACTATCTAGATAAAGATAAAAGATAACTAAATCAAAATTTATCTAGATAAAGATAAAAGATAAATACTTTTTATCTAGATAAAAAAATAGATAATTTTTTTTAATTCCTACTTTAAAGCAGGGTCATCATTTCAATATTTTCTAGGGTAGGGGCGTAGGGCATAATGTTGAGACGTAAGTATAAAACTACCCTTCACTTATTGGGCATCTAACCAGTGACGCCACTAGCACTAAATTTTAGGGAGGGATATTTTTGTCTATGGTCTTATCTCAGTATTATGCCACAGGTAAAATATTTTTACTTTTTTTTGGTGGGGAGAAAATATTATCGTGAAAAAACTATATAACACGACTCTTCACAATCATTTTGAACCTTAACAACAGTTTTATTATGTATTTAAATTTTTATAAGTAGATATACAATATTTTTATTAGGTAAAATACGTATAATATAATTTACATCATTAATTTTTTCATTAATTTAATGTTGACGACGGTTGACGAGTCATCAACACAACATAACAATGAACTGTAGGTTTACTCTATATTTGAGCACCTACCAAGTTCCAGGCCCCTAGCAAAATGATAAATAATGAATAATACCTTATAGCCAATAGGTATATAGTATTATTAGAAACATACAATTTTTTACTCAGATGACTTAAAAAGTCAAATTTAATGTATTAATTATCAAAAAAATTAATTGACAATAAAAACCAATATGTATTTTTTTTTTTTTTTTTTTTTTACAGAGAATTAGAGACTAATAATTTATCTAGATAAATTTATCTAGATGGATGAAATTTTTATCTTAGATAATCTTTTAGATAAAATGAAATTATTTATCTAGATAAGATAAAAGATAACTAAATAATTATCTAGATAATTTATCTAGATAAATTTATCTAGATAAGTCCCAACACTGGTAACCAGTGCCGGATTAAAAACTTGTGGGCCCCTAGGCAATTAAAATTTTGGGCCCTACAAAATTATTTTTTACATGCATCTTTAACTTTACTATCCAATAATTAAAAACAGTTTTAATAATAACCAACTAGTATTAATAAATAAAATCATGTTTATTAATTTTTTTTCATTTGCAAGAAAAATAATTAATTATTATTTTATTTCTATTTTTTTTTCTAATGATTCATAATGAACTATATTATAAAAAAACTTAAAATAAATTGTAATTCTTAGTTAAAAAAATATTTGCTTTTCAAATATTAACTCTTCTTAATTTTTTCGCAGTAAACTCTTTGAGAATATCTTTGAATTCTGTTTTATGTAAAATGTAATTTTCTGTAGTCATAACGGCAAGTGAATTTAAACGTTTTTGGTCATTGAAGATCGATGACAATTATTTAACAACTTCAACTTCGAAAAAGTTCGTTCACCAGTATCATTGGTGACCATTAGTCATCCATATATTTTTAATGCTGTCATAACATTTGGAAAGATTGATTCTACATTATTTTCATAAATTCATTTATACGATCGTAATGCTGACACTGTTTTGTACAGGTATTATTAAATTTAAAAAAAAAATTGAGATTTCCGTTTTCACGGGGCCCCTTAAATTAGTGAGGCCCTAAGGCGAACGCCTACTCCGCCTAATGGGTAATCCGGCACTGTATGTAACAAGCGGTGGGAATAACCCAGTACGATGACGCCGGCGGCCGTTCTGCCCACGTGGCGTTCTGGCGCCAAAAACTCGACATTGCGTCGCCCGAAAAGAGGACACGGCGATCACGTTTGCGACAAATAACAACCCTGTACGACAAACTTCGACCCCTCGGAAAACGCCGCGAACACACGTCCAGCGGTCACTCCCACGGCCCCGGCGAACATATTATTATCGATTTCGCCGGACTCGACCACGCTCGGAGCGGCTAGGGGTAGAGCGGAACGGGACACTTGCCCGGCGGGCACCTTAACCGAGAGGCGCCATACCGTGAGTGAAATATTTGCGCAATCGAGTCCAAGACAAATTAATTCACAAAGCGGGGACGCTTCTGTCGGATCAGTGGGGAAGTTTGGCTCGTCCCGCGGGCAAACGACGGTACGAGCAAAACGATTTCGAAAACAAAAGTCATCGCCGTGTAGAACAGGACGTGTTTTGATCACTTTTTTTTCATCTGTTCCTCGACGGAATTCGATTCGGAGATGAAAATCTCAAGTTCTGTGAGGGCTGTCTTTGTTTTTATCTGCATATTATATTCAACGTTGATGTACTATTGATCGTAAAAACTTGTTCTTTGGGTTTGTTCAAATTCAAAAAAAAAAATAATAATAATAAATGTGTTGCCGATGTAGAGATGTAAGCTCGGTAAATTTTGATCGTACAAATTTACCGGTAAGGTAAACTACCGGTAAATTTACCAATTATTTTTTATCAGCACATATTTTTTCACTGAAAAAATTACCATGTGACACCATAAATTAAACGTCTTAATGATTTGAATATTCATAACATATTGATAGAATGGAATAGTTGATATTATAAAACTTAAAACGTCACACGTTGTATTTAAAACTAGAGAAAAAGTCAAATAAAATTAAAAAACTAGAATTGATTTTGTTTTTTTTTTTTGTTATGTCAAAAAACCTAATGAAACTGATTTGATTGATTTAAAATTTAAAATTAGGTACATTTTTAATATTTATATTCACATAAAATAATTTAAAATACAAACAAAATTCAATAATATTACACTACAATAGGTACTTATACAAAGTCATATGTTAAATTCATGACACCACGAACACCCTGCTATCCAGTAAATAATAATAATGAGCGTTACAATAATTATAAGTTCATGAAAAAGAAGAAGCTACCTGAGTTCCTTAGGGTGACCCTAATGTGACAAATAAAAATTATCAAAATTTACTAAATTTACAGAATTTACGGTAAATTACCAAAAAATAAATAAATAAATAAATAAATGATAATACAATTGTACATAAATTTCACATCTCTACGCCGATGTAGATTTTATTATCATCTCATAAAGTCAAAACAATTGTGAACACTATTCGTACCGACGACGGTAACAGTGGGGTAGTTACCGAAACTTCGGGAACGTTTCCCCGCGAGTAATCAAGTATATAATATGAATATATATATATATTATATACACAGGAACGTGCTTTCCGTTTTATATTATTAATAATCAATGGTCATTAGTTATTACGGCATACCCGGAGGTGTATGTAAACTTCTTCGTTACTTGACGCGGAGTACGAAAGAGCGCCGACTCCTCGGTTTACGCCTCGCGAGAGATCCCGGGCGCTTTTCACCCCCTCCCCCGACAAAGCGTGCGTTCTAATATTCAGAGACGCGACACGACTTCGAGACAACGTAGCCTTTTATCGCCAACGGCGAGACGAGCGACGTGCCCGTCGACGTCTTCTCTCCTCTTGACCCCCCGCGCGAATGAATAAATTACGCGCGGCGCGAGGACGGCGGCAGACGTGACGCGACAACGGACGCGCGTCAAGTCGCGAGCGCGATAACGATAACTGACAATCGGCGACGTTAACTCGTATTATACGGCTGCTGTACGAGACGACCGACACAGCACAGTGGTACGATTCTATATGGAAAAAAATTAATTTCTTTTAATTTTCAGTATGCAATAAATCAAAGTGACGTGATTTGAAATCGGTTGTTTCAAATCATGCGTCAAAACCGTACCATACTATTTTTACAAGCATTTCGTTGAAATTTATATTATTTAAACACTACAGTCGACTCTCGGTGACTCGAACCTTGGTAACTCGAAATTTCGGATATCTCGAATAATTCGAATTCCCCTTCAAATAACAATTGCACTTCATGTTTAAATAATCTCGTTAACTCGACAATTAATTTGACAAGTTTTCGACATATCGAATTTTCCTATCCGAATTTAGAATTTAATTTCAAATAGTTTATCGAGGCGATTATTTTTCGTAAAACCCGACCATTATAGTAAACTGCGAATTTGTAATTTAAACCTTGATAACTCCATACAATATAATATATCAGTTTTAGTTCTATGCCGTCTGTTCGTTTAATAGTTTATCGTGTGAATGTGACAATGTTAATACAGTGTTTATTATGATTCAAAAAAGAAAATTAACAACATTATGACTTGCAGAAAAAGTGAACTAGCTTAAAATTATTAACTTCATTATTTAAAAAAAACAATTAACTTTACATCAATTCTTAAAAAATGATAACATGTAAGTAGGAATGTAAGAAAACATATTTTTTATTTCTTTAATGTAAAATAATTTAAAAATAAACACACTTTTTAAAAGTTTTTGGTAATTCGAAATTTTTAGTAAGTCGAATTCTTTTTTTTCCCCTTGAACTTACTGAGTTACCGAGAGTCGACTGTATTTTATAATAAGTAAAAATGTAAGACAATTAGATAAATCATATATTGATTTATAACATATATTTGCATTAAACATTATTCAGTTGTATAAGAGAATTCATATCATCACTTACATTATGCAATTTCGTTTTGGTTATAGTTCGTATGGATCTAAAGAAAAAAGCATCATAATATGTAGAAAATCTTAATTTTGTTGTGCTCTACTCATTTTTGCAAAATACACACAAAAGACACGGGATCTATACCGCGGTGGAAGGATTCGCGGACGTGCGCGTCGCTGGGTCGCCGTCAAAAATCGACGTCGGGGGGATTCATCATCTCGTCTGTCCCAGGCAAACGGCGGCGCCGCGGCGCGTACGTATATACGCACTAGGGTGGCCAGACGCATTGTTTTTTTACAGGATTTTATTTATTTTAGAGTTGTGTCCTGTTGTTATAACGAATGTCTCTCGGAACGCTTTTTGTCCTGTTTTCTATAGTCAATCTTATAAAGCTACAAATACGTTTATAGTATATATTAAGCTCAATATGCACAAAATACCCCAGATTATTATGTTCGATAAGTTTTTCGGGAAAAGATGACAAAATAAAATGTGTAGACGTGTGATCCAAAAAATTATCATCGATATGAATAAAAAAAGTTTTGATTTATTAAGTAACTACTGTTTTTATTTATTATTTTTTTTTTTTTAACTTTTCTGTGTATTTATTAAAAACGATGTATTCGTTTTGTAATTGCTTTATAAGAATAGAAATAATATCAAATACATATTAGATGCCAATTTAGGTATATCAAATATGTTTTTTCTGTTATTAAAAATTATCATATACAATTTAATTAAAATAATTTAAAAAAAAAAATGCATTTATAGATCTAGAACTATTATTAAATAAGTGAGATGATGGTGGTACAAGTTCGTCCTTCGTCCCTTCGGTCCTCGGACAAGATATTGGTGATGAATGTATTAAGTTTTAAAGAAATGATGACTCATTTCTTTAGTATAAAACGATTCTGAGCAAAGCTTCAGTGTAATATAATATATTATTATTTAAATACTGTTTACGTATTTTACGGTTATTTGTATAATTTTTTAAATGCTTGGAAAAAATATCTTGAGTCACGATTATTGATATTTTTTCGGTATTGATAATTTAGTATAAGAGTAAACTTGTATTAAAATTTCAGAACTTTCTAACAAATACTCAATATTTCATTAGAAATAAACTTAAAAGAAATCAGACAATATCGTAAAAAATCGTATAATAATTGATTAAAGTGTGTATAAAAAAAAAAATCCTGAGTCACGATTTTTGAATTTCTGTTAGGATTATTTAGGTAGGTATATGAGTAAGGTCATATTAAATTTTCAGAACTTTTTGTCAAATATTTAAAATTATATTACATAAAAACTTTCAAACAATTTGGTAAATTAAAAGTTCTATATTTAAGTCAAAAGTGCTATAATTGTTCTGAAAATGTTGTCCAATATAAAAAAGTATGTATTTGATATTGGATAAAATTTTCAAGTTTCTAGCTTCAATACTTTTCGATTTATGACTAAATACCTAAAATCTGAACAGTGAAAATCTCGTTTACGGCTGGTTTTTACCGTTTTTACTCAGTTTTTCGATGGTTATTCTTGTTTACTGGAAAAACTATGGAGATTTTGGAAATATGACCTCACTCTAAAGTACCATCTCAGTTCGATTTCGAATCTAAAAAGTTGCTGGACGAGACTTTTGGACAAGGATTTCTATACGAAAAAGTGTTTACAGAAAAAAAAAAATAAATAAACATCATTGTAAAACCATAAGATCCTT
The DNA here is from genome assembly GCA_027580255.1 of Therioaphis trifolii. NCBI lineage: Eukaryota > Metazoa > Arthropoda > Insecta > Hemiptera > Aphididae > Therioaphis > Therioaphis trifolii. The sequence continues at coordinate 131,248,191 of CM050404.1, forward strand.
CGCTTCACTCAGAATCTAAAATACGAAAATTATTTTAGTGCTGTTTTTATTTTTTATACAACGATCACAATTGTTTTCAATATAGTACAGTCGTGTCACACGCCGCGGGATCGAATCGTTTAAACGACGTCCAGAAGTTTTTCGACGTGCCACGGTATGGTGAATACGGATGAACTCGAGAGTCGGGTCCCGAATCTCGAATATGGCGGGTTAATAGGAACCATGAATCGGGTTCCGGGGCGTTTTATCGAATACGCGAGCCGGGTCCCGGCGTACAGTTCACCGAGCACGCGAGTTGGGTCCCGGATATCGGAAGGTCGTTTAGATACCTCTTCCTTAGCTTTCCTTTTGACTGAGTCGCTCGACTTTTGCCTATTCAGAACCTTTTGATCGCGCTTTTCACGATTGTCGTCATTACACCTCTCCGTATCGTCTTTGAACCGGACGATAATTTCAAAAAAAAAAAAAATAATAATAATAATAATAATAAATACTCGCATGTATTTAAAAAAACGCTTCCGACGCTGTATAATATAATAATATCGTCTTTCAACGTTTTATCGGAACGAAATTCATATCCGTGCTCGACGATAGAATTTTAAAAAACCTTTTTCGTTTTATTGAAAATTTGTATTATTTAGGAAACAAAAAAAAACATTACCGACTAAAATTTACGGCGACTCGACGATTTACAGCTTACGAAAAAAACTGCAAAACCCCGACACTTTTTACCGTGACACCGTGCCGATATCTAACGGTAAATCACAATGCGACGGGTTTATTGTTCCTAAATCGACGTTCATCAACCCCGGGTATATAATATATATTAGTATTAGACACGTGATATAAACAAAATCGTATAAAACGTGACCGCCGACGCCGACCCGACTGGTGTTTTATTTGAACGATTAAACGTCTCCGGACCCGACCCCGGTTTTCCCGTAAACACGGTGCATCCGCGTAAACGTCTGCGTACCTCCACCGCCGCCTCCGACGCCGCCGCCGTACACGACTGTCCGTCACGCGGCTCCGTAATGTTCTCTCGTAAACTTTTAACGGGTACCGCGGCAGGACCGGGTGGTTTTACGACGACATTAATTATTATTAGTTATTACGCTGTGTGCTCGCAACAATCATCTGTGTACGGTTGTCGAGTGCGCGGTGCGGTGCATACACCGTGATTATTCGCCGCGCACGGCGAACGGGCGGTTTGCGTTTGGGCGAATCGCCTTTTTACCCGTACAATAAAAGTAACGTGTTTGGGCGAGACAATATATTTTTTTTATTCCTGAATTTCGTGATCGGCATCATCCGTTATTATAAAACAAGTGATTGACGTGCAGTGAGGTCGGTGCGACACAATATAAAAGATAAAATTGTAATGATTGTTTAAGATAAAAATATTATTCTATAGGGAATTTTATATCGACCTAGATATGGCTCAGTCTTATTGCAGGTCGGCAGTATGTATCATATTTTCAAATATCAGTTCTCTTTGGACATTGCAAACTATTGTATAACTTGTATTATAGTGTAAAATATGGATCTTAAAATCGATTATATTTTCGATACAAAAAGAAATAAACGTTGCATTTCAATTGAACATTATACTTTTAGTGAATCTTACCACTTGAAAGACGGGTCTTTTCGTTTTCGGTGTTTTTTTCGCGGTGTTAGAACTTTTAAAATCACTCGCCCAAACGCATTATGCTAAATTGCCCAAACACATTGGAATTTTTAAAAATTCGCCCAAACGAATGACGCTCCGGCGAACCCCACACGCGTTTATCTGGCCGACGTTCCGGGGCGGAGAGGGCAATGGTCGAGCGAAAGTGACATATTTTACGGATCGATAAATTGCGGCGCGTACGCATGCATTATGTCCGTGCGTCGCGACGACGGCTGATTTCGAGTTTCGGTAGACTACGGTGGCGGATTTATCCGGACGAGACCGAGACCGAATAATACGTTTGCGCGTGTCGAGTTTTGCAACGATTCGATGTCAGCACAGTGCGATTTTATTTCATAAATAACGTTTCTGCGACGCGCAAGATTCCGGTTTAAAAGTCAATAGTACAAAATATGTGTTGTGACGCTATAAGATTCGTTTTCAAAAACACAACGTATTAGCCCAGTGGTTCTTAATCTTTTTTAGTTCAGCGCCCCCTTTATTGTAATAACTAACTGCTAACGCCCCCCCCCTCATGCAAAATAAAATGTTCTTATATATATATATATATATATATATATATATATATATATATATATATATATATATATATATATATATATATATATATATATATATATATATGTGAGTGTGTGTGTGTGTGTGTGTGTGTGTGTGTGTGTGTGTGTGTGTGTGTGTGTGTGTGTGTGTGTGTGTGTGTTAACTTTTGTTCATAAAATAATATAACAAAAGAGAATACTGTTTTAGATAATTTTAATAATAATAACAATGAATATTTATTTAGCAGTTTTGGAATTATTTACATAATATTGATATTTTAACGTCAGACTGCAACGTCTACCACTAAGGATATATATATATATTTACTTATTTATTTATTTATTCATCAGTATATTATAACATTATTCATTAAAGTAAAAACTCTTATTTTTAGATAATAATGGTTTTATTTTAGTAAATCCGTTTAGATAACATGTCGTATGCCATTGTATAGCGTACGCAATTACAACTATTCTGATTTCAAGTTCAATTATTTGTGGTGTTGTTATATAATATTAATAAATTGTATTATTTTTAATCTCCGACTTTGAAAAGACTCAACGCCCCCTTCAAAACTATCACCCCCCGGAGAGACCAAAATGCCCGTGAGGAGGCGGTACCGCCCCCGTTAAGAAACACTGTATTAGTCCATCCAGAAGTGTCATGAATGCGTTTTTTTTTCCGAGCGGTCGCACCAAACAACTTTAGGCGGATGGATGGGTAATATTGTTTGGGCGTAAGAACATTTGTATATTCGATTATTATTATTTAATAAGTATTAAGTAATTTGTTGATTTAGATTCGGTGTGGTTATACCTTATAACTTATACAAGGGCTAATTTTAACTTTGTGTGTGTGTGTGTGTGTGTGGGTAGCTTCGATATTTGTTCCTACGAATAAAAATGTTTGTGACGCCACTGAGTCAAACTGGATTACTTAAACACGACTTATTTTTCTTTTGTCAATATCCAAGTGCAGTTTCATGATAAAAAAAGAGAGTACACCAATAAGACGTTTCAATCAGAATGACATCAAATCTATTGATATACTATATAGTCAATATACGACATTAAAATCAAAAAACAAATAAAAACGTGTTGTCGATCGTGTACGGCTTTACTCGAAAGGATTTTTTTAAATCACTACTGGGGGAGGGGTTAACGAATACCCACACGCCACTGTTTATACTTTCCGATTTCCCAAATGATGCCGCCGCCATCGACGTGTCGACATATTTACAGGATTACTTATAACGTACTCGGTGCGAAACGACATTGATACTAAGTAGTTTTCCAGTCGTCCTCACGTAATACGCGTACAACGCGCGTATATTAATCTCTTATTGGACAATAATTACTATTGTTATAGTACTCACGTGATAGATTCCCCTCGCCTAGGAATTCGTTTTTGTCCAAAAAATAAGTACTAATGAAGGCGTTTTTATGGTAAACTGATATTTAACCGATACTTCGTGTGAATAAGAAAATTGTATCAATAAATTATTATGCGAATCGTTGTAATTTGTATCTATAACGATCGGTGTACAGTTATAGACGAATACACGTCTTAATGGTAATAGACGTTAGACTGTAATAATATTTTTACAATCCGATAATCGTCTGCGTTTACACAACAATTACGATAACCGTAATCAAAATATGTCTATGAACAACCTAAGTTCAATGCGTTCATAGACGTATTTAGCAAATAGGCACCTACGTTATCATGTGGAAGGAGGTGTACGTTAGCACAGACTTCGCAGGTCAATTTGAAATACATTTTAACCCCTCCTCCCACTCCACCATACACGACAAGAAATCCTGAGGACGCCACTGGTACACATAGTGGTACGCGCGACCGTTTGCACGTTATCAATAAAATATTTGCGTAAAATAATAGCGTGTCATGTATACGCACGGCGTAGACCAGGGGCGTATTTATGGGGAGGGGGCTGAGGGGGCTCCAGCCCCCACGAAATCCAGGAATTGTTTATGAAGTCTGCTTATTATGTCCTATCTGATGTAAATCGTAAAAGTTCAATATAATATTTATTAGCAACAACAAACAAGTTATTCATGTAATGTGTCTGATCGTAACGATTATACCTTTGAGTTAGGTTTAATAAGCTGAATTGGGGAATTTCAGTTGGAGAAAATACCACAGCCTCCTCCCCAAAAAAAAATATCTAAATACACCCCTGGCGTAGACGTACGTTTAAACACGTACCGTGTGAAACATTATAATACAGTAGAACCTCGATTATCCGAACTAATTGGGACCGCACATAGTTCGGATACGCAAAAGTTCGGATATTTGAAATGAAAATTTTGTTTTTTTTTTTTTTATGTTTAAATTAATGTATATTATATATTAATTATTATCATTATTATTAATTATAATATTTTATCAGAAATACATTACATACGTAGGAACGCATATTATGTGTATTGTATTTTTTTGACAAAATTATCGATTTTCATTTGACGACGAGCTGCAACGCGCTTTTTTGCAGCCAACTCTCGCAAACGTTTCAGACGAATTAATCGACGAGCCTATTACGTTTTGATTATCTACTAACGATTCACACACGTAGGTACATGCATATTGGCCATGGAGTCAACACCAGGTATGCAGTTAGCAAATTTTCCTTAGATTGGCCTTCTAAAACAAGTTGCCGAAAAGTTTACTATTTTTTGGGAACACAGATACTTTACTTGATGCCCAATGATATGGTTAATTTACCGCTACCCATTTTCAAAAAAAAAAAAATAATAACCACTGGCTACGATATGAATATGTGTGTAAAACCTAAAATTTGTATGTAACATACTAATTTAATGCTTGAAATAGTTACTGGAATTATTTATGTGATTTATTTATGAAAAAGTCATTATTTGTCTTCTAAAAATGTACCTTAAAACAATAAGAATTATTTGTAATCTAAGATAATCTCATGGGCCTCTACACGAGTTTTCCTCAGTGAGGCCCATTAATCTTTTGATATTAATTCAAATAAAAAATAAAATAAAATATTATGTGTCTGTAGTAATAATAAACCAAAAGCAAATGTTATGATGAATTCGATAAACCGACCGCGGATACGAGTGATTCGACGAGTTTTAACGTCCGGACCACAGAACGTTCGGATACTCTAATTGTAGTTCGGATAATAGAGGGTTCGTATAACCATTGATTTTAGAATATACTTATAGTATGTTCTAAAATCAACGGTACAACGGAAGTTCGGATAATCGAGGTTCTGCTGTATTACCGTTATAGTACGCGTCGATTGAGCAGCAAACAAAAAGCTGTACGACAAAAGAGAGGGAAAAAACCGGATAAAAACTTTGGCAGATAGCGAGTACACTGAAAAAAGTTTAACATCATAATACGCACACGTAAATAATATAATATAGCTTCAGACGGTTTATCACGTATGGCGTGTTAAATATATGTGCGTGTGTGTGTGTGTGTGTGTGTGCATATATCATATGCATGTATATCATATACATGTGTGTGTCTGTGTGTGTGTGTATTAAAATATATTCTTATAATACCTACGCAAATTAAAGTGCACACGCGGTACGTAAAAAAATACAATGCAAACGAATGATACAAAAAAAAAAAAAAAACAACGCATTTCAAGTATACACCTTCCTATCTACTGTGTATTCCGATAAAAGCGAAACAAATTCCTCGTTATCATTTCTGTTATTATTTTTCACAAAACCCTATTTGTGTGATGCATAAAAACGTCATTTTTATTTTTTCATTTTCGAGTCCTCTGACGGTATTCCGTAGGCAGCGAAACGAAAAAAAAAAAAAACAAAAAACCATAATCGGACCGCGTGTTGTGTGCTCTCGTTGTCTCATAATATGCATAACACGCGTACGCCACGAGCGGAAATCGACGGGGCTGCGAACATTCCAAAACTATATTTTATATATTCGACGCTTTATGCGTGCTCCTCGTCGTTCCGAAAACGTTATGTCACACCGCGAAGCCTACCGCCACCTCCCCCCCGCCGGGGCGGGTAAAATAGTTTTCAATACGGACATTAACGTAATACACTATTACGATGCCCTCCTGCCGGTCACCAGGAGGTGGTATCAATCTCCGTCGCGCGTCAACCGGACGACGCACAGTGGTTCGAAAAATTTAAAAACCGGCATTTTTTTGAGCAAACGTGGTATTTAGAGTCATTTTAATGATTTTTGAAAACAATTTTCATTTTTAATAAATTTGAGGTTTTAGTGGCCTGTTTTGTATCGAAAATGAAAAAAGTTTCAAAGCTGGCCATATGTGGGTATTCAAATTATGAAAAAATTATCTAAATTTGGCGAAAAAACTACTTATGACATTTTTCAGTTAATATTTTGAACAAATTTTATGATATGACATTTTGTATACGTAAAATAACAATAACAATAATACTTTTCACTGTACTAGCGACAGTCCTAATGGACGCTCTGGTGTAATATTGTGATACTTTAAACGGCACGCATATAGCAACCGAAATGATTAGATAAGAAGTTTGGCTTATTTTAAAATAAACGCTTTATCGAACAAAATGTTCAGTTGGTCTAACAAAACGATCGCGGATCGTCGCGCTTAGGTATAGGCCGCCGTTCGTCTTAGGGAATCACCGATTTTTCTCGCGCGATAAAAACTGATGTTTTCGGGCGAGTCCCTCGGTATGTTGTCGACATATTTTCCTTGTAGAGCGTTCGAACGAATACGGTACGGAAAAAAATAAATGTGTAAAAGATACAAAATTTTATTGGCCTAAATTTAATTTTTGTTTTACTCCGTTTTTCCTCCTCGTTTGCGGGCCGGGAAACCTACAGATGGATATAACGACACAATCTACAAAGGCGCTGAATAGTTCCACGCACTTTACGACTCTGAATTGTGCTCATACACCTGAATGTCTAATGAGTAGCGCTGATGTATTGCACCGGATTCCAATTTATAAAGTAACAAACAAATAATATTGTTATAAACAAAAACATCGACGAAAAGTTTTACAAGACAACGGAGAATATTCAAAAACAAGTCGGGACAAGTATAATATACGCCAGATGACATTTAACTTTTGAAGTGCGTCGAACACGCGAGATTTCAATTTCAAGAAAAAAAAAAGGTTTGCCGTGGAAAAAATAATAAACCAGGTACTGATAAATGTTAACTCGATTTGTATTTTAATCACAGAAAAAAAAAACAGTTTGTTTTTAATCAAACCCGTCGAATTCTCGGACAGTCCCAATTAGTCTATAAAAGTGAGAGAGAAAACGAAATTGCCAAGTTCTGCGGTAGCAATACGCATGGCAGCACATTAAAAAAAGGTCAGCCCAAACCATTTCGGTATGACATTATTTCGAAATCACTCGTCCAAACGCATCGTGCTGAATCGTCCAAAGAAGTCGCGTTTTTTGCAAACTCGCCCCCCTAACGTAAACCACCCGTGTGCGTATCAGCGTGTGTTTATCGGTGTATCAGTGTGCGTGTGTAAAAAAAAAAACACAAAAAAAAAAAAATACGATATACAAAGCGTGTACATAACAACAATAATATTATAATATCGTATTGATTTTACATAATATTATAAAATAATATATTGTATCGTTAAAAAAAAAAATATGTATTTATAAATATAATAATATAGCGTCAGCAGCGTTGCGATGGCAAAATACAACAACAATAATAAAAATATATTATACTTATAAAACAATATAATATAATATTATATAGGTATACATCAAAGTGTGTACATATCATAATATAAATATACAAAAAAAAAAAAAAATAAATAAATAATAATAATAATAATAGTAATAAAAAAGTTATGAGCGGCGTATGAGCGTATGGCCGGACGAGCGAGCTGTGTGATGGCAGTGTTGGCGTGGAGGTGGTGTCGGTGGATAAGTGTTGGCGGTGATGGCAGAGTGGTAAGAGCGAGTGAGCGTGAGATAAACTCGATAATGTTATGTATATTTATTGATAAAGATAGAGCGAGAGATAGAGAGAGAGAGAGACGGAGGCGAGTGAAATAGTTTTGGTGAAACGTTACGAGAAAATATCAAATGCGGTGTGCAGCAGCCGGTCGTAGCGCCGGGCGCGTCCGTCGGCGGCCCCGTGCGCGTCTCCCGTTGTCGCCGCTTACCTCTGGTTGCGTTTCCGGCGCGGCTTCCGGTCCGAGCACAGGCCGGAGCCGCCGCGGCCGCTCATCTATCCGCGCGCTCGCCGGCCGGCCCGAGCCGGCAGCCTCCACCGCGCGGAACACTGGTCCAGACGATGACGATGCGGGCGATCTGCGACGGCGGCGACCCGGCCATTCGTGCGGTCGCGTGTCCCACTGTTATCGGATCGTTTACGGTTACGGAGTCACACGCGTAGATCGCACACGCCGCCACCGCCACTGACCGACGATCGGACCGATGGCGTTCGGACAGATTTAAAACGTCATCGCCGTAATTATTGCTGTCGTCGTCGTCGTCGTCGTCGTCGTCGTTATCGTCGTTGTCGTTGTCGTGCCGCACGTGCACGACGCGACGGTTAAATACGGCGTTTATTATTTATTTACCGCGCGCCGGTGCGACAGGTAAAGAGGACGGGACGCCGGGCGCTCGAAGACGACGACGAAACCGTAGTGTGTGTGTGCGTGTGTGTGTGCGTGTGTGTGAAACGCTCTCCCCCGCCGGGTGATCGATTCGGGGCGCAAGCGCCGCGCCCTCTGCTGCCCGACGGCACCTCCGCCTGCCGGTGGCGGCACCGCGGCCGTCGGAGAAGCTGTGCTCCGGGTGGCGAGCGACGGCGGAGAAGAGGGCGGCGACGAGCGGGTTCGCAGCTGCCGTCGGCGGTGGAGGTAGTGCGAGTGGTGGTGGTGGTGGTGGTGGAGGTAGTGGTGGTACGCCGGTTTGCCCGATCGGCACGCCGGTGCGCCGCGTTGTGCTCCGCCGCCGCCGCCGCCGTCACCCGGACTTTTGCGCGTACGAGCTGGCGCGCTCCGGTAGGTACGTGTGTGTTTTTCGCTATTATAACCGAGACGCACGAGTGTGTGTGTGTGTGTGCATGCGCACGCGCTCGCGTGTGTGTATGTGTGTGTGTGTGTGTGTGTGTGTGTGTGTGTGTGTGTGTGTGTGTGTGTGTGTGTGTGTGTGTGTGTGTGTGTGTGCATCCGAATGCGGGAAATCCACCGACATTAGCGCCGGACGTCCACGAAGACGACGACCGGAGTGGGAGATAGGCCGTCGTCGTCGTCGTCGCCGTCGTTCGAGCGCATGTGTGGGTCTCTCTTTTTTCCTTTTTTTTTCGTCCTTTCTTTCAGTTCGTTCGTTTTATTTCACTTTCCCTGCCGTGACGACGACGCCCCCGCCGCGGAATGCCGTAATCCTAAGCTGTTTTCACTTCTCCCAGAGCCGTTGAATGGGCACGAAAACGCGTATACATACATACGATATTTTATATACGACATCACACGCGCACACGACGACTTTAAACGATACTTTTGCCGTCGTCGAGACTCCGGAAACGTCCGCGCGTCACAGGTAGTCGTCGAGACCGACGACGACCGTAACGCGACGGGGAGTGCGTCCACGTAGATTTTCTCTTTCGTCCTGTGCACACGGCGCACACCCGTTGCGGATAAGACTTGCACGATATCGTCGGCCAAAACACCGGAAACGTATCGTCGTTCGTCGAGCCGCCGTCAAATCACGTCCACTATGACCCGCGCTCAAGGAACCGAAATCCCGGGACGACCGTACGGTCCGTACGCTTAAAGAGAAAACCGTGTTAACCAAGACATTTGGAATTTTCATTTTCTTTCTGACACTATCGGAAAATTATAATTTGAAGAAGAAAGCCACGGGTTTTTTTCATAAATCGTATTTTAATTTATCTTCAGTTATTCCAACATCTACGTACCGTCCACTATCTATAACCTTTAAGGTATGTCCACACTAGTGCGTTTTCGTTTTCACCTTTCGATTCCACTTGCGTTTCAACTTGCTCTTCGTAATTCGATAAGCGCATGCGATTGTTGAGTGCTTTAAACGCATGCTTCTTTCTGTCCACATCTGTGTCTACGCCAGCAGTCGTTTTTCACCGTATTTTAACCAATAAAAGTATGTCAGATTCAAATTTACTTTTAGGTATTTTTGCAGCGTACTATATTATCGTGAATGCGAAAAAAAACGTGAGAAAAAGCGTTCCAAATGGATAAACAATTATTTTAAAACAAGAAACTTCGGTATTATTAACGATTTGCAGTTGGACGAAGACTTCCTGTTTGGAAACTTTACGCGAATGTCCAAAACAATTTTTTTTTCGTTATTAAAAATGATCGAACTTCCCCCAAACGCAAGTTTTTAATTTTGATTTTTACAACGGATACATCAATGTTGAATTCATTACCGATACGCTCATTTCGTTTAATTTTGTTGCAATAGTCGGTATGATTTGCGTCCGGTAAAAGTTTTGCCGCTTTATATGATTCAATAAATTTTAATGTTTGATTTTCATCCATTATTATGAGTAGCACACTCAATATAAACGAAAAAATCAAAATGATATAAATCAAAATACTGAAATAAAAAAATAATTACAGAAGTCGCAATCAAATCGCACGAAAAATCCACTGGGCTTGGAAACACGTGCTTTGTCGCATGCTGAACAAAACTTCTCTCCGTTCAACTCGATAGACACATGCGTTATTGAATACGCTTCGTTCGTCATCGCATGCTCTATGATGCATGCGCTTATCGCAAGCAAAAACGCACTAGTGTGGACATACCTGACATCTATAACACTATCTAACCTAACCTAACATCTATAACACGGAACTTCTTCTGCGTGTAGTGATTAACGTTGAATCCAAATCGGTTTGATTGGTTTTCGTATGAAAAAAAATCAAATATTGCCTTCTGATATGGCAAACTCCGTTTCGTTTTTCAAAAAACGTATGAAATATAATGTAACAGTAAACAGATACACATACACGCACTTATTAAAAAAAACGAATCGAATTGAATACACGTGATATTTTATATCGTTACTGAACAGTGAATACTTCTGAAAAACAGACCGAACAATAATACTGGCCAACACGGGGCAATCAAATAGCTATAAACCGATTAAGTCCGTCTTCCGACAAGATTGCGATAGCATAATATCATATAAGTATACGTTGGTCATTTTCTAAAACGGATAACGTGTAACGACTAGAGGGAAATTCGCAAATACTTAAAATAAACTGTAGTTGTACGATTATACATTTATACGTTTATGACGTGTGTAGTTAGTTCAAGTTATATTATAAATATATGCCTAATTTAAAAATTTCGCGGGGGGTGAACCACTAACCCACCCACCTCCGTATAAGAGCCTGTCACGTTATTATACCGTTCACGGTGCCCCCGCGGTTCGCAGTGATATCTGCGGCAAGTGTGTCCGTGGGACGGTCGCGTCACGACGACAGGCTGCCGATCGTCCGTGTGACGTTAACGTTATGTTTTCCCATCGCCGCCTCAGAAGTTTACCCGTTCAAGTGCCGTCGTCGGGAGCGGGAGCTCAGACGGAGATAGAACGACGACGACGCGTGATGTCGTTTTTGTTTTTTCGTCGTTTGTTTTTTGTTTTTTTTTTTCCGTCAAAATCGTCCCTCGACCCGGGCGATATCGTTCCGACATCGCGTGTACTAACCGCCGCTCGCGTTCCCGCGGGTTTTCACGCTCCGGTTTCGCTTCACGATTCCCGTCTGTACTCGCACACCGCCGGACCGGTCGGTTTTCCACGGCAAACGTCAAAAAGAATGTTTTTTTGACAATTTCGACAAACGCGCCTCGAACAGCCAGCGGTCACGGCGGCGGACGAATCGATCCTTTTCTCGTACGGAATATGCCGCCCCCGTCCCCTCTTCGCCGGCGCGACACTTGTTTCGAGTGGAATAATATTGCGACGACACTATTATTATTTATTTTTTTTTTTTATTTCGTTCGTACAACACGCGCAGCTATTGTGTGGCGGGCGCGCGTGGCACGCTGACGAAAACGTCCGCCGTGACCGGACGAGGGTGACGGAAGCGTTTGCCGTCGTCACCGGAACCTCGTGGGTTGCATGCAAATTACATACCACGTCGTCGTCGTCGTCGTCGTCGTCGTTACGAATGTATACATGACGTTATTGTTTGTTTTACATATTATATCGCTCCCGGCGCAACGTGACCGCGTCTGCGGCGGCGGCGGCGACGGTGGTGATCGCGGCGAAATACATTTCGTTATTCCGATTTTGTCGCGTATTTCGTCCGAGTACTGTCGTTGAAACGGTATAAATACGCTTATCGCGTGTCATAACTCGAGCTACGGCGCGGCGTCTGCTACGATTTCTGCGAGCAAATATCTTCTCGATGTTTCCCTCTAGTGTTTTGTGTGTTTATCGAGACACGGGATCGACACGTTCAACAGCAAAAATTTAAAGAGGAATAAGACGAGGCTGTTCCTTGTCCCCGTATTTGTTCAATTTATTCGTAGAAGAAATCATAGACAAATATAAAAGAAGCTCCAAAGGAACAAGCATAAACGGAGAAAACATTAACTGCATACGATCTGCAGATGATATTGCTTTAGTATCTGAATCAGAAAAAGACATGCGAAAATCTCTAACCACCCGGACAAAAATATTACAGGAATATCGAATGAAATAAATACAAATAAAAAAAAAAAAAAAAACAACGGTGGTGACTAAAGCATAAGGAATTCCCGTAGTGAAATTGGAAGTAAATAGAACAAGTCCAACGATTCAAGTATCTTGGAAGTACGATTACAAGCGATGGTATATGCTCAGTAGTAATCAGACGAAGAATATCAATGGCAAAGAGAGCATTTACGCAAAAACGGCAACTACTTACAAACGAAAAACTTAATACAAATATGAGAAAAAAATTTGCGAAATGATATGTGTGGAGTGTATTATTGTATGCCTGTGAAACATGGACCGTCAATGGGCTAGACAAAAAGAAGTTAGAAGCCATGGAGATGGAGAAGAATGTTGAAATCAGTTGGACAGAAAGGAAAAGTAACGTAGATGTATTAAAGCAAGTAGGAGAAAAAATAACTCTATTAAACACCGTAAAAGAAAGAAGTGGACAAATGTTCGGTCACCTACTCAGGCATAATTTGTTTATGACAAATATATTTGAAGGACGAATAAATGGTTACAAAGGAAGAGGTAGACCGTGGAAGGCATGTATAGAAGAAACGGTAAAACAAGCTGGCTGTGGTCGATATACAGACACGAAAAGACTGGCTTCTAACAGAGAAGAATGGCGAACCGGATTTGCAACGACAAGGCGAGACGTTTAGAGAAAAAGAAAAAAAGAAGAAAAATCGAGACACGGGACCGACACGTCCGATCGAGTAGTCATTGGAATCCGGTGGATTTCTGTCCTCTGCACTCGCACTCAAACAAATTACAGTCGGGTACGATATAGCGATGTGTTACGATCGTCGGAAATTTCTCGGATCCGTATAAGTAAGTATATTATGATTGAGCGTTATAATCTCGTGTCAAGAACGCAACACTTGAATCGAGTACGACGAAAATAAAATGTCGACAGGGTATGCGATCCGGGATTAGAAAGCCGCGCGCTGGCTCGAGTCACGTGAATTGACCTTAACCCGTAATCGACACGAATATCGAGCGACATGTACGAAATCGTTAGTCGCGTGTATAATTTATCGTCAGGAAACCTTTCAGACTGCTATGAGAAAACTATCGAATCGGATTAAAGGCGCAGATTGAAACGTTTCGGTAACCGTTTTCACCGTACGCCAATTTTGCGTATCTTAACGTTTGTTTGATATATCATTTATACCAACGCTTCCCAACTTGGGGGGTAATTACCCCTCAAGGGGTAAAACAGGGCTTTCTGAGGGGGAAAACTAGATTATTTTTTTATTTTTTTTTTTTTTTTGTGTACTTTATACCCTTTGTTATTAAATCTGCATCAATTACTATTACAACTATTGCAATTATATTATTATTATTATAATTTAATTGTTGTACATAGTTAAGGAAATAACCTTATGCCTTGATCCTAATGACTAAAATGATAATTTTATTGCCTTATTACTCAAACGTTATTTTTATGGGGGAGTGGGAATTGTAAATATTGAACCTAATTTATGGGTAACAGTATTTAAAAGGTTGGGAACCGCTGATCTGTAAGATGTATGTCTTACGAATTCGTGCTTATACGTATTTGTGCTGTGGAATAAAATGCACTAGAGAAATGATTCGCTAAATAAATTGGAAAATTGTCTTTATGATTTGATAAAAAAAATTTTGAATTCCGACGGAATAATAAAACGCGTGATGCGGGCCGTGATTGGGAAGTCAAAAGTATGACTTAATATCGCTGTATAGACGCTTTTGAATTATCTTAAGAGGTGAAAAAAGACCGGAAAGAAGGACCGATTTCGACAGCGAATAGTCGTGGGCCGACGGGAATCGTGTGATTTAAGTGTTTCTTTTTTCCCCCGCCCGCCCCTTACTTCTATAGTCGATCGGGAGACACCGGGGACGGGTCGACGGAACATCAGTAAACACGCGGCAGGGACAGCTTTATCGTCGCGCGTTAATACTCGTATCCGAGTGAGACTGTTGCAGGTGCGGCGGTCGTAAGCCGGCGTGAAGGAAAGGAGAGTCGTATACGGCGGGAAAGGGCCGGTGCTCGAGAGGGATATTGACCGGGTTCTGGAAAATATAGCCGCGCACTTACCGTCATCCGTCATCGTAACCATGAAATCCGACGGTGCAGTGATAGTAATAAACCTATTTATATACGTTTGTATACACACATACACACACTACTGCGGGTTTTCTTCTCCGCGAGCAAAAAAACAAAAACACTCGTGCGTTTTCTAAAACGTGTTATTTTTTTGGGGGGTTTTTTCTTTATTTATTTATTTATTTATTTATTTCATTTTTTTTTTTTTTTTATGCGCGTTCCGTTACCAAACAGTTATCAACAGTCTTCTCGCTGTCACGGAATTTCATACACCTCATACATTATTACGACGAGTTCTTCGGCGAGTTTTATTTGCGTCTCTTTGCCCAGAGTACCGCGGCGTCGACGACCGTAAAACGTTATGCTTTGCGACAGCGTAATAACATCACGGTACAAAGTACTCTTCGGGGAATTTTCATCGTTTCTTTTTTTTTTTTTTGTTTCCTTTTTAACGCTTGTATATTATATAATTACGCAACGGCACAGAGCGATACACCCCGTACACTCGCCCGGTCCGTACCTAGGGTTTTTATGTCGAACGAGTCGAGTGACATTTGTTATTCATACGCGCAGCCAAGGGCGTCCGCAAGAATTTTTCAAGGAGGGGGTGGGTAGGCAAGGTATTTTAATTTTTAAATTTTTGTTTCATTATCTGATTAGTGATAAAGTACCTTATCGTTTTTGCCGTGCTTCTTATCATTTAGGCAGGGAACGTAAAAATTAAATGATTAATTATGTGTAAAGAGCGGATCATTAGGTTATTACATTTTTTATTGATTTTATGGAACTTTACGAGGGTGAAAAATGTGGACGATTGATATATCACAGAGTTCGAAGTAAAAAAATAATTTGATTAAATAGTGATAAAAATTCAAAATCATTCAATTATCTACTTGTCTCTAATCGAATTGGTTATGATCCTAAGGAATGGTGCCTAGTTATCTATTATTTTTTACTAAATTATTTTAATTTTTTTTTTCTACTATATTTTATTCTATTCACATAGCTGTGTATCAACTGATTTACATTTTGTATTATTCAATAATATACCTGTTACCAAGAGAATGGCGCTTAACAGTTATTTATTGTATTTATTGAACTATTTTAGAAAAAAATCATATTTGCGTATTTACAAATGTAAGGGAGAATTACAAATTTAATTTAGAGAATATTTTAAGGTTTTTTTGAAGCATATTAGCATCATATTTTAAGATTTTAAGAACCTAAAAATCCGTTTTTTAATTATATATATAGTTAGAACGTTATAACTTAATCTTACAGTATTAATGTTAATTCATCAATATGCAATTTTAAATTAACAAATACATTTTTTATAATATCAATAAAATGTAATCATTGATTTGATAGTATTTTAGTATTTATAATCGATGGTACTAATGAAATCACGAGAATCTCGTTAACCTAATAAAATATTCACTTATAAAAGTCGAAACAGTGCATCGAAAACCTATGACTTAATACACCCATAAAGATCCACATAGCATATTTTGTCGACCGTGGCACTCAACGTTTCAAAAAACGTTTTTAATTTAAAATATATTTATTTCGTGATATTTTATACTACATAATGATTATGGCAATTGACACGTGAAAAATCCATGGGGGGGGGCATATGTCCCTACTTGCCCCTACCTGCGGACGCCCTTGCGCGCAGCACAAACGCACTCGTTTCCCGCGTGTACGAGCCCGCGACTAAAACCTCGGCGGCGTGCAGGTGCAGGTATGATGATTTCACATCTGAATGCCCATTACTCGGATACTCTCACCCAGGGATGGCCAACCCGTAGCCCGCGGGCCACGTGAGGCCCGTCTTGGAAAGTTTTACGGCCCTCGAGTCAATCAAACATTAAAAAAAAAAAAATTCACTTGATAAATACGAATATTCTGGAATGCCCGCACAACCCGGTATCCGTATTATCAACAACGTAATCGCTTCACGTAAAACACTTTACGTTGCTGAACGCATTGAAAAATTCAAAACATATCGATTTTAATATGCGAGAGAAATAAAGAAACTTATAGCTACTTTTGAGAGTCGTTTCACTAATATAGACAAATATAGGGGAAGATATTTTAAATGTATTCATCTCCTTTTGATACTGATGTCGAATCGGCTCCAGAATATCTTCAAATGGAACTCGTTGACTTGCAATGCAATAATGAATTAAAACACATTTTTGAAACATCAAAATCAAAAATAGATTTTTATTAAATAAATATCACAAAAGAAAAATTTTCCAATTTGATAAATCTGGCACAAAAAATTGTGAGTGCTTTCGCATCGACTTACACCTGTGAATCGTTTTTTTTTTTCAAAAATGAAATTCGCCAAACATTTATCACGCACAAACCTAACTGATGAAAACCTGCAACATCAGTTACGTTGTACAAATACAAGCATATGTCTATAGATTTGCAAATGCTTAGCGAACGAGTTGAGAAACAAATGTCTCACTGAATTGTAAATTGTAAACTATGAGCCATTATAAAAGCAATAATAATTCGTTCTGTCTATTTTAATTTATTAACAGATGAAAACTTTTTTTTATTTTGTTCGAATCTAAAATGTGTAATTTAGTATGCGGCCCGCGAGAACATAATATAATATTCCCAAAGTGGCCCGCAAGATCATTTGGGTCGGCCACCCCTACTCTAACCGTATACGATTGGACGCATAACACGACGACGATTATAACAATAATATTATCGTTCCGATCGCTTCGTGTTATTTGCACACGGCGAAGAGGGTTTGTTCTCTCGGTCCGTTCGACCGATTTCGACAAACAACCCAACGAGTACATTCGCGGCTGAACGGTTTTAATAACAACGCCGCGACCGTATTCGGATCCCTTACGTACACGCTCGTCCCCGTCTAATTTGACCGACGGACCGTACGTCCGGAGCATGCGAAAAACACTTGGCGCGTGTCGCGTTTTGTCGACGGTTCGTTTGCACGCGTGATAAATAAAATGATTCGATCGCGATTATTACCGCGGTCGTTTTCAAACCGCCACAATGTATCGTCATTTTTTTTCCTTTATTATTAAATACACAATCTGTACCTCATTGGTACAACAAGAGTATTAGCTAAAATATATAAAATAACATGAATAGCTTGATAAAAGCAGCCACCCAGTGATGACACTTCTAAATTGAGGTTATTCATTAAGTTTTCTCATAGATACATCTATATTTATTGATTGGTTTCTTTTTTTTTTTTCCTTCTTTTTTCTTTAGTATTAAAATATTAAGTCAACATATCTCTACACCAGTTGCGTTTTAATCACCTAGGAAGATTTCCCGGGATAACAATTGATGAGAGCAGTGGCGTATTTATGGGGAGGAGGTCCAAGGGGTCCGGATCCCCCCCCATTGACTCGTGTCTCGTATATGTAAATTTTTGTGTTTTTATATGATTAATAAAAAAAATTTTATCATAGGACATGAACGATTTTCTAAAAAATTTCGAAGCTTCAGTTATCAACATGTTCAATAATTATTATTACTATGATTTTTCTTTATCAGTTTGGTACGAAAGATGGTTCTTGGTTATTGAACAAACGCTCTGCTGTTATCAAAATAAATTAAATGATGGCGGTAGATAATAATGATGACGGACGGTTTCTCTTATTTAAGTTTTACGGTTAGGTTAGAAATATAAGTTATTTATATGGTTAGTTATAAATGGTGCTTACCTCTAGGAAATTAGATTTTGTTTTGTAATCATGTTTTACCACAATAAAATATTATTTAAATTTAATTACAATAAAAATTTAGCAGTCTATAAATCCTCATGTTTTTTTTTATATAGCACATAAAATATAAATTTTAAATTGTTGTAATCATGAATAACGAACTAAATATGTTGGTAATTTATTAGTTTACTAGTAAACTGCTTACATTATTTGTTAATTATGGTTTTATTATTGTTACATAGTATATGATAAAAATATATATTATATAAAATAATTTAATACTGAAAAATTGTAAATGGTCTTATAAATATGGTATATTTATAAAATAATGAGTAATTGGGGGGTGTGGGGGGCAAAGCCCCCCACGACTCTGTATTCCAAAAATTATCTGAACCCTCCCCATGACAAATTCCTAAATACGCCACTGCATGAGAGTGTTTTCACTAAAGGATTTGAATGAGTTGCAAGCCTGTTATGAAATCTTTTATAATAAATAGCTGCTTCTTCTTTAATAGTTTTAATTTTTAGGTCTGTGTGGAGTGTATGATTAGAAACATAAGGGGGGAGGTATCGTCATTGGAATAACATATAAGACGTCATAGACGACATAATATAGAGTTACGTACGTTATTTATTTATTACAGTTATTATTATCACGATTAAAGATAAAAACTATTATCATTTATTATTGTTATTATTATTATTATCATTTACATGTTTAACCGTTGGCCGTCGCGTTAGGTTAGGTCGCGTTAAATTTCTTACATTAAATATAAGTACTTAGTACATATAAGAAGAAAAAAGTGTGGAACCAAAAAGTTAGTAGATATATTTATATGCTAATTGGCAGATAATAAGATTACTCAAATCCTAATTTTTTTTTGAAGTTTATTTGATATTTTAAGAATATAATTTACTATGAAATGTGAATTGTAATTAAAATGTTTTAAATTTAAGTTATTTCTAGTCACTAGGTGTATGTATTATGGTACCTACAACCTACATTATGATAGCATGACTAATATTAATTTGGTGAATTAGGTCTAAAATAATTCTTGTATTATGTGTTTTTTAACTTTTTTCTGACTTTTACCCATTTTTTCGATTAATCCATTTTAAAATAATTCATATTTCATAATTAACATCGTTTTTATAACCGTATTTTTCGTTTTGGCACATCTGCTCGTCGCGATAGTCATAACTTTTGAAAACCGATAAATTAATAATTATCGCTCGACCACACCCGAGAATACCAAGAATAATCGTTTTCTCGGTCATTCAAAACGAATTCTCGTTAAAGTCGTTCGTTATAACCCCTGAAACGTCTGAGACTAGAATATTAAAACGAACAATACTTAATCAACTAATAACGTTCGTTTTATGATGTTCCGTCAATAATATTAAACACTTCATTATTAAAAAATAACAACGAATGAATACGTTATCACGACGGTATAATATACCGTAAATTATCGAAGAAAATATTATTTTCTTCAATTATTTATTTATATATATATTATATTATATTATACCTGTATAGTTTTTTAAATTTGTATTTGTGCCATTGCGTCGTTTATTACGTGAGTCGGAATAAATTTTGTAGTGACATACTGTGCGCATTGTGTTGTAATATAAATACATAACAATTAACAACGAGTCAAATTGGATGTCTTTATGTCGTACCATAAGATTTGATGTCTTTGTACGTTTAAACTATGCGATTATATCTATACTATAGAAATAGAACGTCATGTTTAAATGTTCTCGAAAGTTTTTCCAATTAAAATGTTCCTTTGAAGACGGTTGTGGACGGTTTTACAACAGATAGCAATTTAAATTGTTATAACAACTCGATTAGTGTTACGAAAATATTGATAATATCGTTTATATTTTGTAACAATTAAGAAAACGCTATACATAAATTGTCGATTATTTTTTACCGCAAACCAAATATATTAATATTTTTCATAATTAAATAATTCAATACGTAAATTTAATAGAACGAAAATATTTCCTACCGATATCGCTTGATATTTCATATTGATTTTAATATTGAAATACCGATGGGAAATATTATTATGCAACGAGATGGTGTATAGTATGGTATGCATGACGTATAGAGTCACGAAATACTTTTGATTTTAATCGAACCTAGAACCATTAGGTAATTTAATTACATTACAATCAATTATTTTGAAATTAAAAAATTGTAAAAATAAATTGTAAAATAAAAATATATATATGCTGTATGAAACCATGGAAATTCCACTGCAAAAACCTAACGAAAATTAAATATAAATAATAAAATAATAAAATAAAGTAAAATAAAGGATAATTAAGTGGGAACCACAATGGCAGGGCACAGGTCGAAAGTTTTTCCTCCCATTATTATACGAAGTTAAAGTGCGAATTATTCAATCGTTTAACGGAGGAAAAAAAATAAAAACAGAACAAAAAAAAAAAAAATTGAAAACCAAAACAATAGAATAGCCAACTTTACTGGTGACAACAAAACGGCAGAGTTTAAAATTCTCTCTGAGGTAATTTATAGTCCTCATAAAAAAACGTGAGATGTCATACTGAACGTACATTATAATATGAATAATAATAATAATAATAATATGTGACGTCTGTGTGAATATAAAATGTCATAACAAAAATACACGAATATATTTTTATTTTTTTATTTTTTTTGTTATTATATTTTATGTGAAGCCACATTTTCATCATTTAATAAGTACGTATTTAAATACGATAAATATTTTAACCAATTATTATTAATTGAAATAATTAATAAACTTACGAATGAAAATATGGGGGGGGGAAATGCATATCACCTTTAACGATAAAAAATAATTGTGAATAAAATGCACAAAACATTCAAATTTTAACAATCGAAAATAAGTAAATTAGAATACTATCTATAGTCAAGTTTCAGTGATGTAACCCTGCACACTAAGATATTATTATAATTATATTTTTAATAAAAAGGGATATGTTATAAAGTAAACTATTCTCACGAGGAAATTAGAATCATTAATATTAGTATAATAATATTGTATAACATTATATAGGCGTGTGGTTTATTCATGCATTAGATTCAATCTTATTTTTTAAACCACTTTCTTATTTATTTATTTATTTATTTTTTTAATATTTGTTGAAATGAAGCAAAACGTAAATTGTATGAGAAAAATGAACATAAAATCGGAATTAGTGTCAATTTTTTCATAGAGTCGCGAGATCAGTTTTGCTTCAGACGGTACGGGAATACTTATCAGAAGACATAATTTTTTAAAGAAAATTTGACTTTGATTGTAATTTAGTATGGAATATTTTGTAGTAAATTTTAGAATGACGAATGATTAAGAATGGTTGCAAAGCTTTGTGGGAAAAGTCAGGGGTGATGTACCATGGGGTATTAATTGGTTATTAGTCGCGAGCTAATTTATCGAAATGCATGAAGAGGCATAGTGTCGAACGGTTGATAAACTAAACATAATATATTCGTCTCGACCACAAGAATAAGAAATTCAATCATTATAGTCTTGCACATTTGTAATTATTACCAAATATTTATTTTTTCACTACAACTATCACACTTAATTATCACGAGACTGGAATTATTTCAAGAATCACTGACCCGAAAACCGAAAAACTAAATTTTAGAAGCATTCGTGGACTTAATCCGGGCCGTGGCGTATAATGTCTCTTATAAATCGCATCCTAAGTCGTCTAATTATTCATAAGATTATGTTAAATAGCCGACGTAAATTCATATTAATTTTTTGTTTTGCATATAGTTCATTTTTCATACCAAAATTTTTCGTTTTTGTGACCGTATTCTCGGACAATTAACGCAAGAGTTGCGCAGAGGTCGTTCAACAGACAGCAGCTTTCTTACGTAAATAATTATGCCGTTCGGCACTATAAAACGCGAACGGGGAGAGGGAGAGCGAAAAAAAAACCGAGAGTATCGTATTTTGTATACATTCAACAAGCCACTAAACTCGAGATTCTCTTTTTCAGGAAATCCTCCCGTCACAGGAAGTGAAACTAAAAATCCGTCTCGACTCGAATCACGTTGTATATATTTATATATACGCATTTTTATGTGACATAACGTCAAGCGTCATAACTCAAACTTGAGTGTCGTATGTGTGTTATCGGCTGACTCTCTTTCGATCGTTATAAAACACACGACATACGCGTTTATTACTATGACGCGGTCCACTTCTGAACACGTTCGATTAATAAATTATGTATCTACTCTGCCGCCGACGGGTTGACCGGTTAAGTGTTTTATGACACTACACAGAGCAGTGTTATTTTCGTACGACAAGTTGTGATAATAATAATTGCAATAATTTGTATTGCCTTGTCTTTAATGTTATATACAGTGGGTCCCGTCTTAAATGTACTACTAGATATCTCAGCCCTATAATCTTAGATTAAAATACGGTTTGTTGCAATAGCTAAGGGGTACTGAAGTACGCATTACAGGAAAATTTCAAATTTTTTAATTCGTATTGTAAGCGCATGCGCAGTATAAATGTTTTTTTTTCTTTAATAGAAACACTTTCTTTTGTCACCGGCTATGGATAGATTATAATATGATTCTAAGTCATTTTGATCCATTGATCATAGTTCCAATCCTAAAATTGACTGAGTTACAGCTTTTTGATATTTTAAAATAATTCATTTTTTTCGATTTTTACCGAAAACTTAACCCTAATTAATATTAATATAGAAGTAAATAATATTTGAATTAAAATTAAATAAAATTTAATAATTTAATTCAGTTACCAAAAAAAAAAAAATTATGCCGTATTAAAATTAAATTAATTTAAAAATAAATAAATTATTTTAAAATTTCAAAAAGCTGTAAATCAGACAATTTTAGGTTTAGAACTATAATATCCGGTGACAAAAGTAAGTTTTGCTATTAAAAATAAAACACCGTATATATTATATATATATAAAAAAAAAAAAAAATACGTCTCCTGGTCGTTTCCTATGTTTACAGAAAAAAAGTGCTGTTCGTTGGACGACGTATGTGTAGCAATAATCATAAATATATAATATGTACTAATGTTATTAAAATCGAATAAACGGGAAAACTCGTTCGGACGGTCCGTATTGTCGTGATAAATTATTACGTTGTCGTAATAACGCGCGCGTGTGTTACAATATTATACGTGCCTATACGTGCACACAGAAACGGAATGTTTTTCGCGTAATTTATTTTCACGTATACGCAAAATTACACGCGCTCGTATCGCATTATCATTATTATGATTATTATCGTTAATATCATCATTATTATTATTATTATTAGTACGTATTGTAATTTATACGTCTCCGTCTCCATGCCCGGGGCAGTAAAATCCACGTCCGGCGTGTGTGACGCCGATATACCATGCACGCGGGCGCGTATTCGAGGGGGGTTTTAGGGGTCCCCCCCGCGAAATTTCAGGAAAAGTATTCAATGTTTAACGAAACATAAGTGGTTTCTATCTACGAGGGAGATATTAAATAAAAATATGTTGGTTTTATTACTGTTTATTAGTTTATTACTATAATATTCTAATTACTGAAATTTCTAATTTTAAAATTTATTCGATGAATACGCACAGGACGCATTGTTATCGTAAAATTGTTTATAAAAAAAAAAAGGAGGAAAATGATGAGAAATAAATAACTTTTTCCGTTGAAATCATGTAAATTTGTCTATATATAAATACGAAATTATTATATATCCTTAAATCCCCTCCGAACAAAAAAAATAAATATTTTTTTGTGTACGCGCCTGCGTCTTCGCACCGAACAACGACGACCGTAATATTATTGCAACGCGCGTTTCGACGATAAAAACGCGGTGTGTCGCAACAAGCGCTGAACGACGTGGCGTTAAAATAAACAATAATCACTGCCGTCGAAATCCGTCTCCCGAGATTCACGATACGCCACGAACGACAGATTCCGAAATACGCATCGGTTTTAGACTACACCGCCGCAATGGCTTTTGTCGGTTCGGCGCGCGCCAAAAATCAACTATTTCGCCTCGGCAACTCGCGAGCCGTAGACATTCAAATGGCACGACGACGGTAGGCGCGCGATTTAATTTCGGAAAGTCGACGTCTACTTCGACGCGTTTCGAACGGAATCACGATAATACGTGCGGGGCGAGACACGCGGCACTGCCGTCTAAAATATAATGGAAAATCATTATAAATACTTAAATATTTCGATATAATATTCAACGTTCGCGAAGATATTTAATTATCTCCCGACCGTACTCGTACGAACTCCTGAATAATAATTATTCGGACGGTCGATAATTCAAAACTCGAAATAATAGATTTCTCGGTAGTAGGTTTGGCGTATAGTGATGTTCGTATTGCGATATTCGTTTTTACGGTCGTATAATTTTTTTAAAAAACCCTCGTCGAATAAAAAAATAAAAAAAAAAAAAAAAAAAAAATTAAATTAATCGATTCGCTCAAACGAGACGATTGGAATGAGAATACGTTATTACGAAATTCACGGGGATTCGAATATACGCCGTACAGACATAGAGACGATATTATGCGTGTATAAAATCTATTACATCCACCGCTTAAGGTCCGATTATTATGGTAATCTTCCACCCCTCTTCGCCACCTGGTATGGAACTCTAAATCCCACTATCCCGTGGTTTCGTAATTTAAAACTATCTAGGAAAATAATGTGTTCATACTCCCGTCTTCGCTTTGGACACAACCTTGTCCCTTCACGTTCCTTCAAATTATCCCTCAACGAATCACCCTTCTGTACATTTGCCCGTGCTCCAGCAATTTATGATCACAGTCATGTCATTTTCCACTGTCCCGCCCTGTCAGCTGAACGCCTACGCCTCTCCCATCTCCTTCACTCCCTCAACATCCCTCTTGATCAACATCACATACTATCAACCCGAACACCTCTCACCATCTTAGCAACGATTTCTTTTATCCTAAACTCCGGGCTGCTTATATAAAATCGTCATGTAAATAACTGTCGAGACTATTTTTCAACCACAAAATTAAAAAAAAAAATAAATAAATAAAATTTAAAAAAATATATATTATCATATCGCCGACCATCGCTTGTACTATCGCCTTTACAATCGGTGTTTAATTATAATTATTATGAATTTTGCTAGTAGAGATTCACGCGAACATTTCAAATTTAAAATTCATTTTTTTTTTTGTATTCGAATAATGGTATTACATATTATTATGTCCATTTATTTTAGTTACCAAATGTGCTCTGAAAATAAATCGAATTAATATGTTTTATAGTCGAGAATTTTTACATAAATTTGCGTCACGAGCGATTCAAAGAAAAATCTTCGTAACCGTAACCGTAACTAATGAATACACTGGTTTTACGGATTTCGACGGCACGTTTAAATAAATATTTCATTTTATGACACATCGATAAAATGCAGGCTAAATAATTTTTTTCATTCGATTTCAGTGTGTACCTACACTACTATTATACCACGTTTGTTTCGAATAATAAAATAAATAGATCTCGAGCGTGGTATTTCTTCAACAGACGGTAGGAGATCAAATGTAATTTGCTTTTTTATTTCTAAGCCGTGAAAAAAACATGCCGATATTTCACGTCAATAAAACACTCAATAGGTATTGTGCTAGAAGGGCACATATTAACGTTGGTTACGTGGAAACGAAAATCGGTAACGCAGTGGTTCCTTCACTGGTACATTCCAAGTGAAACCATACGACCAATGATTGCACACGTACATATATATTTCATGATAAAACAGCCGGTTCTGTGTTCATCACGTCTATGTCTATCAACACCGAGTGGCGTATCCAGAATTTCGAATGTCCGTGACAAAATAATCCAGCGGACACTTACTTTTACAAATTAGAGGAAAAGGGGTTCGAAGGGCATGCTCCACTTTTATTTTCACGAGAAACGATACTAGAAAAAATCACTTATTTTTGGAAATTTAAATAAAATTTCTTGGTCTTCATCTTTGTTTTTTTGTTTTTTTTTTTTTTTACGCTTTTTATAGTCACTGAGTACTTTTTTCGACATGGTTACAACTTTATTCGCAATTCACGGTAAAGAGTGGAAAAGAAAACGATCAACAAGGCCGACACAGTGACAAATTATGAACATAAAATAATCACAAGAATATCGAGTAATCACAGTGGTTGTAGCCGGACTGTATTTTTTTAAATATATCAAAATGGCCATAATCAATACGTTTTTTTAGACTTCAAGTAATGCTGTTGTAAATATAAATTCACCCTTCTAGTTTCTAAGAAAATATCGCGGAGCTTCTCATTGTTTTTTTTTTCGTCCCACAATAATATTGTAAAATTTCGCCGACGTCGACGTACTATCAAAGAAAACAAGTTATAAAATATAAGCGCATCGTACATTATTCTAAATAATAAATTCATTTTAAAAATGTATTTTATAAGAATAAATTATTTTAAAGATAATATTGTATTTTTAATTTTTTTTAATACTGGTGATTTAGTTACTGAATTCGCTAAATTTCTTGGCGGGCCCTCTTGGGTCATGGGCCCGTGGCTCATTGCCCGTCATGCCACCCTACCGGCACGCCACTGTCAACACCACGGACAAAGTTAAACTTTAGTCTGTTTTTCGTATAGTCGAGTTATATCGTTTCTAGATCGAGTCGTCAAACGCGTAACGATTCAATTTGTACAACACCACTTTTTTGGAAAACGCGACGAGAGCGGGGTTCCCTCTAAATCACATTATTCTCACGGTCGTAGTTTACATATTTAAGTTTATGCGTAACACAGCAAATACATCCGATCCTTTCCACCACCTGATACTGTGAGAGTATAGATAAACTTATAAATAAATAAATATATACAATATACTTACTATTAATAATAATAATGAATATTTATTTAGCAGTTTTGGAATTATTTACATTATATTGATATTTTAAAGTACGTTTTCAACGTCTACCATTAAGGATGTTTTCTTGTTTTGATAGACGTGAGTCTCAAAAAAAAAAAAAAAAAAATATATATATATATATGTTAGCGGTAATGTATGTAATACGTTATTTTATTAAATAACTAGTTATTCTATAAAATTCCTAAATATGCTCGTTAATATATAAATAACATAGTTTCACTAGTTAATATATAAAATACCGATTGGGTTTTCGTTAATATATGAAATTTATATCATTAGGTAGATGACTGGGACTGGATTAGATAACATACAAGATTTGTTACCGTTGTCGTTTTATTAATAAATATAATAAGATAAGATAGTATTGAAGCACACCATTCGGCATAGACTAGACAGTAGATATATTCGTGTGACAGTGTACCTCGAGTTTACGTACTAGTTAGTTTGATCATTTTTAGTGTTGTATAGTGTAATAACTAATAAGTGTGCTTTAAAATGAAAACCAAATTTGATACAATTATTAAAAAAACAACAACAGAACGTAATAACAGCACGTTTTTGCTGAAAGAAAAATATAATTTCTATATAAGTGAAGTAAAACGTATTAAAACAATTTATGAAAAATGTATTATTATTAAATTTATTCAATTTATGAAAAATAAAACTTTTCATAGGGGGATAGGACGAAGTCCTTATGAAGCTATGTTCGGATGTTCCCCAAAAGTAGGAATTTCTTCAAATACTCCAGACAATATTTTGAAAGTTTTGAATACAGACAAAAGTTTAAATAATAAAATTAACGAAGATTTAAAGAAAAATAACTGTAAAATATGCAAACATATATTTATGGAAAATGAAGGGAATGCCGAGGAACAATTGTGTCAACTTTGCATGAATAAAGAAAATATTACCAATAAAAGAGAAGAAGCAAAAGAATGCTTAGAACGTCAAGCTAAAAGAATGAAAAAGTGCACCACAAAACGGTGCATATGTTTAAAAAATAATTCTATATGCCACCCAAAAAGTTCCTGTAGCAATAAATAAATTGTAAATTGTAAAAAAAAAAAATTAATAATTATAACTATAATAATAGATTAAAAATTTGATTAAAACTTTTATTCAACAATAGTTTTAAATACATTAACTAAACCCTTATTGTTAGTTTATAAAATATCTAGTTAGTATGTAGAATAACTAGTTGAAGTATGCATTTATGGATTCATTCTATACATTAACTGAAAGTACCCGTAATTCTATAGAATAACTAGTTATTTTATAGAATTACGGAATTTCATACATTAACGCTAACATATATATATATATATATAAAGTTTTATGATAAAAAAAAATAATAATAATAGTGTGTTCATAGTTAAATATACAAACATACTAAACAATCGTTTAGGAAAAATCGGCATTAATTCCTCCGCACGTTCCTCGTGTTGTCGTTATTAATGTATTAAATTATCGTCACCAGCGCTATCGCCGTCACCGGTCGTCTCTTTTGAAATGACGACGCGACGCCTTTTATCGTGTACGTACAATGCGGACGGTCTCGTAGAATATTGTATTATGTACACGGCGAAAACGATAAAGATCGCGTGCCAAAAATACTTAAATACACATGGCGACCAACGCCAATAGCACAGCGTCCGTGTGGATTGTGTGTTGTTTTAATTCGGGTAGTGGCCACGACCGTTTCCGATGCGTTTTCGCGAGAAATGAGCCCAGATATTCAGGGACAGTGGGGTGGTGGGAGGCGGAGGGGATAAATAAA
Source organism: Therioaphis trifolii (assembly GCA_027580255.1). NCBI lineage: Eukaryota > Metazoa > Arthropoda > Insecta > Hemiptera > Aphididae > Therioaphis > Therioaphis trifolii. The sequence continues at coordinate 131,277,660 of CM050404.1, forward strand.
TCGTCGCCGACCGTGTCGATAAAACGATCTTGAAAAGCGTTCGCTACGTTACACCTCTATAACGTATTGGCGGTGTTCGACGAGCGTTTCAATAAACCGACGACGCGACGACGACCGGAGGAAATGATTGACAAACGTACGGGGGCGGACTTCGTTTCCCACCGTCGTCGTCGATCGTCCACCGTCGCAGACGAGCACACCCGAGATTAATCTTGCGACGACGTGCTCGTAAATATTGTCCATAAACTTGTGTGTCCATAAACGGTATTTCGAATCTATTTGATAAATTCAATTAAAATCAAATTTTTTCTATTCAATGTTTATGACCATTTCTTTTTGTTCAGTCCCTTTAGAACTACTATGATCTGTTGCAATACCTATTGCACATTGAATTTTTTTTCATAATTCTCATTAATGTGATTTTTAGTTTTTTTTAGTTTTTAGTTTCCTTTACGGGAGATCACATTATCTGCAAGAAAATTATAAAAGAGAACACCATTTTTTTTTTTTTTTTAGATTTCTATAATTAAATTATTGGACCAATAGTTTATGTCATTTAGCATTTAAAGATTTGAGTTGCGGAGTAGTGGCATTACATATTTAGGACGCCCTTGATTTTATTCATCAGTGCCCGCTCTAAACATTAAATGATTGTATCACTCAAATTTTTAGTCTGAAAATAAAATGTTGAGTATCGGATTTCCCAAAAGATAATATTTTTCATTATTATGATATTTCTAATATTGTTTACCGTTTATGAAAATTTTAAATTAAAAAAAAAAAACATAGGTTGATGTAGTTATTAAAATAAAGACAAAGTCAAAAAGATTAAACGAAACCAATTTTATTGAGTTGCCTGGTAAATTTTTCAAAAGATCAAAAAAAAACCCTTAACACGTACATCTACATACGTCTGATGCGCGTTGTCGACTGCGAAACTGTAATCAAATGGCCCTTTTCGAAATTCAGCGAACCGATCGAAAACGATTTGAAATTCGTAGTAAATTATTACGTACTCTGCACGCCGTCGTCCGTGGTCAACGCAAAACACGAAGTAAACCTGCGTGGAAATAATAATACGTCCGTCGGCACAATCGTTACAGATATATCATTCGCGCACACGTATATTTATACAGCGTGTCTGCGCCGTTATAAAGTCGTTATCGAGGCGTTCGCAATACACCACGAGGTAAAATATGCGTTTTCAAAAAAAAAAATATATTAATCACCAACATGTGCAAAAAAACACGAATCGTATACTATAGCGACTGTGATTTGAAAATGTTAAACGCGGCGCACGTCGGCGTTCCCGTGTCAGTGCGAAACCGCCACCGACGACGACGTTTTCACGCGCAAAGGTCACGGAGCCACGCTGAAAGTTATTAAATGTTTGCGAGAATAATAATAATAATAATGAAAAAAAAACGATTAAACGCGCAGTTAATCATTAATCATTGTCGATGGGGTATTTTTAAAAAACCGTTTTGCTTATTTTTAACTCGGTCGCCGCCGCCGCCGCCGCCGACGACGACGTGCACAATGTAACGACAACGCCGATGTATACGGCGGTGACGGCCACAGCATCCACGAGGCGGCTCTCTTTATTTCTCATTCTCTCTCTTTCTCTCTCTCTCTCTCTCTCTCTCTCGGTTACTCCGATTACTCGCAACATCTCGTGTTGTTTGTCGTTCGCTCATAATAATTCACATAAGAAGGGAACTCCTTTAGGAAAATCTCGAACTGAATATAATTCAGATCGAGTGTTGAAAACGATTTTTGAAAAAATGTCCCGATAATCGTTCTGAGCTCGGAGTGATCGACTTGTTCTGCTTGTCGCGACCCGACTGTATTGTTAGTATAATGCCATATTAGCGCCATACCGGTCACAATTTGATATAAATCGCGAGGGAAATATGTGCCACGAGGAATGTACGAACAATAATGGGCCGAACGGTCGAGTTTGGCCGAATATCGTGTAGTCACATAGTCGTCCGTTGCTCGGACTGTAACAATAATCATTCATAGAGTACGTCGTCGTCACGCATACCGATGATTGTACTGTCAATTATTGTATTATACGCTAACAACGATACGTGTATTAATTTATATAATCATATAATATGAATTAATGCATACAAGGGATTTTATGAAAGAAATTTGAAAAAAAAAACTATCGTGGTTTGCGACATGCACGCACGAGCACGCACACACACACACACACACTCACACATTCATCCCGTGTAAGTGAATTGGCGTGGAAAAAGATATAGGGTGTACGTGCACGTCAATTTTAGGAAAATTAAAAAAATATATATAAAAACCAAATTAATTTCGTTAATGAAAACAAAAACAAACAAACTGCACAAAACGCGTAAGTTTTACCACGTCAAGTTAATGGGTTTAGTGAAAACGTTTCAACGTAAGTACGTATGTATTATACTCGTATATACACATATTGTGTGTACACAGACTAATGTAACTATGTGCGGGCGACAGCGAGAGGTCATTGAAATTTGACGAAACGAATTCGATGCCGGTATGACGAAGGGAGGGTCGCCAAAGACAGCTAGTTCCTTTGTCGCGATTTACGTCACATCCTACCGAGTGGTGCCTTTGTACTTGTATAGGCCACATACGTTTACAGAATACACTACATAATACATATAAAACTCATAAGTATGTACGCGCGTGTGTGTGTGTGTGTGTGTGTGTGTGTGTGTGTGTGTGTGTGTGTGCACGTGATGTTGTGCACGCGAGCGTATCACAAAGACCCGGCGACGAGTTTCCATTGATAATGCATGTAAAGTCACAAAACCCACACACACACACACACACACTCGTCCCGAGTGCGATACGTAATATATATATATATATATATATACTCTCACACGTCGCCGTCGCCGCGTTTACTTTCCGATGCAAATAGTCTAATATTTATGTAACACCGTATAAGAGGTACCTTCTCGTTCCTTTGTTGTACGTACTCGAAGACGACAAGTACGAATATGACATGGCAATATGGTCAACGCATTATCCGGCCCCGGCGTTATCCGGTCCGCACATAACACGTACGTGCACGCACACACACACACGAGACGTTCACGGACACGCACACACGTCCTCGCACACGGAAAACTTCTCGCTAAAACACTCGCACACGCGCACGCACGCGAACGCAAAAAAATCACTCGCAAACATGTACGCGCACTTTTTCGATTTTCCGTCACGGTTCATACATAATATACGGCTACAATATATGTACACGTGTGTGTATTTGTGTGTGTGTGTGTGTGTATGTGTGTGCGTGTATGTGTGAATACGACGACGAGTGCAACAAGTATCGAGTTTGGTGGGTAGACGGAAGATCTACACGGCGACAGCGGTGGCGGAAACGAAGCGAGCGCGTAACACTATAATCGGCGGCGACGGACGGCTACCGCTCGGCGGTACTGTGGACCGTGGCACATGACATGGTATTCGCGAAAAAACGCGAGCGCGCGCGGCCCAGAGACGGACGCACGCACGCGAGAGGAAAAGAAGAAGACGGAGGAAAAAAAAACGAAACAATATTTTCATACGCGACGGCGGCGGAGACGACGACGGTTACGCGCGCGACCGCGTTTATAGCCCGCGGTGACGGCGGACCGCACAGATGCTGTGTGACAACGAGATCTTGCGCGTACGTGTAAAATCCGTGCGTGTGTGCGTGTGTGTGATATGCAATAACACGCAGATTATATACTTGTGTGTGCGCGCGTGTGTGTGTGTGTGTATCGTTATTCGTTATAGTGTGTCCGAACGGTCGGCGGCGGCGACGGCGGCGGCAAGAGCGACACCCGTTAAATTTAGCTTCGCCCGCCCGAGCCAAATTTTCAATCTTCTATATATATATATATATATACGTACACACACACACGGACGGACGCGCACACACTCGCACACACACACACACACACACACACACACACACACACACACACACACACACACACACACACATACACACAAAAGCGCACGCACGCGACATACGCAGACCCGGATTAGGCACTTTGGGGGTCGTAAGCAAATGATTCAGATGGACCTAATTAATTACTTAATAAATATAAGTAACATCAATAAAATATACAAAAGATTATTGTTTTCTATTATATATGCAGTCTTTCTCCAAATTTAGGGGAAGGGGAGTGAATACTACAAATGACGCGATATAATTCATTATTTTATAAATGAATGTAAATGAGATTTAATACGAAACCATGTTAAATTGAAAACTTTTAATCTACCAAATAAATATAATATGAAATAATGTACCTATCCGAAAAGGCTCGACCGATTTTAAGGCATTTTTTTTCGTATTTACTATATTTGTGAGATAATATAAGCTAATGTTTTATACTTATTTTCGATTTATTTAAAAATTAATATGGCAGAATAACGTTTGCCGGGTCAGCTAGTCATTTATATTTTTTTTTTTTATACCGGACATTTTACTGGCCAAATTTTTTCGAGGGCCGTAAGCAATGCTTATTTTGCTTGTCGGTAAATCCGGCCCTGAACATACGTGCATATAATATTATGTTGTACAGTGCACAAAAAAACTTTCATTACAATACAGTCGCACAAGTGTACGGAGAAGGAAGCGCACGTGATTATGATTCGATTACCTATATGCTCGTCGAGCGGCTGTGACCGAGAGAAGTGCAGAGTCGAGTGTATACGTCGTGTCGTTAACGCCTCGACTCGTCTCCGACGGCGACAGATGATTCGATTTATGGCACGCGCGCGTGTCAAATTATCATATTTTATACGCACACTCGCACGTATAAAAGTAAGGGTTGGATCGTGAAAATATTATCGCGTCCTTTTACTCGACAGTCGACGAGGGAAATCGTCTTGTCTCCGTATGCCGTGTACGAGTAATATCGTACGTTAAATGTTATGTTAAACGAAAAAAGCGGTGCCCGTCAAACGTGTACGACTGATACGATTCGGCCACTCGAAACAATTGAAATGCTTATAAAATCCATATCTTTTGGAGCGTAACGGGTCAGAAAATAAAAATGTGATAAAAAGTTTTCGAAAAAAATTTTCAATAAAATATCCGTTTTTGACTTTTCGTAAGTCAAAGTAAACTTAATGGTATAAGATATGGAATAGCGAATCAGCAGTACAAAGGTTTTATCGCCCGGCATTGACTGCTTTAACACGTCAACACGACCTACGATGAAATGCAAACAAAAAAGAAATCCAGACATGTTTCGCATCGGGGGTATTCTTCGGTACCTACTCGGACGTTACGCGTGATATGTTATTATTTTCAATTTGAAACCAATGATAAATCGTTGTTTTCAGAAAACGTCAAGTAATTTTTTAAGTATCGACTCAAAAAATTTTTGAAAAATGAAAACTATAATATTACGATACGCATTTGATGCAATTTTCCATTTCAAAAAAAAAAAAAAAAAAAAAGAACAATTTGGAATTATTGCAAAAGTAATCCATGACAATGTAAAAATATAACCGAAAGCTACATGTTTTATGAAATAAAAGTATTGATAAAAGTACTTAAATTCGTCGAGTTTAAAGAAAGTTATGTGTACACAATCAACTTAACGTAAAATTGTTTCAAGTATTTTCCTTTACTCAAACCTCTATAACTAGAGTTCTAACTAACGTAGGCTGTTGACACATGTCTAAGAACACTCAGTGGATCAAGCTCTTTCTCTTGAGCTACTAACTGCTTAAATTCGTCGAGTTTGAGGAAAGTCTGCAGAACATATATTTTAATAAACACTCTCTGTTATTCCATATGTCTTTCAATTTTCGATATTACACCGATTTATTGAATTGTTAAAATGTGTTTATGTACCTATCGATTCGTTTGCGCCTGTACTTTTTATTATATTAATAAATTATCTATGGCGAATTTTCGCCACGGGAATACTAGTAATAATAATAATAATAATAATAATACTAATTTATAACGTACACCGTACTGCGTGTTGTACGCGTAACGTTTTTACGACGCGAATAAACGTGTGAAAAAAGTCGAGCGAGAGGAAAAAGTTTAATTTTCACGTGCCCCGATCGCCGTCGGCAATGCGGACGACGTCCTTCGTGTACATATATATACGAGTATATACGTATATTCACGGGTTATTACATTATACATACACCGTAGTCGTAGGCGTGTACGGACGTTATAATAATCGTGTTGTACTCGAGTCGTTCCGGATAGTAAGTCGTTTAATGAGAAAAGAGCTCATTTTCAAAAAGTAAAAAAAAAAAATTGTTTATTCCGTCACTCGTCGACGTCCGTCTACCCCCCCCCCCCGGTCGGCGGCCGTTTAGAAAGTTTTTCGATTTTAAAAGTTTTTCCGGGCCGAGAGAGGCACGAGAGCGGGCGAGCGTGGAAAACGACGGGCGCGCGACTCCGGGGGCACGCCTACACCCGCGGGTTTCTCGTATATTACCGTCGTCGCGCGTGACGTGCCCTGCTGCCGTGGCGTGCGACGACGACGCGCATTCCGGGCTTTTTATTTTTTTATTTTATTTTTTTTCAAAACGTGTACGACGCGATCCACGCGAACGTCGCGTCACGGTTCTGAGGGATAATATACGAAGAAACGTGATCGCGTCGAGTCGTCGGCGTCGTATAATATGATTTATGTGTACATTGTACACACGAGAACCTATCAATTTTTACTCTAAACGCAGTAATTTTAACATAAACTTTAAAAATTAAAAAAAATACAAAATATTGACCTTTGGGCGAACATATATTTCATAAGATATTTACTGAAATAATTCGATTTTGTCCATTATTATTAGCGCGTGGAGATAAGATGTGCACGGAGCTTCGACGATTGTCATTATACATGACGTGTAGTACTCGTCTATCTTGATTGTTGATCAGTGATCACACACTTTATTACGATAAAGTAATTGGAAAGATATATATATATATATATATATATATATATACCTATACTCAGACATTTCAATATCACACTTTAATAATTTTCGACGAGATATAATATTATTGTACAATATATAATATAATACATAACATACTTTTAATGTTTTAATAGAGACATTTCTCAATGTAAATTTATAAAAATTGTTTTATTTAACTGTTTGCGTTATATCGTTAAAAATTTGCGTAGTTATTTTTAATTTGTATTTATATTAGTTAGATCAAACTCGTGTGTAACCCGAAAAAAACCGAAGGACACAACTCGTTTGCAGCCATACCAATACATCGGCAGCGGTTCGTTCCCGCGGCCCCGCACGATCCGGAGACCCGTCGAGGAGACGGAATTTGCCCGCGTTCGTCAATACGCGCTCGTACCTCTCCGATCATTATAGTCTCGTGAAACGTTAAGACCGAACGATTCCGATGACTGAGTACGATTTCGCCCCTCAAATCGACTTACGGCGTCGAGAGGCGACGGCCGTCGTCATCAGTCGAAAAAAACGCGATACCGTGAATCCGAAGAGATAATCTAAATTGAAACTTCGCGATCGTTTTAAAGCCGCGTTCGTGTGCCGACTGATTCGTTCTCGGCGCAGGGTAAGACGTGATTTTACGCCGACTCAATGTTTTGATATCGCCGCGGATAATGTTAATACGATCAGTCATTGCGTTAGCGTACGATTTTTTTTTTTTTTTTACCGAAGTCGCGTGGTCATTATAAAAGACGTTCGCCGTATGACCGACCGGTCGGCGTGGAATAAATTTCAATTTTTAAGTTTTAGAAAAGAGGAATTCGAATACACGCGTTGTAAAAAAACTCACTTGGAAATTCTCCAATTCGGTTTTCAGACTAATGAGATATAGCTTATGGGTTTCGAGTAACGGCGGCAACGCAGAAATCACTGCCGAATCAGAAAGAAAAAAATATACTTAAAAGGTTACGGCGAAGCATTTCTATAAATAATATTGTCTAATTAATTTTTTTTTAGAATATTTCAAAATTTGACTGATTTCGATTATTTAAATATCGTTGAAAACGTTCGTTCGTCGAGCACCATAGCAGCCAATACGATTTATTATCACTATCATTATTATTATCAAGATCGGAAGAGAGCAAAACCACGTGTGCGGTATCGATGGTGCGAATAAAAATTACATCCACGTGGCGTGTACGTTAATAATTTATGCGGATTATAATTTAAAGTCGACATCGCGACGTAGCGCAATCTCGGGCCAGCCGGACGAAAATTCTTGGTCGTGGAAAATGAAGTTTTGTGTTCTAATTATAAACGCTTAACCGCCGTTATATTGTCATATCAGTTTGACGAGGTGAGTTTATGACAAGAACGATCGTAGTAAGTAAAACGACCGCGCGCGCATACGAATAACTACACGAGCTACACACGTTTTGCGGATGGGTCGTAAAGATAAATCATTTTTATTGCATTACCCCACACGAGATAGTGACATGTAGTGTTATATATATAAAATTATATCTTACCTAGTCAAAAGTTGACCTTTGAGTAATGCTACACGACTCACGCGTACACTCTCACTGCTAAAAATACATACACTCCGTGTTGCTGGATTAACGTCGAGTCTGTTCGGTAAGTACCTGTTGTTTTTGAATTTTGAACAAGTCCCGTAGATTTTATCTCCCAGAAACGCGAAATTTTGAAAAACATAAAAACGATACGCTCTGAACAGTTCGGCGTCGCATCACTCGCTAATATATACGTATCGCAAACCAACGTGCAATATTGTTCGGTTCTTCCGTGTGTAATATTATTATTGTGTGACCGCAATTAAATCGATCGGTGTTTATTCACCGTTTTAGCTTGACTGTGTGATTTATTACTGTTTTGATTTATGTAAGACGCGTTTTTTTTTTTTTAAATATTCACAACGTTCGTTATATTCGATTCTGTATGTGAGACGTTTAATGACGGACATAAAAAAAAAAAAAATGTGTAAAAATACATTAAAAATCAAATATATATATAATATATATTATCGTGATTTTTATATTGCCGTATAAATTATAATATCATTTTGACGTGTTATCGTGTTTGATTTCGACTTTTTATTTCTTCTGTTATCTCACTCATCAGATCGAAACTCCGACGGGTGATTAATGAAATAGATTTTATCGTCTCGATCGTGACATTAATGACCGGGCGTAACAATATAACAGCTTCCCGGCAGTCGAGAAGTGCTCGACGTTTATGCAAGCCATTATTTTGTTTATCGTTCAGTAAAAACCGTGCGGTATTGCATTCGACCGTTTGTGCACTCGGATTACAGACGGTCGGAATCCGGAAAGTCAAATCAATCGGTCGCACACTCGAAGCGAAAAACTTCGCAAGTTTTTTTACCGCTATGACGTGTGGCGTTTAGGGTTTCGAATAAGATTTCAAGAAAAACGTGTATAAAACGATCGCCTGGTTTCGAGTACACGTATTCGATGTGAAAAACTTTATAAATTACAGCGTCGAAACGTATAAACGCACGTGTTAATGCGCACTTAAATGTTTTACACGTAAACAATATCAAAGTTGAACGGTGAAATTTACGAGTTTACGATCTCCGTGTAATAAATTACAAATGAAACGAAACTCGCGATCAGCACTCGATTGTTTTGTGCGTGGAAACAAAACCAAACTACCGGAAGAATGGGACTTTGACGACTTTGAAAGCGCAATATTACAAAACGCTATAATATTATTGATGGGCGATTTGAATCGATCTTTTAAAAGATCGATCTTTTTCATGTGATAAATCGATCTCTACGATCCGATATTTTATGTGAATCGATCCATTTTTTTGAATGTCGAATAGAATTGTTGGACGATGGGTGTTGTGATTTCGATGTGAATTTGATGATTTGAGGTAAATTTGTGCTTGATGAAGTTATTGTGAATCACACAATTCTACAACAGTATACAATATACACTATACACAATACAGGGGCGAGTGATGGGTGATTTGAATCTTTTTGTATAAATTCTATATCTGTACATAACATCCGAAATCAATGAGCCATTGGATAACTTGCAATGATATACCTTAGTTATAGGCTTTAAATTTTTAATATATAAACTAAACATTTCGAACAATCGGTCTCCTCGTACATTAGTACCACTCTACAGCGTAATATAGCAATGAACTCCGCCATCTTTAAATCGGAAAAGCCGCAAATTTTTGGTTTTTCCTTTGAATCAATCTTTTAAAAGATCGATTCTTTTGCCGACGATTTTTTTTTGGATCGATCTTTTCATTCCGATTTAAATCGGTTCAAAAGATCGATTCACTTTCAAGAATCACCCATCACTACGCCATACGTTTTCCAAAGTAGGTGTTAATATCGTTTCGTGATTACGGCCAGTGTGTAGATTACATTTTTTCGGAACGCTGAACGGAGTGTTATTTTATTTTTATCATCATTTTTATCGTCATTTTTTTTTTTTTTTTTTCATCTCGGCGGATAGTATCACGCGGAATCGATGAAATAATCTTTCACGAGGGCACGGCTAATATTTTACGCGTTCGCTAGTGCCAGTTGTATTAAAACGTTTCACGGTTGGCGAACGGCGCGGCGTGTGCGGGACGGACGATTGGTCACACGTGGTCGTCGCGCAGTCTTCGCGGGACGTTCCGTGACAGAGAAAACAAATCGGCTGTTTCGCGATCTCGTTACTTTTATCTCGGCCTTGTCGACATTTGACTTTTATTTTATTTTATATTCTTTTTTTTTTTTTACATTCTGTTCGTAAACTGATATCCCGACCCTGAAGACGACGGTTTTATTCGCGTAGTCGTCGTCGAACAGCGTACGCCACTACCTTCGATCGGAAAACCGGATCAAAGCGAAAACTATGGGTTTTACAATTACGTTAATTTTTTTGTTTATTATTATTATTTTTATTTTTATTCCTCGTACGATTATCGGCACGGTTACCTCTGTCGGAGGGTTTTATCCGGCGACTCTATTGATCAGAAACCGCGCGTATTTGGGCGGGCGGATGGGGGTATTTTTTTCTCGCTTTTCAATAGTCTTTCCGAGCGTGAAAAACTGAGCGAAAACGGTGAATTGTGCCATAAACGAGACTTATTCTAAATTGATTTTAGTTATTTAGTCATAACCCCGAAAGGTAATATTGCTTGAAACTAGAAACTTTCACTATATATCATCGACACACTTTTATATTATACTGGACAAAAGTTTCAAAAAAAAGTGGAAAACTTTCGACTTAATATAGAACTTTGAAAACACCTCATTTAAAAAAAAAAAAAAAAAAGTGTATTTCTAATCTTACTCATATACTTAACTAACGTTGCTGGAAAATTAAAAAAAAAAAAAACAAAACGTTGATCAACATTTTTTTTATTTATGAACGAATATAAAATAGTTAAATCCTTTTCTATTTTTTACGAAATCGACTAATTTTTCATCGATAATGTATTAATGCGTATAACGCTAGAATTTTGCTCTGCAAAAACTTTGAATGAAAAACGATTTTTCGTTTTTTTTTTTTTTTATCAATGCACCTATATTACCATTATTATCTTCTTCGAATATCGAAAGGGTGATAGGCGAAATTCCCACCTTCATTTGTTTGGCTGAGAACCGAAGGGATCAAAGGCAATCTCCTCGCACCACCGTTATTATCTTATCGGTTTTTCTTACACTTGACGTCCATTTTTTCATTCAACCGCGTGTAAATCGAACGCGAATAAATTGTCAACGATCCGAGTTCAGCGTAAGTATTAACGCGACGTTATTAGCAACGTGTATACCGTGCCGGTGTAGTTCGACTTCGATACGTATTAATATTATTACCCATATTGTCTCTGTGAGGCATCGAAGACACCTATTGTGCTCTTTTTGCCAAACCCGTCTTTCGGGGTGGCAATTAATATATTACTCGGCTCATTGTCGGTTTTGATCCGCGTGAATAATCTGTCTGAACGCGAAAAAAATATATATAGGTATGTACAGTGAAACCTCCCTTAATGGACACCTCTAAATAGCAGACACCTCTGAATAATGGACGTTTTTATGGAAACGGGGATATTTTCACCACTTTCAAATAGGAAAGCCTCTAAATACCGGACACTTTTATGGTGATTTAATTTTTGATTTTGATAATTTTTATCGTAAATATATAGAATAATATTGTAGAATGGCTTAAGTAATATCTAATCTCGTGTTACTATAATTCGTTATTGATAATAACATTACTGATGATGAATACATAGCACTAGACGATCATGTAGAGACTTACGACACCGATATCAAAGATATTACGAATACGTCCACACTAAATGGGGTAGAAAGTGACGAAGAAAAAGATAAGACCCAAGATCAAGAAAAGGATCTAACTCCACGAATAGAAAGTCTACAGGAGGCACTGACAGCAGTGAAGGGCGTGCGTGAATATATTTTATTCTATCGATACACAGAATATTTCATTGTTCTCTAACGCAGTTAAATTACAAAATGCCTTAAATATGTATTATAATAAATAAATACACGAAATTACTAGGTATACATCGATGTCTTAAACAAGCTAAAGTAACTGATTTTTTCAATAAATGTTAACTTTTATACTACATAATATATTATATTTTTAAAATTATTTTTATTTACATGTTTATTGATTTTTACATACATAATAATATCATAATTTTAAATAATAATATGTACAACTAATATTTATTTATTATTAAAATAATACATATTTGTATGTTATTATTATTTCTCAGAATTAATTTCGAACTTTTTTTTCCCTCTAAATAGCGGACACCTCTAAATAATGGACAAAATTACAGCGACCGAGAGTGTCCGGTATATACAATATGTGTGTGATTTTTTTTTTTTTCTACCCAAAAGCTTGGTTTTCAACTAAGGGAAGTTGTAACTAGAGAAAGAAGGGCTACTGTGCAGTGGTTTCCCGTTGCTTTCTGCACAGGGGAGATGGCGGCCACTCTCTCTAGACAGTCGCTTGCCCGTGACCGAAGTTTGAACCGGCGACATTGTGCGACATCAGTGACGGTCCCACTCGGCCACTCCGTCTCCCGTACAGTGTAAATACGGTGAGATTATTTATTGTTATTATTATTATTATTATTATAAATTTTTTTACAAACGTACGGACGCGTTCGTAAAACGGTCGGAACGTGAAAAGATATTTGGAAAAAGCGGCGGCCGGCCCGCCTGCGTTTGACCCATGCTCGGCATTGTTTACCTCAGTACGAACATAAGGGAGCACACGACGCGGTTGGTTTGCGGCGAAAAAAGACGAGACGAAAAACAGAGTTTTTGGGTAAACACACGTGAATAAATAAACGACATCGCGATGTTTGTTCGAACGTCTCCGAGGTCTATTACGTTTTGTCGTATCGTAGCAAAAAGAAACGAAAAGAGTAACAGCAGTAGACCGTGATGGGCCGCGAAAATTTGGAGTTATCGTCGAATCGTTTGGGTATATATACAGTGGACTCCGCTCAATGTGGGCACCAGTTAATATAGACATCCGCTTATTGTGGGCAAATAGGTCTGGTCCCAACACAAATGTTAAATTAACAATGTTAAATCTTTTTTAGATTCTGAGTGAAGCGAAGGATCTTATGGTTTTACAATGATGTTTTTTTTTTTTTTTTTTTTTTCTATAAACACTTTTTCGTATAGAAATCCTTGTCCAAAATTTTCTTCCAGCAACTTTTTAGATTCCAAATTGAACTGAGATGGTACTTTAGAGAGGTCATTTTCCAAAATCTCCATAGTTTTTCCAGTAATCAAGAATAACGATCGAAAAACTGAGTAAAAACGGTAAAATTGGTAAAAATCCGCCGTAAACGAGATTTTCACAGTTCAGATTTTAGGTATTTAGTCATAAATCGAAAAGTATTGAAGCTAGAAACTTGAAAATTTTATCCGATATCAAATACATACTTTTTTATATTGGACAACATTTTCAGAACAATTATAGCACTTTTGACTTAAATATAGAACTTTTAATTTACCAAATTGTTTGAAAGTTTGAATGTAATATAATTTTAAATATTTGACAAAAAGTTCTGAAAATTTAATATGACCTTACTCATATACCTACCTAATTACCCTAACAAAAATTCAAAAATCGTGACTCAGGATTTTTTTTTTATACACAAATAACCGTAAAATACGTAAACAGTATTTAAATAATAATATATTGTATTACACTGAAGCTTTGCTCAGAATCGTTTTATACTAAAGAAATGAGTCATTATTTCTTTAAAACTTTATACATTCATCACCAATATCTTATCCGAGGACCAAAGGGACGAAGGACGAACTTTTACCACCATCATCTCACTTGCCAGCTTTTTTTTTATTATTTATTGAATAAATCTACAATCTATAACAACCTTAGTACAATGAGTATGTTTGATAAAATACAAATAAACTAAGACAACATGAATCATGAGTGACAGTAATAACAATGAAAAATAACAAAAAAATAAAAAAGACAAGAAAATATTTGTTTTGAGTTAGAAGGTGTTACCTGTTAGCGACCTCCAGCACTTATTAGGATCGCTTACTAACGAAGAAGATCTCTACACCTAAATGTTAAATCTGACCGCGTTATATAATTGCGTTAGAATATACACACATCATATGTATTCAAAAACGTATAATTTATATAATTAATAACCTAACCTACGAGATTGTGTTTATCGAAAGTAGTAAAAACCATTATGCCATTTAAACCTCAATGGTATTTTGATGTGTGTGAATGTTATTAGATACGATAAAAATAAACCGATAGACGGCACGCGTTTTGTAACGCGTCAATACCGCGTAAATTTCAGTTTTAACGTGAATTTCAACGTGACAACATGTCTCGAAAAGATCTCTCCCCCAAGGAGAAAATCGCGATTTTAGACAAAGCGAAATCGCTACCTCCAGGCACTTTACAACGTAAAATCGCTGAGAAATTATGCGTTCCGAAATCATCGGTGGCGAAACTGCACAAGAAGAAGTCATTTTACGCGAAAACTTCGATTCAACTCAACAAAATACACTGAAGAAATTTGTGATGTTGTAGTACAAAATATTCTTAAAAAAAAAAAGGAAGTTAGAAGATGATGAAGAAGAAGATACATCCAAATATTAATTTTGTTTAATTTATATAGTAATTATTTCACATTTTTTCAATTATATGAATAAAACCTTTTTGTATTGTAATTTGTTTTTTTTCAATTAATTTCGGTTTTTATGGGCAACCGCTTAATGTGAGCAAACAGGGCTGGTCTCAACGTGCCCACATCAATGTAACGTACACAACACATTATTGTGTTATTCAAATTATACAACTCGCCGTTCACCGACGCGGAAAAAATTCACATTTTGAATTATTCGTCGATTGCAGGCGCGAGTACTTGGAATTTTTATACAAAACTCGGTCGCCAAGTAATACGTGCAAACAACGGCCCCAAAATTTTTCAATCAAAACAAAATATTCAATGTGCATTAATTCTCAAAAAATACAATTTTACTGTCTAATTTGAACAGATTTTTACTGGTCGTTAATACGTTTACACGTGCCGATAAGATGAAAGAAATAACTCTCGTGGAAGTTCTTCATTCATCGCTTCGCTCATCAGACAAGATATTATAATCACGAATTGACCAGTATATCGATACATTTAATCTTTTTTTTTCCGATCGGCTCATCTGTTGTACGATTCTGAAGAGAAGTCGGTGGATTCATATCATATCGTTAGTTTTTTTTTTCAAGAAAATGCAAAACCTTGATATAAATTATGTATTAAAATGCTCAAGTCAATATTAGTTTTGTAATCGTATAATAATAGCAGAACCGTTTTCGATTTCATTATTCGCGAAGTGATCCGTTTTAAGTTTTGTTTTGAAATTCAAAGTGCTCATAAATATAAATTTGCGTAACAGATTTTTACAAAAATGTGATTTTAAGTAAGTAGACATGTATGTATGGAGTAGCATCGAATACAAATTCAAATCGGTGAAACCATTATTTTTGGAATTGAAGTGTATTACTTATCCAAAACAGACTCGGTGGAAATCTTGCTTGAAATAGCCCTTTGTACTTAAATCCTTATGATTGAAAAAAAAAATTCGTTACAATATTCATTATACCTCACATCCCCGTTCTGTGTTTCCGTGAAAAAGCCGCGGTCGAGTGAAACATACTGTTTTCTAAGCCGGTGACAGTAACAATATGAATTACGTTCGCTCGGCGTGGCGGGCACAAACTGAACCCCGGCGATACCCTGTCCCCCGTATAAACACGCCTTCGATTCCCGAACGAACATAACAACGTGCGAAGCCATAAAGCGGTTTACGCGTAGTCGGTACGGATCGATCGGAATCTGCCGAGAATAAGAACCCGTACTTTTCGTGTGTTTTCAAACTGCGTGTCTGTGACTGTGGTAGGGTTGGGCGAAAAAAGAAAAATATCGATTATATCAATATCTAATGTATCATTGATTGTGATATGTTGTATCATAAATATCATAAGAAATTATCGATATTTTGATATATCAACATTCGATAAATATTTTTATTAATATTATAAATATATGATATTTTCAACTTCAAACAGTTGCAAAAAGTGCTTCTAAATTCTACTAACAAAATAATTACTCTTCATACTTTTATTAAGAATAAGTAAAAATATTTTTACTATTTGATATGTATACAATTTATATATAGCAGTCTTTTAAATAATCATCATTTATACTTGAATATTAAAAGACACACAATACATGATGTGTGTATATTATGATAAATATAAAAAAAATTCATACATCCCAAAATTGACTTTCTAAAGAAGAAAGGAACACTTATTTTTAAAAGCGACGATTATTTAGCCTTGATCGATTGTCTGTAATAATGTTGCCAGCTTTTGAAAACAATCTTTCACAGGGCACAGAAGTTGCTACAACAGTTAAATATTTGAGAGCAATTTTTGTCAAAATAGGAAAGGGACTTTTAAGCCAAAACTCAAATGGAGATTGCTTGCGATCAATTATAGGTTGTTGGAGGTATAATCTTTTTTCACAGTTTACCTCAATACCTATTTTTTAATTTTTTTTTTTTTTTTATATATCTTGCTTTGATAACCGATATATTGATACTATCGATTATTTAAAATATCAAAAACTATAGATATATCAAACAGTAAATATCGATAAAATCAAATATCGATATATTTTGCCCAACCCTAGACTGTGGACGAGTACACGACGTGTAATGTTATTCGTGGAAATTTCGCGAAGCCATCTCGCACCACGTGACATAATTGCCCGAAAGCACACGTGTCGCCGTGACGTCCTCTTTTGGAAATGTTATTGATTTTATGAAAAAAAAAAAAAAAAAAAACATAATAATGACATACAACCGACGGCGACACTTCGACGGTATTAATGTTAATTAGTCAGTCAAATAACCTACGCGCGTTATTGTTTATCGAGTACCCACATTTGTTTAGCAATATTAATAGCGTTATACGATTAAATCGGTTTAGACAGATACAATATCACCGTAGTAGTATTTAAGCGATTAATGTGGCTTAGTGCTGTTTAATTCAAAGCGGTTGCACCACAACCCTTCTGGAACATCGTTTCTTTACTCGCGCCGTTTCTCTCAATACCGTTTTGATCATTTTCTCTGTACAGCATTCGTTTCTGATAATCCGAGAAAAAAAAAATATTAATTATTCGTTTGTGCTATTCGACCGGGTTGCACGATTGAATTGAATTCTCGGTAAATTTTATGTTTTATTATACATCCAGTTACGAAAATGTGAGTAGGAAATCCATAATGATACGTATTATGAATATTGTAATCGATATTAAACTCAATTACTTGAAGTATACTTAAATATTTGTATGGAACAAAGTTTTTTTTTTTTTTTCAATTAATAAATAAATTTAGACAATCGTTAAATTGCTGGTTACGAAAATAATATCTGTATTATTCGGGTCAACAACATTTTACTGTAAACAAAGAATTACGAGTGGTAAATTTAAAAAAATTAATTATGATTATTAAATTTGCAAAATTACAAACTACATCAACTTTAATAATCGTAACACATTGTTGTAAAGTTGAAATATTTATTTAAATTGAAATTTTAAATGTTAAAACAAAGGTAAAACTTCAAATTCTCGAGATATTTTATGTATAGATATACCAAACGTGTTTCGCTATAGAGTTATTTTTTCATTTTGTTCACTAATATTTAAAAAAAAAATTAATTGCATAGCTTAAATACCAAACACAATCAACATTTTTTCATCAATTTATATTTCGATATTTAGTCCCGTGAAGTATTACCAACTGAACTCGACAACTCGACGCATCTTAACTCTGCTCGAAGATCACTCCTGACTCCACGTCAATAGATACTAATGTCAAACCGACCTTAAACTTAACCGAATACAGCACGATGGAAATATACATGTAAATTTATTTCTGTTTACACGTTACTTTGGTTTAAAGTTTGAATAACGTGCAGCAATAAAGTCGTTGTTACGTGTTACGTTCATAGGGGTAAATCGCTGGGACGTTAAGAGGGCTTAGCCCCCCCCCCGTCTCATAATAAGCCCTCCCAATTAATTATAAACATTCACAAGCTGAAGAATGTTAACATTAAGTTAAGTTAAAAAATATGTAATAAAATGTTTTATGTTAAATATTTTCTATTAATAAATAAATAAATAAATATTATATTGAACATTTAAAATACATATACCTAAAATCTATATATTATGTATAAAATAAAACATATACCTAAGTTTTATATCATGTCGGATATTTTTATTCAAACATTATAAACAATAAATCGTACGCGTTGATTAAAACCAGTTGTTCACCGTATGTGCGTACATTGATAATATTTTATTCTAAACACATGTATGTCATGCACATAAAATACAAAATAAAAAAATAAACCTTTTTAATGTGCAAAGAAAATCTGTCTGATTGTTTTGTCAAATAGACCGCAGTATCAACTAGTGGGCTTGCACTACAGATATTCCGTTTTGCCATAGTCTTGCCAGAATACATATACATATATATATATTTATTTATTTATTTATTTATTTTATTTTGTCATGTATCGTTTTAGATTTTTTTTTTTTTTTTAATTTTTTTAATCAACAGGTATTGTTATGTTCGATTATCGTCATACGAGCCATTAAACGTCGAGTTAATTGTTGCAGGCTAATTATTTATTGTTATATGCGTGCGTGTTTATATGTGTGGAAAAGAATAGGTAATGCACGATTATTATTATTGGTTGACGTATGTTTTACGTGAAAACACGCCGAAAGAAAATAACGAATTTGAATCACACAATGCGTACAGAAATATTAATGACGTAGGTACGTAAAAGTTCTTAAGATGTCCGCGCCGGATTATTCGGCGTGGATGTACGTATCCTCTGAGCGGATACCTTGTTCTGAACTCTTCTCCTCCCGCGCCACAGTCAATATCGCAGGCAGTCGAAGGAAGTCAGTAGAATACATTCCGTGTGTACTTCGTCGAAATATCTACCGATTAAAGCGGTTAGCAATCTGCAGGTCTCGTTGAAAAGTCTAAGCAGTGATCAAACATCAATACGTCATTAAGGCATTATGACCAGAGTTTATGCTGAAACGAATGGTACACGTTGATGGAGAAAATAAACTTGGCAAAATCGCTTCGTTGCCATGAATAGGGTATATTTATTATAATTGATATTATAATTATTATTATTATTATTATTATTTATATCCTGAATGAAACAACGAATCAATGACATTCAATTTTTTGTAATTTTTTTATTTATTTATTCATTTATTTATTTATTATTTTTTTTTTTTTGTTAGCACATTTGTGGGTAGTAATAATGCTTTAAACGTTTCATGAAGAGATTTTTATAGATCCATAAGTCGCACGTGGGTTATACTTTAAACAGGTCATTTTTCTACATTCTCAATAATTTTTCCAGGGGTAAGAAAAAACTGTTGAAAAACCGAATGAAAACGGTTAATTTGCCATAAACGACACTTTTAATAAATCGATGTCAGTTTTTCAATCATAACTAACGAAGTAATACTGCTAAAAATTTGATATCTTCACTATACATTAATATCATATTTCAAAATTCTCGATGAATGTTTAAAAAAAAAATTGTTGATTTTGGACTAAAATAAAAAATTGAAAATAATTTGTTTTTTTTTTAAGTTTATTTTAAATACAATTTTTAATAATTGACGAAAATTTATGAAAATTAATATGGCCTTAATCATAAACTAGTGTAAACATACTGAACAAATTTCAAAAAAAGGAACTTGGTTTTTATTTATAAGTGTTTAAGTAAATTACTATACAATTTTTGTGAATTAGACTGTGTTCATATCAATTTTCAACTTTAAATGCATATAAAGAATATATTCGACCATTTATTCATTATGAATCTTTGGTACAGATAAAAAAACATGTTTTGAATCTATTGGTTAAAAAAATGTCTTCTTTGTCAAATAAGAAAACATTGAACAGATTTTATAAAAAAAAACAAAAAAAAATCTATCTACAATTAGACTAAAAACGATACAATACATCAACGGTATATTTATATGCTAAAGTTTTTTTGCTCAGAATCATAAAACTAAAGAAATAACAATACATCGTTTTTTTTTTTTTTTAATTAAATACTCTCAGCACCATTATGTTGTTTGAGAAGCAAAGAATATCCCATGGAGTAAAGTACGTACTTTTTTTGTTCTGTTTTCATTATTTTTTAATTCTTGATCATTCTATGCAGTTTTTTTACGAAGAAATAAAATAAAAAATATTTTAGTTGAAATTATCAGGTGTACAATGTTATTGATTTGGTGTAAAGCACTAAATCAATAGAGCTAGTTCCTGTCTTATCTAATATCAACCGTAAATTTTCCTCTTCTGTCAACGTTTGTGCTTGCGTAGTTCATTTAATAATTCACAGTTAGTTATTTATTTTAACATTCATATCGGTTAAATGAATTCTACATATTGAAGAATGAAATCACTACATCAGGATGATTGTAAACATTTCCATACTAAAATTTAGAATCAATTTTAATAACGTTATTATTACTTTTTTAGTTATTTAAATCGAATTCAAGTACAACAAAAATGTTTCAAAATAAAATTAAAAATTACAGAATATATATATGAATTTATATCCAATGAAACTTTTATAATAAATATTTTTTTTAATAATAAATGTAGGTACATCGTTCCGTCAGCACGATAATGTATTAAAACATGCTTTTTATTTCTTGAAAAGTCAACGGTGCGTAGTAAGTTAAGTAAATATATCAAAGGATAAATCGCGGGGCTATGATATAAATTAAGGTTAAAAATACATTTTTATGAATGGGAGTCATGTTGACATTTCGTAAACTCGTAAATTTATGTACCTATATAAAATGTTCTGTGGAGGCTGTAAAAAATTAACACGATAATAGCTGTCAAAAAAAGACGATAAGCTAAGTATGTACACGTCAAACGCAGTGTACAAATAATGATATTATGGCGCGAGACTTAGTTTGTACTGAATGTAAAAATTAAGATATTATCACTTTACATTAATATAATAGGACAAATGGCGCGAGAACGCGTTGGAGTGTACTTAATAGTATTCAATGTTAGCACGCGCTAAGAAAATATAAAACATGAAATCTCGTGTTTTTTATTTATTTTATGTACTTATACACGTATAGCTGCAACACAGTTGAACAGTATATTAGACGCAGTTAATTATAAAATGTCTGAACAAATGAAAATACCTAATTGCACATAATGAGGATTGTTTTATTTCTTAATTAATACATAAAAAATGATGTAAGACGACTTAAAAAAAAATGTATATACAGTATATTTATATATTTACACTGTTTTTTTTTTATATAGGTTAACGTTAACGTCGGTCTGTTTTTTAAATTCATAAAAATGTTTTTCTCATTCACGGCGTGCTGTGACTATATAAAATACAAACAAAAGTATGATTATAAATAAATAAATATGTATATATGTATATATTATATATTAGGGTGGTCCTTATATTTCAAACTTAATTTTTCGGTAACAGTATCCCCTAGATTGGTCAAGTCATATGAGAAAGTAATTTGGGTGAAATTTGAAAGGAATTACTCGACCCCTTCTGGTGCCGAGGTTAGGGTTGAAATATGACAAAAAGGGTAGTTTCAACGTTTTTGAAATTTTATTCGAAAACTATCGATTCAAGCATAAAAATGAAACTGAAATTGTAGATACTGTTATTGTCTAGAAAAGGAGTAACAATAACATTTTTTTTGAAATTAATTAGGTTTTTATACAAATATATATTATAATATGAGAATACAACGATTGATCGTGTGGTATGATCGTATGTAGAAAACGACAGACCGGAAAACAATAAAACCGACCAACGCCGGCCGTTTCGCCGTTTTTCCCGGCCTCGACGCAGCAGAAACCGGAGACTACTAAACAGACACTCCGACAGTGCATAATAACGACACTGCACGCGGTGTTCTGTCGCCCCAACCGTGGCCGCCGGTGCAGCTTGCACAATAATAATATTATATTTAATTGATAAAATAATACCGTCGTCACTGGCATCGTTTAAACGGCGTGCGCGTGTTACACGGCACACTCACGCATAATTATTATTAGGGCCCGGATTTTTATGCAAAAATTATCGTTAAATATGCACGTCATATTTATGCACTCAAAAAATAAAAAATATGCAAAAAAAATGTATTGTGTATTAAAAAACCAAACATTTGAAAAAAAATTTAAAAATATTGTACTAAACGAAAAAAAAATACAATTTAATTATGAGTATTTAAGATGTGTTTAGGCATAGCATAAAAATGTATATTAATTATTGAATAAGTACCAACATGATCTAACGAAATGTGTTTTTAAATTATCAAATTGAAAACTTCTACGATTGTCATGTAACGTCGCCTTGTATTTCGAAAAACTTCTTTCCACGTCTGCTGACACAATGGGTGCGTATTTGAAACAAGAAATATCTTCTGGTGACCACTCTGCAAGGTCTTAATCATCGTTTCTTAATTCTCCACTCATTTTATTCCAGAAATTTTAGAAGATAACGTTTATACATCTATACGTCTGTCACGGAATTTTCTGTTGTAAAATATTTTGTTTTATTAGGTCGAATTATATTTTTCAAGAATGTCTGCATTCGGCATGTATAACAAACTTTCGAGTAAATTTTAAAATATTTTATTAAGTATTTATAACATATTATGCACATTTTATGTAATTATTCAGAAATATGCAACTTTTATGCATTTGGATGCAAAAATATGCAATAAAAGAAATTAATAGCAGAATCTACGTATTACGAAACGTCAAGATATTTAATCAGATTTGTTATAAGTCAAATGTAGAAGAATATGCATTTGCATAAAAATACGGGCCCTAATTTATTATTATTATTATTATTATTATTATTATTATAATTATTATTAATATTATTATTATTATTATTATTATTACACAAGAGCGTACTCGTCCGCGTTGTTTTGGACGAGTTCACCGTCCGTGTATATTATTATAACTCTGCAGCAGCCCTGGTCGTCGGTGTGTGAAACCTTGGCGACACCGTGTTACACGTTACACGAGACGTTTGTGACACGAAAATGTAAATTTAATTTAAAACAATAATAAAAAAAAAACAAATAAACAAAACGAAAAACTTATAGTGACGACAAAACACGTCTCTCGTGGGACGTTGTACGGGCTAAAGTTCACGAACGGTGAAGCCAATGGAATTCGGAACGAACCGACCGAAATATACCGTCGTAAAAGCGGTCGGACGGACGGCCAATATGGTCGGGTGGGAGCGGGTCGGCACGGAAGACGACGTGGGAATGTTTAAAATGCAACGTGAAACTTCCAATAAATGTTTAGCTTCCGTTTCGTCCTGTCGTCTCGCGTGTACTCGTACACACGTCCGTCCCGTGCGCGCAACACACGTTTTCCTATACGTATTTAATTATTTGTTTTTTTATGTTTTTATTTTTTATTTTTTTTTTATGTTTTTTTTTATTATTATTATTTTTTTTTTTTTTTTTGACGCGTTTCACGCATATCGTTGTATAATGTTAAATTTTATTGAAACGCGCGTACGAAAACACGTTGTCAAAAACTTGGAAATATGTCAACGGTGTACGGTGGACGGGTACACGAACTCACACGATTTCCGCAAAGCACACATCGTTCGTGCGTGTAAATCGGCAACGACGAATATCGCGTGGAAAATAACGCTCGTCGATCGACGCGACGGAATTCCGTGTGTCGATATTATGAGCCTGCAAATTTCGAATTCCGAAAAAAAAAATAATAAACGTCGTATTTTCAATGCTATTCGATTTAATAGTAAAAAAAAAAACAAAAAAAAAAAAAAAAGAAGTTGTAAAATACATCGTATTTTTTTTTACTTTGAACTGAATACATGTTGCGTATAAATAAACTTTAATTGTTTTATTTAAACTCGATACGAATTTATTTTTGGCAAGGACAACGGAGTATCTTCGGTTTGACGTCTGTCCCTTTAAATGGGTCATAATTATTTACGGAATGTCAAAAAACAAAAACAATTAGTCGGCGTTTATAATTAATTCAAAGTCACGAATGACCGCGTCAATCGACAGACGCGTCAATCGGTATTTTCTCGTACCTATGATAATATTATTGTCGTTGTAACGCGATAAATTCGTACGTTTCGTGTTCGACGAAACGTGCACAGTGCGCGCCGTGTATCCCGGTGGCCGCGGGTACGTGTCGTCGAGGGTGACGAGTCGAAAAAACGTTTACTCTCCGACTATTTGGACAGACGGCGTGGAAAAAGGAAATAAATTACACCGGCTGTTATTGGTTGGCGTCAGTGACTTATATAAATGACACCGGTAGAATGTATGTTACAGGGGTATCATTTCGGGTGGGTTTTTTTCCGAGTTCACGTGGTTTCGAGAAAGTCGTTTTCAAATTTCACCAAGTATATTATGTGTATTTCACCACATAAAAATAAATATACCTATGTACAGTGTACGCATCGTCCTTTGATGCTTATACGTAGAATCACAATTTTCAAATCGTTCACCGAGTGTCCCGCGGAGAATCGCACGATTTGAATTCACAATTACCACGTAAAACGCGTACATTTGAATATTTTTCCATTCAAAAAACACTTTTCAGAACTATATTTTTTTTCCATTTTTATCGAGATGATTTTTATGTATTTTTCTATCTTAAACGATAACCGTTTTTTTAACGTCGAATAACGAAAGACAAATTTCTTTTTTAGAAATGTTTACGTTTATATAAAATCGTACTATTGGTTAAATAGTTTAAGAGGTATTAGTATAAACACATAAAATTTAGTTCGACGGAATAGGTGTAGTACATTTTTTCGGGGCACCTTAAACACTTCTTCTTTCCTATTCTCAAAACTTTAGATCTCTAAAACTATTATTATTGGGCTCATAATACAAATTGAAATACTTATTGCAATGTTCAAAAAAAAAGTACTTTCTTTCATAATATTATTTTGTGTTGTGTAGTATTATCGAAGTTATCATGTAAGAAAACTAAACATTTTAAGTATCACGTACAAAAAAAAAAAAAAAAATGTAGTTCAATTACAGTGTTTCAAATTGTACGCGGGAACCATTTAAATTCATAGGATATCATGCAGGATCAAATCACATTATGTTAATTTCTGTGAAACACTCTAAAAATATGTATACAGCGTGCATGTGCGTGCACGTGTGTGTGTGTGTGTGTGTGTGTGTGTGTGTGTGTGTGTGTGTGTGTGTGTGACGAGTGTGCCGAGTACATTCGATGAAAAGCAAATCATGCGGGATAATCCGAGTCACGATAATAATAATAGTAACGGTAATAACGATAACGATGATGAAACTAGCCGACAACGAAGTACCGTACACCGATCCGTCTGTGAGTGCCAAGGCCTTCCGCACACGAAGCTACTAAACAGAAACTAAACTAGTAAGTGATTTGAATCACTATAAAAAAACCAATTGATTACAGACACAACTCCGCACACGAAGCTACTCATTAGTGACCAAAATCACCAATTTGCACAACGAAATGAGTGAGTAGGTACTAACTGTACTAGAATAGTATAGTGTAAAAAGCTTAGTTAAGTATTGTGTTGTATAGTTATAAAGTTATAAGTTAGTTTTACTATAGCTGTGCCAGTCGTGGTATACTCGTCATACTCGTCAATAGGCAGGAAGCTGGTAGTTAAATAATTCTGGAATTTTTTTCCACTTCTCTCACAAGTTAAGTATTTAAAATTTATTCATTCATTATGACTATATTATAATATATATTATTATATGTGATGAATTATAATATATTATATTATAGTCTATAATAAAACAAATTCCATCCAAGTAAATGTGACACTATAAAATAGGAAACTAGAAACTCAAATAGCTAGGATACTGGGAAGTCGCGTCGCTATCAACTAGTTTACAACGCGTTGCAGACAAGTTAGTGACAGGTAGCGTCGTGTGCAGAACTCCACTTGATTGGAATAATGCCAGCAACACAAAACAAACTTATGAAATAAAGAGCGGATTTTTAGGTTTTCACATATTCTCATTGATTTGACGCAACTTTACGAGGGTGAAAAATGTGGACGGTTTATCTATCACAGAATTCGTAGAAAAAAATTAATTTTGCATATAAAAGCATATTTTGGACATTAGAGAATATTTCGCCTATTTTTCATAATTTAGAATATAATCTATTACTGTTCATAAAAATTCCTTTATTTTGTTAATTTCTCGAAATGTGATTTTTTCTAGCAATAATTTGATTAAAGAGTGATAAAAATTCAAAATCATTCAATTATCTACTTGTCTGTAATCGAATCGGTTATGTTCCTAAGAAATGGTGCAAAGTTATCTATTATTTTTTATTAAACTAGTATATTTTTTTTTATTTTTTTTTTTTTATTATACATTTTATTATATTTATATAGCTCTGTATCAACTGATTTACATTTTTTATTGTTCAATAATTTCCTGTTACCAAATGAATGGTGCAATGTTATTTATTATTTTTATTAAACTATTATGTATTTTTAAATATATTTTATCACATGTATTTAGCTATGTGTCAACTGATTAACATTTTTTGTAATTCAATAATTTACCTCTTACCAAGATAATGACACTTAACAATTATTTATCGTATTTATTGATCTCTGCCGATCAATCTTATAGAATCAACCGTTTATTAGAATCAAAAATGAAAATCCCAAACCAAATTGTATGTTACTAATGTTAAATTGGACTTTTATTAGAATCACTAAGTACCGGATAATTGAATCAATTTTATGATCAATCTTATCGTTTTTATGGTATTTCAAACTTATTACTTTATAAACCCAATTTTATTTTTGAACTTATCAGTTCATATATATATATATATATACATTATCTGTAAATGTTTTATAGAATCAACTGGTTAAAAGAATCAAAATGACCTGCACCAAAATGATCACATTAAACGGAACCCACTGTATATATAACTCTAAATTAAATTGTTATTGTTATTGTTATTTATTTATTTATAACTATCTTGTTGTAACATGTAATATGCTGATACATTTAATTTTCAATAAATAAAAAAATATGTATACATATTATCAGATGTTATTAAAATTGTAAATGCTATTTGAAACAAAGCGCTTAATTCACGACTATTTGAGTCACTTTGTGAAGAAATGGGTTCCTAGTACACACACCTTCGTCTTCACGCTGAGGTGAAGTGGCTATCGAAGGGGAAAATACTAACCCGACTATTTGCCTTGCGCGAAGAAGGTAAATTATTTTCCTAACAGCAAAATATGACCAAAATTTCAAGAACTCTTATTTGATGATGGGTGGACCGTTAAGCTCGCATATCTGGCAGATATTTTTTCGCTGTTAAATGAACTAGATATAGCCATACAAGGACAGCTTAAGGACGCGTTTACAATACGAGATAAAATGGATGCTTTTCAAAAAAAAATATTACCGTGGCAAACACGGGTGGCTGAAGAAGATCTGAAAATGTTTTCAAATCTTGATGAATTTATGAGAGAGAAGGACGTTGACCAGCAATTGGTAGTTATTTTACAACAGTACTTACAATCACTCACAGAATATTTTAATCGTTATTTCCCAAAAAAAGAAGATCCTAGACATGGAAATATATGGATGATAAATCCGTTTTAGCAAATATTGGAAACAACAATTTAAATATGAATGAACAAGAAAGCCTCATCAATTTATCATCCGACAGCACAGTTAAATTTAAATTCCAGTTAACTCTATCAAAATCACAATTTTGGCTCTCCGTTAAAAGCAAATACCCATTGTTGAGTGAAAAAGCCATGAAAATTTTAATTCAATTTGCAACTACGTATTTATGCGAAAAACTTTTTCATCAGTCACAGCATACTCGTTACCCGTCTACGCTTGAAATAAATAGAGCTCTCCGTCTTGCAGTCACTTCATTGGAGCCAAAAATGCACGAACTTGTTCATAACGATCAAGAACATATCTCACATTAAAAAACTTTTTTAATACTTAACAGTTTTATATCGAGCTATTTTTTTTTTTTTTTTTGTAATCAATAATAATTAAACTAACTTAAATAATTTTGTCATTAATAACAAAACTCTTTATTGATATTTTATAAAATATGCGTTGATTTTATTTATTTTTTAACTCAGTATTCGAGTCATGAGTATAAGATATAAGCTCCCAAGATTTATGTATTGAGTTGGCTCCCTACACATTTATTTTATGAATTCATTGATTACAAAATTGTTCGAAAATAAATTCAACTATACATTTAAAATTAAAAGTTGAAAAATGTTAGTCGTACAGTGTTTTTTTTTTTTTTTTTTTTTTTTTTGCTTCTAGTAAAAACTATGAAAGCTCGACACTTAGAGATTTACACAATTATACATTAACTTAGAGAAAAAACGATAAGTAGTGACAAATTGACAAAAACTAAATAAACAAAAAAAAAATGATTTACATTGTATACAATATGGGTACTTAGATAATATTGTGTTGAGAAAATATAAACAACTTAAATTGCAAAGCCAGCTTCCAATAAGAAAGTAATTATTTGTTTAGTGACCAATTCAGAATGGGCATTAAGCATTGAAGGGAGAAGAGGTGAGACATTTAAAGATTTCAGTTGGTTGAACAGTGATAAACGTTTAGTATAAAGTGAAGGACAGTCAAATAATAAATGAGAGATGTCACAGACGCATTCGGTTAAGTGTAGTGTACAAAGGGGAGAATTATTTAACCCGAGTTTATATGCATAATCGTGAAGAAGTTAATGGCCCACACGAAGGCGGTTAAAACGGACTATGGTAGACCTAGATAGGTCTAAATTTAAAAAAAACAAGTTTTGTTATTACATATGGGGGAGCAATAGATTTATATTTGGAAGCTAAGCGAGCCGGAAATTTATTCCAGTAGTTGGACCAAAGACAGGTAATGTGACGACGTAGTAAAGGGGTAAAATCGGTCCAAGGTAATTTAGCAAGAGGAGGAAGAATAGTATTGGAAGTAGATTTGGCGAGTCCGTCAGCAATTTCATTACAGAAGTCGTACAGTGTTGGTCGTACACATAGGCAAAACTAGACATTTGTGTAAGGTCAGGCCAAAATATTTAATAATGTCCCCCTCTCTGTTTAAAAAAAAAATTGACCATTCAAATTTTGTTTATTTTTAATGTATTAAAAGTACTTAATTATATTTATACATTTAATACTCAGGGCTGTGTTTTTATATAAATATATAATATATCTACATATCTTTAATAAAAAATAGTCATGAGAAAATTCATGATGTAAATATTTGTTTCACATAAACAATTAAGTCGTCATTTTTCAACTTTTAAATCATGTAAAAAAGAATTTATCAATTCGAGCTTTATAAAACTTAGATCATAGATAAGAAAATTCACCGAGTTTATTGGTGATGAACATTTTTTCACTGAATGAATAAATTAGGTACTTGAAATTTTATAAGATTTTGATTGAAAAAATCGCTATATAACGTAAAAACAATAATTCTCGTTAAATTTCAAAAAATTATTTTAAAAAAATTCAAAAAATGCATAAAAAAATCCTAACAGTTATTGAGATTTTATCAGCATTGTTAGAAAACTACCTACACAAATATGAATTGTAAAAAAATACACACACACACACACATCATTGTGATGAAGCCAATACAAATTTGAACAAAACCTAATTTATAATAAACAAAATCAATATTTTGCGTTATAAATTAGAATTAATATTTATTTTAATTGTCTTATCTGTATTTTAGTTTTCTTTTAAACGTAATTTTTTTTTCAAATATGTCCCTAATCTGTATCATTTCCAGGGTCTTGTCTGCATTAGGTCAGGCCACGGCCTGACTGGCCTGACCCGTAGTTTTGCCTATGGTCGTACCACTAATTCATGTGAATCTTTTCAGTCAAAATTTAATTCCCAATTCACATTATACGCACCCAAATATTTTAAATTTCAAGAATGTATTGGACTATTTGTATTATAAATTATTTTTATTAAAGTCGTGTACTTTTTCAACTCTTATATTTTGAGAACCACTTGATGAAAATTATATTAGGAGCCAATTCGAAATTGCCTGTCTTGGGTGCCCATTCAGTTCTCGATTAGGTACCTAATTTAATATTGGGAGCCAATTCAATGGTCGCTAGATATAAGTGGTCCGTAGAATTTAGATTTATGGACTCGGTGGTCCGCGAGGTCCAAAATGTTGGCGACCGCTGGAGTCTGTGTCATCTTAAAACGTGCGGCGGCGTCCACTCGATGACGAAACGAAACACTCGCGAGTCGTGACAGACGTCGTGACCGTGCGTGACGGGCTGCAGCGCGACCGATCGTTTCGCGTCGTATTCGGTTCGACCGCGGTTTTCGAGACGACGACGACGACCGTGGTCGCGAGTGGGACGAAGTCTGTGAAATATGCGTTCGGTCGACGGACGATCCGGTCGTTTTTTTACACACGACGACGATGGATGGAGCTCGCGTACCATCATACGACCCGATTCGCTTGTAAACTGTTTTTAAAGCACGTCCGAGACTCGCGCGTACGCGATAGTGCTCTGAACGGTCTGGTCTACACCGGTCCAGACTGGATCTTTTTCAGTCTTTGTGTATTAAAATCTAAAATGGTTTTGTCCGGTCCGGTTCGCCTTCGGTTTCAGTTCGACATATGTTTCAAAGACAAAATCGCGGTCTAGTCCGGTTTATTTTAACACGTAATACAATATAATATGTAGAATTATATAATAAACACGTTCGATTCGTCTGTAATTATTGTAATTTTTCCCGGCACTGATGGTGCGGGAGAGACGGGTATTCTAAATGTATTCATACAATACAAATATATTCAATTATTTTAACTAAACATTCAAAATAATTTTTTTACGATCGGTCTAGCTCGATCTAATTCTTATATATTTATTTAAATCAGAACAGTTTTGCTGTCTAAACCGTTCCAGTCTGCCTTGATTTTTTTTTCGGTCCGGTCCGGTCCAGTTTGGCTTAATTTTTTTTTTTTTTTTGTCGGTCCAGTTCAGTTTTGGAATTGGTTAAAATCCATCATTTCGGTCCGATCTTAAAAAAAAAAAAAAACGGACCGTGCAGAGCATTAGTACTGTAGTATGCGACGACAACGACAGGCAAGTTGATCGGCCAATATCGTCGTGTCTAAAGCATGAAAAATCTCGGCATGAAAAATCCCAACCCAAAAAAACCCGGGCTGTTTTGCGGGTTAAACCCACTCAATATTTTTAAAAAAACCAGTTTCATCATGAATAAATTTAACTTTTAATTTTTTTTTTTTTTAGTATAAAGTGAGTTTTAAAAAAGTGCCTTATTTTTTTTCCAAAGTGCACCTATAGCGGATAGCCCATACGAGAAAAAAGGAAATACATATGAGTAATAGTAGTAGTAGTATATACAAGTAGGTAAAAAAAAAAATCAGATAGGTTTTTTTTAGAAAAACCCCGATAAAACCACCCAGTTACACAATATCAATTAAACCCAACGTACTTTTGAGTTTTTTGTGGTTTGTTTTGGGGTTTTATTGGAAAACCCCCGACCGGGTTGGGTTTTTTCAATAAAGCCCGGGTGTTTGCCAACCCTGGTCTAATGCACGGTATTATAATCGCAGTAGTAGTCGACAGTCGTAGTGGCGACGGACAATAGAAATGTGATAAAACACTTATTAAAGCGGCATAAAAATGTTGCGTCAACGCGTGAGTACGTTTACGCGTTATTTTACGTTTACAAATGCTGCAACATTGTCACCGGTCGGACGAGTCGCAATGTGTTTCGGACGTCGTCGGTCCGTCGCAAGCCGAAACGAAACCTCTGTTTCAGAAACAATAATCGTCACACTCTACGTGACAAGTGCATTGAAAATGTGTTTTATCGTATGATTTAGTAGTAGTCACAACGCACCGCGTACGATTTTTAATTCCGCGCGTCGAGTGATAAGAAAATAACATAACTTTATCGTTTCTCTTCCCGCTCGTCGCGCACGGCGAAACGCAGTTTTCTGCAATCGCGAATAATGCATACTACGTCAGATTGGATTTATTTTATCCCCCCTCTCCCATCCCGTAAAACTCGAGTCGTTATTTTCACACCGTCGTCGCACAGATCACGGAAAGTGCTGAAAGTTCTAGAAAGTCTGACAATTAGTGTTAGCACTCCCAAAACTTTCCGTATACAATAGCCGCGAGATAAAAACGAACCGTGATAATTGTTTTCTTTGCGATTGATCTGATGCATTGAGGTTTTTTTTTCCACTCAACACGTTTTAGACTAAATTGTTCACGTCTATAAAATGCATAAAATAATACTCTATCCGAGTTTAATAATCGTTTCAATCACTACATTATTAAGCGATTATCACGATGGGAGCAGCGGATCGCCCGCTCTTTCTTTATTCACTTAAGGTAA
The DNA here is from genome assembly GCA_027580255.1 of Therioaphis trifolii. Lineage (NCBI taxonomy): Eukaryota > Metazoa > Arthropoda > Insecta > Hemiptera > Aphididae > Therioaphis > Therioaphis trifolii. The sequence continues at coordinate 131,310,765 of CM050404.1, forward strand.
TCGTAAAAGAAAAACAAGCTTTATTGAATTTCAGTCGTTTCCTTCGACGAGATATTCTCAGTGTTGCAGGGTAGTCCGAAGGGGGGTTGGCGGATTTCCGATTCATAAATACGTTTTTCAGTGCCAAATCACTTCTGATATTTTTCACAGAGACAATTTTCGCACTCGGTTACTATGCAATATTATTACGAAACATTCCGATGCCGTCATACAAAGTCCTATATGGAGATGAGCACGTAGGGCCATTTAACTCAATACAATGCATAATTTTATTTTATGTTTTCATTTTTATAGAAAAACAATTTTAATTATTTTTTGATATGCGATGTAGAGTAAAATGTCTTTATTTTCTTTTCTTTATTTTCAACCTATTGTCGTGTGAAAGAAAAAATACTTTTTTTGAAAATGGTGATGTTAAAAATTATATAAATGGACCAATATTTTAAGGTGCCGAGTATTTAAAATCAAGAGCGATGAAGTCAAGAAGTAAATAAAGCATTCGACATATCCGCTGTTTTAAACGTTAAATGCTTAAATCTCGTAAATCATTAGTCTGGCATTAAAAATGTCCATTATAATCGTCTTCTTGTGCTATGTCATCGTATATTAATTAATTTTTGTCAATATTTAAGATGATTGAATTTTTTTTTTTTTTAAACCAAGTAGTTAACACTTAGTAAAAAGATTATATTGTTCATAAAAAGGTAATCTAAAAATGTAGTTTTATATTGCGCGTGTCAAATGTCTCTTTGAAAATAAATCGAATATTTCTATTGTACAGGTTTCGTCCGCGTTTTGTAAATCTCAGGATCCACCCTGTAAACGAGTGCGATCCTCTCTAGACAAATAGAGAGTGAGAGAGAGAGAGGGGGAGGGGGGAAGAGTTAAATTATCAACAGCTAAGTGCTCGCGTGCAGTGTTATGTTTACGGTGCCACGTCCTCGTCGTGCACTTGTAATCCGAGACTTTTTGACTTTGGTCGCGCGCACCACTACACCGGCGGGCGGCGCACGCGCGGGCACGTGCGGCAGCTTCGCGCGACAACGTGAACGGCGCGGTGCGACCGAGAAGTTCCGGCGATTAGCCTCGAGTCATCTCCAGCAGGAGGAAAACGGCTCGGCCGCGCGGATTTGATAACTTTGATAGACGGAGGCGCGCGCGCGTGCAGTGACGTCGTGCAGTGGAACGCGTGGGCAGGTGCTCAGGTGGGCAGGCGAGGCGAGTGAGCGTACGAGGCGGAGAGAGGCGACGGCGGCGGTGGCGGCGGCGGAGACGGTGAGGTGGCTCGTTTGTCACACGCGATCAGACACTCGAGTCGGTAGCCAGACGGCGACGGCGGCTCACGTCGTTCACTCGACTGATTAAATGAACGTTTTTTTTTTTCATTTCAGACGAGTAAATTACGTTTTTTGTTTTCTTTTCTAAATGGCCGATTTTTATTTTTTTTTTTTACCTTTAACGAGTGTACACGGCGAGTGTGCGGCGCTTGTGTGTGTGTGTGTGTGTGTGTGTGTGTGTGTGTGTGTGTGTGTGTGTGTGTGTGTGTGTGTGTTTAGAAACGTGAGCTTACGTGTGCATCGTGTATGTACGTGTGCACTTGCAGGCTATTTTTATCGACAGACAACGAGGTGGTAGTTTTTACACGTGCATAATATATCGTATTCTACACAAATAATGTACGCCATGTCTCAACACCGTTTGAATACGCGATTTAAACCTGTAAAGTGCACAAATATTTATCACGTGCGATTCAAAACACACAGCAATGATAGTATAACTACATTTTCACGAGATGAAAATAAAAAAAAAATTTTAAAAAGTTTAACACTTGGATTTTGGTTTTTTTAATCGATCACTATTGCGGAGTACCGGATGTAGTCTGTACATTTTCGGAGGACACTGATTCTCTTATTCACTTTTTCAAACTTTTAACGCTCAAATACCGCTTATACCCCTTGACGTTTCGGTTAGATAACAATAATTTAAACGAAAAAATTACCGAAACAAAAAAACGTCTGATGTTTCAAATGGTGGTAAACAGAAAACTAACATTTTTAACTAATAACGATCATAGAGAAAAAAACGATAGTTTCGTTTCATTACAATGTATAACTAATAATTACGATGATCGTTTAAAAAATACACGAAAAACAAATCCTGGTCGTTTGCGTTGTGTCGAAATTTTCAATTAAAGCCACACCGCACGCAGTGGCCGTGTTAAATCGTAACACCAAGTAACATAATATATATCGTGCCGTACGGGGGAAGCACTTGTCCGTGGTGAGTAATCGACGCACGGGTACGACCGGCACGGAATGTTTTCTTAATCTGTACGACCGACCGCCCGCCCGGGGCTAACGATACTATGACCCTAATCCTGTTTATTATCGCGATATCGCTGTGGCCGATTTAATATTGAGGATTTAATCTTTCTTGTGTCTTCCTAAATGGAATGAGTACACGGTGTCAACGTCGATCGAGGGATTCCGATTTTATGATTTTCATAATGTTCACGAAAACTGAAGGCGTCAGTGGAATAACCGGACGGCTACATTTTATTTCGAAATCGACGTTTTTATACATTCTGATAAAGAAAAATTTGGCAGTCGTTTCTGTGAAATAACCTGTTAGCGTCGATTATTATTTCACTCGTTATTACGTAAAAGGAGCTGTCGGGTTATTTGTATTCCCGGTGAGAATATGACAGCTCCGGAGCTTTTCTGATTTATCATTTTGACTGCTTTTTAAATGTATTTATATGGAATTTTTTATTTCTCAGGTTTATTTTATAATTATTAGTTAAATAATTATTGTGATTAATTACACAAAATTTAAATAAAACTCCAATCAATCGCCAAATCGGGGCTAAAAACAGGCAGCTCCAGTAAAAAATACTTAAAAGCACAAAAAAATTCAATTTAAAATTTATTTTTGAGCTTTAATTTGATGTTAACTTGTAAGTATCCTCACTAACAACAGTTTCAAAATTCCAAAATAAATTTTTAACTTAAGGATATTTTTTAATTCAATAATGTATTCTCCAGTACAATTTAAAAAAATAGAGGTGCCTGGTTATTCCACTGACGCCTTCAATTGTCTGTAAGTAATTTGAAAGAGTGTTATTCGAACTAGAGTGTGAATAATCGTAGGTTTTTTTTTCTTTTTATTTTGTGATAAAATATTATCATCCTACGAATGCGTGTGGATATGTTTTTTTTCTTTTTAGAAACGGCTCGTGTGGTAAAAGATTAACACACGAAATCTTCGGTTGTTCGAAAAAAATAAACATATTATATATTATATACTAATCGTATCGAAAATAATAATAATATCAACTTGTTAAATGAGATGAAAAAAAAAGATAATTTCAACAATAACATTTTTTACGTCTTAGTACACTATGTGTGCGTTTTTTTGATATCGTAATTTTATTCTGTTTCGAGTATCTACAGGGACTTGGTATTGTATTATTAATGTCAACATTGAATTATATAGGTATAAATATATATATTAGATTGTCGCGTCTGTTTAACACAAGTGATCTTGTTTCGTTATTTGGACAATCGTCTAACACTCATCCTAACTAGTAGTCATGTAAGTACTTAGTAATTCCTTATATACACCGTGAAATATGCTATCAAAGTTTATAAATCTCCAACTGTTTGCACATTGAATTACTCATTTTATCAATATTTGTACGTTATTGTGTGTTTATTACACTTGTGCGGCATGCGCGTTCCCGACATTTTTTAATAACACTGCAAACAATAAAACATACACACAATGTGATCTAGTTCTTGATAATACATCATTTTGAAGTTTTTTTTCATATGAAATTTCTAACAATAATATATTTTTTTGGAAGAAATGATTTTTCACTATTTTTTTTACTAACGTAGTTTTAAAGCAATTTAGATGTTTTTTTTTATCACTATCAGACAAAACATTATGAAATAAAACGCTTTTTTTTTGTTATTTAAATTTATTTTATTGTACCGATGGTCAAAGAGATAAAGAATTATATAAAGTTTAAAGCATCAGAGTAATGATGATATATTTGTACGTTCCGTATCTCGGGTTCTCCATTCCGCTATTCTGAATTTTAAACGATTTTATTTGATAAGATTATTTATTATCTTATGCTATACCCAATCAGTAGTTTATTTCTTTGATAAAACAAAAAAAACTCAATAATCACGTGAATAAAAAAAAGTATTTTTTTTTTTTTTTTTTATATATAAAAATGTCATAGATACTATATTAACGCTTTAAAATGTAATCGGTACGCGAAAAAATAAAATTCAAATGTATTGTCTGGATTAAAATCATCAATTGTAAATCTCCATTAGATACACCATAATACGATAAAGATAAATGCGTGTATTTAAAAATGCTTCAAGTGTCATAGGTATATATTGTATAAGAGTTAACGAATAACGCTTATAATAATGGTAATCAAACGTTAATTTCACAATGTCACGATTGGTTCAAATCTTGAATAATAAGTACTAACCGTAACAGAAGTCGGAGAAGTAATGCGAAAATTTCATAATCTGGACAAGTTTCATCACTGGACGTCCAGTTTGTAAATCGAGTTTGGGTAAAGGTCAATCGCATTTAATGGACGTAATTTTAATGCGTCCCGGCCGTTTACTACACGCTCGTATATATTGTGTACGTACGTACAACGTGTATATTACACATTATAATACCATTATTACCCAACCGATCGTCAATCGGTATCGTTGTGTCGGTTCGGGCGTGCGTACCAAAATAATTTATTTACAACACTATATTATTATGACTGTCGTGTGGTTTTTGAAAATAACTGTAAACCACATTAATGTATGCAAAACATAACGTCTTCCGTTGAACGCGTAACGCAGCGTTCTGTTTTAAAATAAGTAAATTAAAGTAACAGCTCAAACGAACTCGATGAAAACCGTGCATTATTGTGTAGGTTTAATAAAAACGAACCGTTTTCATAAAGCAAACATTTGTTTTATACTTTCAAACGATGAATTATTGATTGTGAAAATAAAGTTGGGTACACAATAGTTAATGCAGTATTCACGCGCGTAACGTTAAAATTTAAAATTGGTAAAAACACGACAAGTGATTTTTTATTCATGCCATATTTGGATTTGTTTCGTAGAAAATATAGTTTCGAAATTATTATACTAAATTAATGCCTATAATACAAACAATATAAATATTATGCATGATGAAATAAAAAAACAACAGATTAAGCGGGGCCAACAAGTGCTATTTTAATTTATTAAACTTATTTTAATCAAAAAGTCTATCTTACGAATCAAAGAAAATCCTATTCACCAACTACCCCAGGCCGATCCTGACGTATGGATGTGAAACCTGGTCAACCACCAAGGGAAACCACCAAAGCTTAATTGTCTTCGAAAGAAAAATACCAAGAAAAATATACGGCCCTCTACATAACAGAGAAACGGGACAATTTGAAAGAAGACATGATGACGAATCACAAGAACCATTCGGAAGACCAAATATTCTTTCATATACGATAAGCAGAAGACTTGAATGGTTAGGGCATGTATGGAGAGCAGATGACCAAATTATTAAACAAGCACTGGTGGCGGAAATGAGAGGAAAAAGACCTCTAGGCAGATCCAGAACTAGATGAAGAGATCTAAAATTACTTGAAGAAATTTCTCGGATAAACATGGCGTACAATAGAGAGGAGTGGAATAAGTTTGTGACGGCGGCGTTAGACCTCAATGGCCCTTTAAGCTGTATATTATGATGATATATATACACCATTTGTTCGTACAACATTTTTTCGTTATTTTGACAAGCGCATTTGTAATATTTACGCTCTATTAATTCATTTCTACATTATTGCGCAAGACGGAATTTTTCGAACCTACGTTATGCGAACAAGCGTATACGGTATTTAAAAAAATACGAACACAAAGCATACGATTTTATTTAAAACGTAAATGCTAATTACACCTAGACCGTCACGGCGTAACCAGAACGCATTGCGATTTATCGGCTGTTTGAATGCCATTGTAGACCGAACAATTAATTCAATTGAACTTGGATGTTTTATAAATAATTCATGAGCTCAGAGGAAATACAGCCAAGTCATTTACAACCCCGGTTGAGCCTTTAATATGACGTGATTTTTCGATCGCCTCGGCGAGCGAAGCCACAACCCGGTGACTGAATTGGATTCAAATCCATTTTTTGACAGTTGGCCATTTGTCAACGCGTCCCGAATCTGTGCAATTGACAAACGTGACGGCGTGTGGTGTTCTACGTCATATTATTACGTTCGGGCCGGCAGCGCGGTTTTCTACGACTGCCACTCGACGATTGTCTCATACTTACACAACAGTGCCAGCCCGATGTATTTTGGGGCCTGGTGCAGACATTTGCGGCACCCCATATCCTTTTATTAACTTTGAAGTCATATTTGATATCTACATTTTAATGTAAACCAATGAAAATCAACTTTTATTTCTATGAAACACAAAATTAGTATCTGCATAGGTATAATAAATAATACTTTTAGTTATACATGATCATGGTGAGATATCAGATAAATATGACCTAATAGTTATACGTCTTTTACTTACAAAAAAAAAAAATAAATATATATGATAACAAACATAATTTAAAAATGAATACTGCTAAGAATATGCATACAATATTAATCAAACATTTTTTTTCTCGCTTTTTCATACAAACAGGTCAATTGTTTCATTATGACTCAAAGAATCAACAACGTACCTCGATACATATATTATAAGAAAATACTAAAATTAAATCTCACTTAATATCCCACTAATTATATGATCAAATTAATTACATTTTGTAAAGTTCACAAATCGCAAATCATGTGAAAGAAAAAACTAAAATGATTCTTTTTCTTTTTTTTTTTTAGTAATATGTGAAATTGGTCGGTACACTTTATGCGGGGCCCAGTAAAACCGTGGGGCCCAGTGCGATCGCACCGTTCGCTCCCCCCTCCCCCTAAGGCCAGCACTGTTACACAACAACGTGTAGCGTACTCTAAAAATGAAAATAATAAAAATAACAATGGGTAATAAATTCCAGAAACCACTGCCCTCCTCGATTTGGGTGTCTGGTACTTTATTTTTGTTCAATATTATTGTCAAGGCGTACAATACTGTTTGTGCTAATAAACGCTATGAAAAGGACATGACGTCGAGACAACATCGTTGTCGTCGTTGCGTCAAAAACGACATTTCAGAAGAAAAAAAAACGAAATTTAAACGTGCTATTATTAAACAGCGGTTTTATATTATTATCACCGTTGTACACGCGAGAACGTAATTTCTCTTTTCACAATATCTGCAAGCAGCTGAACGTGCTCGTTTTAAAGGGCACACTGTTGCTCGTCTTCACTTTCGCTACATACAGATTCAAATGGACGTTTGATGAGAATATACGATTTTCTAGTACGAGCGGGTGTGCTTATTATTATTATTAATATTATTATAATACATAATATAATTATTATTATTACTATTATTATTATTATACATAATATAATTATTATTATTACTATTATTATTATTATACATAATATTATTATTATTATTATTATCATCATCATAATTATTTCTACAGTTGTTGATATTATTTCAATTGTAATTTGACCGAATCCGCGACGACGGCAACAGCGACGGCCACAGGGCCCGCAAGACGCGTCGTATAGCGTACCCACTACTATAATATAATATAGCCGCGACGGTATGCAAAAATAGAACGCATCGAGTTAATCTTGGAATCGCCTCCTGTCTATTTCTAGGTTAAGTGGCGTATATATAAAAAACGATAAAGCTACGGCGGTGGTGTGGTTGCCGAGACGTACGGGCGATGCCAAGCGGTCTTTTTGAATTCATTATAATATATATATATACATATATATATATATATATATATATACATATATATATATATATATATATATATATATATATATATATATATATATATATATATATATATATATATATACATATAACTATACACACACACACACACACACACACACACACACACACACACACACACACACACACACACACATACACACACACCGCGTGAATACGACTGTGTGCTACGCTCGGCATGACGTGAGAGAGGGGCGAGAATGAGAAAAGAAATCTTCAGGTGTTCGTTGGTACGCCTACGGGTGGCCGCCACCGTTCGCTACATCGGCGATAACCTTTCAACAGATATGCTAATGGACGGTAAACGCCAAAAACCAACGGCGACGCGGTCGTTGCCAAAATCTGGCGGAACACACGCGGCCCCGGCCTCACAACACACACACACACACACATGCACACACACACACACACACACACACACACACACACACACACACACACACACACACACACACACACACACACACACACACGCACACACACACGCACACACACATACTATACTGTGATATCATAATAATTGCCCATTTCGCATTTAGGGAATTTATTTATAGGTGAGTATAGGTGTTTCGCCCGTGTTTTTCTCGATGGTATTATCTTTTGGATTTCGTTTTGCTCGGAGCCGAGAACGGGAGACGACAAAACGCACGCGGTATTATCCGGTCCCCGTACCTTCTTACGGCCGTCCGCGTGACGTGAACGTGTGTAAACGTTCGTGTAATATATTCTGTACGTCACCTCGTGATATATACACGCGTACGCGACACAATTAAATTCGCATCTGTAATTAAATTCGCGACAAAGCCCCGATGTGCTGTGAACACGAGCGCGAATCCAAATGGAACGGATCCGATATTGCTCACCGGGAAACAATCAAGCTACGACAATGGAAACACTATTAAACGATATGACTTAATGAAATTTCAGGAAAAAGGTTACCTACCCTTAATTATTTTCGACCGCGCGCATTTGTTTTTATTTTTCGGCAACCTCATACTGTCCCTACCGTTTATTATTATTATTATTTTTTTTTTTTGTTAATGATTTAAACGATAATAGACATCAGTGAGACCTGATAAGAATAAATTTTCGCGTCACTTTCACTCTTAACACTGTCCCCACCGCAAAAGTTTTCTACTCCCGCCCTAGCCGTATAGTATATAAAATAGAGACACTGTTTTGCGTTCTTCTTTCATAATGTTCAGGGATCGAAGGGATTGATTAAACGATTACCTGCTTTTTTTCGATTCGACACACGTGGCGAGAAACAGCTTTTTGAGCCTAAAATTACATTAGCTCTACTCCTTACGATATCAGTAATCGACGATCGAGACGTACCGTGTAATATTTACTGAGGCCATTTCCAAAAAAACGATTAGCTCACAAGTCGCACGAAAATCCACTTGAATCACACACAACACCTCTTGAAAATCGAGATTTTTAATAAAAAAAAAAAAAATCCTGTTCAACGAATTTTAGAATCTTTTCAGTGTCCTTAGATAAGTGTATGAGCAAAGTTACATTACGTTTACATGTCTTACCAAAAAACAAATATTTCATTAGAAATAAACTAAAAAAAAAAAACCAGGCAATACCGTAAAAATTACATTTTAATTAACATAAACGTCTGTAAAAAAAAATCCAATGTTTCGATTTTATCATTATTATTAAGTATGCGTATGAGTAAGGTCATATTAAATTTCAAAGTTTTAATATTAAAAATTCAAAACTTTAATAGAAATAAACTTTCAAAATAAAGGGTTTTTAAAATTATATCTTCGGCCCAAAAGTTGTCAATTTTTTTCGAAACTTTTCTGAAGTATGTAACAATATGTTATTGATATATTATAGTGAAAATTTATTGGTAAATAAAGATATTGGTGAGTTTAGCAACATAACTTTTGGATTTATGAATAAATAACCAGAATCCGTTAGTTTTGTTAGTTCGTTAATCCGTTAGTCAAAAGGCTCGTTTACTACAAACTCTACCGCTTTTACTGGATATTCTGCAGTGTTTCCATACGCTTGGAAAAACTACGGAGAGGCTAGAAACCCGAGCCCTCAAAGTATTATTTAAAAGCGATTTCTTAGTTTATAGTTTTGCTAGAAGGAACTTTTGAATAAATGTAGGTGTACCGAAAATTGACTTCAGAACATGAGAAAAAATAATAATATAAATCGTTGAAAAATCGACGGATCCTTCACTCGGAAACTACTAAAACAAGGAAAATAATTTTTTTTTCATAAAACACACTCAACTTTCGAGTGTTTTGGGTAAAAAAAAAACTAAAAAAAAACGTTTCATTGAATATCAGAATTATACGGTTTAAAATTCGGCACGAACTTATACTTGAAAAATCACCCTGTAGGTACACCGTACTACCTATTACGCTTTATCGACTCGTACAGGTGGCGGCGAGCTCGAAGCCGTGGCGGTACGAGACGTGCGTAATAAATAATAATAATAACGATGACATAATAACAATGACGTCAATAATAACATGAATCATAAACGTCGTGGCGGCGGCGACGGCGGTGGCGAGCAGCCGGTTTTCGGGCACTGCACCGGGCGACTCGGCCACTCGACGGCTGCACACCGACGCACACACCGCTGCCGAAAACTCCCGGCCGAACGGTCTTTTCGGCGACGAGCACGCGCGATCGCAACAGTCGCGCGCGCGAGTGGATCCGCTCCCGCCCCCACGGACCGCCGCAGCCTCCACAACCTCCACACGCTCCATCGCCGCCTCCTTCGCAGTCACCCCTTGGCACCGCCGCTGCCGTATTGATCACCGCGCGCCGCGTACGCCCGCCCGTCGCCCACATGGCCCGCCGACGGCCCGAGTGACGTGAGGTGGGTGCTCGCCGAAATCGCACGGGGACGTATGGCCGGTATAGTGGTGGTACGGTAGTGGTATAGTGGAGGTATAACAGTGGTATAGTAGCGATACAGTAGCGGCATAAAAGCGTACCGGTTCGCGAGCCCTCGTACGCGGGTGCCGCGACGAGATCTGCGCGGTTCGTTTCCCTACCCTCACCTCCACCGTATTTATCGGCGCAGTATACTAATCGAGTCGCACCTACACCTGAACGGGGAAAAAACAGTAATATTCTAATCGAGTCCCGGGCACAAACGAGACATACGCTGATTGAGTCTGGGGTCAGGAAACTAATTGCATACGAATCGAGTCCGAGGATCATTTTGAGTAAAATATAAAATAACCGTCCTGAGTCCAGACACAGCGGAAATCATGCCGCACGGCCGTGCCGCGCGTCAAAAGCCGCTCCGCACGGATATATAATATAATATTATTATGATGAAAAAAAATTGTAATATTTAGTTATAATTTATGTCATATTTTTTGATTTTGCAATATTAATTTCCTTTAATAAATCATTATTTCATACATATTTTCTGTACGAAACAGTTTCGATCTTTCACGTCTGCCGGGCGTCCCGCGATGGTTCAGTTTTATTTTGTTTTTTTTAGATTCTGAGTGAAGCGAAGGATCTTATGGTTTTACAATGATGTTTATTTATTTTTTTTTTTTTATTTTTTTTTTCTGTAAACACTTTTTCGTATAGAAATCCTTGTCCAAAAGTTTCGTCCAGAAACTTTTTAGATTCGAAATTGAACTGAGATGATACTTTAGAGAGGTCATTTTTCCAAAATCTCCATAGTTTTTCCAGTTATCAAGAATAACGATCGAAAAACTGAGTAAAAACGGTAAAATCGGTAAAAATCCGCCGTAAACGAGATTTTCACTGTTCAGATTTTAGGTATTTAGTCATAAATCGAAAAGTATTTTATTTTCATTATAGTCGTGTCACGAAGATTCATTCGTATATATTTATAAACTTGAAGCTTCGAAATACGATGAAATCGATAATTTTTATGACTACGTATATAAACATGGGTTATTCCAATTACTTGTACAGAGCTAGTTTTGCTTAGGGCTTAAAAATGGCGACAATTGTTTTCATTCTGGTTTTTATTTTCCTAAAATCACTAAATCACTAAGTTTAACTCAGAATGTTTTTCAAAAACAGTTATTTAAACTTAAAAATGACATCATACTAAACTATTATTGTCCGAATGATCCAATCGTAAAAATGGCTAAGGGTCATTCTAACCTAACTGAATTCATTCTAACTAAATCATCTAAAGTTTATTACACTCACCATCAACATTTTATCTGAAGACCGAAGGGACGAAAAGAACCCTTTTCCACCACTTTAATTTTACTACCTTTTTTTTTTTTTTTTAAAAAAATCAAATTATCATGTTTTTTTTTTCAAACGCAGCTGTAGTAGAGTTGGTTTAGTCAAACTTTGTCATTTGTTTTTTCAAGGTCCAACGGTCAAATAATTCTCAATTTTTTTTATAGTTCTGTTTTGAGGGCTGATTCATACATGCACTTATAACAATTTTAAGACTTAATACTTTTTTCCACGTAAATTATTTGTGTGAAACTTTTTTTATTTTTTGACAGAATCACGTTTTAATTATATTTATAAATTAGTTAATACTTATTTATGCCATGGTTACGTTGTCCTTTCAATTAAATTTCTACTTTGAACTGTATAATTTAACGGGCATAATTAAGTGCCAAATGCAGTTTTTTATTCTCGTGGACAATTGTACAAAAATATTATTTGTAAACATTATGCCCGAAGATAAATTATTTTTATGTGTTTTTATTTATATATATAAAAAACATACATGTCAAATTTGATACTAATAAATAACAATTATTGTTAATTATTTCTTCGTACACCACGTTTTATTTAATAATATAATGTGCCGTGAAGAGGTGGTTTTTAACAAAAAAAATAAAATAAAAAAATAATAATAATATATTAAAAATTAACTTGTAACAGTCTTGTTCGTAGACGAGTTTAGCCAAGTTAAATAAATATACAACTGAAAACGTTTTAACGTTTTCAGTGAGGATACTATTAATAAATTAAAAACAAAATGTAAGATAAATTACGATTTAATATATTATTTGGGTACTAATGATATGATCATAGAAATAAATGTATCATGTGTATGACAGATTATAAAATGTGATTGTATAATTTATAAATTAGAAGTCGGTAAACATATTTTACAGAAAAAAAAAATGAAAAATTAATTTTTAACCTTTGAAACTATTTTTAACATTATTCTTGAAACGAGATATTTTTTGTGTCGTCTCCCGTTGTTGAAATATAAAATATTAATATTTAAATAAATCGTGTATAAATGTATATGCACTTTCAATAATTGTATGGTTTTATTTATAGTTTTTTGGGCTCAACTGTGTCGTGGTATACTTGATGGGAAAAAATTTGAATATTTTTCAAACACGAAATTAATCAATTATAATTAATTATTTCTTCGGCTTTGATCAGGATTTATTTTACTTCAACGATTGATATCAAATTTGTATTAAAGTATTACAGCTAATCGGTGAGAAAACCACTTTAGTAATTGCCATACTATAGTGATCCAACACTGTGATAAAGGCAAAAGATACGAAGATATGAAGCTAAATAAAGTTTTCTTGGGTCGGATCCAAACCAAACGATTTATCTTCAATATGAACGAAAACCACTGCGATACATCTATAGTGATTAGTGAGCATCGATGTCTAGTCAATAGTCAAAAACTATCCATTTGGATTACAAATGGGTGGTTTCTTTTGCTCAACAATGATTATTTGTGACGATAAACAGTTATGGAGTTCAAAATAATGTACCGACCGTGCGCCGAAAACATAGGCTCAACAGAAAAAGTCGGAACGGCATTCTTAATTTTCTTTTTAATTAAAATTATCTCGTGTTAAGTAGTAGTTACTAATGAAAAAATGTATTCTTATCTGGTTTTTTTTCGTTTTAATGAGAACACAACATAAAATAAATTACACTCTCTTGTTTACTTTGCCCGTTAAAAATATTTATTTTCGGGCTTCCAAAGTCTTGTTATAAAAACATCGTGTTATTTAGCTATATTAATTTTTCGCATTAAATACTTTCATTCTCGTTTTTATTTGAACAGTACAAAATCAATAAAGTCTAATAAATATAATTTTTTTTACGTTTTACCAGTTTTGCACAATGCTACTCTTTACCTAAGTTAAAACATAATAAGTCTCTTGGTAAATTTCATTTATAGTTTCGAACTTGATACTTAAATTGCTGTAGGCAAGTTTATACAGCAAGGAAAAGCCAATTAATTATAAGGACATAGGGATAACTTATTGTTCATATAAGTTTCTAATTTTGTTGTATCTCAAGACTTGATATTATGTTTCTCGCGAACACAAAACCTATGTTGATCCATGTACTATAGTATAATATAGGTTATAACAATAGTGCTTAGATGTTTTGCATAATACGAGTAAAATAAATCTAAAACACGAAAATTAATAGTACCATAAAATCGTCTATTTACTATTATTATAACTCTAAGAGGTAATGTGTACGAATTTAAACACGTCTCCATGATCGCTCTTAACAGTCTAACAGTTATAAAATACATTTTCATTTTTGATGGCGACGTTAGAAAATAAATATGATAAATAATTTAACAACTATATAAATTATTATATATATATATATATGTGTGTGTGTGTGTGTGTGTGTGTGTGTGTGTGTGTGTGTGTGTGTGTGTGTGTGTGTGTGTGTGTGTGTGTGTGTGTGTGTGTGTGTGTGTGTGTGTGTGTATGTATAAATAGTTAGTCATAATCAAATTAAATGAAATCCAACAATTTTAATATAACATGAGTATCATTTCCATTAAAACAATATTTCTTATTCAAGAAGTTGTATTACTTACGTACTGCGTAAAGTTTAATTTGAATTTCGTATTTACATAAATATTATTTAATTTAAATACACAGTAAGAATAAAATATTTAAATGACTATTGTCGCTTGTAACTACGAGTATATAACGTTACGAGACACGTTCATAAGGTAAAAAACACTATGATTTCATGTCCAATGAATGAACGTATGAATGATGCGATAAAAATTCTAATGAAATCTCGTATCTGTCTTTAAGTGTCCCAAGTAAAACGTTTACAATTCTTTCTTTATTTTTCTTTGGTACCAATTTATTTAGTATAATATTCAATTTTCAACAGCCAATTCGACATCGTTACTTCTATAAGTTTTATCTTGTATAATATATTATTATCACTACTAATAATTCATTAGCCTTTGTTTGGGGATTATTTCATATCATAATGACTACACGACGACTGCGTCGCATTGTATTTGTCTATCCATTAATATTTAACGAGCACTATTATTGTTGCTGCCATGATGATGTGTTTAAGTGAGTTTATCAAAAATGTAACGGGTTTAATTGCTTTTTAATGACCGTGTAAAACCGTATTATGTTTTGCGTTGTAAAATAACGATGACACCGTTGAAGATCGCGTTCACCACCTTCCAGTACCGTAATTAATAAAACACTCGTGTCGGTGTAACAGGTCAGATGACCGACCTGTCTCCGTACATGATTGTAAAAAAATAATTCTATTTCGTATTTGTTGATAATCTCGTGCCTGCGTGTCAACACACCTCCGTCAAACTTCCTCGATGAACGATAACACGAATATCATTTTATTTTACATTTATTCCCAACGCTTTATTATTATTATTTCATCCTTGAATATCCCCATGAGATACATAAACGCTTTGTGTGTATACAGTTCATATATTTACCACCACGAGTCGACGTAATTTTATCACGTGTAAAACACACCGTCAGCACGAATTTGTTACGATCGTCGTAAAGATTTTTTCAATGGTGTTTCGTATAACTTACAATTTTTTTTTCACTGCACGTGACAAAACGCTCGAATAACGTGAACTAATTCGTTGAATGCAAGTACTCCAAAATCGTCTGCAGTTGTGTTACGTTGTATATGTACTATATTTTAGTAGCTTTGAATAAAAAAAATTGTACGACAAAATTACACGATTCTTGTTCCGTTTTATACTTTTAAAATAATATAATAAAGAATAGTATTTATATTGCGCATTTACAATGTAATGTTTATAACAGTACCTAACCATAAAATGGGTCGTGTAAACAACAATTTACCGAAACGTACGTATGAAATGTATTGTTTATATGCTCAAAAAAATATACAAACGACGCTTGGGATAAATAATTTATAACATCTTGTAACGGTACGCCCGACACAAACAGTAATTAAGTGGTTATTAACGATAGACGGCCACACGGAAAGAACCGGGACGCCTATCGCGATAACCACAACACGCAAGTGTGATAGGGAAAAACATCACGAAGCAAAGCGATAACGACTAAGAAAAAACACATTTTATCACACCAACAACATTCCTTGGGCCAATGAGAACGCACCCAGGTAGTATAAATACGGGTGCGTTCTCAACCACAAGTCACTCCATCAAATACCTTCAAACTGACATCAACTAATCAACCAAGACTCAGTTTGAAGCCCGGAGCCACACTATAGCGAGCAACCAAGAGCCGCATTCCGAACACAGCTGCCGGCCTTCTACCGCCATCGGTATCGACCCGACGTCCACGGCCTAGCCAGCCCGCAGCAGCCCAGCGTCTACCGGCTTCTACCGCCATCGGTATCGACCCGACGTCCACGGCCTAGCCAGCCCGCAGCAGCCCAGCGTCTACCGGCTTCTACCGCCATCGGTATCGACCTGACGTCCACGGCTTGGCGAGCCCGCAGCAGCCCAGCGTCCACCGGCTTCCTACCGCCATCGGTATCGACCCGACGGCCGCGGCCCAGCCAGCCCGCAGCAGCCCAGCGCCTATCGGCTCTCTACCGTCATCGGTATCGACCCGACGACCGCGGCCCAGCCAGCCCGCAGCAGCCCAGCGCCTATCGGCTCTCTACCGTCATCGGTATCGACCCGACATCCACGGCCTAACCAGCCCGCAACGATCCAGTGCCTATCGGCTCTCTGCCGACCCGGGATTCAGACGACGTTCACGGTCTAACCAGCCCGCAACGATCCAGTGCCTATCGGCTCTCTGACGACCCGGGATCCAGACGACGTTCACGGCCTGACCAGCCTGCGGTAATCCAGCGACCGTCAACAATCCGGTCACTCTCGTCACCGAGACCAGTAACTCTCGTAAGAGGATACGAGCGTCTCGGCGTACGGATACCGTTAGCAACCAGCAGAAGCCCTGTTACCCGGGAAGAGACGACGCCGATACCGTCAGGACTGCGGACAACATTAAACGGCCCTTTTCAGGGCCGCCACTTTTGGCCCCCCGGCGCGCCTGCTGAGGCCACGCTACGAGTCCCGCGATACCTACGGCCACTTGCTGAAGTCTTCCGGGGTATCCCGGCGTCTCCCCCCGTATTTATATAGGCCTACTTGCCCTGTGTACTTATTGCCGCGCTTGTTGGAGCCCGGTACCGCCCGTACGGCTCGCTTACTGAAGTCCGCCGTACGGCCCGGATTAACTATTCCCCCCCCTTTGTTAATCATATCTGTACATACTTGTAAATAGCATTTGAAGATCAATAAAGAGAGCCTGATATTTAATAATCCACGTGTTACTCATTCACGAAGGGTACGTGATTACTCGCGTACCGCTTCAATCTTAGTATTGAAATATATATATATATATATATATATATATATCGTGTTCATGATGGATGAAAGTGCTTTTAAAGCATAATAATTATCTACATAGGTACCTACTGAGTTTATTTCTGAGACAATAAAAAGAGACAAGGGAAATAATAAAAAAAATGCGTAACGTTTATTGCCGGGTATTCACCATAAATCAAGTTTATAGTGTTTATACCACAGGTTCAAAGAGTATTTTTTTCCATGTGATATATTATAATATATATAGTAAGTACTAAGTACCTTCAGCATGAGGATTTAATTTAATTCAATGAATGACTTTTGACGAAAAATTTGCCTTCCCGATATTCAATAAATATAGGTAGTAAATTTATTCCCAGATAAACACTTTAATGTAAATGTAGGAATGAATAATGGCATAATAAATACCTACGCTTTAAAAAGCAAGGAATAATGTATTGTGTTTCTATAGTTCAACTCGCATTATGTTAACTAACCATACGTTATAAAAAATGTACTAAAAAAAAAAAATATATTTATATATATAAATAAATATTTTTAAATTTAAGTGTTAAAATCAAAACGTATCACCTACCTTAGTTAGTTGTTAAAATAAAATACTTTTTAACACATCACAGATTTGTTTTAAACCAAACTTTTCTATTAATGTGTATACAATTTTCTTAATTTAATGTACTCGTATATTACTGTTTTTGGAAAATCGATATTATTTTAATGTATACAAAAGCTTTACGATGAAACATGCCTTATACGTACAATAACACGAGTGTTAGAAAGTGGTTGTAAACCATGTTTGTAATGGATGTTTCAGTTTATTGAATTTATAAGTGGTAAGTGAATTGAGTAGATTACAATATTATTTGGTCTCAAAAGTTAGTTAAAAATCATAACAACGAATACTGCAAATAGTGAATTTAAAACTTTAAACTTCAAAAAGTGTATAAGCTTGTAGAGTTTACTAAGCTGCAGCAGTTCAGTCGATAATACTTACCAATTTTTTTTTTTTTTGTAATAGTTTTATTTTTTCTAAAAAAAGTTTTATAATACATCAGATTGTCACTAAGAACTTTTCCGATTTGACATTACATAATATTATATTATATGCTATACTTTTATACGCCATGTATTCCATTATGAGGTGACAAATGTAAAAAAAATAATATGTTTAACCTATATTTTATCCACATACGATCAACCGGTAAAATTAACAATATTAATTTGGAGCACTGTAAAATTAGAATAAATTATGACCACAAATACTTACCGTTATTATGATATACATATCATGCCATATTATATTCTATGTGTACACACGTATACGACGTAAGAGTGGATAATATTCCAGAAAATATTTAAATTTTATTTCTCAAAGTGTTATCAGGTATCAAACAGGTACAGAATAGGAGTGTGTCAGGACTGAGGATGTCAAAATATTTTAGCCTTCAGGCTCACGTTAATTGTCACGGTAATCAAGCTTCAAAAAAAAAATAAATTGTTGCGTTTAGTTATAATAGTGACGTGATTTTCCTATCCGACATTGTCTTGTAAAATTGAAGATTTTTTGTTGAAAATTCGATTTTATTAAATGAAATTTTACCATATTATGTTTATTCTACCGACAAATATAAAAAAAAAAAAAACCTCAACGAATTCAAAGTTTTATTTGTTTTTAAATATTATCCAATAAAACGAATAAAACGTATTAAATAATATATGGTTGTAATTGAGTGCACTTGTGACTTCTACGAGGAATATACATATAATAAAAACGACGATACCGTGGTATTAACCGGTAGGCGTTTAAGTTATTCTCCGGGTTGTTTAAGGGTCCTGTGGGTCAGTGGTGTGATAAAGAATAAATTAGCCTGACGTCTCGTGGGGCGTTTGGTTACCTTTCCCCCGGCCGTCACCTGTACCACACCCGCACGGGCGCCCGAGGGAAAAATGAATAATTCATGCGGGGGGCACGAGTTTAACGGTATAATTTTTCTCGGGCCGACTAATTTTCGCTGTATAGCGGAAAATCCCGGCAATTTTCACAAACCAATTATGTGCGTGGTTTTCACGGGTCAGAGAGTATAGCGCACCCGTGTTGTACACGTGTACCCTACAAAACAGCTATTTGCGTGAAACGTAAACTCTGTGTGTGTGTGTGTGTGTGTGTGTGTGTGTGTGTGTGTGTGTGTGTGTGTGTGTGTGTGTGTGTGTGTGTGTGTGTTGTACATTGTTAGCGGATGTGATGATAGTAAGGCGTAAATCATCGTTCCATTAATGGTGTCCTTAACGCACTATATATATTACACGCCGCACGCGGTGAGAGATATTATTATTGATAGAGAGGTATGGAGGCACGAAGAGGCAGGATGGCGGGGGAACATAATGGGTAAACGCGTGTGTATAAATACAGGACGAGAGAGGCGGACAGAGGAACAGACAACGTGCAGAGTTGGAGGTGGAGGCAGGAGGACGGTCACGAGAGCGGTTTATTTTGTACGGCGTGCCGTGTTATCTCGCGTACCTGTCGATGGGAGCCAATAGCGCCGTGGCTGCATCCTGTACGTGCCGCTGCGCCGATCTCCTGTCCCTGTGCACCATGCCCATCAGCTTCATCCAGCCACCGCCGTGGCTGCCCATTCCGCCCGAGTGCCACATGATCGCGGCCAGCCCTATGGCCAAACACCATACGATTCTGGAAAACAAGATCGCAACGTCGGTTATTGAAAAGCACTCGAAAATATTTTCACACACACACACACACGCGCGCGCGCAACAGCTGTACGTGCAAAGGTCACCTCACATTGGTCAGGCGACCCTGTATCAGAGGCGAACTGGGTCGGTAAAGGCCTACTGTCCTATATAATAATATTATAGAACGCCCAGATTTGTTGCACGTACAAAAGCTATACATAACTGCGCGAGTGGCTTTATTGGTTTCACGTCCCGCCCTCGTGATTTAATATTATTCAAAATAGTTATTCGGTGTTTATATCCGGTGTACTTACAACTCTCCGATTTCAAACTTGATTCGAAATCGTTTTTCATCAGTCCAATTTTAGTGAGTGCTGAGTATGTGTAATTTCTTTGTCGGACCAACGTAGAGCTTGTTTTCACCATTCGTCATAATTGGTTAGTCACATAAATCATTTGTATAACATCCTAATCCGAATTCAAAATATTCAAAATTATGTTCATTTCAATAATTTTTCTTCGTTTCTGTTGACACTAATTGCTACGTTTTATTGTTTTCTACAATTTTTTAAACGATGTGTACACTATAACATACAATTCATATAAAATAATAATCACCTTTAAAATTATTTAGTTATTCAGTGCAAGAATTTCCGTAATGATTACTTTTCTACGGCTATTGAAAATCCTATATTAAAATATCTCATACCAAAAAAAGGACCCACGATCAGAGACCACAGAAAGCCCACTGTTCAAAAGGGTGGTATGACGATAGACCAGTCCACCCAGGCCCTGTATTATGCGTATGTTTTAGAAAATAGTGGAATAGTGATTATTGATCCGGGTAATCCTGTTTTACTACTATACCCTACTAAAAAAAAAAAAACCAAATTATGATGCATTATTCTAACTCAATGGGTATAAAAAGAAAAATATGTAAGAATTAGCATTTAAAAAAATATCTATTTCGTAATTTTAAGTTTTAAATAATGATTGAAGAAAATCGAAAATTTAAAAATGAAATTAATTAATGAAGGTAAAATACATACAAAATTATATTTGATTTGAAATAAATACAATAAATTATAAATAATACAATATTGTTCGATTGGTATTTCAAATTATTTACGAAAAAAATAATTTTAATTCATACGTTATGCCAACAGAAGAAAATTGTAACGGGTAAATCATCGTGAGGTCCCACGTACGATTTATAAGATTTACCCTCATCTATGAAGTTAAAGCCAACAATAACACGTAATGTATTTCATGTTAGATCAAAGGGTTGAAATTCTTGGCTACGGTTTTAACCAGAACGGATTGTTTACGTAATTAGAATATGCATTATACGATATACGTTACATAGCGTTTGAACAATTTATCGTGTCGAAGGGGACGAAGCATGTCCTAGTCTGATCGTTTTTTTTTCGTATACACGCAAGTATGATATGCCATAAGTACATATATCACGTTTGTAAAATGCATAAATAAAGATGCTTAGAATTCTTACACGCGTATTTTGTGTGTTCTTAAAATACTACTAAATGTAATTAAAATTTGAACACTGACAAATGCTCCGATTGACCTTGCCGACGATCGAAATTCTATAGACACATTCGAGAAATAAGAATAAAAATGTAACTAATTGCCTTGCTTCACTGTGGGTGGTGCACAGGACTAGGAATAATCGAGTGACGGAATAAAGTTTAAATAATGTATGAGCGATTTGATAAAATATGCGATTATTTCAAAATACTATACGCAATGAAATCAGTGTTATTTTACTTAGAATATATAATGGCCCGTCAGATTTAATATATTTTATTTTAACAAAAATATATGTTTGCCAAACATTCGCTTTTAATATCAGGCGTATATATCAGCTGATGACTTGAAAGAACCACCTCGTTTTAGTTTATGTATCGATTTGGAAAATGAGACACTAGGAAAATGTGTTACATATGTGTACATTGTTGAATGTAGGGTTCGAATTTTACGATACTTTAAATCGTTTTCTAAAAGTTTCTCCGTACTTACTATATATAGCATTCTATATATGTATATGTATTTGTACCAATTTCTACTTAAAGTTCAATCATAGTTTCAGAAATGGTGATTTATCAGAAAACATATAAATATTTGTAAATAAGAGTTTAGTTTCGACATATTATTATGACTTTACTACGATTGTAAAATATGAGTATTTAATATGCACGTATAATTGAATATAATTTAATATGCACTCGTACATTTTGTTTTACTCTCTCTTTATACACTTTAAACAAATCATAGTGTAAAAAAAAGTTTGTGATATTTTTTTTTTCATAAATAATATGCAATTATGAACAATTGATTAATCTTCGCTATTACAGTAGTAAGTTTTTTATTATCATCAAATTAATACAGCACTACACTAAAATACTCATTGTGAGTACGACTTTTTTATTATAATTTTTATTTAAATTACCTATGATATAATATATTGTTTGTTTGAATTACGTTTTTCATTCTGGTTAAAAACACATGAAACATTTGTAATTTTTGAAGTAGTTACTTGATTTATTTCACTTATTTAGAGTATTTAAATCAACAGTGTATTAAGTTTTTTAAAGAAATGTATACACGTTTTTAAACGTATCAAAACATAATAATTTTAAATGTATTCTACTAAGGAAAAGCAGTAACACTTTAACAGACATAACAGCACACATAAATAACGAATACAAATGGATATCGTAATAATTTTTACCTGTACATTATAATGTGACACAATCGCGCCAGAAAACGTCTTATACTGAGCTAAGCATTTTGCGTTCTCACAAGACGCATTTTCTCATTATTAGAATCGTGACGAATTTCTTAAAAACGTCGTGTGGTGCTTACAACATCCAAGTGTTGTACATGTTACACGACGATGCGGGACAAAACGTTTGAATTATTCATTTTATACTTATGAGAATTGTAAAATAGAAAAAACGACTTTTACGATCGGATATTTTTGAGATTCATCGAACCGAATAAATAGTTTCGTTATTATTTACGGCGTGAGGATCGCAGAAAACGTCCGTTTGCCTGGACGAAATAAAACAGTATGACACTGGTTCGGTGCACGCTGTAAAAACGTCAACACGACATAAACGATCTTTATTACTCACGACGATTTCGCCGAGTTTGAAAAGTTCTTAGAGATCGTACGGATCACTCATGCACGACCAGCCACATTCAATTAGCAGATGCCCGCGCGTACACTCTTAGATATTATAAACACACTACGCCGCCGTTGTCGTTGTTGTTATTATACCTGCTAGCAGTAGTCCCCGTGTTGTAATTTACACAGTAGAGTTCATTATGTTTTATGTCCGGCGTCCAGAATGATATTGCGGCAGGTTGAAAAAATGTTATGGCATCAAGCGAATGGAAGTGTACGCGTAAACATTACTCTCGCGTACCTACCCCTCCCCCGAGGGGATCGCACTCACGGCGGAAAGTGTTTGTCGACAACTGCAGTTACTTTTGTTTTTTTATTTATTTATTTTTATTTTTATTATTATTATTTTTTTTGTATATTAAATTTTTTTTTTTACGTTTTTTCGCTTTTGCGGACGTCAGATAATAAATACTCGTACATGACGGTTAGCTATTATACGCTTCGGGAGCGTGTTCGACAACGGTCATATTTTATTCCCGGCGGAAGCCGACCGGTAGGTAGATACTTTCAGAGGACCCGCAAAAGCTGCACAGGGAAACGTAAACGGACTTTAGCTGCAGCATACCGAACGACTTTTATCCGCCGGTGCCACGGGAGACTGCCCGTAATTTACAATGGTGTGTTCGACAAGGGTTCAATTGCAACGTGTGTGAAGATACCTTTTGCCATACCACCACGCTGCACGCAACTTGCCGATACCTGCCACACACCGCATCAAGATTTATTTTAAGAATTCGAAATAAAAAAATAAAGCTCCCGGCTGCATATTTGTTATCGGCCGTCGTAACTGTTTTATACGACTATGCCGACAACAGTCGTGCACGAACGGATCGACAAAACGATCGACTTTTTGAAATGTTCGATGTTAAGTTGCATTCTATCGTCGTTTTTGGTGATGATGATACATTTGAACATCATTTTTTGTGTATAATATTATACTTTTATTATAACAGTATCCGGTGATAAACACAAAACGTATTTCGTTCACTATTAAAACAATAAACGTCGGTTTAGTTTTCAAAATGGAAATATTTTTATATTTTGTTCACTACACACAAAACAATATTATGACAGGTTGTTGTCTCGTGCCGTAACGTTATAATGGAAATGAAAAAGAATCTCTTTTTGGACGGAAAAATTGTATCAAACTAAAAATAATGAGTAACGCCGGTTTAAACGTGATATATCTGTTTTTTCAGTACTGTTTTAATTACCATCACAAAGATTGTAATTAACATACGTATCTGACCGTGGATCGAGAAAGGAGTAAGTCGCGAACGAATTATGTATAACTCAGCGTTTTTTTTTCTTTTTTCCGTTTAGCTGTATAATAATGCACTAGACTTAGGCGTTTTTCCGGACGAAAATAGTCATTATTTAAATTAAGAAAAACTCTTGAATAATTGAATCGGTTATTTCAGAAACGACACATGTTACATTTTTACGATTTGAGGAAAAACACAGAAAACTGTTTGATTCAAAAAATGTTGCTTGTAAAAATCTATAAAAAAAAATAAACGTTATGGGCAATGCATTTGTGAATTATTTGTACGTGTGCTGTTTCTTCACAAAAGTATACATCTAGAAATATTCTATAAGAATCCTCTATAACATCAAAATTATAAAAAAATGTTACACGTGTCGTTTCTGAAATAACCGAATCAATAAAATCATGTTTCCATTTCAATAGTGAAAATTGAAACAAACGATTAGGTACGTTACACGTGGACGGCGTTCCTCGTGAGTTCGCACAACGTCTGGTTTCTCGTCTAGGTGGCTTGAGAGCGCTTATCATTTCAGAATAAATCGAATATACGATATGCTGACGTAATTACTACCGAATCAATTAACTCCGACCGCTAATGGCTGGTTAATCGAATGTACATATACATTGTATACGTATACAAATATTATATAATATAGATATACCTATATCGAATCCGGTCAATATGAACCGTCTAAGACGTATATTGGTTCGGTGGAAAACGATTTTGTAATACTGAAATATTTAACGAGGTCAACGGTACTCAAACGCGCTCGACTGATTTGAATCAGAATATAACACTGGCTGTTTACCGGACAAGCATAATATTCGATTTCGTCCGTGTGAAATTCACACGTCATGAACGTAATTTTACTGCATGACAATACATACTTAAAATCGTTTAGTAGCTATGAAATGTAAAGTCCAAAACGGGCACAATGATATACAGCCTATGTTTGACTATTCAAAGTTGGCGGAACTTGTGAAAAACTTGTCGAGTTCCTAAGATTTCCGGTTTTTCAAAAGGGTAAAATAAAATGCACACTGTCGAGGGTTATGAAAAATGTACGGTATCGTAATACGAGTAGTTCGATTGTAATACGGAAAGACGAACCCAACGTACGAATACTCAACTATTGCAAAATCATAAACAAACGGATTATAAGAACGCACATTCGATAAACGCGTTTTAAATGTCGCGCGAATCGCGTGCGTGAAACTTCGAAAAGAGTCACGCGTTAGCGTCTGGTTTGTTCGACTTTTTAATTTTTGAATCCCAAAAAGCGTACTGACGCGTTGTTTTTTCTTTGAATCGCCGCGATATTTTCAAAATACCGGGAATTCGCCTCTTTAATCACCGAAACATTCGAACCTTCGGGCTTCGACGGCGGTTCGAATCGACAAACTTTTATTTATTTTTTTAATTTCAAATCGATTCGACGACAACGACTACTGTTTTTATAAGTGACACGCACGAATGACGTGCACCGAACAACAGTAACGTCAACGATAGCGTCACGGCGCCCGCGGGCCGAGGTGTGGGTGTCGAGCGTCACGTAGTCCTTTATTACGGCGTTCCTCGTCCGCGGTGTTCTCGCCCGCCGTCGCGCGACCGCATTATCATATTATATTATACGCGACGCGTAATAATGTGATTCGTACGCGCATAATTCACCGTGAATCCTCGAGCCGAGATTAGTACGCCACCGCACGCCGGGACAGAATGAGCCATTCGCGTCTGTGCACCGGCCGTAAATCACCCCCGGACAGGGTCGTTTAAACGCACCTACAACGGTGCGCCCTCGGTCGAGAGCAGGACCCACGTGCGCCGTGACTGATCAAACGTGCGGGCATTATATTTATATACAAACAAAAACACACACACACATATTATTATTTATATTTTTGCATCGTGTATTTTTGCGCTAGTTTAAACAACACAAACGGTTATTGTGCCTCCGGCGGACGCTGCTCGACGAAGGTAACGGCGACGGTAGTCGTGGCCTCCGTTGTAATGTTATTATTTTTGCACATCTGCGCGTTCTGTGTTCGTCTCGTTCAAGTGGTGCAGAAAAGGTATTATCGCGTTGTTGTCGATGTTTTTGTTGTTTCGCGATGCGTGTGCCGGCGTTCCGCGTAGGCAATTTAAACTCACTACCGTCAGCGAACCGTACGTACGTGTGGAACGTTGTCTCTCTCTCTCTCTCTCATTTTGTGTCGGTGCCGCGTTTTCACTACCCCTCTAGACCGTGTTTCGATTATCATTTTGATTACGCGCGGATGAGGTCAATATGGCGTAAGACCACATTGCGGTGGTAACACACGTTCTGTGTGTGTGTGTGTATGTGTCTGTATTTTTGTGTTTGTATTGTGAAAATAATATCGTTCTTGAAATGAGACGTGTTTGAACAAAAAAAAAAAAAAAACCATCACCGGGACTTAGTACGTAATGAAACTTTAAAACCAACTAAACGTGATGGCTTTAGCGCGTAATATTTGTTCAATTGATTGTCAAAAAGTGTATTGAATGTTTGCTACTGACGCTACTTTATTGTAACCACGTTGTCCGGATCATTATTATAATCCGTTCATTCCAAACCTACAAGGTTTTATTTTAAACGTCCACGTCTTATCTTATATGTACGGTTGAGCACAACTATTTTTTAATGATACAGTTTTCATGATTATTTTTGTAATGGATTCAGTAAAGCTCCAGTGTAGTTTTATAATAATTTCATCGGTATAGGACCGACCTGATCTGACCTAACCTAACATTTTCTATTTTCACGTCCCCGTTGACTTTCTTTCGTGTTGATTCGAGCGTTTCTTCTCTGTTCATCTACAGTTCTATGATTATTTTTGAGTCGAGTTCAGTATAGCTTTAAGGTGGTTCCATATTAAAATCATTAGAATCGGACCAAAAAATATACCAGCGAACACTGCGGATTCATGTAGGAACTCGTTGGAACTTTTTAGCGAAAAACAACGGCGTAAATACGGTTAATTAATTTATTGAGTCTGCATTGTACAGTTCGTACTCATATTTATATATTTTATGGATAGTGTCAAATATATCAATATATGAAATAGAATACAAAATGTACATTAGATAATGAATTAGACTTCTCAATCATATCAGTCCAAACAATGTTCTTCTGTCGTGTGGCTTACTCAATAATATCAAAAACAAAACATAAAATAATACAAAAAAATGTTCTATAAACAATTAAATACTCGTTGGTTGTACCGTTTAACGTAGGCTACTATGAAATTATTGATTACAATGAAGTTATTTATTGTTTTCGATTAAAATGGCCGAAACCTATAAATAAAATAAATCCCGGGTAATATTTTTTTAACACTGATATCGCATATCTGGGTGCCACACAAATAAACGTATATAGTGTGTATATAAACGTAGTGTGGTGTGTAATTTTTAACTGACTTCTTACGTTTTATTTGATAATGACTTTAAAATTATAAAACAATTAACAATTTCGTAATAAACAATATTACCTTAAGTACATTAATCCGAGCATGAAAAGAGTATTCAATTGTTATGTACGTATAACATTTTTTTTTTGTTTTGTTTTTAGTTGATTTATATAACTTCTTTTTTTTTTTTTTTTTTGGTTGGTTATTTTGTGTAGATGACATTGAAACGTGTACAATACAAACCGAACGTATAAATAGATTAGATAACGTTTCCCGTCCGAATCGATAAGAGTGTTTTTTAGTGATATTATAATACTTAAAAAAATAAATAGATTTTAATGGAACAAGTTAAATTGGATTTTCGAACCTAAAAGTTTATAAAATGATATAACATATAGGCCAATAGGAAACAAACGACGAGTATTCTACATGGATACGTACATTATAGTAATGTAAACATGGCCACAGTAAATAGCTATAAAACGAAAACTGTTTAAATAACGATTCCGGGTTTAGTGTATGAAAGTTGAGAGATACCGAAAGTTTAATATCATTATAAAATATAATACGTTTGATAACTGATAATAGCTGGTATAAAGTATAAACATAAAATACAACGTCAAAGGTTCGGGTGATTGGAATTTCAATCTATAGAAAGTTAAGGTATATATTATTCCTTCCGTAAATGGAAATAATAATAATGTTTAGGCGTGCTATATGGCCCCGACATGCGATAAGGGAAGAACAATCGAAAATATTTTTATTTTATATTGTAGAAAATAAAAATAAAAGTTATTGGATATTGGATGTGCGTACAATAGAATAGAATGTTCATAGCTACTATAAAATCAGGAATCGCCCTGTGTTTATATACGAATAGACGGTTTTATTTTATTTTATTTTTTCGATTGATCTTAAAAACATAATAAGAAAAAATCTTCAATATCTATCCAAATGCGCGATTGTAACAATAAAATTGAACATTTTTGTTCCATAAAACACCATTATTTTATCATGACAATATTCGTTTAGACCTAAGAAAAAAAAATAATATTAATCTACCGAAAGGAACGATTTTATTCGTGGTTTACCAATTCATACACTTTGAAATCTCCAAAATTTTTAGAGCTGAAATGAATTGATTTACAGCACGCTTATGTCGTCGTTTAATGATATTCACCGTCATAATTGGTTATCTCCGAGTAAATTGAAATAGGTTTAATTATGAACACGTGATTACATTCGATTTGACGACGTGACGTTGTATTCGTACATTACCGAATGAGGGTTAAATTTAAGCGATATCGTATAACGCGTTTACAAATGGGACGCATCGGGGAATGAAGTACAAAAACAATATTGTTACCGAATTCGCTAACCGAGTATAATACCACCGCATAAAATGCGTTGTTTTTTTGTCCTCGGAAAAACACGGGAGCATATTTTTTATCATTTACATATTATGACATACAAGCACGTGACAACGTAATATGTATATAATATAAATTGTATTTTATACACATCGGAAATCAATGTTAACCGAATGAAATCCCGCTGGGTCATAATATAACAACACCATGAATTATACAACGTTACTGATTGAAGGCCTGTGACCCCAAAGAAGTCGAGGCGTTCGAATAAAACCAACGAAGATAATGACACGTAGCGAAGTCTTCTGTCTCTCTCTCTCTCTCTCTCTCTCTCTCTCTCTCTCTCTCTCTCTCTCTCTCTCTCTCTCTCTCTCTCTCTCTCTCTCTCTCTCTCTCTCTCTCTCTCTCTCTCTCTCTATCCTATTTTCTTTTTCTCTTGGAAACAATACACTTCAGCGTAGAAGTCGGTATACGCGCCACGACTGTGCACAGTACACACGGATATTTCCGAAAAAAAAGCAAATACTTTAATTCTTCTTCGTTTTTAATTCGTTTAAAAGCTTTAACCGACTTGCGGGAGAATACGCGAATTGCAATGACCGCTATCGGCCTCGCGCTTACGTAACTGGACGAGAAACCCAGCGCGTATAATAATATTGTTTCGTACACGCGCCGCGGCGTCGGTCGACATAATACGCGTCGTTTCGTGCACTATTCCGTCGGGCCTTTTGTACTAACGCAGAGCAATTTCGTTGTCAAAACGGTCGAGAGCATAATAGCGGTGGCTTGTAGTTATTAGCGCTCGTGGTCCACGGGAGACGGCTTGACGCCAGACCACCGCCGCCGCCGCCACCGCCGCCGCCATGACCAAAAACGACGTGGACCAGACACGACGTCGCGAACACGCATCGTTTCATACCACGGCCGCGGTCACGTAGTATTTTACACATACACAGGCGTATTATATACCTTTGTCGTGCGCACGGTACGTTTCCCAAAGGCCTTTTCGGGACGGACTACCCTCCATCCCCTCCCGGTCCAGGCCGTTTACCGATACGAAAAATGTAAATAACTGAAAAACACACCGGACGTCTACACGTCCACGGCGTTCCACGACCGATCCGGGATGATTACGAATATTGTATTATCCATGATAATAATATGATGTCCTATACGTGTGCACGTTGATGGATGCGAACGCGCTCGCGAGTTTGCGTAAGTGATGTTGAGGGGGGGCTTGCGCTCAGGCGCTAAGAGACTGTCAAAACGTCGTCAGGTACATAATACGTGCCGTGTAATAATATATTATTATGTACACACACACACACACACACACACACACACACACACACACACACACACACACACACACACACACACACACACACACACACAAGGTGCGGAGCGCGCATGCGTCAAACCACGATCGTACTTGCACTGGCACGGGGAACACAGCAAGCTCGGCGTACTTAGTCGGTGGTTTTATTCATGATGTCACGGGGGGATTTTTTTTCGCATACAAAATTTAGTCCAGACGAATTGGATTTCACTCGTACATTCCGAACGAATGTTTCGCGTGATCGAGTCTAGTATGTATGTATTCATATGAAGCGATGAGCGGTTGCGATATTCATGTATAATATAAACGTGAACTGTCGATTTTTTCCCTTAACGGTTCGCGATAAAAAAGACAGCGAAAAATGTGGAGAGAGAGACCGTATCATGGTGGAAAAATCAACGTATTGTCCCCCAAGGGATCTATAATGTACTCTTACACGCGATAATCATAATACTGCAGCGCGTTGTTTATCGCTGTCGTTTGATCCATGTGAGCGCGGCGCGGTTACATTCATACGTGGTTCGTGTGGATGGTCACGTGGTGGGCGAATTAAACAACTATTGGTCATCGTTTGTAGGCGAGCGTACGGGAAATCATCAACGAAACCTCCGTACGTGGGAAGTCCAGCTGCTGAAAGGGCAACGTGTACTCGCGGTTCGTTAGTGCCGAATAATTAAACTCAATACTCACGTTTTCTCGCCAACTGTGTTTGCTGATTAAATATTATTAATGCGAGACCGCGAGTGTATCACCGACAACGCGGTTATTCGAGGATGAAAAATTCGTTATAAATTTTTTTTTTTTTTTTTAGAACTATACCGATTTGAACAGTATGGACCTAAAACGACCCTCCATCGTCTCACATCGCCGTCCCCGCACAAAAATCGCACTCGACCATACACACCGACGTGGGTCCAAACGATAAACGACTGTCAAGAGGACCGAGATGCTGCGAACGCTCGAGTGATGCGCGCTTACCTTACGCAAACAGATGACCCGCTCGCAAAACCGAAACGATTTCGCGACGGCGGCGGACGACCGTCCCGGTTGTGCGGCCGCGGTTGTCGTCGTTATCACGTCTCGTCGGACCACAGACGCTTCTGCTGCTATTATTGAAGCCACTCTTGCCGCCGTAGCCGTGCACGCTGCAGACACTACCGCCGTTTCTACCACTACCACTACTACCACTCGTACCACTTTCGACACTACGACCGAGTAGACCGTCGACGCTGCTGCCGATTTTGCCACTGAGACTACCGATCAGCACGGTCCCGAGAATCGTGCCGGGCGAACGACGGTGGTCTCGGCGCCGGTGTCGCGTGTCGGGCTGTTGGCGGGCCATTGTTCGACGTCAACGACGACGACGACGACGGGATTGACGATGACGATGACAGTGTGAAACGATAACGGCGAGTCACGGTGTACAGTAGTAGACACGGCGGAAAGTCAAAGTAGAATAATTGTTGCGTGCGCGCATGTGCGTGTATGTGTGTGTGTGTGTGTGCGTGTGTGTGTGTGTGTGTGTGTGCGTGTGTGTGTGTGTGTGTGTGTGTGCGTGTGTGAAAAAAGGTGTTTGTGGTCGAGTTATGACGGAGAAGTGAGCTTTTTTGCCGGAGGGACAGGGAAAAACGTATCGTCCGCGGCGCGCGTACGTTCACGCGTGGTAGTCGACGATCGGCCGCGTGCCGGTTCACTTCCTAAGCGCGTCGACGCGGACTCGCACACACGCGTAGTGATCCGGATACGGTGATACGACCGCCGAACCGTGTTTGATGTCGGGTCGATGCGTGCGCACGCGATATAATATATCAATATCGTACGTATTTGTCGGGTGAAATGTATTTATATCATATTATAACGCGACTGCGACTACGTGCGGTGTCGTTAACAGTGGTCTCGGGTGGTTTGTTCACGAAGGGATGTCGAGGGTAGGTGTGCAAACAGGAGGTAGTTGTGCCTCGTAGACGACGGCGTTGGTTGCGGCGCTCCGTGGTCGGTGGTGTGGCGCGAGTGATGCACGCGACCGCCGCCGCCGTGACGGACGGCGGAAACGGTGTGTGTGTGTGTGGGTGTGTTTGCGTTTGTTTTCGCGTGTGTGCGTGTGTATTCGTGTATACGTGTGTGTGTGCGTGTGTGTTCGTGTGTGTGCGTGTGCGTGTGATCGTGTTCGAGCGCGACCGGAAGTATAAAAGTTTGTGACGGCTCGAGCGGGCGGTTAGCGCCGAGCAGCGGAAGTAGCGAGCGACCGGCGACGGCCAGCGGGAAATCTCGGCGGCGGCGGCTGCGGCGTCCGTCGATTGCGTTCCGCGTACGAAAACCGACTGAATGATCGCGTTGCCATCCGGCGGTCCGGCGCGTTGAGATACCTCCACTTCCGCCGCCGCCGCCGCCGCCGCTATCGCTCGCTGCCGTCGACGCTGTGTACCGCTGCACGCCGCCACCTCCGCCTCCAGCCAGCGCGCCTTCCGCCCCTGTCGTCGTCGTCGTCGTCGTCCGCCACGCGCCTCCGTCGCGTATCGGCCGCCTCCCGGCCGACACACGGTCTCGCGGCGCGGCGCGCACGCAGTCGTCCGTCGTCGCACTTTGTAGTCCCGTAGCCGTCGCCGGCGGCGGCGGTCGTGGCGACACACCTGTAGAACGACGAGACCTCCGACGGAGGTTTTCGCCACCCACCCTCTCGCTCGCCATACCCTCCACGGCTCGCTCGCTCCGTCGTCGCGCGGGCGCCAGCGAGCGGAGCGACGCTCACAACTTTTCGGTTCGCGCCGGGAACTCTGGACGGCAGACGGCTGGACGCCGAGCCCGTGGCGCGGAGACGAAGGGAAAACAAACCGCTTCGCCGCCGTCGCCGCCCCGGTGTTTACACGGTCTTGGCACGCTTTCGGCCGGCGCGGCGCGCGCTCGCGATCCCCGGCGGTGTGCTGTGCACGGTGTACACGGCGAACAGGACCGCCGCCGCCGGACCAGACGGATACGTACGCGTGTCCCGTGCGACGGCGAAACGCGCGCAGTCGACGGACGCGCCGTCGTACCGTACGGCCGAGCGATTTGCGACTAAGGGGGTCACGACCACCACCTCCACACCCCCACCCCCGGGAAGCGGGTCTCCCGCGGATTTCCCAGCGTGGCTAATACATAAAACGGACATCGAAAACGTTTTTACGCGATCGTCGTCGTGACAACCGTAGTCGGAAGCGAACTGCCCCTACAATGACTGCGGTCGAATACGAGTAAATTGAAAAATCGGCTAGATGTTTGATCGTGTACGAAAGCTGATGAGAATAAGTTTCGCCGAATCTGTTGACCGATAACGACAAAAGGCTAAGGAGTCATTGGATGAAAAAAAATATTCACATAGTACCGCCTAGTACCTGTCTACCTATATACAATAACGATGACATTTTTTTTTTGGAAAAATTGTCTTAGTAAACTTTCTTTTTTTTTTAACTCGAAAACTCGTTTTCTCAAAATAGAAATAATATGACAGACAGAGAGCAGGATTTCATGTTTTGATTTAGTGGCCTACATTTTCACTCAATTTACGTGTGGGTCAAGTGACTTATTTATTTGCTGTCAAATGCTGTTATTTTCTGAATCACAATACTTACTGTCAGTTTAAAATCAATTGGATTAAAACAACTTTAAATCTCATAAACACCGAAATTCTTAATTCAGTTTTCCGTACTTGACAATAAATTGACATAACATGTATGATTCGTTTTAAATTTAAATATAAATCTTAATTAGTTATAATAACTTAACCTTTAAAATTGAAAACTGGGCTAATATTTTTAGTCTCAATTCGTTTTACAATGATGTTTGTCTTTTTTTTAATTTTTTTATTTTTTTTGCCGTGAACACTTTTTTTGGAAAATAATACTGGTCCAAAAATTCATTCATTCTATAGATCAGAAAATGCATGTAGATTATACTTCAAAGAGGTAATTTTCTCTCCTCTACTTAGTTTACCGTAAAGAAAAGCTGCCAAAAAACCTAGTGAAAACGGTAAAATTTGCCGTGAATGATCAATGATTTAATTGATTTTAGTTATTTAGTCATCACTAGGAAACTGAAGTTGTTTACGTTTTCAGTTTTCACTATATATTAATGATACATATGTTCATACTTATCATAAGTTTCAAAAAAAAAACTGACAAATTGTCGGCTTCTTATAAAATTCCAAAAATACGTTATTTTTTTAAATGTATCTCTAATAAACTTTTTGATACTAGACTAAAAATTCTGAAAATGTAAACTTACTCATACAATTAAATAACGAAACTGAAGAAATTTCAAAGATTGTGCCTCAGAATCTTTTTTCATAGGTGATTATTGAAATGGTTATACGAAAAACCTGTTTTATCGGTTTCACGATGTAGTGTAAACCAGTGGTTCCCAACCGGGGGGGGATTCCCCCCTAGGGAGGAATTCATGTACTGCTTGGGGGGAATTCCATTTGTATCTACTTATCTTTGTGAATCTGGTTTTTCCACACTTTTGCAAATAAAAAGCAAACAAAGAAATCGATTGGATGTGGAAAATGATATGTGTTGCGCGTTGTCAAAAATATCCCCAAGGATTATGGACTTGGTGAGGAAAAAACAATCCCAAATTTGTCATTAAATTTTTTCAAGTTTTCTCCAAAATTGTATTCAAAATTATTAAAATAATATTATTAATACATTAAGATTAAGATGATTTATATTTTATTTTTAGAATGATGAAAAAATATATGTCATGAGTTAATAAAAAATAATTATTCCATATCATTAAAACAAAAAAAGGTCTTTTTAATTCTAATTTAAGGGGGGGCATGCCATTTTTGAAAATTTACAAGGGGTGCGTAGAATAAAAAAGGTTGGGAACCACTGGTGTAAACATATTGACATTAAGAAGATTAAAATAAGCAATTTCGCTTTTATACAACTCCAAAACAAAACTACCGCATTATTAACAAATAGTGAAATGATATCATTTTTTAAACAAAAAGACTAATTTGATTAATTCAAGAATATCCTAATAATCAATGTCTATAAATTATTTTGTTTTTGAGCCTCGAAGAGACATGATAACACCGGTAGGCAGTAAATTGTATGACGACGAGTTTTTATACTTTCGTTTGATTTTCATTTGATAAGAGCTATAAACGGGCTTCAAAGGCAAATAATGCTGACCACTAAAAACGATCGGACTGCCCAAAGTCGTCTGGCTTTACACGGTTTTCGAATAAATCAAAATAAAAAATAACGCAAAACGCGTATAGGTACTGTGTTCCCATACTTCACGTGGGCATAGTACGTTTCCCAAATGTATGCAGTAAAATGCACTCGTTCACACTTACATAACATTGCACCGATGTGCAACAGGCGAACAAACGATGTGAATGTGACCTGCACATTTTTAAATTATTTAAATCTTTAAAACGTCAGCGGCGTTCGTTTTTACGTTTTATTAGCATGTCAAACTTTTCTGCTCCCGAAACCACCTCGATGTTTTCTATTCAAAGCGTTTTCAGTAAATCGACGACGTGCTCGACCGCGCAGTCAAAAGAATAACTTATGTCACGAGCACCGGTGTAGCATATCAAGTCATTTGATGGGGTCGAACTACACGTTATTTGATTTGCCACCTGTAACGCAGTGCTATCCGCGTTCCGATACTCATTGTATATTTATCCCATACATATATGTTTTACGTATTACACGAGCCAATTATTATAATTGGATAGTGCGATTCCGCGTGCGTGTAATCTGCGTTTTAAAAACACCGATTCAAATGACCAGAGCCATGGTGCAAAATAGTTCAAAATAAAAAAAAGATAAATCAATTTTCTCCTTTAAAGAAATCGGATGATTTTCTCGATCAATTTTAGTGCACGTGCTTCGTGAACGAATACCGGTACTTCTCTCATCACTTGATCTTCCGTCGATCGATTTTTATCTTTGGTTTCGTCAGATTCGTTCGTTCTTCCTCTATTTCAGGGGTCACGGCTTTTCTGACGAATAAACTTTATACTACATTTTCAAAAACGGTAGATACACTTCCTTCGTTATTCATTTTTAAACATTCGATGTGTGTAGTGAGTTTTGGGACGTCTAAGAGCTAGCCCAAAACTGAAGTAAGACGGATTTAAACGAATGATATTCATCACACAACGAGTGATTATTTCACGTCAATATTCGTGTTTGTCATACCTAATCGTGAAATAATATGATATAAAAAATAAATAATAAAATAAACAAAATTATCATTTATACAACGATCAGACCTTTCGATCACTATCAATCGGCTGAAAACTTCCACTGTGAGTATAGTCAAATACTGTAAACAACATTTTATTAAACGGATTACGGATAGATTGTTAAACAAAACCAGTGATAATATATTATTTACGTGGGTACTTTTCTACGCCGGTAGGTACACGGGGAAACTTCAAACGCGCCGAAGGTCAGAGCGGCGCAGAACAAAAAATCAATCGGTCGCATATAGTATTGATCCAGAGCTTATAAATATAACATGTACCGCGGCTACCCCGGAGACAAATTCGATTTTCAGTTGCCTCCCCCTGGACGACACCTGTGTTGCGCTTAAGTACTCCTCCGCCGCATCGTTTTTAATCCGTAGCGGTGCGCGTAAAGGTGCATTAATACACATCTATACACGACGCGATGACGACGAACGACGTACTACTTCAAAGACGTACGTGGTGATAGTATACGACTAGACACGATGTTCGGATTTTTTTTTTCTATAATTCATACGTCGAATGTAATAATCCAACGACGATTTAGGCGCGATATAATATCATCGTGGCCGTTTTCCAGGAATACCGCAAATTAAATATCACATAAATAAAGCGATAACTTTCATGATTTTTGCAACGTTTCACTTATCTTGGTAATTTTCCTACCTAACTAACGTAAAAAACACGGGCGATTTTACAAAAAGTTGTCGGTTCACGGTGTTTTGAATCTTCACCGTCGGTCGTGACGATCTGTGTACAGACAAAAGTGTCCGGAACGACTTCGTGCCATTGTATTGATGCTTCTTCGTGGGTAACGTAGTCGAAATAAATGGAGGAAAAAGCGGTATCGAAAAAAAAAACGACCACATTGCACATCCGTGGCTCATACTCCCCGGGGAAGTCATAAAAGTAATGCACATTAACCCATTAAGTATTGGATCGAGTGCGTTAAACGGCGCTCATAACCTACGGTGATCGCAGGTAGCGCTGGCGAATTAAGTATTTACTAATACGTGATTATTGAACGAACGATTAGCGCACGTTGCACGCGACGACGTTTTGCCGAGCGCCAGCACGTTAATTGATTGCGTGCCCCGAAAAGACACGACGTAGGTGAGTCATAAAGAATTATTGCTTTGAGTGTTTTCGAACGGAGTGGATATCATTTGCCTGTGTTGTACGATTTCCACAAAAAAAAAAAAAAAAAACAATAATTATTATTGTAAATTTTAAATTCGACACATGTATCGATCGTTAACGCAACTGAAAATGTATAACGTACTCCGAGATCGGTGTATAACAGGGGTCATCAACCCGCGGCCCGCGGGCCGCATGTGGCCCGTTTTGTCATTATTTGCGACCCACGATCACATTTGCAGTATAGCATCTTTTGCATCTCTTCTATTTCTATAAAATTAAAACGGCCACGAGCCATCAATATTGAAAAAATTGGAAAAAGTGCAATGATAAAAGAAATTAAATTACCTTCTTACATGTTATAAATGTTAGCTGTTTATTAATAATAATAGTTTGTAATTTAAAATTTAATCATGAAAAAATTGTAATAGTAAAACTGAATTTTAGTGTAAAACACATGTTTTTACTACGGATGCGGCCCGCGAGATTTATAGAAAATAATGTGTGGCCCTCTCCATAAAAAGGTTGAAGACTCCTGGTGTATAAGATTCGGTGATGCGAACTTTAATTGAAGGGCTTGCCCACAACCAGATAAATCCACTTTTTCCCAAAACTCACTTTTTTGCAGAAATGCATAAAGAAAATTTTTCTTCAAAATCAGACGCAACAACCAGTTAAATCCGATCAATAGTGATGGAGTTATTTGAAGAAATGTATTTATCGTGTTCTGTAATTTGCTGCAGTGATGGTACAGTGTTCATGAGATTACTTTTTTAGAGGCATAAAGCTGTCATTTTGGTATATATATATAATAGCATTATATGTGCTACAAGATTCAAGAGCAAAATTAACTTTATTTAAGAATTAATAAAAAATTAAAGTGTTTTTCGGTGCAACAACCAGATAAATCCATGTTCCCTACAGCTTTGACTAACAATATTTCAATACCAAACATTTTTTTTTTCAATTTTAACTTCAAAGGTGTATGTATAAATGAGTATAGAATTCAAATATATTTCGTTGACAGGAATTTAGCATGAATAATAATTTCTAAACTAAATTTACATTGTGTTGAAAAATTTCAAAAAATTGATTTATCTGTTTGTTGCAGCAAGCCCTTCAATTGCTTTTGACTAAATGAATCAAAATGATTTCAGAAATCAGTGGTACGTAGTTTAAAAAAATGTATTCTATACATACAATTTTATTATATGTTCTTCGTTTTGTTGTTATTTTAAAATAATATAAATAGCGTTTTTAACCCAATTAGATAAATATCGTACAAACGTGGTTGAGAGATATTCTCGCGCGGGTAACCTAAATAACAATAATCGTATACCGTGAATAGTTTCTTTTCGAGAACGCGATAAACAACAACCCACGATATACGGGACGATAATAATACCAGGATAATCGTAACAATACGAAAACGGCGTTTTCGGCGAATTTTACAAGGGTACCCGCGTATGACGCATGTCGTTCTGTTCGGACACGGTGCGGACTGTCCATTGAAATTCTACAAATTAATCCTTGTCAAACGTCATTTTCCGAAGCAGTGTTTCGACCGAATGTGTATTGTACTGTTTTAAACATCGTAACACCGCGAGAACGCGTATTGCGCCCCGATCCCAAACGCCGCCGATCGCTTTTCTTCTTGAGCGACGATTGTACAGTGTAATTATTACGTTTTCGACGGATTCTTTCCGCGAGACGACAAGTGCTGCGGCCAAAAGAGTAAATATTTTTACGTCTTACTACACTCTTCGTGTTTGTTTAGCGGCGTTTGCTGTGGTTTTGCGATTTTTCACTCCCGTGGTGGAATTAGCGTTTGAGTGGAATCGTCTGTTCACGCACATACGGCGTGAACGTACGCGTAGATAAACACGTTATTTACATTTCAGCTCAGCCAAAGTAATAGAACAAAGACAGCGTCTGCAGCACATTGTCGCGAGGAAAAAGAGACGGACAGAAAGAAATAAAAGAGATAAAGTGTGAAAATGAATGGTGAGAATAATAGGTAGTTTTTTTTTTTATATATACATTAAAAAGTTTTAATTTTGTATGACGGGGGATAAGACCGTGTCGCGAACGCTATGCGCACGAACGGCATGTATTATCTCCGGTGTGCAAAAAAAATATTTGTATATGGTAGGTACAATACTCGGGCGCGAATGTTAAGGCTGGGATTTTTTGGTGCTCGCCGACGTGAGTGTAAACTCGCATTATGAACAAAAATCATCAAATCAAATATCGTATTGCGAAAAAAAACGTGAAACTAGTAAATGTTTAATGTTGTTTTCCATTAGATATTTTAACATTTTACTATAAAAAAACTTTTTTTTTTTTATAAGTAAAAATAATTAAATCAACTATTTTTTTATTATATATATATTTTTTTTCTTTTTTATTGATTTCTATAAAATCACTCTGACTGAAATACTTTAACTTTTAAAGCTATAAACTGTAAATAATTACGAAGAGAAAGTTTATTGAAAAAAACATTCATTATTAACGGATCGTTGAAAAATCAAAATAAATATTTTAAAATTAGTAACATAAATATATAAACAATACTTTGAGTATTGAAAATCTCATGGGATTTTTTTCTACATAATTTATCATTTTATAAATAAACTTAACCTAAAAGACTAATTCTTCTCAACACTCTTATATCTCTTAATATCCCCATCAACCTTTATTCCATCCTAAACTCCAATACTGAAACAGCTATCAAAACAATAATTGCCTTGATACAGGATAGGCTGGCTTTATTATATAGTATATATAAATACTTAATTATCTGTTAATATTAATTTTATGTTGTTTTATTCTTATATGTAATTGTCAAGCTATCATAGTTTATACTAGTGGCTTTTATAAATAAAAATATAAATAAATAAAAAAAAATAATAATAATAAACTTAAGTTATATTAATATTCTGTAATTTTTTTTTTTTTTTTTTTTTTTTGTACCATGAAAAATACTAATTCTTTAAATCAGCGGTTCCCAAACTGTGCACCGCGGTGCCCTAGGGGCACCGCGAGCACTTTCTATGGGCACCATGGTCTAGGGTTCATAACAAATAGTTTAAAATTTATTGATTTTTTTCGTTATTGTTTTCGTAAATAATGTAATATTTTCTATTGTATATTCTGACATTCTAATTTTAACCTTATAAGTGAATTCGTAAATGTAATTTCAGATAAAATCATATGTGAATATTTTTTATTTTTAATATTTTTTATGTAATAATTACAATCATAATGGCAATAAGTTTTATTTACATATCTTTTTTAAGTTTAAAATGCATTCATTTATAGTAAAATTATCTGTGTAGCTTAGAATGCTTAGAGGCCTTAGATTGTATTAGGTTTAATAAAATTAATAAAATTGGTTATCAATGAGAACTTTTTTTGTTCTGTCTATCATGTTATATACAGCAGGGCACCGTGGCTAACTTGGGGCCCCTAAAAGAGCACCGCGGAAAAAAAAGTTTGGGAATCGCTGCTTTAAATGATAAATCTCAAAGTTAAATGATTAAATGAATTTGTATTTATTATAGAAATCATCAAAACAAGATAACCGAGGTACGTTTTTTCGGTTACATCAGTAAATAATGATAATGGAAGTTTTGA
This sequence comes from Therioaphis trifolii, assembly GCA_027580255.1. Lineage (NCBI taxonomy): Eukaryota > Metazoa > Arthropoda > Insecta > Hemiptera > Aphididae > Therioaphis > Therioaphis trifolii. Next base: position 131,352,672 of record CM050404.1, read on the forward strand.
CACGAGTAAATGGTTATTGGTGCTCAGTACTTAAGACGGGCAATTTTAAACTACGAATGCAATAGCTCATATATATTGATTAAAAAAAAATGATTTATTTGTTTATTTTATTTTATTGTTTAATGTATGTTATCATGTTTCTGGATACAAATAGTCGATGTAAATTGCAAGTTGATGTCAAAAATCACTATTGATCAAAAACTTAAATTTTCATTAATAATTCAGATACGGCATATTTCTGTATTCTCAATAGTTTTTTCCAAGTAAACAAAAAACTCCTCAAAAATTGAGTAAAAATGGTAAAATTTGGTGTAGAAGTAATTTCCAATAAAGCAATTTTTGATATTTAGTCATAAATTACAAAATAATTATACTAAATGCTCGAAAACACTGATGAAAGTTTCAACAAATGTTGACCATCTTTTTGCTATATATAGAACTTTTAAATTATTGAAAACTTCTAGATTTTCATAACTTTCAAGACAATGATTTAATGATTACCATTGGTTTCAAATTTAAAATAATACCAAAAAAAAGTACAAACATCGCCCCGTGGGGTATTTTTCGATCCTCAGACCAGATAATTGAGGTGAGTGTCCTCAGTCTTGATTTTTAAAGAAATTATAGATTATTTTTTTAGTTTAACTACTCTGAGTAAAGCTTCAGTAAAACAAAAATATACCATTTATATATTCAACCGTTTTTAATTAAATTGAAGGTATTCCTTTTTCATAAAATTTGTTTAAAGTTTTCTTGTTTCATAAATGAGATTTATTTTTTCAAAAGATTTACATGTTTTTCTATCTGTATCCAAAGTTTAATAATGATGGACTGGGTCAATATTTTGTAATAAACATTTTAATGTTGAAATTTGACAAAAATCAGTCAATTTTGTAAAAATCGTAAAATTATTTACCTTAACGCCTATAAAAAATATTCTGTGTCACGATTTTGAAATGTTTTCAATATCGTTAATTTAGTATTTAAGTAGTCATATTACATTTTCAAAACTTTTTGTCAAGTTTTAAAAATTTTTTTTGAGATATTTAAAAAAATTAATATTTCCAATGTTTTATTTTTGGCTCAAAAGTTATCAAATGTTTAAAACACTCGTAACATATGTATCTATATACTATTAACATATAGTGGACATTTCAAGTTTCTAGCAACATTACTTCCAAAGTTACGTCTAAATTAACGCGTCCGATTAATATAAAAATGTATATATAATTAAGTCTATTTCTAAAGAATCTCAAATAAAAATTTCGTATGTAACAGACAAAAATTATACATTTTATAATACGAAAATAAAATTTAATGTGACATTTTACGCGAAAAGTGTTATGTCAAGAGTAATAAAATTGTACTCTGAATGTATGTAAAAAATAATTTATTGAGTTAATCGATATAAAGCTCGAACCGTAGAGAGGAATATACATGATTCTGTCGAAAAAAATTTTTACAGGATTCAAAATTCCAAATTGTTTTACATTTTTATTTTATTAAAGATACAGTAGACGCCGCTTATAAGAATCACTTTGGTACCAGTACAAAGTGAGTCTTATAACCGAATGATTTTTACAGGCGAAGTGGAAAAAAAATTAATTACGTAGGTATTAATAAATTTTATTTTACTACATATTTTGCTTTGGTTTTAATACATTAACACATATAACATATTACGTACTTTATTATTAAATACATTTCTTAATTAGTTATTATTGGATAAATTTAATAATCGCGATAAAAAAAACTACGTGCACGTGAACGTATGTGTATTTATGTACCCGTAATTACGATAACTGTGCAACCGCCAGATAATCAGTACTTTATAATAACGATAATCGTTCCGATTAATTTTTCAATATAAATTTATTTCTAAATAAAATTATAACCAAAAAAGTTTATTTTCTACTATTTATTTTTTCAAAATTTGAGTCTTATAACCGAAGTATTGAGTCTTATGAACGATTTTTTTTTAATGTATTTGGATACGTCCGGACCATTCCAGACGATTTTGAGTCTAATAAGCGACTGAACCTTATATCCGAGAGTCTTATAAGCGGCGTCTACTATATTGCTAATTTACGTGTAATTAATGATTTTCATCAAAATTCGAACTTTATGCGTATAAAATAAAAATCCTGTCTGAAATTTTTGAATATTTTCAGTACTTTTAACTTAAGCATATGAATGAGATGTGATTAATGTTCTGGTTTTCATACAAATACATACATTTTTCTTTGATAAAAACTTCTAAAAATCAGATATTTCCAATGATATAAAAGTTCTCTCTATAGCATCAAAATAGCAAAATGATCAAAATTTTTACTAAAATAATATTAATATTTGGTAAACACGGTAAAATTCTAGCACGGTAATTTTTGAATTTATGGCTAGATGTACAAAATGTATTTTATGAAAATCTCATCTGCACCAAATGAGACCATTTTTACTCGATTTTTAGAGAGTTATTCCATACGTTTGGAAAAACTCTTGAGAACAATGACAATTAATGGCCTCTTCAAAGTATCAACTATATGAAATTTCTGATCAATGTAAATTCTCGATGAAACTTTTGGACGAAAAAAACTGGCCCTAAAAGTGTCACCAGAAAAAAAATAAGACGAAGAAATAAATAAATACAATTTTAAATCTTATTGGTAAAACTCATCGTTTCACTAAGAATCTAAAAGTATTTGTTATAATGGAAATTAAAGCAAATTAAATTAATATAAAACTGTTAAAGAATTAGAACACAGGTTATTTGTTGTTTAAAAAAAAAAAAAAAAAAAAGAGAAGTAACATAAAATCATTATTTAAAATAATTTGGATATCAGCATATTATTGATTAATAGATAAACGATTCAACAGCCAATAATAATCACCAAATGTAATCGCACCATGACTCTCCACTTTTATCGGCTTTTCTGAGCGAATAAAAGAGCGTTCGATGTTCCATTCCGGCATAACACATTTTTTGTGCGAATATTTTCTTTGGTAAGTACCTAGTTGTTTATTTAATTAAGCATTCAAACCGTAATTATAACGAATTTGTGTTTTTATTTTTAGTCTTCACTTTATTCCAAAAAACCTAAACAAAACCAAAAATGGGCGCTGAAAAGGTATCCATGAACATCGTTGTTGTCGGACAAGTCCAATCTGCCAAGGCCGCCAAGACCGTCTCCAAGGCTTCCCCAGCCACCAGCCAATTGATGGTGAGTACATACCAAGTGTATTATTTGTTAGTCAACTATTAGTTGAGATTTCTAAAATTCAAAATGTTTGATTACTTTTCTAAATGCATTATACTCGTGTTTTCTAAAATAACTGAAATAAATAAGTTAAAAGACATTCGTGTTTCGAGATACAAATAATTTCATTAATCAAACAGTTTTCTGTCAATTGATTGTTTTGTTTATTGAAAAGCTTAATTTTTAGGAATTCGACATTACACCTGATTAATATTATTAATTCAATTAGTACTTGGTAGCAGTAATAAATCAGTTTATTGTATAAAAACTAATGAGAAATTATGTGATGATAAAGTTAGTTAAAAATATACACATTTTAATATCCGTAAAAATCAGTTTTTTTTTTAACATCAAACACAACGATTTCATGAAACCAATGACGGTCTAGTTATTTTGTAAACTTTTTAATAAAAAAAAATCGTTGTGTATCTCATTGTTTTATTTGAAATTAAATTACACACCAGCAAAGCCACGACGCAATATTACTTTGTTTTGTACATGTGCAGAGGAACAAATTATTAACAACTCGTATAACAATATTATCTGTGTTGTTTATTTACTAACTTTTTTTTGTCTTATGTTGTTTCAGAACTGTTAATTCGTGTAATTAATCAATCACAAACTCAAAAATGCCATAGCCCAAACAATACGTGTAAGAAATAATATATGTGTTACGGTAAATTATGTTAAATGGAAATCAACGATATTCGCCGGTTATTAACGTTATTTACATACGAATGTGGGAATTATCGTTATTTTATAGTGAATAACGTGAATAACCGTATGATTTGGGAAATGTCGATTTGAACATGGTTTTCTTAAATACAATTAGACACGCCAAAAAAAAGCTGCTTGCGAAGAAAATCTATTAGACATGGACAATGTGATAAAATTAGCTGGCGGTAGATAGTTGACACTGAGGGAAGCAGCTAGTAATAGTTCGGTTGCGTTGTGCCTGCCGTGGAGTTAAAAAATTATGTAATAATAAATGTCATGCAGGGAGTACAACTTGGAAAAACAATTAAAAACAGTAATGCATTTTTTCTGTTTTTAAAAATTTTTCAAATCGTAGTAGGTATTCGAGATTCACGTGCATGTCTGGTATATAACAACAATTACCTGTGTATTAGGTCATTAACGTGATTATCCGGTTTATAACCATAATTACCTGTGTATTTGATAAACAACGTTAATAACCCGCGAATAACGTTAATTTCCATTCAAAGTAATTTACCGTCACATATGTATTGATATCACAAAATAAACCAGCCTTTTCCGTATTTAACTGTGTTATTTTGTTTTACCTCAACTACATTTCATTTGTTATTTTTAAGTTTAACACACATTGTTAAAAATGTGATGGGTATAGCCGTATATTTAATAGAAAACATCACGGACACTAGGTATAAACCACGAAATGTCAAGTTTCAAAAATTTAGTCAAAAGCGTATATATAGTTTTTTTTTCGTCAACAGCCCGGGGGCTGGTTGGCAGCATTCCTCCATTTCTTCACGCTTCTCCGCTTTTCGTTTTAGTTCATAGTATGTCTCATATCCTAGGTCCTTGACTAATTGGCTTATGTATTTTAGTGGTGGTTTATCCTTCTATTATTCTACCCTAGTAGATCGTTGTGTCGCAGTGTTTGCCCTATAAGTTTAGCTCTTCTGATCTTCAGAGCTTTTAATAAGCTTCTTTCTTCTCGTACATAGTATTTAGTAATAAATTAATAACTAATGCGCAGTTGTGTGTTCTTATACAAAGATCGTCTTTCCCGAAGTTCACAAAAGTAGTGATATAACAACAAAATTAATAATTAATATTATTATTTTCATCAATTATAATTACACATATGAGTATTATTATATAATTTTTTTTATCATCGATGGTTTGACGAACGTCCACAAAGAATAACAATTTGTGTAATTTTTTTTACCTAAATGGTTTCTTTAACGGTATATTTTCAAAGCACAAATGAAGATGACACGTAATAATTTAAATACAATTAGACAGTTGAAAACCGTACTGGATTAAATGATGTAAATATATAATTATAAAAACTCATTTCGTAAAAATTCAAAAATTATCTTTTTTTTTTTTTGTAGTATTGGCGGTCCACAAGTTTCACATAGGATTGTTATAGATGAAAAATTACAATTAATATGGTACTTTAGAGAGATTTTTTTTATCTATTATGTAATAGTTTTTTGAAAATATGGTAAAATTATCTGAAAATGAGTAAAAACAGTAAAATTTGGTGTAGACTAGATTTTCATATAATACATTTTTGATATTTAGCCATAAATCTAAAAATAATGGTTCTAGACACTCAAATTTTTAACAAATATCAACAATACTTTAATGCAGACTTGACAAAAAATTCAAAAAAATTTTACCACTTTCTGATCATACATAAAACTTATAAACTATTGAAAATATCTCGTTTTCAGAAGTTTCAATATTACCAAATTTTTATTTTTTAAATAAAAACCTGAACATTTGACATGATCTCTCTCATAATATGCTTAAAAGTACTGCAAAGATGTCAAAAATCGTTTGATGTCATTTTTTCTTTTTGTATATGCATTTAAAGTTAGAATTTTCACGAAAATCATTATTGACACATACATTTGCAATATACGTAAATTCCTCATAAAGTTTGAAATTATAAAAAAATGTAGTTAAGTTAAATTTTATTACACCGATAGTGACTCACTACATATTAAATCCTATTGACGGTCCAAATTCCATAAAGAGTAACGTAACACAATTTTTTCTTTTTTTTTTATTTGCACGCGTTTTAAGTTGGATGACCACTCAATAAATCGATTTATGAAAAATTTGAGATTTATTTATATTAATATATCTTATAATTTTGAATATTTGATTATGAGGATATGAAAATTGACTTCAAGCTTTTTATATTTTATATTTTTTATAACACTTGAAATATTTACATTTTCTTATTAGTCAGTTCCTAGAATATTTATTTATTTATTAGTATTATTATTATTATTATTATTTTTTTTTTTTTTTTTTGTATATGAGCTTAAAGTAACTGCAGAATTGAGAATTTTCACGAATATTATTAAATCAACACGGATTATTCTCGTTATAATTTCAGAACTATTTTTCTCAAACATTTGATATTTTTATCATTTTCATCGTTTTCCATTTTCCCGAAAACGACTAATTACTAATAAAATTATTATTTGAGTTTTGCAAAAAACCGTAAGGTAAGGACAAAAAGTCCCAAAAATTTAATTTGACTTTACTCATATACATGATAAATGATACTGAAAAATCTCAAAAATTGTTATTTAGAATTATATCTATAAACTTTTATGTAAATTATTATACGATTTTTAGGACATTATTAGGACAGTTTATACATTTATTTTTCAAATTGAAATATGAACAAGTATTTTTTGATTATCTAATTATTTTAAACCTGTATATTATGTTTATTTTATATACAAATAGAAAAACATGTTTTGAATGTTTTAGTAAAAAAAAAAAAAAACATTCTCCTTTGGCCTGAAAAACATTTTAATGTTTTAACAGTTATAATAAAAAAAAACTCACTGACATTTAGGCTAAAATTGGTTAAATACATGAACGGTATATTTCATACTGAAACTTGGCTCAGAATCATCGCACAATAGAAATGATTTATTGTTTCTTTAAAAATCAATACACCTAGTTCCATTATCTTTTCCAAGAAGTGAAAAATTCCACGGTGCGAAAGATGTCTGGCTTTTAAAAGTATATTATTGCACAGTACCTATCAATAATATTAAAAAAACAAATTATTTAATTTTGAATTTCAAAATTCAATCTACTTTAAAATGGCCAATTTGGCTTTTTTTAACACCAAATTAAATTGAAAGTTTTCAAATTTGAGCTCCAAAAATAATCACTTATCTTTTTATCCGCTTTTGCTGTACGAATACTTCAGTACCTATTGAAGTAGTGATTTTTGAAAAGGGTTCAAAATAATGAATAAAACAACAGGTATTTCATTTGTCAGATCATCCTGTAACATACACATACAATGTTTGTTTTAAATGTATATGACAAGTGCATTGATATTGTATTTTGTCACTTTTATAAACTGGTACATTGTATATTAAACATTTATTGCCACTGTTCTGTTATAAAAAGTAATCAAGATGCCAACAAATTAAAAATGATTTAATCGTTTTGTAATTAATTTATTATTATTAAAGTCGTATTAAAATTATCGATTTTTACTTTTTTTATGCTCTTCCTCAATTATCAGCTAACAATTTAAAATAACATACACTTGACATGTAGAAATGTAATAAATTCATTAGCAACAGGTAAAATTATTCTATTAATTTCATTTGCCAAATCATTTAAATCCTATCATGACTCTTCACCGTGCCCGCAAATAACGAATGCATTGCCCTTCCTTACCTGCGTGTTTTTGGCAAGTCCCAACAATAATGGCTTTTAACCCATTTGCATCATCAAAAACGTTCGCTCAGCTAGCGACACAAACGTTTTAATTAAATACTGCATACATATCTATGTATATTAATTTAAATTTAAACGGGTAAGGTCTTAATACAGAATGATAGAATAATAGTTAAAAGGTTGTGAAAACAAACATATTAGTATAAATACTATAAAAATAATAACTATCGTATTAATTTCAATAAGTGAGTGAACGGCATACGTATTAACATTCCTATTGAGTTACGAAGTATAAAATTAAAATAAGTTCCAAAATGAGTAATTAAGCGATATAATTAATAAACTGCACCATATTTTAAAAAATCCGTTCATATTTCCATGAGATTTTCATCACTTCTCAGACAAGATAATAGTAGTACGTATATTGAATTAAAAAAAAAAAAAAAAAAAAACAATAAATAATATCTTATTTAAAACGATTCTGAACAATGCTTCAGTCTAAAAATATACTGTATAAATATTTTACCGTTTTCAGTTTAATTACTAAAAGATTTTTTTTTTTTTTCAACAAACCGTTTAAAAATTATTTTTTAAACAACGAACAATCATTTTCTAACCGAAAAATTAAAAACATGTTGTTCGATCTGTATCAAAAAGTTCAAACAGATTGAATGGTCCAATAACTTTTTATATCCATTCAAAGAGTAAAATTGAATTAAAAAAGTCGATTGAGTAAACATCGTATATTAATTTACTTAAACGCTTATAAAAAAAAAAAATCCCTAGTCGAGATTTAAATAACGTTAATTAAGTATACGTGTGAGTTCATTTTACATTTTCAGAACTTTTCATAAACTATGACCAATTGTGTTAGAAACAAACTTAAAACAAATAAGGTGCTTTCAGGGTTTTATATTTCGCCAACAATTTGTAAACATTTGGAACTATCGATAAGTCTTTTACGATATGTCGTTAATACAAGGTGAAAATATCAAGTTTCCAGAAACATTACTTTAAGAGTATATAACTAAAATCGATTTAGTTTACGGCAAATTTCATCGATTTGACCTCACACTAAAAAAAAAACTGTTGAAAAGAGAAAAAAATGAACTCTCAGAGTATCAAATATATAGAGATTTATATACATCTATGGAGTTGCTGGATAAAACTTTAAGACAGATTTTAGTGTACCAAAAATTGTCTAAAATAAACATCATTGTAAAACCAATAGATTCTTCACTCAGAATCTATAATCTTTCCGCACATGACTTTAGTAATTTTCCACTGAGGTTTTACGTATTTCAGCACAAATTCACAACTCCGAGTGTGTGTTGTTTTCAATATCATTGGCTTTATTATATTGTTTATGACTATTTCCAATTTAATATGATTCCATTCCGGATTTTAGATTTTAAAAATCAATTTAAAAAGGATTTTGATTTTTAATTTTGAAAATCATATTTGCAATGATTTCGATCTGATTTTGAAATATCGTTATGATGTTTTTGATTTTTGATTAGTCAGTTTTTAATACGGTCTTATAAAGAACGTGGTTTTTAACAGTAACTAAGATAATATTACCTTATATTTTTTTATAGTTATGTCTTTTAAGGATTTATAAAAAAATGTGAAGCCTGCAGCAGCGTTGTTACTACGGTTACTAAATTCATATTAACCAAAGGCATATTAAACACTTAAATCATATCAATGTGATTATGACGTAATACAGGATATAAACACAGATTTCTATACTATAATATATATAGTACGTAGTTACAGAATGGAATAATATTAAAAGATAGGTATAAATTAATATATAATAATATTATCACAGAACAATAATCATCTTTTTTGTGATATCTTATAGAAATATAAATCTATTTTAGCTATATCACTACATTTGTATGTAATTATCATAAATAAATTATAGTCTATACATGTATTAACACTAGTCAATAGCTATTCTATTTGTATCCTTAAAATACTGTGTATGTTAGACCATTTTTGAATTACCTATTATGATTATTATGTATTACATTAAAAACATTTAAACAACTTTTAAGATAAAACAGTAATTAAATTAACAATAACAATTTACTATAGAAATAAAAAATTTGATCGATAAAAATGACTAAAAAAATTCCATTTTGAATAATTCAATTTTTTAGTATTTTTTAAGTCAATTATTATGGTGTGGATTTAGGATTTTGAAATAGTTGGTTTTAAAGATTTTTGGATATGGACTTTTAATATGTTTTTTTGAGGATTTGAATTTAGGATTTTCGAAATCTTTTTTTTATAATTTTGGATTTGGATTTTAAAAATAAATTTTTTAAGGATTTTGCCAAGCTCTGTTAATAACCCAACACATATTATATTTCTTACCTTTAAATCCAAATCAAATGTTTTAGGATTTTCTACTAATCATAGTGATCGCCTTTCACGTCGTCGCGAAAAAAAAAATGTCGATTATTTTGTTAAGATGGGAATCCTTGATGTTTCATTTGTCCGTGAACCGTTAATTTGTCGTCTCGTTTTTAGCTATAACAGGCCCTGTCATTCCATTGTCACTCTCATGTCGACTGGGAATTCACATTCCACCAAACCCTCCAACAAGCATCCCAATATTTATTTTTCCGGGTAATCGCTGAATCCCGAAGTATATTTTCAATGAATCATTTCGCTCGACCCTGAATATTGAAACAGTAAATGAACTCTCTATAATTGTTTACCAAAGATATCATTCAAATCCTCTCGTTTCAATAGTATCATCAAAAACGCTTCACAGTAACCCGCAAAATACTTGGGCCGTAATTGGCTCAGACACACTAACGCGATTCATCTGAAAATGACATGAAATTGAGTTAAAGGGTCTCAGGTGTGAGATCATCTATAGTCTATACAAATATAAATAAAATATGAACCCGTCATATTTTCTTACCTGATCATATTATCATTTCAATAATATGTATATATTATATTTACTAATACTAACTTATATTATAAATATGTAATTTAATAAATATTATAATTTATATTTATATTTTCATGATTTTCTTTATACAACTCACTTATCGTGTATTTGTGTATGGCTATCGATTTTAAATACCTACTTGGAAAAAAAAGAGAAAAGTGTATTAAAAAAAAATAAAAATAATCCCATCATTTGGTCCTGAGAGAAAAATATTTGCAGTTGTTAACCGATTGCCTGGACATTGTTATGTAATTACATTTACATCGCGGTTTTTACAGTGTTTTTAATTCGAATCGAAAAAAAAAAGGTTCAAAAGTCATAGAATCGTGAAAATCGTTATTCCCCAGTCTGCGCTGAAATTATTGAATAAAAGATTGGATATTAAAAAAGTTTTTTAAGAGAATACTTGATTCACATGCTCGAGTAATACTTAAAAACTTCAGAGATTTATATGAATGCAAATACCTACCTATGTATTTTATGATTGTGTTTCGTTACGTAATTGCACTTACTCGTGTCTTTTTATTTATTTTTTTTTTGTTTGCGAAACGTATTTGATTTGTACGGTTAATACTGTATTTCACTAAATGTATTGAATTTGCTTTAATTTTAATTGAATTGTTTCGAATTTAATTGATATCGCATATATATATATTTTTTTAAATCCCGTTCCATACGTAATAAATTATTTAAACTACCTATTTTGTGTTTTATTTTAACAAATAAATCGGTATAATTCCAGAACACACAATGTCAGCTTTTCTACGATTATATATTTTGATGATTATTATTTTATATATGTATATTTTTTTTTTTTTTTTTTTTTACAAAGTCTTATGAATATACTTTTATATTTATCGCAAAGTATTTTTAAACTCTAGTGTATACTCTACGGTAGTTTTTCAAATAAACACGGCGCCTAATACGAAGATATACATTTTTTTTTTTTATATATAAAAATACAACTAACAATGGGTTTGGTAAAAATAGAAGCGATTGAAAAAATTTAAATGGAAAAATATCGCATAGGCTGACCACAAACAGGTGCTGTTGGTGACTGGTGGGTAAACTAAGCCATCTTCATTTTAGAACGTTAAATACGTCGACTCCACGTCAACAACAGCCGTCTATAATGGACGGCCAAGAGACCACCGACAAACACCGTGAGATCTACAGACACAGCGATTACTCATGTGATATTATTGTATCTCATATAGTGATTGAAAAAAAAACATGTATACGTATATATTCGCGTATAGGCTCGGATCATCACATTGTGCAATAAGCACACGCACATGACGCTAAAATACATGTCACGGAGTCGGATAAATTAAAAATAAAAATGGAATTTTTTTTAAAAATCCCACATTCGCTGATTTAGACGTTGACAACTTGATTTGAAACGATATTGATTTTATGGATTCGTGAGAAACGGAATTATGCAGTCGGCCGTACATGTAAAATAAAACTGTGGTCTATTATGCAAGACGCTCATACCAGTTTGTGCGCACTATATATGCATGAGCGAAATATTAAATAGGTCAGTGATGATATTTTCTTACACGAAACGAACATATTGATATCAATTACGGACATTGTATCCGACACAAAAATAACGTACTTATACTTTTATTTATTCGGTAAACGTTGAATAACACAACATCGGCAAACTTTAATGTTTTACACCGTTTGATGATTTCGTAGACAAACCGTTATAAATTTCGAGTCGCACGGAATCGTGTGGTATGTTTTATTATTCCGTATCATCACATCGTGTTGGAATCTGGCAGACTATTATTGACTCATCGTACGGTTTAGTAAAACCACTGATTACATAATCTGTAATAAAATGCAAAGTCTACAATGCATTTTAAAACAAATTTCATAATAATTGTTCAGTATACGACTGAAAGTATTTTTATCTACTCGATCGCAAACGACGAAATCAACCGAGTGTTTTCGGAATCAATAAGATGTCGAATGCCGAATGTGTGAAACTGCATTCCATGAAATAAAACGGTAAATAACATTGATATTCCGCTGTGCAAAACGCAGTCTTAAATTAACTGAGTACTAATTACGTTTGTAAAAATATTTTTTAAAAAAATAATAATAAACAAATCGTTAGACGACTTTAAGTATATGAACTCGAACCCAAAAAATTATTTCGACTATCCAAATGAAAATATTAATTAATTTTCTTCCGTATACAAAAAACGTATTGCCAACTTGTATACCTACAGCATTAGTGAGATTAAAACTAAACGCATTTAGTAAGATTAAATACCGGAATATTTGCACCGCCGTTATGATATTCATCGAAAACTCACGGTAATTAATTAAAAGACGTGAACGTTATATTAATCTGATTGAAAACAAAAAATCGTTTATGAAACGCAATATTTAACCCGAATAAATTACTTATTTTGAGTTGTATAATTGATTTTAAAATTACGAACCCGAAAAGAGTTTACTGAGAAAATGGGCATGTACCTACCAGTTGCCCCCAAAAGCACCTTTTTATACCAAATCCCCCCAAACTACCTAGAGGAAAAAGTACCAGTTGCCCTCACATGTTAATAAATAAACAAATACAATATATAGCTCGTAAAATAGGGGAGGTAAATATACAAATCATAAATAAAATATAAAATTCAAAATTATAATAATTTGTCAATATAAAATATTACAAAATCAAAATATAATAATTTGTCAATATAAAATAGTACAAAATCAAAATATAATAATTTGTGAATATAAAATAGTACAAAATCAAAATATAATAATTTGTCAACATATAAATAGTACAAAATCAAAATATAATAATTTATGTACTATTTATATGTTGACAAATTATTATATTTTGATTTTATACTATTTTATGTTGACAAATTATTATGATTTTTAATTTTATATTTTATTTATGATTTGTATATTTACATTCCCTATTTTACGAGCTATATATTGTATTTGTGTATATATTAACATGTGAGGGCAACTGGTACATTCAATTGGGGGCAACTGGTACATTTGATTGGGGGCAACTGGTATATTTTTAAAATTGCGATAATAGCCGTGGGGGGCAACTGGTAAACACCCGAGAAAATAGTTCAAAACAGATTGGATTTAATTCGTATTTTAACCGATCGGGTCGCGTTATTTTAATGTGTTCACCTTGTCTGACTTTAATTGCCGCGCATCGTGCATACGACAGCTGTACGAACTATGATTACGTCTTCGGGTCTTTTACGACTGTGGTTTTCGACCCGGGAGTCACCAAAAATAACGGACGAAACGAATTTTCCATATTATTTAAAAACGAAATAAAGTCAATCAGTGATGTATATAGGGGGGAAGCTAATGGGCTACAGCCATCCCCTTCGAAATCTCTCAAAATACTTTAAAATTAACTTTGAACGTTTGTTACATTTTAATGATGCTTTAGGTTTATTTAGAATTTCATCCAATCGAAATAATGCGATTAGTCTAGATAAATTTTATTGCGTTTTTCAAATCATTTTGGGAAATTCTGTAAATTAAATTTAGATAGAAACCTACTGTATGTTCTGTATCTTTTTAAACATTCTAGGTAGCAGTAGTAATTTAACTCTGTCCATATTACCCCCTACCGAAAATATTTTCTATATACGCCGCTGAAGTCAATTATTTATTTTGTTCTATAATATCTATACACTCCAAGGAGCGCCATCTTGTCAATCTTGTCAATTTTTTCCGTATTTTTTATTTATCGTGTATGCTTGACAATACGTTTTAAAAAATAATGTTTTATTTTTTTTTATTTTCATAATCAATTAAATGTCTAAGTGTTAATCGATCAAAATCGTATACCGTGTAAATTTTTTATCGGTAATCAAATCAAATGTTGACGAATAAAAGCAAATGTTTTTTTTTTTCATTGAAGGCGTCGGGTTACGAAAAAATAATAAATAATAAAAACGGAGGGGAGGTCGCGATCCGTAAACGTTTCGAAAACCACCGTTTTGCGACACGATCGGCGGCCCCGACGTTGTTCGCTCGTTTGTTCGTCGGCGTCGGCCGGTCGAAAAAATTAGTCGGTCGAAACGACGACACGACGACGTCGTACCGTAGTGTCGATGACGACCACGCGCCGTCGGTGTTTGTTTTGGAAACGGAAAGCGAAAAGAAAATGCCGAGACGACTGTCGTGGAACGTGATCGGCGCGGACGAATGCACGTTGAAATTCGGTCCGGTCCGGGGCGACGACGGGGCGGCGGAGACGGCCGAAACGGAACGCGCGACGAAAACGAAACGCGGGAAGAAACCTAGGACGAAGAACGCGTCGCCGACGGCGGCGGCCGGAGAAAACGACCGAGTCGGACGGTTGCGCGACTCGATCTTCGGCACCCGGTCGGACGACGAGCTTTTGAGACGATCGCTTGACGCAGACTCGTCCGTGACGGGCGTGCCGTACTACGACGGCGGCGGCCGTGTGGGCGCGGAGACCTGTCAAAAGCGTCGGAGCCCGTCGACCCGGGACCCGGCGGCAGCGACGGCGGATCCGTCGAAATGACGTTGTTTTTCGTCTCCGGCGAGACGACCGCCGAGCGCCGCGCGACACGACGTAAAAGTTCTCACGATGGAAACAATATTATATTATACCGACTTGACGCTTATATTATTTCGTTTGAGTGCTGTAAACCGTGACGAAACAGATCATAGGTATATCATCACAGTCGTAATAAAATTTCGTTCAGTACACGCATCTCCTTATTCACTCCCAGCCTGTGTCGTAGTTCTCCACTTTCGATCGGTCGATTTTTTTTTCCACGTTATCACCATAGAACGTCTGTGATTATCGCTTACCTATTGTTTTTTTTTTGAAATTGAACTATTTTGTTTTGTTTCGTTATGAACCTAAAGTTTGTATGAATAATGTTAATAATTTATTGATTATAATTATTAGGTAATAGATTGTAGATATATTTTGGCATCGTTAATTTATTCTGTGACAAGAGTGACATTGATAACATTTTATATTTACGCGGCAAATGACAATACCAATAAAAAGTGGAGAACTACGGCGTATGTGAAAAGAAGAAATATTAGGGTGGGGTGTGCGTATTAAAAATCTGTGATGTCACCTATCTATTTTGTCATGCTGTAAACGAAATCTTATAACCTACTTCTAGAAACGCTAACGTTCTCGGGTATCAAACACAGCTATTACACTATGGTTAGACACACGTTTTTCGTTCGTATTCCGGTAAAAAAATCCATAACCAGTGCCGGCCCTAAGGGGGGGGGGCGATCCCCTTCACACGACTATCACATGTATATGTATAATACATTAAAGCACTCGTTACAAATATAATAATTTAAATTTGGGCATTTGTTCAAATGTATAAAAAAAGTTTAATCCCAAACGTTTAGTTTGGAAGGTAATAAAATAATTTACTAGGCAAATTTAAAATCTAACATTACTCGTAAGTGCCATAAACGTTCGTTTTCTTCACTCCAAGTATACGACGTACTTGATCAAATCGATGTTGTTATATCAAGCGAGTTTTCGATTATTCATCATTATATTACTATAATTGAATAATATTGTTCGATGGTTATAACGTTTAGAGTAAAGTCGATTTTCTTATCAATATTCAAATTCAGTTACCGATGTATTACTCTATGTCTGTAGGTATAACAAATATTCAAAATTATTTATGTCGAAAAATAACACGATATAAGTAGGCAGAGACGTAACAAATCATTCGCTTCGCCATAATATGTCTAATGCACATGACACATTTTTATACATACATAATATTATATCGAACAATGTGTGTGAAGAAGATACCATTTTTCCACCTCGGCTCATTTAGTCAATATATTTTCCACTCCCTTTTATTGAAAATCCATAATGCCACTCACGGGAAATATACCGATCAGTTTGCACATGTACTTCATTCAATGACGACTAATATAACGCGAATGCAGACCAATTATCACTAGATAAACTCGAGTGTAGTAAGTTCTATATAGTTGATATTTGAAAATCCCGATCGATCGCCACGTCACGGATAATATTACTTATAATGCGAGTGATTCAACAATGGTATGGTAAGCATACTCTGATTTCGTTCAAACACTAAAAAACACATTTTTGTTAAATAAAAAAAAAAACAAACTCACCCACGTTTCTTCAGTTTTATAACCGAATCGTACATGACAACTTCTAATACTTTTGATTCTCGACTGTCTTTTAGTTTATGATATGTTAGGAATTTCGTAAATTGTATTTTTTCGTAGAAAATGTATTTGTGTATTTTGTATAGTGTTATTATTTTATTTATGTATTTACTATTAAATTCAAACTCAACGTACCTAGTCGTAATATCAATAACACTGTATTATAATAATTAATCCCACGTTTCCGGACTTTCCTAAAACTGTTTCACATCAGTGGATAAGTGGTCAAAACGACGTACGGTGTGAACTGAATTATATTTATAGCACGAAAATATTGGAGTTTAACAACGATCGAACTTTTTTGTACTACCAAAGCAAAATGGAAAATTCATCAAATACCTATTCGCTTGGGACAAAGAAAATCCATTCTTTCATTGGTTATGAAGAGTAACATCAGTGTAACTTTATAGATACCATTTTAAAACGATAAAACGTAACGATACCATTTTCCACTCGAAAGAAAACTGAACGATTTTCTCGTTTTTTTATTTTATATATTTTTTTTTTTCATATATACTCGCCATGTCTGTGGAGTCTGTGGAGTCACCATGGAAACATATACGTTTTGTCAAACAACATTTAGTCAAACTGGGATATATTTGCATTTAGGTAACCTTTTTTTAATTTTAAAATAAGTATTAGAACAGCATATATACTCAATGATACTCAATGATCTAATTGATGAAATATACTGGTATAATGTATAGAAAAATTATTTTTAAGTTATTTTTCACATATTTACAAAACAATTTTCGTTTAAAATAAATAATAATTAATAAGTATTCTTAATGACTTAAAAATATTAACTACCACTGAACGAGCCAAAACAATGTATAAACGTTTCCACCAAAATTTAAGCACTCATAACAATACTTTAATATCACACATGTCTTCCCTCACCCTCCCAAAAAACCCACCTCGCAGACTAAAACGAAAATGGTGTAGAGACCTATTGAATTAATAAAGGAGGTGTTACCATTGGGTTTCTTCCTCATCACGTTATTCATGCTACTTTATTCTATTTTTTTTTTTTATCTTATTTACTTATTGTAATTATTGTGTACAGATTGTAAATTGCCTTTCTTAATAAAAAAAAAAAAAAAAGTATTCTTATTTTTTGTTTTCACACAAATCTTTTACTTAAATAAAGTATAATAATCTATATTATGTACCTTCACATAGTACACAAATATTCATATATTCGCATACTTAGTGATTTTATTTTTTATTTTTTTTATGCTCATTATTCAACTATTCGGTAACAATACATTTGTAGTGAATCATACATCGAGTTCCACGTTAGAAACAAAAACAAACATAACGAGTTTATTTTGTGAAAGAGAATTATAATATTTTATATCACACAACTAAATTAGATTATACAATATTTTAAATCTAATTCATTTTCTAATAATAACATCACAATATTTTGAGATTCTCGTTTTGTTTAAAATAGTTAAAACAGCTTTCGATCGATAAAAATTGCGATTCGTTGCCATTGGTAACAAGGGTGTGGAAATAACTTTGTTAAAAGTACTTCAGAGTAATAATTATTATTGAACCGTGACGGATTAGTAATATTAATCCAAATAATTGACACGGAAAAAAAAGGACCACTCACTATGTTGATTTCGAGTATATTTTTGTCGTTTGAATACCTATTTGAAAATGCTGTCGGAATATACAATTATTATATACAAGTGAAAATACGCGATTTCATACGAATAAAAATATTTGAAAATATTTTATTATTTCGGATTAACCTAATTCAATTCATTTGAATATTTGTTTAACTATGAAAAAAATCTATGTCGTTTCACAGTGATGTATTGTTTAATTATTCATACTGTCTTGTACACTGTTGTTACATAATTTATTTCACAGACCTATGTGTTGCAGATGAGTAATAAAAAATAATAAAAAATAAATAAAGAGTACAAACTATCCGTTTTAAAGACAAAATATATTTTTTGCAAAGAACAATTATTCTTGTCACAATGTTATATTTATTTAATGTATTCGAGTCTAATCATGCTTGTTCAGGTAAACCCTCAAAAGTAATGTTATTAGAAATTGCATCATACCAGATTATGGTTTTTCGATTTTTAAACTCAACGTTATCTTCTTCTACCCAAGTAATTCTGTTATAGTTGTCAAAGTTTCAGGGGATTTTCACCTCCACTCCGAGACGATTACGTGGTCGATGTTCCTGTTCCATTATTGTTAGGTAGTCACTAAAAAGTAAAAGAACTTAAAAAAAAATCGACTCAACTTCTTTTTTAATAATAAATAACTCATTCAGGTACCTACGTAAGGAGTATATTATTTTCGTAACATTTGAACTCGACGAATTTTCGAAAAAAGAGTTTAAATGCTTGAAAAGTTACATACTTCATTTCATCTTTTATTGTTTCGTTCTTGAAATTACTTACGAAAAGTCAGTGTTCAGGATTAGACCTCTTTTTTTTCAGTACATTCAGAATACGACGAATCGCAGCCGTTGATTCGGTGTACCCTCTTTTATTTTTTCGATCAAATGAAAATAATTACTTTTCGTAAACCTAAGATTTGGTTAAAAATATCGTAAACAAACCCGTTAAAATAAGCTCGCATAATAATATTATTATACGAGCTGTGCGGTATTAACGGAATGGCAATTTTCGACGACGATGTAGCCTGTTGTCCAAGGGGATGCCCCGACATTTTTATTTCACTATACATATTTTACATATGACATATTTTATCATATACCACGTAAACAATCTTCACGCATTCTCACGCTGTTACAGCAGAAACGCATTTTATTTTTATCTTCTTTAATGTATAACGTTTTTTTGTAGTACGTTTGATATTAAGTAGGTAACGTTAAGCATCTGAAATTTCGACCGTTCTTAAAACATATGCACACTTTATTATTATTATTATTATTATGTATAGTCGATTATGTTTAAGTATCTCCTCGTAGATCATTTTGAAAAAATTACCGAATTTCAAAATAACAATAAACATAGGCATAATTACATAACAAATTATACCCACATTATTACTGGGTAAATAACTTTTGAGATTTAAGTAAAAATGATCTGTTCAAAGTACAATCTAGGTGTCAATTCTGATTTTTAAAGTAACTGTACATAATTTTTGGACAAAAATTACTATCCAAATAAGTGGTTAAAATTTGGTTCTTTATAAAAAAAAAAAAAAATAGTAATAAAATCAAAGATAATTCACCTTACCCAAAATTTCAAATTAAATTACGTAGTAAAAAGTACGCGTATTTTATTATTATACCCACGGGATTACCATTAGCGTCATACTAGGTCGGAAGCCTCAACTTGTTAAAAGATGATTAAACACGGATAAGAAATAATAAAAGGATCTTTTTATTTTATTCTTTTTTTTTTAACTTCGTTGACATTTAATACTTGTGGAAATAATAGAATTTCCATCAAATCACTCATAAATACTTGAATATGACACTGCCACTATACGTATTATTTGTTTTTATCGCGATTAAATTATGCTAAAAGTTCAATGAAGTATTATACACGTGTATAAAATATGTGTCTTATAATATACACCATGTATTATAATAACTGACACGCGTCGTCGAGTTCGTGTGTTAAGTTCTCAAGTCACGTTTTCGAAAATAAAATTTCAAGTTAAATGTCGTTGATTGCATGTTTAAGCTCGGCATTTTGTGTGGGTTCCGCGTAGTCGCCGCCGTAAGTACGAAAATACAGATGTTTTGAATGCCGAGATGGTAATAAGTTTACTATATTACTAATATTGTTATTACAAATAACACACAAGCATTGTAAACATGTACACGTAATATATTTTATGCTGTGAGCCTGTTAAGTTTAAAGACTTTCAACTTGTGTCGGTAGTAATATAACAATATAATAACACGCAGAAATTAAAGATAACAATAGCCGATAACAGCATACATCTTAAATCTTAATACTAATCGTTAATTAAAATAAATAATTTTTTAACCACTGTACGTCGTTCGTATATGTGAACATCTCTGTGACAAGTTTAAAATTGAAAAAATGAAAATATTCTTTTAAACGACCGACGATTTATGAATTCGGTGATCACGTTTTATTTTATTTTCAAAAATATTTTCAAGAGCAAAATGTTTATGACTCTTAATAGAAAAAAAAATCAATCTATGTTATAAGGCATACCGAAATAATAAACTTTTTGTACATATTTACCACAAAACATTGATAATTTCTGACCAAAATTTGATAAAAAAAAAAAAAAAAACAACAGTCTCTACTTTTTGGCGCAATCGTTCTGTAAACATCGGATTGTTGACGTCTATTGTGTATTTGTGTATAGGTACTCATTTAAGGAATTCATATTGATTATAGGTATCTTGCCGGCATGCAATTATCATTAGTTTATCTTTATAGGACATCGGAATTAAGTCACACGGCCTCATCACTGCGATAGATAATATACTGGAGATAAGTACAGTCGTAGACACTCGAACGCAGTACCAACGGCGTCCATTACTTAATTGCACGTGCGAGCAAAAGAAAAACCTTTACGCGAAATTACACGATCACCGTATAGGTCGTTTAAACGGGTTTCCACGCATGCCGTAATGATGTAGTGCAAACCGAAAAAAACCGTATTTCATCACATACACACACACACACACACACACACACACACGCACGCATGTGTATGCACACATTGCATAGATATATAGCCCATGAGGATTTTTTTTTTCTACGACCGCCACTTAAAAGCTTATATTTCGGTCTTCTTGATAACGTCTTTTCCAGTAACCCATAACGTGTTTTTGAGCTTAAATTCATTTAACACCGACACGAAACGCTGCAATGATAACCTCCTAATTTATCAGCTTTTTTTTTTTACTTTAAGGTGTACCATTTTATTCTGAGATGTAATTTATCAAAACTCGAAATTCGGACTCAGTTTCTGAACCGTTAAACTAAAACCATACGAAAAAATGTGAATTATATTTATAGCGCATACACATACTCGTGCACACACACACACACCAAAAACACACACATACACACACACACACACACACACACACACACACACACACACACACACACACACACACACACACACACACACACACACACACATAACGTGTAATAATCAAAAAATAATAAACTTGAAACTTTTTCATCATACGCACTGAATAAATTATGCACACAATATTATACAGGTTTTACTTTTTGAAACGATCTTTATGTTACAACATTGGATATATATAATATTGTTATATGAGTCATTTTTATAGTGATTTATCTCAGCAGTGAGTTTATGTACTTCATTGAATTTTTTTTCTCAGAGAAAGTTTTAACCCTAGTTTCGCTTTGAAAAATATAAAGTAAATATGTTTGTCACACACTCACCGATCACTAAAAAGGAAAATAAATTACGACGACAAAAGAAAACACTACCCTTGCGTGATCGGCGAATAAAAATGTACTAAAGTGTGGGGTTTGGAACTCATATACGTATTTCTATATAGTACTAAAAAATATTATTTTATAATAATTTTTCAGAATTTTTTTCAACGCCCATTGAGGGTAATGTAAATAATTATATTTAAAAAATTGTAAACAAAACCACTTCACGCTACGATATGTAAAAATCAAATTTATCATATCGGTATGTAGGGGAAAATTGAGGTTTTGTTTGTATATTTTATTTTATGGTTTATTATAAATTCAAAAACTAAAATTTAAATGCAATGTTGGTAATCGATCAATTCAACAAATTATTAGATAGAAAAAAAAATGTCTGATTCACGAGTGTAATTTAAATTTTTTCGTATAAGTCCTAGGTTTAAGTACCAGATTCCGGATAATGTGTTAAGCTAAACGTAATGACATGATAAAATAAAATTTAATATTAATATAAAACATTTTTCAAAACTAATGTTTCGTTGTACATTAAAAAATGTTTTTAAACATCTATTTTTATAAAATATAGTTAAACAAATATATTTGTGTTCAATAGTCATTTCATCTTCGTTTATTTTGTTTTCATTAATACTAAATCGATCAATATATATTATATCAGGTATTATTATATTCCAAAAAAAAAGTCGGAAATACGTCGAGTATATTTTGATCTTCAGACAAGATATTGGTAGTGGGTGTTTTGGATTTTAAAGAAACGATAAATCTTTTTTTTTTACTATTCCAAGCTATTTTAAGCGGTTTTGTGTAATATATAAGAGTTGAAATTCTAACTTTAAAAACTAAATAAAACTAACTCTCGCAGGCGATTTTTGAGTGTTTTGTATTGTCAGATAAGTAGGCAAATGAGATTAAATTCAATGTTCATATCTAGCGAATTAGGTAATATCCTTATTGCATTAAATTTAAAAAAAAGATATCTTCAAAATTTTAAATTTAGCCCAAAAGTGATCACATTGTTTTAAAATCTGTCTACATAAAAGTGTTGTTTTTGTGAATATTTCAAGTATCTAGCTTCCTTATCTCTTACAGTTATAACTGAAAAACAGGTAAATTTCACGAAAGTTTTGTTTACATCATATTTTATCGTTTCACGATAGCTTTTCGCAAATTTTTCTGGAAAATGTAACTCTATTAGAATTTCAACCGTACATAAAAAATTTGAATTTATTTATTATCCAGAGGTAGACTGTACTCGGTAAATCTCATTAAATACCCTTTAAACAGCAATAATACACAAATATTTCATATGAATGCGAGTAAAGCAGAGTAGAGTAGTTTACAAAATCGCTGCAATAATACAAAATTAATAGTCATTTTAAATTCTGAAAAAAATCAATTTTTTGTTACATAATACAGTTAAACGTGGTTTACTCGAAATTTTTTAACTCGATATCGTCGATATCTCGTTCTTTTTCCAGTTCCTAGAATTTCTCATTTAAACAACTCAAACAAATCGTTTTCAACTAGAATATATTAGTGGATAATGCGAAGGTTCAATTTTAAATGTAAATTTATAGAACCATGATTATTCCTTATTTATGTACATTTACTATCGCAAATAAATTCATTAACGTCGTTGTTACTGATAAATGGTTTATATAACTATAGCTTGCAACACGACAACAATTCGTTATCCGCTCATAAGTATCCACTCTCACATACGTATACATTTCAGCGCTGAAATTTGATACGTAATTTTTTACATAATTTTTCGTGTAAATTTTATAAAATTGAAAAAAAATATATTTTATAAAAAATATGTATTTTAATAGATAAATAATTAATATTCTACTGTATTAAATAAAATGTAATTTTCGATATTTTCGATTGCTCGAATTCATAGACGAAACTGGCTTTTTGGCCAGCCCCTTTCACTTCGAGTTAACAAAGTCCGATTGTATAACGTCATAAATTATGTTTGCCCTTTGAGCAAACTTAAAAAATTACGTCGATAAAAATTGTTATTATAAAAAAATAAAAAATAAACAAATGTGATTCCATTAGCGATTTAAATCACTCATGGAAAAAAAATACAAATCCATAGATTATAGTTCGGGGCGACTCGAAATTTTCTAATAATTCCGAGGTACCTGTAGTTAGTAAAAAACCGCACGGGTCGCACGTTCGGCCCGAGCCGCGTCCGACGGACAATTAGGTACCAACGTTTCGACACGACGGCCGGCCGCTAAATGAGTAAACACGCTAACGATACCGCTGGACGAAACCCGACGCGCCGGCGATAAACGAAGAAGACGGACGGATAATTCGGTCACGGGCTCTCGTGTGAACAAAAAAAAAAAAAAAAAAGGAAAATAAGAAAAAAAACACGCACACGTACACGAAAAAAAAAAGAAAAAAAAACGGCACTCGATACGACTGAGAGGTCGTCGAATTTAGACTTTCCAATATTCTGCCCCCGTACCCGACCCCCGCTTGGTCCGCAGTCGAACATAATCCACATTTGTACGCGTATTTTTTTTTTTCATTTTTTACATAATAACGACATTCGACAGCCGCGTGCCGGCGTACACTAATAGGCTGCCGCGTTACGTGATCGTCCGAGGACGACGTGACCGTCGTCGGCGTAACAGTATTCCAGATTTTGTCATGTAGCGACGACGACCTGGGCAAATAATAATAATAACGCTAACATAACATATTATGCCCGAGAGATGACACAATAAAAAGAAATAAAAAAAAAAAAAAAAACAAACAAAACCGGTAACCGGTCCGTCGCGCCGACCGGATTCTGTTTCTCGGCGTCCGGGCGCGTCTTCGCAACGTGCCGCCGTCGTCCGGGGGAGAACGCGGCCCGGCATATATATAGTCCACAGACCGAGCCAAACGATCATCATTCGACGGAATCACTTCCAAATCGACACGTCAAGCAAACACCGAAAATGCAACCCGTGAGTACAGAGCCGTGATGGTTTTTTTATTTTATTTTATTTATTTTTTTTTTTTATTTTTTAATTCGATACGTTTTCGCCGTTTTAACCGTGATCGGCAGACTATCGATCGTCCTGCCGTCCGCGTTTCGATCTCGACCCACAATCGTCTCGCCGTCGTCGTCCACGTGTGGCGGCGTATTTTCATCATTATTATTATTATTATTACCAGGGTTTGGATTTTATAGCACCAAAAAGTACTAAAATATGCGCTATAATATGCCCTAAAAATTTCAAAAATAGCAACAAAAAAAACAATTTTTTTTGAAATTATCATCTTTTACTGTTGGTTTACGTTTTTATCTTTTGAATTAATACGTATTGCTTGAAGAAAATTGTAATATCTTAACAATAATGAAATATATTTTATATAAATAAAACAGATTAGAGGGCATAAAATGTATAATATTCGATATTCAATCGAGTTGTTTGACAACAATGGAATATTATCGTAAGAACCGTATTGTTTTATTTCTTAACCGTCTCTAATCGTAATTTAACTCGTCGAGTCGTCGATGGCCGTCAGCCGAAAAAAAATATATTAATAATAACTTTTTACAATAATATAATTTATTTTACATGGTATAATTATTATGAAAACATTGTTTAATTTAAAATTTAAAAACAATAAATATATACGTAATAAATAAGTATATAATATATATAAGTACAAAAATAAAAAACTAAATTGTTTTCTTAACTCTCTATAATTCGAATTTTTTTTTTGCCCTCTCGTTATTTCGAACTACTCAACAATTCAATCTCTCGGTAATTCGAAGTTTTTCAACAGTCCCGTCAACTTTGAATCATCGAGAGTCGCCTGTATAATATCACCTAACTATCGTATATACCGTCTTTGTACTTTTATATAATTAGTCAACTCTACTCGGTAGCATTTATAAGTAGGTATCACACACCGAAGTCGAGTCCCCCGAGATCACGTAAAAATAAACAAAGTCCGCAAAGCTAAACGTAACAATTTGACTTTTAAGGAACGTTACATTATTATATTATTATTATTATTATTATTATTATTATTATTAGTATTATAATTATAATTATTATTATTGTTATTGTTATTGTTATTTTAATTTTATTTTTCGGTTTTATCGTTTCTAAAGTTTTCCGCTGTTTGGTTACAGGCAACAGCTCTAGTCGTTTTGGCGGTCGTAGCCCTCGTCCGGGCCGACGCGTCCAGCACCGCAGACAAGAAGACGACCAAACCCGAGAAGAGGAGTCTGGGCGGTTTCAGCTCTGGCTACGGACTGTCCGGTCTGGGCTACGGCTCCGGTCTGGGCTACGGCTCCGGTCTGGGCTACGGCTCCGGTCTGGGCTACAGCTCCGGTCTGGGCTACGGCTCCGGTCTGGGCTACGGTTCCGGTCTGGGCTACGGCTCCGGTCTGGGCTACGGTTCCGGTCTGGGCTACGGCTCCGGTCTCGGCTACGCGTCCGCCTCCGGCCTGAGCTACGGCTCCGGCTTGAGCTACGGCTCCGGGCTCAGATACGGCTCCGGACTGGCGGTGTCTTCCGCCGCGCCCCTGCCCACCGCCGGCCCCATCGTGCCCGTGTCCAGGGACGTGCACATCATCAACCGTCACGCGCAACCCGTGTCCGCCCCGTACCCGGTGCCGGTGACCCGCGACGTGGCCGTGCCCGTGCCGCACTCGGTGCCGTACCCGGTCGACCAGCCGTACCCGGTGCACGTGCCCGCCCCGTACCCGGTGCCGGTCGAGCGGCCCGTCCCGTACGCCGTCGACAGGCCCGTCCCTCACCCCGTGGCCGCGCCGTACCCGGTCCCGGTGGTCCGCGACGTGCCCGTGCCCGTCTCCAAGCCGTACCCGGTGCCGGTGGTCCGTCGCGTCCCCGTGCCCGTGGCCACCCCGGTCGTGGTGCCCGCCGCCCAGCCGGCCGTCGCCGTCGCCCCCGCTTATAGTGCCGGTCTGGCCGCCCCCGCCGCCATCGGTTACGGTTCCGGAAGCCTCTACGGCTCGTCCCTGAGCTACGGCTCCGGAAGCCTCTACGGCTCGTCCCTGAGCTACGGCTCCGGAAGCCTCTACGGCTCGTCCCTGAGCTACGGCAGTGCCGGTCTGTCGTCGTACGGCCACGGCCACGGTCTCGACTACAAGAAATAGACGGAGGACGCACGAGACGGCGGCCGCCCGCCAACACACTTCCATCTTATTTTTTATACCGTGTATAATACGTGTCATTTTTTAGTTTAGTAATATTGAATATCATTTGTTTTTTTTTTTTATATATACCTGTAATATTAGTGTCGATGACCAAAATTGTTATTGACCGAAATAAAACGAATTTTTTATTTTTTTTTTGAAAATATTTTCACTTGTTTGTTTTTCACAAAAAAATAATTATTCCTATTCCTTTTTTTTTTTTTTGAATTTTATTTCAAGTTTTTCTCCGGTTTTTATACTCGAATAGATCGATTTCGCACTCGCACGTATGATTGTGGCATTTTTGGCCTTGGCGCAGTGCAGGTTTTCGTGGGATTTCGAATAGTAGATGATGGAAAATGTAGGTATAGCGTGCTGCCTAACAGGCGCGGATCTAGAAATCACAAATTGGGGGCTACATATTGTAATAATAAAATAAATAAATAAATAAATACGAAAAAAATAAAAGAATAACATTTATTTTTTTTTGATCAGTCTTCTATTTTCATTCGCCTTGGCTTTTGTCTAAAAAATCGAGTTATGACATCATCTGTATCAATAGGTAAGTGTTTGTGTATACAAAGAACTGCTAAACCATATGCTAACTGCTAAAGCATATCTTCGGGCATGGTGGATCGCATATTATAATTTTTAAGTCGTCTTAACGAAGAAAACGATCTCTTGGCAGTAGCGGTTGTAATTGGTATCGTTGCAAATATTTGTAATAGAACTAACTCTAATACTCAAGGTAAAATGTATCACAATACTGTAATGTCTCTATAGCTGATTTTGGTTCTACTCTATCTGTTTTTTTCCATTTCAATTTCCAAAGTTCCAATTCAGCTTGTAAGTCCATATCTGAGTTTGCCGGTAGGTTCTTCATATAAATAATTAATGATGCTTTCAAAATGTCATCGATGTTGTATACATCTTTATTAGCTGGAATTAAACCTTCCAAAGGTATAATTTCTTTAAATCTGTCATTTAATCTTGTTTTTAAAAAAACAAGATAAAAATAAATATAGTACAATTTATAAAAGGCACAAGACTGGAGTGGGCTGGTCACGTTTGGAGAGCGGATAACAGTATTGTCAAGAAGGTACTCGTAAACAACTTGAACAGGAAAAGACCTCGCGGCAGACCGAAGCAGCGCTGGCTGGATGTAGTCAAAAGAGATATCCAGGAGTTAAGACCAGATTGGCATGGAGACATAATGCATGCATATAACAGAGAAGAGTGGAAGAATTTGATATTGGCAGTAAAGGGCCTAAATGGTCTATAATGCTAAAAAAAAAAAACATCTTGTTTTTAACTCAATAATAAAATGATCAATAATTATTTTGTTCTATACTTTTATAGTAACTGTTGCAACGCATACAAATTTACAAACAACCATACTTAAATTGATAGTTGATACTAATTGATATCAGTTATTATCTACACTCTACAGCAATCGAGATAGAAGAAATACTGTACTGTTTATCTATTTCGATGTCTACAGCTGTTTGATGTTGGAAAATAGGTACATTTTCCAGACCAGTCATTCCACTACTATAATAGTAGAATTGATAAGAACATCGGTAATATATTAATAGCGGTTGAAATGCATGTTTGCAGGCAGCAACCACAATCCAGTATGACTGGTTTGTGAAAAGAAAATTATTCTTTTGTTATTATCAAATAATGATAAATAAAGAATTTGCTATAAATATTTTTTATAGTGATTTCTTAACTTAAAATACGGCCAAAGGGGGGGAGGGGCTAAAACCCCTTAGACCCCCCCAGATTCGCGCCTGTTGCCTAACGTGCATAATATAACATTGATTCGTCAACAAGTCGCAGCATTATCGGTGTTATTGAAAATAATCGTGCCGTGGCGGTCGGCATACGTATTACAATATGCAAAATTTTGATTTTGACAATGTTTAAACAAAGATAAATAAACTAAAGTGTAGTTTGTTTACGATTTTATTGGTATCTAAACGGAGCAAACAATAAATCAAGCTTAACACTGCGGTTTAACAATATATCTATTTGAGTTATGTTTTTGAACACTACATTTTATTTAACTCTTAACTCGCTTATGCTTTTAAATTACAATTGTTCAGTTTGATAATTTTAAATGGTAAGGTTCGTTTGTCTAACCCAACCGGTAAAAATACATATTTGTACTTACTATGAATAATCGAAGCAGTAGTTTTTATTATTTCAATCAACAAAACAGGAACTACTTCGAGATACCCGTCTGTAATAAAACGAAACACTTCGGGTGGAACTCAGAGAAGTCTTTAATATTGGAACACTAACACTTGACTTTTGTTAAATAAATCCAACTTCGTATACGGAGGTACTTTGACATTTGTAGTAACTTTCGTTTAATTCGATATTTTTAATTTTTAATTTTTTTTTTTTAAATCAATAATATTATATTACTGCACTATAACTAAAATAATTTTTAAGAAAAATTTAAATTCAATATTATAGTTTTACCGAAAAAACAAAATAGCAATTTTTATTTTTAAAATTTTTTTTTTAAATGTTTATAATATGGTTAACCTATCAATAATTTCTATTCTAATGTTTCGTGGGAAAAAAATCGATATCATTAATTTAATCTTAACACATACCATTTTATTAAAAATACAATTTTAAAAAGTGTGAAATATCATAATAAATTTATTGAATTAAAATTTATTGGGATAATTTGGTTTTACAAAATAGCTATTTCCGTTTTTTTCAAACTACAGAGTATAATTTTAAATTTTAAAATTTAGGTTCCGAAAAAAAAATTATTTTCTATACGTTTTTATTATAACGCAGTATTAATTTTAAAAACACGTTAAAAATAATGAATACAACAAAATTTACTATATTGGTGTTGGTCATGTCATCCAGGGATATCCTATATAATCGTGGTTTCAAATAGATTGCTCAAATACATGTATGCAAAATCAACTCGTATGACATTCTAAGATTCTATATATTGTAGAAATGAAGCAAACTTCATATATTGTCGTGTCAAAGTATAATGTTTATTCATTTTTTAGTATGTATAATTATTTATACAAATACATGAATGTATACTTAGTTGAAGGAAAAAACTACTTTATTTAACTGAAAAAAATCAATTACGTATTTAGTTTTTTTCGTGTGTGATTTTAAATTAAAATTATGTTGACTACAAAATGTTCTTTAAAATATAAATATGTATTTAGTAATATTATTATAGTAGTATAAATGATAATTTTTCAAAAACATTACGTAATATTCATAATATTTAGGTAAGTACATAATTTTATTACAATAATAGACACACGATGCATGTAATAATAATATATTATTTGATCTACATAACATGAAAATATGTTTAATAAATCAAGTTTTTTTGTAATCCAGTTATGAAAAAGTTCTGATATAACGATCTGATTCTCTAGGTCTTTTGGAATTCGTTATAAGCGACTGTAATTTTAAGACCGAATTTTATTTAATTGTTATTTGGTTACATTGAATACGCACTGCACACCATAAAATATATACCGTTGAATCGTAATGATTATTGTGCGTTTGAGTGATGACGTCTTATTTCTTCGTACAGTTCGTTTTCTAGTTTCGTCTCCTGCAATAAAATAGACGAAACATTCAAAAGTTGGCATCGCTACGCTGTTTTGTACGTTAACATAATTTCAGTCGTATTGCGTTTTACGAACGTTCAATGCCCAAATAGGATTAATACCGTTGTTAAATCGGGAATTGTTAAACTATTAATTGGAGAAACGTAATTTCATTATCTGAACACAATACGATTTCCAAACAATGCGTCTAAACGTAAACTATTTTTCGCTTTGATTATCCAGCTTATGATGAATTGAACGATGTCGCGTGACGCAATGGTATTAAATTTCGGAACAATATGTCACGAAACCACGAGTATAATACCGTGATCCGATTATTACATGATTTCGCATCGTCTGCAAAGTGCATACTCACATTGAGTAGTTATTGCACGTATGCAAGTCGCGCTTTAGATTCGATTCGTTTTATCGATCGACTGTAAGTCTATAAATTTGCTCCGCATTAAATTCATGAATATACACGCGTATTGTGTGACGTGGCGTAGGAGTTTTTAACGCCTGAACATCGTGGTGTAACGGACGGATGGTGCGGTTATACGGATCGTAGGGATTTTCCAATACTGCAGAAATAAAACATACGATTCTGAACAATGTTTTTCGGCACCTGACTAATGAAAATAATCACCCATTGAGTATTGAAGTTTACTCCACTTTACCACCGTCATATTGGACTAGTATCATGATTGATGAGTAACTCGGAAAACATTAATCTAATATTGATATTATATTATAATGAAAACGGGTATAATTCGGGAATTGATCATGGATCTAGAAGAAAAATGTATGAGGCTAACTTGTCGAATAAACGAGTAAATGTCTCAGAGTTACGTTTCAAAAAGTTTTCACCGAATCTTTAACGACATGACCAGTGGAGAGGGCGTAGAAAAAACACGACATGTGGAATCAACTTAATATACATAATATACAATCTGTAAGTTACACATTATGCACTTAATCGTGTTGAACTTGATATTTCGGCTTCATTTGGGGGATTTTGCTTATAATAACATCGCAATGAGTGTGATCTCACACAGACACTACAATTAAATAACTCATTTTTTTGTTGTTCTCTCCGACACTCCGTCCGTCACCTCACACACGATCGCGTGATCGCGAACACGAAGGTGGGACAGGGAACCTGTGGTGGCGCAAGACGTGACCGGTGTGAGTACTCTACACCAACGGTCGGCAACTGGCGGACCGCGGTCCGAATCCAGACCGCGGAAGGCAGTGATATGGACCGTCGACACATCTTTCTTTGATAGTTTAATAAGTACATTATTTCAATTTCCATCATGATTATTGAAAAAAACTTCGTTTTGTAAAACAGTTTTTTTTATAAACGAGTAGAGAACAAAGTTAACGGATTCTCACCTTGAGCCTATTGAGAACATATTTCGTATTAGATGTTCTACAAGAGTTCCCGATTTCAAGTTACTAGCCAAAGACAAGAAATGCGATTTCTCGTAATATAACATCACAAGACATGTTAAATCTTGAAATAATTTTAACATTTAACTAATAACTATTGAATAATGTAATAAAATTAATTTTTTTTCTCTACGGACCCCGTTTACGTATTATTTTAGTTTTCCGGACTCCGGTAGAAATCACTTGCCGATCCCTGCTCTACACCGTAATCTGCGGCCTCACTCTACAAGGGTGCTTACGTTTTTAAAGGACTTGTAATTATTCACCACAAGATTCGGACAAAAGAAATTGTATAAAATATGTTTACAATAGATATATTATTTTTCTCGGGAAAACCCTACATAACTACGTCAAAGTATTTCGTTGTTCGATTTATTACGTTCAATTCTAAACGCCGTACGAGTTCAAAATATGTGATAATACGTATTATAGTATGAAGCGTATAAAAAATATTTTTTTAACCACGTTTTCAGTGGAAGATTAATATACGTTGTTTTTTTTCCGAAATGCCTAGTCCTTGCGTGTTTATTCGATACACCAACCTAACCTAAGTGGCGATTTTGTTTTTTGAACTTCCAAGAAAAAGGGGCATTTTCGTTCATTTTTACATTTCGGAGGGGACCTCGGTACAAGGTGGTGGTGAAGTGGCGATGACCACGATGAGACGTTACAACGAGTCGACGACTAACTATGACGGGGCGTCTCACCGAATCGCTAGCACGCTGGTGCAGATCGGCCACGCGGCTCCGGACCGACCTGATCAACGCGGTCAAATACGCGCGTCGGGCTGTCATCACGGCCACGGACTGCGACTCGACGGACGGCGGCGGATGCTGTGGTTGCTGTAGCTGCTGCAGCTGCTGCTCCTGTGACGACAACAGCAAGCGGTTCTCGTTCCAGACCTCGCCCAGCTTCAGCGAATAATAGTGGTACACGTGCGCCACGGTGGCCTTGTCCTCGAGTCCGGCCACGAGCCCGCACGCCCTAACGGTATTTTCGCACGCGTCATCGTCTCCGTCGTCATCTCCGTCGTCATCTCTGTTTTCAACGTCATCTCCGTGTCCGACGTCGTCGTCGTCGTCATCGTCTTCTCCTCTCCGGCGGACCGCGTCGTCTGCGTCCGGACCGGCGTACGCGACCAGCCGCAGGAGCGCGTAGATTTTCGGCTGGGCGCACGCGAAAACGGATTCCACGGCCGGGCTGCAGCCGGCCGCCACGTTCGCCTCCGTGGTATTGTCCCGCTGTTCCCGGAACACAAAATCGTCGTCTGAAACACGACGAAGAATACCGGGGAAACTCGACGACCGTCCGGCGGGTGGGTGCTGCGCAAAACCACGGTTAGATTGACCCAACCGTCGCGCGTCGTTCGGCCTCGGCGAGGTGACCGGATTTTCGGCTATATTGTTTTCCAAATCACTATACGTCACGATAGTAATTTCCATAGTGCCCTTTTGGTCTTTGCCAGGGTTAAAAATGTGTTCGATCACTAACCGAAAAATTATTATTTTCGACAAGGTCTAGTCGATTGGTATATATGTATTTTTAATACGTCATCAAGTTAAAAATTGAGTTTGACAATTTTCATAAACTTAAATACATTTTTTGAACTCTACGCGTGAAAGCAAAAAAAAATATATATATATATATATATATATATACAAAATACTTTTATTATTATTGACATTGAAAATTTGAAAGTAATTCGATTGGCGAGAAAATTAAGTCGATTCAAGACCAAATACACGAATTTAAATGAAGTTAACATAAAATTAAAATGATCAAGTTAAGTTGAAAAATTAAAATTACATCTAACTCATTAGTTTATTAATGCTTAGATTTTCACGGATGACCCAATAAAAGTTTAAAGGTTCGTCCGAGAATTATCCTCGAGCTGTTCGTTTTTATCGTTCTCAATAAACCTACATGTTCACGTATAAAATATTGGCTCTCACTGACTTTAAATCAAAAATCTAAAATAATAGAATATTTTTGAAAATAAATTTACATTACTTATATTACTACGTATGAAAAATGCCCGTATTATAGCAACGAAAAGTAAGTTCCAGGAGAATCAGTATATAATTTAAAAATCACCTTAGAAGAAACTCACTCCTCGAACTGGCTACCGATAATCACTATATAAACGTAAATATTTTTGGAAAGAACCATACACGAGACCATCTAGGACTACCGAAAACACATACCACTGAGAGACAGACGATTCCGACTGACCAGTCAACAAAGCTTAAAAGAATGACTCACCTTAGACCATTTTTCATCTTCCAAGTGTTTTATCGACAAAGAAATTGTAAGTTTAGCCATGATAAACTCGAGCTTAATATTCATATTCAACTCTCAACGTCAGCGGTATACGTATCTATATAATATGTTTTGAATACCTATACAAATACACGTTGGTTCACGACGTACAAACATATCTCTCCAGACACACAAGACAAACATTCAAAACACATTTTTCAAAAAACAACAAATTCAAACTTATCATTAAAATTAGTATACTCTAGTCTTTCACTCGTGACATGTAGTCATTTTATTATAATATAATGTCTTCTATATAACTTTAATAATTATAAAAAAATAGAAAAATAAATTACTTTATCATTTTATTTATAACGCATTTGAAAACAATATTAAGTGAATGGAAGTGAATTGATGTTATCAAATCGCGCCCTCGGTGGCCATTATTATTAAGAGGGTGTCATCAATCTCATCGAATCTTTACGTGTCCATTCTCACCTCGAATACGGCACCGGCCAACCCACGATCGTTTCACATCGGAAAATCGATATCGCTGTGATATATACGTACGTATCTTGTACGGAAATTACCTAGAAAATCGAATTTGACCAGCTCTCGTCTCCAAATCTCGCACATCGTTTCTAAGTAACCCTTGTTCGTTTCAGTGCATTTCCATTTTCTAATGCGACTTCTAGCCGATCGGTTCGCAGCTAAATCGACAAGTGTCGTGAGCACCGTCAGCTGTATCGGATATTTCGCCGTCTAGAAGAAAATTCGGGTGTCAAGATGAAAGGATATGAGAATAAAAATCAATAGAATTAATATTGTAGTATGAATTGATGAATACAATATATATGAAACAATTTTTTTTTAATCTACAATTTATTAGAGACACGTTTGTAGCTGCTTTTAGTATTATTGAACCGATATATATATATATATATATATATATATATATATATATATATATATATATATATATATATATATATATATATAATTTTACAATGATGTTT
Source organism: Therioaphis trifolii (assembly GCA_027580255.1). Taxonomy (NCBI): domain Eukaryota; kingdom Metazoa; phylum Arthropoda; class Insecta; order Hemiptera; family Aphididae; genus Therioaphis; species Therioaphis trifolii. Next base: position 131,388,505 of record CM050404.1, read on the forward strand.
ATTTTTTTATTTTTGTTTTATTTTTTTTTTTATCTGGGGACCCTTTTTGGTCAACTTAACTTTGTCCAAAAGTTTCATTCAGCAACTCTATAGATCGGAAATTTGACGTAGATGATAATTTGACTGAGCTCTCATATCTCTAGTCTAAAAAAAAATTCAAAAATTATGACTCCAAATTTTTTTTTAAGCGTTTAAGTAAATTATGAAACGATTTTTACATAATAATCTGTGTTTACGTCAATTTTCCACTTTAAAAATGTATTTAAAGAAATTGGTTGATCCAAACATAATGCAATTTTGAATACATATAGAACAAAATGTTTTGAATACTTTTTATAAAAAAAATTTCCTTTTTTGTCAAACATAAAAACTTTAGATCATTTTTTTTAACGTTTCCAAAAATCTTCCGAAAATTGATTAAGTATATGATCGGTATATTTTTTAATATTTGATGAAAACTTCTGAAAATTTAATATAACTTTACTCATATACTTTACTAACGACACTTAAAATATTTCAAAAATTGTGTCAAAACATTGTTTTTTATAATCGTTTAAGTAAATTATTTTACAATTATTACGTAATAAACTGTTTTCAACTTATTTTCAATTTATTTGAAGAAATTTAAACGGTAAAATTTAATTCTGAAGCTTTGCTCAGAATCGTTTAACTAAAGAAAAGATCTATTATTTCTTTAAAATGCAATACACCCATTCCCATCAGCACGTCCGAGTAGCAAAAAATATCCCATGGGGCGAAGTACGTACTTCTTTTTTTAATTTAAAATTATGAAAAAAAATCGTATAAAACTGTGTAAGATTCATATGTAACGTGAATGGAAATTTCACGAGGGGGACATCATGGTTACATTTTATAAGACCGCACAGCTGGTGTATAATATGTAACTGACAGACGTACGGCGAGAGTGTTCAGCAAGTGTTCCACTGCTCCGGCACCGACAAACAGTTCTACTTGATCGGTGTACCGGATTATCGTGTTTTTGATGAAACGCAACAAATCCAATGAAAAGCTACAAAAACACGTGCGCGTATTACGTATCTAACGGGATATTATTATAAAACAATTATTTTATTACAAGTTACTTGTTCTACTAAACTAAAAAAGAGATTGTAAATGTAATTGTATGTGTTAGTAAAAAAATGAATCGTATGGTATAAGTGTTTTTAGAAAAATAATATGTCATGTTCGTTCGATCACTCTACTTTTGGTCGATCTTCTCATCGACGTCGCTGGAAAAACACATTTCGACCATCCTCATCACACAATTAAAAATCATCATCTGAACCCTGGGGTTTCGTTGGATTTCTTGGCAAAAAACGTTTAGAGTGTTCATCCCGTACAAACAGATATCTTGAACGTTGACGTGTTTGGATTTCAGCGTATCCAACATCACCGCTACGGTAAAACGAATAACGAGTTAAAATTCGCTATTTATGATTAATACGCGCACTAGTACGCTTGTGCATATGTGCCATGTTCAGAAAAGATTCGGAGCTTCAGCTTTCCATTTGACAGATACGTCGGGACTTAGTCCCCAATAGATTTTAATATTGTACTTTTTTTATTAATATATATACATATATATTAAAATATTGACATTTTCCATTTGACGAGTAAGTACTTCTACAAAATATTAACTTCGTTTATAACAAATAACTGTTTTTGTTAGTTAATAAAAAGGATGATAGCATTTAAAAGTATAATTTCTAAATACATATTAAAAAAATAAAGCAGCACTTATACATTTGATATGTTTTTTCTTTTGTGATTTTCTATGAAGCTAATACAGTCGACTCTCGGTAACTTGAACCTTGGTAACTCGAAATTGTCGATATCTCGAATAGTTAAAATTCCCCTTCAAATAACAATAGCACTTCATGTTTAAACTATCTCGTTAACTCGAAAATTAATTTGACAAGTTTTCGATATCTCGAATTTTCTTATGCGAATTTAGAATTTAATTTCAAATAGTTTATCAAGGTGATTATTTTTCGTGAAACCCGACCATTATAGTAAACTACAAATTTTTAATTTAAACCTTGATAACTCCATACAATAGATATCAGTTTTAGTTCTATGCCGTCAGTTCGTTTAATAGTTTATCGTGTGAGTGTGACGGTGTTAATACAGTGGATATTATGGCTCGAAAAAGAAAATTAACAACATTATGACTTGCAGAAAAAGTGAACTAGCTTAAACTTATTAACTTAATTATCAACAAAAACAATTAACTTTACACCAATTCTTAAAAAATGATAATATGTAGGGGAAGGCGGGGTAAGTCCGTATGAGAGGCAAAACCGTATGATAAGGTTTTTTGAACAATAAATCAAGATAGAAAAAAAGTTATTGATGTTTATTTGTCCATGACCGTTATTGTTATAGTTATCGATAACTATTAACCTCATTTTTAACAAATTACCGCTCAAATTCTTTTTATCACAAAATATGTGTAATCACTATTTTTTTTTTCATATATTGTCATTAAAAACTTTTATACTTATAATTGTTTGATGTGAAAAAAAACTGCATCAAATTACGCAAAATTAAGTACAGCTTATTTAATGATATGATATGGAGGAATGTTGCTTATACTTTTTAGTTAATTGCTGTTAATTTGAATACACCAACGACCTACTGTGGGGCAAAACCGTTGGGGCAAAAGCGTATGCTATACGGAATTGCCCCAGCGTTTTATACGTGGCTATATTATTACGTGTTATAATTTACTTGATAACTTTATATTTTTATTAAAGATGGTTCGTAATTATGTACGTAATTATGAACCTATATTACTTCATAAAGAAATTAAAATATTGCTTTATATAATTATTTTGTTTCGTTTTAAATATTGGTAGGTAGGGACCTACCTATTTATCTTATTTTATAATATAAGTATTAAGTTTAATGTTTATTTTATTTTCATTATTTTGTTACTTACATGAATATTTAAACATGTTTAGTTTAAATGTTATTTAAAAAGTTTGTTATGTAAGGTTACAGATCGTAAAGAACTACCCTACAAAATTTTGTTCATAATAAAGTGAAAGTAATAGTTGTTAAATGAGTTTTTTTTTTTATTCTTATGTAAAAATGCAAAATTCTTTACTCAGGATTTTTAATTGGGGAGGGGGGATATTAATATGTATTGCAAAAAGTGCTTATTATATTTCTACTATTTTAGATCATAAAACCATCCATACGGTTTTGCCCCAAGACTAATACGGTTTTACCCCACCTATGGGGCTATCGTATTTTTTAGTACTTTCAAAATTTGGATTTTTTTTTGAGTTTAAGTTCAGATTTTTGGAAAATGCTTCAATATTAATGAAGCTAACAATATTTGTGATATATTTACGCAATCCAGTTCCAAATTTTTCAAATGTTGTAAGTTTTACAGTGCCTAGAAGTTAGTATTACGGTTCTGCCCCGCCTTCCCCTAAGTAGGAATGTAAGAAAACATATTTTTTATTTCTTTAATGTAAAATAATTTTAAAATAAACATACGTTTTAAAAGTTTTTGGTAACTCGAAATTTTTAGTAAGTCGAATTCTTTTTTTCTTCGTTGAACTTCGAGTTACGAGTTACCGAGAGTCGACTGTACTACGAAAAAATAAAAAGTTACAAGACGACAAATGACAACGCGTTCGAGTATTTTGAGGTAAAACGAACAATTTAAGAGAAAAACAATTGAGCCTCCTACGACATTTTGAAAACCTGGCACTTATGCACACATGTTTGTCATGCGTATATGTTTTACTGCGAAACCGTTACAATTAATCAAAACGTCCGCTTTCAAAGTTTTAAATATTCGGAATAAATCGGTATCGTCGTTTGAGGCGATTCCTATGCATATTATGACATTGACCATTGTCGACGAAAAACATTCTTGCGACTGCAACGACTTAATCAAAGCCACCAATCTACACAGGTTCACAAAAAAAAAATTAATAATAATAATAATTCTTTACATTTCAGTATCAATCGTAAATAATAAATAATAATACACGAAAAAAACCCGTTGGGCATGAATAATAAAAAAAACCAATAATAAATTTAAAAAAAAATTAAATAATAATAAATGGAATTATATTATGTACTCAACTCGGCACAACAACCGTTTCTTATTGAATTGTCGACGGAGTTCAATAGTAGATATGGTAAATTTAATAAGAATCCGTTTAAAATACGATCAATACTATCACCGTATGTATTTTTTGAATAATCGACATTTAACAGCATCATGAAATCTTTGATCAAAAACGCGTTCAGCTGTTGGAACTTTACCAGACGTCAAATTATAAAGCAATACTTCTTCGTTTCAAGGTTTTTTTTCTTATAATATATATAATATATTACAATATAACATATTATACGAAAATACCTCGGGTTTTTGCGATACATTTAAGAACAATCTGTTTACGATATCTAACATAAATTTTTTGAGTAAAAAGTTTTCGTGTACCGAGTCAAATCTCACGTTATTCAACCAATGTGATGTCAGAACGATTTCTGGCCAAACACATAACATAACTATGTCTTTGAAAAATGAGTAAGTTCATATTAACAACCTTTTTTTTCGAATTTTTGTTTTATTCGTTTGTCGCACATACCCTTAATAACTTCCACTGATAATTCGTTTTCGTGGATCGTACAGTTGCTTACGATTTCATCGAGTACATAACAAAAGTCGTTCCGCATGCTTTTACAATGGAGAACATTTTTTTCCATTTCGATTTTGATGTTACAAAGCAATATTCTACAGAAATAATAAAACATTATCATAACGTGAATTTTAAATAATGTTAATTCAGTTGTAAAACCCACTCCAAAGTTTTACGAGTAATTCGAGGCAGTTCCGAAGTGTCTGCTGACTCACGCCTCGTCGAAAACATCTGATTTAATAGCATAATGACAAATTCGCTTACAGTTAAGCGTTGGTACGAGTTCAAGGGTGTGGAGAGAAATGTCGGGTTAGTCGCAGCTACAAGTATACTGATACCATCGGACCGCATCATTTTTAAAGCTATGAGAACATTGGAAAATTACAATATCAATACACAGTTCCATAGTTATCGAATTAAATCCTTTTTCAAGCTTTAATTTTTCGAAAATGGAAAATTAATTGCATTTAGCCTTGGTTAGTCACATGTTTAGAATTATGTTTTCTTCTTGTTGAAAAATCTACAAATTATCATTATAAAATACAATCACCTGATCTATCGGACACAGCTGCAATATTATAAGATAATTTTAATAGATCGTCAAGAAACGTGTGACTCGAAGCATTCTCGATGAGTTTCATCAGAGTTGTCGGCAAATCACTCGTTTCTATGGCTTCGTGACAGCACTTCAAACTCACTGAGTTTTCCAATACAGGTTGACGTCTGAGTACGGACGATTGGATTACGCCAAACCAAAGAATATTGAGTTCGGCGTGCGTGTGGACCAACCAAATACATTTACCTTTTTTTCGTGTTTTAAAAACATAAAAATTAAATCATGTTATAACGTATTAACATTTTATATGATAGGCGCACAAAAGGAACACATTCACACGATAGCGTATACGAATGGAAAAGAATTGCAAAGGTTTAAATCTGACGAAGGTATTTGGAAAAATCTTTGAAACGAAATTATAAGCAGTGAGTAAATAATGTTTTTCTACGATTTTGTACGAGTTGTTAAAAATGTATTTCGTACTGTTCAATATAGAAATGAGTTTGAAAAATCAAAACACTTCATAAAGGTGTTAAATAACGATTGTAAAATATATTAAAAATAACTCATCAATTCTTATACCGACCCTCTGATATCGAATTTTATACTTGATAACTCACTATATTTGCTCTCACTGTATTTGGAATAAAATATAAATGGAACTATATTAAAACGCATTGACGGCAATACATGTTTTTTTTTTTTTTTTTTAATCAATTTTAATAACGCGCTGCCGGTAAACTGTGTAAATTCATTACTCATGACGTCGTAAAATCGCACTAATGTCTGCGGGTTTTCCGAACATTCCGTGATAGACTTCACAGTCGGCGGCAACAAACATAGAGCCAGCATCCTTTTGAGGTAGTAAACGTACTTTGGTTCGGTTGGAAAGTTTTCGGCCAAAAACTCAATTATGTCATTTGCGTAGAACAAATGATCGAGCGACTGCAAGAGTAACACGTAATACGAGATTAATTGACCACTCGTCGTGTACGAGTACGGTATTATGTACACTGTCATAATATACTGGTTTCGATGTTTTATCGATCGATGAAAAAAAAAACACACACACACACACAACACTGTTTTCTAAAAATTTTTTTCATTCCGAGCGCGGTACTCTGCCCGGGTCGTAGCCGATTGAGACGGAACTTTCTAAATGCAGCTTGAACGATAACGGCTACAAAACGTACCTAGGTATAATATATAACGTTTGGATTGTGATAATAGCAGTAGTTATTAGTCGCGAATTCCTTGCATTGTCCACGCGACAGTTACGCGGGGTCACGGTGGCTAAACGGTCAGCGATTAGATCCCATCGATCACGCGACATGCACGTAACGACTATTCAACGTTGACTGTCCGTTATATCTTCCCGGGGGTAACCGCGCGCGCTACAGCAGGAGGTTGAGTGTGGTAATGTCTCGTTATTTTCTTCATTTACAAGACCATAACCGTAATAAGTAAAGAGCGGATCTTTAGGTTTTTACATATTTGTATTGATTTTATGCAACTTTACGAGGGAGAAAAATGTGGACGATTTATCTATCACAGAGTACATAGAAAAAATTAATTTTGCATATTAAAGCATATTTCGGACATTAGAGAATATTTCGCCTATTTTTCATATTTTAGAATACATTCTATTATTCTTCATAAAAATTCATATATTTTGTTTATTTCTTGAAATGTGATTTGGTCAGGAATAATTTTTTGATTTAATTAAAGAGTGATAAAAATTCAAAATTATTCAATTATCTACTTGTCTGTAATCGAATTGGTACGTCTGTGAAGTTAGCTCACCACGAATCAATTCCAAATAATTTGTAACCTCATTTTTTTAATTTGTAACTATTTGTAACCAACTTTTTGAAATTTGTAACTTCATAGTTCTTGAATTATCGCTGATTTCTCAATGAGGGGCTAACTTCACGCCAGCCTCCCCAACCACGCATAAATCGACCGGGACAATTTTTAACCTATAGTACTCAATTTGTAACTATTTGTAACCGACTTTTCGGAATTTGTAACCTCACAATGTAAAAGCCATTGAAAATTGGAAAAACAAGGCAGATGTCCCGTTGAAAGATACAATTAAAAAAAAACCAAGATCAACTAAATACAAGGATGGATGTGTTGATATACGGAGAGTCCTTAACACATCAGGGTTAAGATCGCCAAATAGATCAATAATTATAAATGGTAATCTTTTATCAGCGGTCAAAATTCGTAGACAAAATATATTAGTAAACAATACTTGTTCATTTGACTCTTTACTGATAGCATTAACAGTAGGATATGTAGATTTTCATTTATTTCAAAAATATATGGATGAATTTTTAATGGAAAATCAATTTATAAGATTATGTAAAGATGTTGCAATACATGGATCAAATATTACAACATACAAAAAAAGAGCTGAAATATTGTTAGACAGTGAAATGTTTCCTCACAGTAAGATTCAATCGGGGACATCATTGTTAAACTGTGTGAGCAATGTTATAGGTTTGAGTTGTCGCCTATTATCAAATATGCGTTCAATCTACAATATGTCGACATTGCAAAAAAGAAAAATATTTTGATAATGCAACAATAATTTTGGATACATTAAAAGAGTTCAATGATTTAAAAACATTAAATCAATTAATTGATAACTACACCAATCCTGAAATTGAATTATGCAAGATGTGCAAAAACAAAGAATCCTCAATCACTACCAGGGAATTAAAAAATCACATTTTTATTGAAACTGATTCACTGAGAGTAAGTGATAGTAAAAATGAGTGTAAGCTCAGTGATATTCCAATTGACCTAATTAATAAGTAGGTATAACAGGTATGATTTTTTATTTATCTATATATGTATATTAAATTATTAATAAATTGCTTATTAAATATGTGAATTGTGAAATTAATACATAACTAAATTTATGTTCAATTAAAATTAAACCATACAAATTTCAACACATCTGAAAATATATAATAATATGAAAATTAAGGTTCTTATATATTTGATTACTTTTTACTAAAATTGAAATTTCCTACATTATTAATTTTTCATTCTTCTAATAAAATATTAATATTATTCATTTAATTTAAGATGCTAGTAAAATTAAAAATTGTATGGTTTTATAATTAGGTATATATATATATATATATTTAAGTATCGTTTAGCGATTTGCAGATCATAAATGTAACCTAGTTGTTACATAAATCATTTCTCTCTATACGTCAAACATTTTATAAATACGAAAAAACTATTGAAAATATTACTTTGTCAAGATTTTGTTTTTTTTATGTGAATTTAAAGTTAGAATTTTAACATTAATCATTATTTTTGAATAAAATAGCGATTTTTTTCTTCAATTATAACTTTATGTAATTTGAAAATATCTAACTGATAAAAATTGTTTACCAATAAACTCGCCACATATTTTCCAAAATTTGGTTTAAGAATCATAAAGCTCATCAAAAAATAATAATCATCGTGAACCACAATTATTTAATAATTATATTATTTTAACATAATATATTTAGTAATCCCTATTTCTTATAAAATTATTTTGTTTTAGATATACACTCGTTACAGTAATTGATTTCATTGGTAATAATAATGTTAATTCGGTTGGACATTATATAACCTGCTGCAGACGAATCAAAGGACATTGGGAATGCCACAATGATTTATCAAGAGATAGACAAAGGATAAATCCTTTAATGAAGACAATAACACCACATTTACTTTTTTATATTAAACAATAATATAAAACAATAAAAGAAAATCTAAATAAAATCAAATTTCAGTTTTATATTCTTTCAATAAAAACTTGTAAATTATTTATCAACTTTCCAATAGTACCATAAACATTGTAATTAGTTATTGTGAGTTTTTTGAAGTGAAAAACTTGAATTTTTTTGAAAAATTGGTTCTTCATATTGATTTTTGAAAAAATTACATATTCGACGCAATAAGCTACTAACTGTTGATTTGAGTGGATTAAGAGGGTTAGTCCCTCATTTTGATTTGCCTGTAACTCGGGAATGATGAGGTTACAAATTCCGAAAAGTCGGTTACAAATAGTTACAAATTGAGTACTATAGGTTACAAATTGTCCCGGTCGATTTATGCGTGGTTTGGGAGGCTGGCGTGAAGTTAGGCCCTCATTGAGAAATCAGCGATAATTCAAGAACTATGAAGTTACAAATTTCAAAAAGTTGGTTACAAATAGTTACAAATTAAAAAAAAGAGGTTACAAATTATTTGGAATTGATCCGAGGTGGGTGGGGGGCTAACTTCACAGACGTCGAATTGGTTATGTTCCAAAGGAATGGTGCAAAGTTATGTATTATTTTTACTAAACTATTATGTATTTTTAAATATATTTTATCACATTTACGTAGCTATGTACCACCTGATTAACATATTTTGTAATTCAATAATTTACCTGTTACCATAGGAATGGTGCAAATTATCTATTATTTATTATTAAACTCTTATGTTTTTTTAATCATATTTTATTTGAATTATATAGCTATGTATCACAACAAACGAACATATAAACTTAGTCAATTTAAATACATTGCAATATAAAATAACCATGCACGTTATAACAATACTCCCTAATTAGATGTTTAAGTAATTTAATACAAACATGACTTACGAAACTATTTTTGGACGATTGTGTTATATATTCGACGTACATGCACAGCCTATCGCTATTGACAAAGTTATTTTTAATGCACCACAAACTTTTGTGAAAAAGATAATCACGATCGAAAATATTTTTTATCGGTTCCAATTGATCACCGCATAAATTCATTTTAATTACGTTAAACAGTGTTTGAATACAATGATATATATATCGTACTTTTGATAAAACGAAATAAAACAAAATGTTATATTCACATAGAAACAAGTGCCCACCTTTTTCATTTATGTTATTTATAATATTTTACGAAGAATACATAATACCATGATATTATAGTACTATTTCATTCATTAACAATATATTCATGGTTTTACTTCCATTCAAAATAAATTTTTAATTTTATTATACAATTTTCATTTGAGAGGAAAATTACATTTTTGGACAGAAAGAAAATGTCAGTTTATTAAATATAATTTATTATATATAAGTAGTCTAATTGGATTTAATGTATATATATATATCAGATGATACAATCATATGCTGTTCTGACCACTTTCAGTACTTTCACTTTTAAAATTATAAAGGTTGACTCGAGTTATTTCATTATATCATATCGATAAATTATTTGTTTTATACATTTTACAATGAAAACTACCTATAAGTCTTATAAATAATTACAATTTTATGAAATACCGTTTCTTTCTTTTAGAATTTTCATTAAACATAATTATGTCTACAACAAAATTATTTATCACTTATTTTAATTATTATCATAAGCATACACTACATGTATAATAGGTATAAGAGATAGGTACCTAAACGTGTTGGCAGACTTGATGCATGCTAAAGTATATTATATTGTGTTATATGAATATTTAAATATTGTCTATTCTAGTGATGATTAAAAAATAACTACACAGATAAAAAAAAAACAAATATATAACGGAAAAGACTGTTTATTTTGCGATGTCAATAGATAATATTAATTTTACGTATTGTTTGGGCTGTCATTTTTGAGTTTACGATGAATGAACTACATTGATTAACAAGTCTGAAACAAAAATACATTGAATTTATAGAATAAATCATATTTTAACCAATTAAAAGTTAGATTAAAATGTAATAAAATGTATTAATTTCAAAAAATTATAGTTCGTCATATAAAATTAACTTTATTACTTCTTGATATTTTAATAACACTTATAAAATATTTAAAATACATTTTTTAAGTATTTATATTATTCATTAGTTAAATATACTACACTGTAATGTTAATCTACACTATAAATATACTTAGGTAATTATTCATAATTTAAACAAATAAGTAATAACAATATTTAATCAATGGTGTGTCTTAAAATCAATATTTTAAATGTTCGTTTTATTTAGTACGAGATGGTATAAAAATATAAAAATGAATTAGAATACTTATAAAACTCTTTAAGTTATTTAGTAATTTAAGTATATTATATAAACTAATTGTAAAACAAAGTTTCAATAAAAAAAAAAAAAAAAAGTATATTATGTCATGAGTAATGACTTATTATTGGCTTAATTATCTTAATTTCATTTTAATAATTGTTTATTGTGGTTTTTACTTTCATCACATTCAAAAATGAAATCAATTTATTTCATAATATTTAATGGCAATTTTTTCATCGTCACATTTTTCTATATTTATCCGATTATGTGTGATTTGAACTTATGTTTCTATAAGAATGTCAAAATAAAAATTATAAATATAGGATATTTTTTGCATAAATTAACGTATTTTAATTAATAAAATAATATCACTGAATTTTTAATGACAGTAATTTAATTTACTCTATTATAAAAACAAAAACGTAATGCTATAAATGGTAGTATGTAAATTACTTGAAAAATTTTAATGTGTTTTTAAATCATTATCGAAATAAAATTTTTATTTCGCTGTAACTGTACGCATACATTATAACAACATATTTGATCGTTTTGAGAGAAAAAAGTTCAGTTTTCCATTGAATTCGTTAAATATTATAATTTTATTTTTATCAGTATAATTTGATCGAGTAAAGTGTGTAATAAAATATTTATTAAAATGTATTTATTCTTAATGCAATGAAAAAGCCAACCGAGAGGGAGTCCATGACCGGGATTTACTATATAATAGTTATTTGTTTTTAAATCGGCGCATTGACTAGGCCTCATGCTTGTGTGTAATTTACACGTACGTTATTTGATGGCGAAAAAAAAACGTTTTTCTTAAATTTCAAGTCGTTTCGACAAAAAATGTGTGCATTTTTAAATTATTAACACTATAATCGTTAGTGTTTTTTTTTTTTTTTTTTTTTTTTTTTTTTATAATAATTAATATAATATAAAGTACAGTATGATAAAAAAAAAATTAAATAAGTCGTATGATTCCGAGTGTATAGAAAAAAAATCGATTTTTTTTTTTTTTTTTTTTTTTTACTCACAATCAATTGGCCGGCAGCTGGAGAAGCCTTGGCGAGGGTCTTGACGGCCTTGGCAGATTGGACTTGTCCGACGACAACGATGTTCATGGATACTTTTTCAGCGCCCATTTTTGATTTTGTTTGGTTTTTTCGGATTAAAGGAAAGACTGAAAATAAAAAATAAACAGTTTATTACATTCACCATGCCCAAGAATCAAACATTCATAGGTACAAGTGTACTTACCGAAGAATAAGTTTGCACGAAATTTGCACGTTATGCCGAGACGAACGAGCCGTATGCCTTTTTATACGCTTTGATTTCAAAAGGAATCACAACACATAACGTCGTACGGCGTGGTGCGATGTGATCATAATAATATTGTGGGTCGGGCATATGGCGTGATTATAATAATACTGTGGGACGCACGTGGTGTGATTACAAAATGCTGTGAAACGGTGTTTGTAACGATTTTTATTTATCAGTCTCGGTCGATAGAGCGATCTGCTCGTCTGTTCGATTGTACAGTGGCGTTCGATCGTGCGCCCGTAAAAATGTACCGAAAACGGTACCGTAAAAAATACAAATCTTGTCATTATTTTGTTATAGTGGCTATTGATTATGGAAAAATGAAGATTTCGGATGAATTCTATTTTTGCCAATTTAATCTGTATTTAAAAATCCAATTTTAATGGGTAGATATTTAGAAAATTCAAAATCTGTCCTGATATACGTATTATCAATTTCTACGATATTATAAAAATATAAAATTCAATTGTAAATTTAAAATGTAAATTATATCTGAAACGGTATATAATATTACATTTTCATTCGAATTTTCCGAGCCAATTTCAAAAAATAAATTTTCTTAAAAACGTACTTTATTTCAGATATATTTAATTTTTTGCCTACTATTATTTTTGTTTTAATGTGTTAATCCAGAATACGTAATTTAAAAGTTTCAGAATTATATTAAGAAGATAAAGAAAATAATTTAAAGTGAATGATGTAACCACAATTGTTATATTATTGAATGTAAATACTTCAAGTATTTAATATCTGTTTAATTAAATTTTTACAAAAGAATGCTCACACTTAGTAAAATTCGTATTACATACCAATGTAGAAAAAATTAGTCTTTTTTTTTGTAATTTTTAAAAGAATACAAATACCATAGAAAAGATTTTAGAAACAACTAAGAGTGACTTAATATGTAATAAAACAAGAACTATAAAATCATGTTTAATTTGTAATTCGAGAAAAGTTTTTAGCTCTATCCATAAGTTCTACATTTGGTTTATTAAAGTTTTACATAAATATTAGGTAATCGGAGAAAAATTCCCAGAAAATTATTCCCGGTAAAAAATCCCCAGGAAATAAATCCCCAACGGCCATCTTATATTAATGCAACGATTTTTTTTTTTTTATAACTTTGTCCTCAATATCAATTTCTTTTCTCGAATCATAGATGGTAGACGGAAAAAAACGCGACGACTGTTAGTCAATTAGATTGTTGTCGATCTATTGACATTTATAATGGGATGGATATAAATGTAATTTATATAAAACAAAATAAAATTTAGTATACGCATTAATAATAATTACATTAAAATAAAATTGTTTACAAAAAATAATATTACATTTTAAATAAATACATATTACAGTCATTTTATACCATGAACGTATTATGCCTGTAGGATTTGAGCTGTTAGTGGCTATAAATAAAAACGTATTAAAATATTTTGTTTTTTTTTTTTATTCTGGAAACCCAAAGTTGAACTTTTTGAACAGTATTCTGCATTCTCCAAAAATGAATCAAAATAATTATTTTGTAAACTAAATTTTTAGAAAAATGTCAGTGGAAAAATTATTTGATATGTCGTTATTTTATTTTTAGATTTTAAAACCGACTAATATGCAAACGTAGCCAATTTTAAATTTTTCCCGTAGTACTCTTTTTCTTATGGTTTAAAATTACTATAACATAATTAATATGTATTTTTTTTTTTTTTTTGTTTATTTATATTTCTTGTAATTATTAGTACGTATTCTAGTTTTATTTCGTTAGGTATATATACAAATATCCCATAGCATATGTTACATATTAAATGTATTTTATCACATTTTTTCAATTGGGCTTTTTTTTCACCTACTATCTACTTTCAGACAGGTACAATAACCGATAAACGCCGTCACCACTCGGTCAAGTTTTCTGACAATGACTATATACGTCATATATGAGTATCGAGAGTAACATTATCAAAACAAAGTTCATAGCATAAATATACGTTTTGGATGTTTTTTTCTAGTTTCCAATATTACCAGATGTAAAACGTATCATTATAATATAATAATAACAATTTTAAACAAAACTACAATGATTCAGTATAAGTGTTCAGTTTTAAAACATTTTTTAATGCTGACTTTATAAATTAAAAACAAAATATTTTTAAAATGTTTTATTCAGTTAGAAAAACAAATTGTTTTGTTTTATTTTTTAATTAATGAAATATTTAATTAAATGACACTTTAAAATAATCGCCTGTAATACATTTTTAATCTGTAAATTACGTGTAGATTTCAAAGAAGTAATATGATTGGCAACATTTTTCATAATTCATTTAAAATTATACGTTTAATTTATTGGTTAGTTAAATATCTGTTATATGAGGTTGGTTTTTTAAATCGGTCACATGTTTATTATTAGTAAAATAAATGCATAAAAACAGTTTTGTGAATAATGCAAATAAATTATGCAAGATTAATAATGATAGTATGTTTTTAGATTATATACACATTGTGTTCATCGGATATTTACATATTGCCTTGGATAATGCATAATTTTGATTTTTTTTTTTTAATTATTTTTTTTTAGAATTAAATTCAAAAAAATTCGAACCATGCAAGCAGTTGTGCTGCTATATATGTCGAATAAAACATTCCGACAAATCAAATTAATCTCATCTTGGAATTTGAAGTGATAGCCATATTCAGAAGACCGAGTTTATTTTAACTCTGATATAAGCTTAGAAACATTGATTTTTCGTTTAAAAATGCAAAAGTAAAAGTTCCGGTGCAGATGAAATCTCATACTCTTTCACTCATGTCTTACCGAAAAATGGACTAAAACTAAAATGAAAAAAAATACCAATACCAAAAATTCTGTTTTTATATCCCATTGTAAAAAAAATTTGATTTCAATTTAATACTAATAACACTTTGAGCAGTAATTCCAACTTCAAACTTGAAACGCGTAAAAAAAATTCCTAGCCAACAATTTTTGACATTTACCACTACTGTTAGCTAAGAATATGAGTAAAATTATATTACATATTCAGATTTTTAATAAAAAAATAAAAAATTTTATAACGTAAAAACTTTCAAAAATAGAGATATTTTCCATTTATTAAAAGTTCTATGTATAACCCGAAAGTGATAAAAAAATTTTGAAATTGATGTCAAGTCTGCCTACAAATGTTGTTGATATTTGTTAAAAATTTGAGAGTCTAAAACCATTATTTTTAGATTTATGGCTTACTATCAAAAATGTATTTTATGAAAATTTCGTCTACACCAAATTTTACGGTTTCTACTCATTTTCAGATAATTTTTCCATACATTCAAAAAACTGTTGAAAATGGAGAAAAATAACCTTTATAAATTACCAATTAAATGCAATTTATCATCTACAAAAATCCTGGGTGAAACTTGCGGACCAAAACTAGACAAAAACAACACAAAAAAAATTTTGAATTTTTACGAAATGAGTTTTTATAATTATATATTTACATAATTTAATCCAGTACTATTATTAACTGTATGATTATATTTAAATCATGACGTGTCATTTTCAATTGTGTTTTGAAAATATATCGTAAAAGAAACTATTTAGGTAAAAAAAAATTACACTAATTGTTATTCTTTGTGGACGAACCATCGATGATAAAAGAAATATATAATATTACTCATATGTGTTAATAATATTAATTATTAATTTTGTGGTTTTATCACTATTTTTGTGAATTTCGGGAAATAACAGTATTATAAATAACGGTATCAGAACACAAAGCTGCGCTTTAGTTATTAATTTATTACTAAGTACTATACACGCTATTCACTATATTTTTGAGACTTAACATTTCGTGGTTTATACCTAGTATTTTATGATCTTTTTTATTACATATATGGCTATACCCATCACATTTTTAACAATGTATGTAAAACTTAAAAATAACAAATGAAATTTAGTTGAGGTAAAACAAAATAACATAGTTAAATACGGAAAAGACTGGTTTATATTGTGATATCAATACATATAATATTAATTACACGTATTGTTTGGGCTATGGCATTTTTGAGTTTGTGATTGATTGATTACATGAATTAACAGTTCTGAAACAACATAAGACAAAAAAAAGTTAGTAAATAAACAATACAGATAATATTATTATACGTGTAGTTAATTATTTGTTCCCCTGTATACATACACAAAACAAAGTAATATTGCATCGTGACTTTGCTGGTGTGTAATTTAATTTCAAATAAAACAATGAGATGCACAACGATTTTTATATTAAAAAGTTTACAAAATAACTAAATTATAATTGTTTACACGAAATTACAATGTTTGATGTTTTTTAAACATGAAACAACTTATTTTTATACATACTATATATTTAAAATTAATTTTTGCATCATATATTTTCTCATTAATTTTTAAACAATAAACTGATTTATTACTACTGCCGAGTACTAATTAAATTTAAATAATTAATCAGATGCAATTTCAAATCCCCAACATTAAACATTTCAATAAACACAACAATCAAAAAACAGAAAAATTACTTTATATACGAAATAGCTCATAGCTTAAAATAATAATATTTGTTAACTTATTTATTTCAATTATTTTAGTAAATATAATTAACATACAAAAATAATAAAATATTTTGAATTTTAGAAATCTCAACGAATAATACACTTGGTATGTACTCACCATCAATTGGCTGGTGGCTGGAGAAGCCTTGGCGACGGTCTTGGCGGCCTTGGCAGATTGGACTTGTCCGACGACAACGATGTTCATGGATACCTTTTCAGCGCCCATTTTTGGTTTTGTTTAGGATTTTTGGAATAAAGTGAAGACTAAAAATAAAAACACAAATTCGTTATAATTAAGGCTTGAATGCTTAATTAAATAAACAACTAGGTACTTACCAAAGAATATATTCGCACAAAAAATGTGTTATGCCGGAATGGAACATCAAACGCCCTTTTATACGCTCAGCAGAGCTGATAAAAGTGGAGCTTCATGGCGCGATTATATTTAATGATTATTATTGGCTGTTGGTATGTTTATCTAATAATCGATAATATGCTCATATACATTGTAATTGAAATAGCAATTTAAGTTTTTATTTTATTTTTTAAATAACAAATAAACTATGTACCTGTTCTTCAGTATATAATTTTTTCTACAGAGTTATTCTTAGAATAGGTAAAATCTACTTTTTTATAGATTTAATTTGGCTATAATTTCCATTTTAAATTATTCTTTAAGATTCTAAGTGAAATGAAGGATGCTAATAGTTTTACAATGACGTTTATTTAAGTTTTCTTCTTTTTTTTTTTCTGGAGATTCCTTTTTGAGGCAGTTATCTTAGTCCAAAACTTTCATCCAACCACTCCATAGATTACAAATTGAATAAAAGATATTCTGACTTATTACAGCAATTTGAAAATAGTTTGTTCTTTCAAAGGTTTATTTCTAACAAATTTTTTATTTTTGTATACTCAGAATTTAAAATGTGTTGTAAGTTGTACTCTTACACTCGACTAACGGCACTAAATAAGTTTGAAAAGTCATTACTCTGATTTTATTGTATATATACACTAAATTTTTATACTATTTTTACAGAATCTGACAGTTTTACATCAGTTATGAACTTTTAATGTGTATAACATGTTATTGATATCATCCAATTATTATAACATTAGGAATTTAGATTAAAAAATAAGTGTTGAATATTTTTATAAGAAAAAATGTTGTTTGTGGTCAGAAAATTTGTTTTATTAGGTATTGATAAAAAAAACCTACCGAAAAATATTCTTAAAAGTTAAAACTATCAAAAATATAAACTGTGTATTTTACATTAAAGTTTTGTTGAGAATCTTTTAACTAGAGAAATAATTTTTCGTTTCTTTATAATTCAATATAATTATTTCCATTATCTTTTGGGGAGCAAATAATACCCATGGTGCGAAATGCGTCATTTTTATGTTTAAAAGAAAGTATTTTGGCTAACTTTATGTATAAAATAATTTTTTTAAATATGCATTACAGAATAATTTTTCATAACTTTTTTGCTGGACAGTGCTAAATATTTGTCAGTATTATTGTTCGTTTAAATTATTTAAATTATGTTATTTTTTTGTTGATACTAAAATTTTCATTAGCAACGTTAAAATTTAATTAGGACATTAATCTTCATATAATATAATTTGCATACAAAATATTTTTGAGTAGATTCTCATTTCTGTTCGTTAATTTGGTTTTTAAGTACTTTTTATTTTATTTTTTTTTTTTTTTTATTAGGAACCTTCAGTTTAACTATTTTAGTTCAACAATTACAATATTGATAGATATTTTTAAGTATTATTTACGGCATTTAATGGGGTCTTTAATTATGTAGTCATCCAGTCTCAAGAATATTAAATACGCACGTCATCAAGTCGTATTACATAAAATTGAAAAAAAACAGGTTCAAATACACATTGGATTAACTTGTCAATAATGATATTTTATTATTTTTCTTTAAACCCTTTTTTATTAGGGATAAATTTTATATTTATAATAACCGACTAGTTATACTGTACATTTTTTTTTTATTCACCGTCTAAAATAATTTACAAATGGGGTTTAATAATGAAATCAGAACCATTAGGTTATAAACTAGGAAACTATAAGCCATTAGCTTATAAACTGGAATTATACAAAATACATTACTAGTCAACATTTTTCTAACTCCTTTTGATAACTAAATTTATCTAAATTTTCCACTCATTATTTTGTTTTGGATTTGATTTTATTCTACACAAATGGAATTTTAGTGAAAAAATATGTTCATTTATTCACGTCAAATATTAGCTTGCTTTATTATAACTCATTTGTTTAACACTCCATAAAGCTATTGTATAAACATATTTAACCGTTGACACACCTTAACAGTTAATTTAAATGATTTATCGCTTATTCAAAATGTAATACGCCCATCTCCATAATCTTATCCGAGGAGCAAAGATTACCGATGGTGCGAAGTATGGTGCTTTGAGAGTTCAGTTTTCTCTCTATTCAATTTATTCTCGCGTTGGCTAGGTACTAGTTACCACAGAACACATATAGGTATCCATGGTTCCGTTATTAAGTTTTTTTTCAAATTACTGTTTTCGGTGTGAATTAAGTAAGAAAATTTTAGTATAATTCGTTTGAACAGACCAGAAACAATTTACATAACTTAGTATATTATAATACAATAATACCGATTTGAAAAACGAATGAAAGTATATGAATACATACTTTAAGGTGATGATTGATTCGATGGCAAAAAAATGTTCGATTGATAAATTTACGATAATATTATGTATTGTATAATTTTTATTATAAAATTCAAAAATTCTTGAACTTCATTCTTGACTTACACCCAAGACATATTTAACAATAAATTATTATATTTTGTATATGTGAATATATACACAAATAAATGTTTTAATATTTTAATTACACTTTTTAAACTATAAAACGTTTATATGTTATACATTGTTATATGTTATATATATAATATTTTATAAGTCAAAGACCAAAGTTAAATGTATGAAAATTCGTTTATGATTGAAAAAGTAAATGTTTTTACAAATGCATTAAGTAAAATATAAAAATTAATTGAAGTAAATATTTAATTGTGTAATTAATAAACATCTTGACATAGTATAAAATCAAAGTCTCCACAGTTATAATTAGTTTTCAACAAAAACAATCGATAAAGAATGAGTATGTTTTTACATTATTAGCTACTTATTCGTAGACATTTTTTATTTATCATTTCATGTTTTCTGAACATTAATGATGTGTACAGACATGGTTATATTTTTATTTATTGACTTGAGCCAATTTAAGACATTAAAAATGTTTGAACGATTCACTTAAAACTTAAACTTGATAACATTATCAAATTTACTTATTTATTATTAATTGTTTATAATTTGACCTGATAGTGACGGGTAATTTAGATAGTAAATAAAGCTGCCCTTGTGCCATACATCTAGTGCAGGTATTTTAATACCATAGAGCAATATAGTAATGATAAAATACTAACCTAAATTTGCCTAGCCAAGATTTTACGGAGCTCATTCAATTTCATCACGAATAAAAACGTTTTTGAATTTTTTTATAAACGTGAGTTAAGACCGCGTTCGTATGACTGTCGGTGGTTATGACAATAAAGACAACTTCGTGACAACTGATTTCAAAATTACTTATCAAAGTGAAATTGTTATGAAAAAAAATGTATGGGCAAATATAAATATGAATAGTTAATAATTGCTATGCAACTTATTACAAGCTTCATACGAAATCGTCCACGTGAAATCAGGAACAAAAAAAAATGTGTGCCTAGCCAGAAAACATAAGTATATGGATATAATATAGATAATATATACGATCTGTGCAAAACAAATTATAAACAAAAACAAATATCTTTCCTTGGTCAGGTCATTTTCCGAATTTACAAAACTTCGTAAAAATACGTTTTTCCGTTACATACTTGATAAATATATACACTTTATATTTTTTGAATATTAAAATTTGTAAAAATGTCATACTAAATTATACTAAATATTGTATAAGAATTTTTAAAAAATCACATTTATTTAATTTCATTTCTAGGATTATTTTGAATCACACACTTGGTTGATTATAAGACTTACGAGTGTGAGCTGATTTATTAAGTTAGACAATTTTTATGTGCAACTCATATGACCACAATAAACTACAAAGTAATCGCTATAGCTGTTATGTATGATGTGATAATTCGATTTATATATTTTTAGAAATTTTCAAATAAAGTCATCGATTATACATTAAAGATAATGTCACGCTTCTTAGTGTTGGAATTTGAAAAAATACCCTCTAAAACTCCATACGCTACTAAATTTTTGAAAACAGTAAAAATAAACTACGAAAATATAAAACAAAATTATTGTTTTTAATAATATTACTTTATTCTATGAATTTAATTGACAATCATAAGTTCAATTTTATTTTAGCGGTTCGTCTATGAATCTGATTTCTGAATGAAATTGTTTCATTTCTTTGACATCTTTGTCTCTCCTTGCTCTCTAGAAAAATAATGACGATTAATAATATTTTAAAATCTTATTTGTTTGTATACATTTTATTATAAATATGAGTTCAATAATTTTTCTTTTTTATTCCACATTTCATACAAATATTTACTACACGAATTTTAGCTCTTAGTCACAACCAAAGAAGTTTTTAAGAAACACGAGTGCATCGATTTATCATTGAGAATGACTCCAAAATTTACAACCACCATAAATTAGTCCTCGGCAAAAAATGTCGGTTCCAGCGTTAACCATCTCTACACAATATGCTTATGAACTTTAATTTTAATTATTGAATTTTGTTTTAAATTTTCCACAACCAAATTAATTAAGTAACCTAATATTTATCGTATTTAAAAAAATATATACATATACATAGTAGTTTTTATATCACAACTTATAGAATAATATTCAACTTAAATATATAATAATCATTACCTGTAAGCAAATTATGTAATAGTTAAATGGTTCATCGCAAATATTTCCACAGGCAGAATTTGAATTGCAGTGCAATGAGTTTATTATTTTATAGCAACTTTTTAAAGTGAATTGAAATCCATTACATCCTCCATTTAAATTATCCATTTTTAATTAAATTTTAGGAATGAAAAATACAATTAAAAAATTTAAATTTATAAAATATATATCGCAGGAACTAAACTAATGAATGTTTGATATTAGACTGAACTAGCTTTATAAAATTAAACAATAACTAATAATAATTATGAATTTGTTATTGTCATTTATAACTCATTAAATATTAATGGGTAAAACATGTCAACATTTTCGTTTAAATACATTCTTAAATGCACATTGAACGTTGGATTTACACCAAAATTTTATAGGTAAACATGTTAGAATGGTGTCTGTATTTAACACACATAAAACATAAAAATGCAATCAAAGCGTAACTGAAGTTATCAACTTACCGGTATGCTTGAAAATTGTGTATTATATTTTATACAGTATCAATATTGTGATTAGAGATTTTTTATTTTTTTTATCAATAAATTCGTTGGAAAATTAAAAAAACAAAATTAAATTAATATTGAAAATGTTTTATAAATTACCTTTGAAATTAACTATAAATAATTGAGACAACTATTTAAACAATTAAACCAGACTTTGCTGCAAATTATAAATGAAACAACTTGTGTATAATAAAATGTGTCGTTTTGAGAAGTAAAAATAATAATAATAGTACGAGTAATAATGGTCAAATTTCGTGAGTCGATTCACATTATTAAGTTTTTTATCACATTATTAACCACGACATTAAGCTTGGTGTATTGTATTCAATGCTTGGTAATGTATAGTGTGATGACGAAAAAATATTGTTTTAAGAAATCAGGATTCACTACGTATGCGGAATTTCATTGAGCATATTTTAAATATTTTTAGGTTTTGGTAGGTGCCTAATAGGTATTTGACATTTTTTTATATGAATATGGTTTTAAGTTTGTTATTTTCATAATTTGAATGAGCTATTATAATCATATTAACAATAATAACAATTAAAAATATTCTACAAGTATTTCATGAAAAAACAAAACTTATAAAACGTGTTTTTTCTTTGGATTTTAATTTCAAAATTATAAAATTATAACGAGATTCATTGCTCATCATTTTATTTTTTATTGAGTCTTATTGTATATCTGTTATATCAAATGGACTATAAAATATTCTGGGGAAAAAGAGTTCTGCTCCCAAATTCTTCATACATTATAGCCTTGAGGTAAACCTATCCAATGTTCCTTATTCAATAATAAGTAATTTTTTAATTATTTTTGGTGACGCCGTAACTTGAAAACGGCTTGACCGATTTGACTTAATTGTTTTTGTTGGCAATAGTTTAAGGAAAGTTTTTACGGAAAAAACATTAGAAAAGTTACACGAGTGTTATCTACTAATTCAATTTCTAAAAGGTGACTTATAAAAATATAAATAAATGATTATAATAATACTATAATACTGATATATATATATATATATATATATATATATATATATATATATATATATATATATATGTATGTATGTATATATAATCAATATACAATGATTATAATAATAATACCTATGAAGAGATAATACCGATGAAGAGACCTAAGTACCTCTATGCACCTATTTTACATAGAGTAACTTAGGTTTTCTATGTTTGGGACGTGAACAATATTGTTTATCTTTGTCCGAGAGAATTATTTTCTTTACTCATTAAAACCTATTTTTAAATTGATTCAACTTTCATGTAATTTTCAATTTTCAATTTAATATAAAATAAATATTTTCATAGTGATTGTAATTTAAATTTAAATATATTGAATATATCAGGTATTTAGTTAACATGCCATTTTGAATTCATTTAAAAATTTGTTTTTCTACTCATTTATTACTCATCCTATTAAATATTCTTGGCCAAGACAGGACTACGTCTGTTGGGTAACCTAGGATATCTGTAGAAATTATGTATATATATTTATACAAATTTCATAATTCAAAGTCTAAATATTGTTCAGTATAAATTTATATTTATTTGAAAAATAATATTGACTCACTAATTTAATATGAAATAATAATGATGGTCATATGCGCCAACCGAAAAGGTTCTAAGAGTGTTTAGCACCCTAAATTTTTTGCTAGCACCCTGAATGCTGTGATTATACGTACGATTCAACTTAACACAATATCTAAATAAAAATTTAAAAAATCATTCGTTATAATTTACGTTAAATCTACATAGGGATATATTTAAAAATTAAGTATTATTATATTTGATCACAATTTAGTTTGTATTCTTTTTTGGTTTCATTATTATACGATAACAACCCTCCGGCAGCTCGACAAGTAAAGATAATGTCATAGTGGGCAGCACACAATGTCGTTTGTTACCTTATAATAAAAAAAATAAAAAAACGTGTCCACTATTTAGAGATTCCCGCTGTCCAGAGGGAGAAATTAAGTGTATTTCGTATTGTCGTTCCTGAAATACGTCGGCCATTTTGAGATATTCACTATTAAGAGGTATAACACATAGCACATTTACGGCATTAATTAATGTTGTTTTTTTTTTTCAAATCATAACATAGGTACATAATACACTTGTTTGAATACGAATCAAAACGATTATCTATCTCTTTATAAACTAGATATCTTTAAATGAAATATTCCACTAGCGAAATAGAGTATCAAATGACATCGAAGCAAATTGACGGAGTTCAATATATTTAACTGAACGCACTAACGTATAAAGTAAACAAAATTACAATCGATAATTGTTTGGTTTTCGGCAGGGGCGGTTACGTTGCAAGACGACGATGACGTTCCTCCGGCAACCGACTTCTGGACCTGACCGACCCGCGGTTAACCTAACCTAATCTAACCTAAAAAAAAAAAATATATATATATATACGAGTGCATAATGCGACCGACGATGTGTCACTCACGCTCGTTGCCGACCCGACGACACTGGCGTGGTGTTCATGACGCGGAGTACGCACACCATCGCCGGGTCCGTCGTGGCCACGGTCGGTCGACGGGAAAAGTTCCACCACGGCGTCCACGCGTCGTCCGCGGCAGTACGGCATGGTGGCCGCGGTGTCCACTCGTCGTCCGCAGTAGCGCGACACGGTGTCCACGCTTCTGTCGTGGTCGTCAGCGGTGACGGGGGGCAACGGCGAGTGCTGGTCGCGGCCACGATTTAAGCGTAACGGTATATATCTATATTCTACATTTCTACGTGTGTGTATTGTAGGCATGTGATATTTTAATATACTTTAATATTTATGTTACAACCAATATGAAGATAATATATCCACCTTGGTTACAACCACGATTTAAGATTAAACAGTATAGCCATATTAAAAAAAAAAAAATACCCAATTTTTCAAAGGAAAAAATGACGTGGGTAAATACCCTGGTATTTACCCAAAATATATTTCTTACCCGTTGGGTATTTACCCACAGCCCATCACTAGTCGCGGGCGTACGCCGTGCCACAAGGCGACGGTCCTCGCGGTCGTCGAGTCCACGGTCCACAAGACGAGCACGATAATCGCGGTCACGGTAAGGTATATCGTCGCGTGTAAATCCGCCGTGTTTGACGTCTGTAAACATCGTAATAACGAAAAAAATGTATGGGTTCGGTTCTGTTCGGGTTCGATAACTTTAGCAAAAGTTCGGTCCGAGTTCTGTTCGTCCTAAAAAATCTGGGTTCGTTACATCACGATAGATTAAACTTTAGTCAGCACCCCTTAAAATGTGGGTCTTGTTGCGCCAATGATGGTCATATTATACCGTCCGGCCAATATTTATAACGTATAATAAACTAATCGATTTTCTTCCAGTTTGAATTTGAAAATCACTTCAAATTACCAAATGTATGCAAATATCGCAGACACGCCCGTCACATTAATAATACACTTAGTAAAATTATTACCAAGTTGTACACGAATAATTCCGAGAATCCCGCAAAACGTCATATCGTATTATTTGACTTGTAGAGTGATACAATTATTAATGTAAAACAGTGGTCGTTTCCTTGATAATAGATCGCGTCTCCGATTGGTGAAAAGCAGAAAAATGAAAACCGATACGACTACCGATACGAGTGATTGTTACGAGTACATGCGTTTGACACACGTATTAGCTGTGTGCTGGGGACTACCTATTACCCGGAGACAGGTGAATGATAACGACGCTCATGACGAAGACACGGTTGTACAAGGTAATATTAATGATGATGTATGGCATTTTAAAAAATGTAATATTATAAAACCCTAGGCCAGACAGAACGTATTAAATACAACAAATATATCATACCGACGATGTCCAACACAATAATGCCGCTAATGCCTATACAATACATTAGAACTAGGTTTTAATGTGATGTATTAAATGGGGATTAATCACATAATACAGTTCAAGCTGTAGTTCATTTTCTTTTCGTTTACGTCACCGTAAATTTTTTTCCCTATACGTTTTCGTTAGACACGGGAAATCATATCTAGGTACTCCTCAGCCGGATGACTGTATCTTTCTTTTCCTACTACCTATTGTTTTATCAAAGAAGTATCTTCTACAGCTCTGTAGTTGAATCACATAGACATCGATGAAAATCGTTTTACACGGTACGAGTCTTTAGATCTAAACGCCCAATCGAATTGGTGTAAGTACAAGAATCAAGCCAACATTTTTTTCTACAGACATATTTTAACATAAGCATTCTAGTTTTAAAAAAAAAAGTGATGTACACGTATTTTATAGACATTAATGAAAACATGTAAAAATTAAAGTATTAAAATTTAAGTATTAAAGTATTAAAGTATTTATTTATTGATATGCGATTAAATTGGTAATTTAGTCTAACTATACCAAACATTGAAACATATACCTAACTTACTGCTATGATTAAGTCATATGTGTATATATATATTGAAATTCATCTGCGTAATCGATAAACAAAATTATGAAAGCAAGTTATTGTATTACAATTATTGTACTACGTTAGGAGGCAATACGATTTTACATCTATTGTGGTTATATTATTTTAATGCCGGGTTGCATGAAAACAGTTCAGTAAACTGTTGACAGGATAAAGTTATCGATTCTGTATAATTCAAGTTATTGAACAAATTGCGTTGCATGAAAATATTGTAAAATTTTACAGTTATGAGGTTAAAACCAATAACCTGGATGACATTATTGTTAAAATAAATTCTATCCAAGTTTTTAGCATGGATAAATATGAAAACATTAATTAAATATCATAAAAACAAAAATTTAAATGCATAATCACATTTGTTTTTATGTGATAACAAAATTATTGTATATTTTGCTGATAACAAGACAAATAAACCATGCTATAAATTTTACAGAACAAAAATCTGACCAATAACTTATTGGTTCGATAACTTTATTTTTGATAAAAATTATTAATTTTACTGAACGGTTTTTAATTTTACAGAACCGATAACGCGTTATCGGTTTTGTTAAATTTCATGCAACCCAGCATAAATGTATAAAATGGCAGAGCAACCACGTTCCAGTACCGTAACAATAGGTCTTATCCTACAAAAATTAGTATCCAATTAAAAAATAACGTTATAACAACTATTACAGTACATATTAAAATTAATTTTATATGACCATACTATTGCGTTATATTTAATCAATGATATTACATACCGGAATCAGAGTTTTCTACTTAAAACATATGCAATTTTTCATATTCTTTGACTTAGTCGACAACTCTAAAAGCTTAAAATAATGTACTTCGTAAGGTGTCAGTCAATTGGAAATATTGTGCACATAAAAAACAGGAAACTTGCGAACAAATCGCTTGAATAACTAAATCACGTGCAAACAATTAATGCTTATTACTTTTCAAAAAAAAAAAAATTTTTATAAATCGTGGTGTTCGTGATTAACTGCTTATCCTCTTATCATAAATCTTCCTCTATGGTCACATCAGACACGATTATTTATTTCTTAACTATTTGGTTCAAATGAGTTCGTGTTGTATATTATATCATTTGGATTATAATATGGTATGTCGACGATATTTAAAACTTTAAAGTTTAAACAATACAATTAAATACTCACCGATTTTGAATGAAAAAACTTTTTTTGTACATTCGATATTTTACCGAAAACACTCATATGTAAAAAAAAAATCTGAAATATAAGATATTAATAATAACTGTAGGTGGCCCGTACACATTTTCTCAAAAGAAAAATCATTAAAGCAGTTCAAAAATTAACAGAGATGTATGACCGTTCATTGAAAAATGATGAAATTTAACACATGTTATCGTCAGGGGAATAATTCATGTTTATTATTTACTCGTATCTTTCATATTATATACATACACACTATACTAGTAGTACTAGCAGTGGTCTTTTGATTAAACCACTAAATATTTTTTTTACGTTTCATTCAGTTTTATTCTTTTGTAAAGCATTAAAATAAAAAAACAATAAGGCATCGTGCACTCCTGGACTTATGACAAATATTTTGGTGCCCATATGAGTGCATTGTCAAAAAGATAGATCATTATTCTCGGTTCAAAATCGAACGGTGTTCTTAGTGTATTAATATAAGAAATGATAAAAACAATAATAATAACAGATGCCTAGTATTGACCAAAGCGTTTTCTTGCACAGTGTTTTTTCCAAAGTCATTAGACGGTGATATCATGTAAATAAATAAGGAATAAATCTAGTATAACTACCCCACGTTTTTTGATTTTTTTTTCTGTCCATTCCAACAAATGTGTTTCGAAACGATGATGCGAAAAAGAAAAATTGACAGGGAACAATAGCTTTTCAGTTTTGAGCATTTCAAAATTTTTGATGTAATATTGAAAAACATAATATGTTTTAAGAGAAATAATTTTCTTGAAAAGTAGACCGCGCTTGTTCGGTACTCGCTCACTGCACTCACTCGGCGCCGTCACTACGCACCGATAATCAAAAATATCCCCGGGTTTGTTATGAAAAACCATCTCGGGCGTAATAAGTCGGGTTTATACCGTTTCACTTTCTTATAAAACGGTAAAAAAAAAATCGAAAAGTTATCGTGAGATCTGCAGAACTAGGAAGAACAGCTGTCAATTTTCTCCAGCGCATTACCGTCAAACTATGGAATTCACTTAAAAATTCTAGTAGAAAAGTAACGCGTATAAATTACTGACATTTCAAATGTTCGACAACTCTGAAACCGACGGTTTTCGAAAATTATTTTTCGCGTCGTCGTTCTCGGTGCATAAGACTACACGTTTTTAGAAGAAAAAAAACAAATAAATAAAATAATAAAACCAAAAAGCCCGGGTCGGCCCCGGACCAGACTCGCGCGGCCGTGAACAACTAAAAGAATTGACAGTATTGTGCTCAAATGAAAATATCTAGATATAGATAAAATATATGAAATTAAAATTATCTAGATAAAGATAGATACTACAAAAATTTAATTTATCTAGATATAGATAAATAAAAATTATTTTTATCTAGATAAAACTGAGATAAAATGTTTGTATTAAATATAAAATAATGAAAATAAAAATTTAAAACGACAACTTATGTTTTTTTAACATAGTTTTTAAACTTTGGAGTCTCTAGTTTACATGTTTTTAATTAAATTGTAATAGCACCTGGTATAAATATAAAATGATACAAATGATATACAGCTAACTAATACTACACATATTTATTTTTTCTTAAAGTTGAAATAAATACACACTTTTCCGAAATATTTTTTTCTTATACTTAGAATAAAGTAATTTAATATTCGGTAAATATTAAAATGTAATAACCAATGGTACTTCACCTAGTATCAGGTCAAGCTAATGACTTACATGTTATAATACAATATTAAATATTTTACTGTTTCAGATGAATTCCAAGACTAGAAAAATGTTTATATTTATAGATTATGTCTCATAAATATAGGTGGCCATTTCATATCCAAATTTATATTTTATTGCTATAATCATCGCGAATCGATTACACTGAGTTCAAACTATGCTCTTTATGGAATATTTATCTAGATAAATTTATAGATACATAACTATTATTTTCATCTAGATGAAAATCAGATGAAAATTTTCGTTTTTATCTAGATAAGATAATTATATAAAGTTATCTTTATCCGGATGAAGCATCTAAACAAATTTATCTAGACAAAATTATCCATGGCGCGACACTGCGAATTGATAACGAACCGTTTGACGGCGCCGCAGGACACGTGTACGCGTTCGACCGGCGCGCCGTGCCCGTGTGGCTGGCGTACGCGGCGCTGGACGCGTTCATCGCGTACTACAACTACCGCGAGGCGTCCGGCTACGTGGGCGCGTCGTTCAAGGCGTGCTTCGAGGAGTCGTACTGCGTGGCCGTCGTCGAGCTGGCCAACCGGAACGTGGGCCCGTTCTCGGTGCTCGCGTGCCTCATGCTGCACGGGCGCGCGCACAAGGCGGCAGCGCTGGCCGGCACCGAGCGCACGCTCGCGTTCCTCCGGGACACGGACGCCGAGGACGACGACGCGGTCCGCCCGTCCGCCGCCGTCAAGTACTACTCGGCCACGCTGATGGCCGCGTACGGCGCGTGCATATGGCTGTACGCCGCGGCCGTTCCGGCCGCCGTGGTCGCGCCGTACTGCGTCAACGCGCTCACGCAGACGGCCGTGTACAACCTGGTGCTGTTCCACTACTACGTGCTGGAGCGCGGCCTGGCCCGCGTCAACCGGCTGCTGGAGGCCGCGGTGCCGACGGCCCGCGGTGCGGCCGCGGCCCGTCCGCTGGCCCGTCTGGCCGACGCGCACCGCCGCCTCGGCCGGCTGGCCGACCGCGTGAACCGCGCGTACGCCCCGGGCCTGATGGTGCTGTGGCCGTACAACGTGGTCCGGCTCATCATGGTCGTGTTCCGCGTCGTCGAGCTGTCGGCCGCGGCGCGGGCCGGCGACGCATTCGCGCGCACCGCCGCCGTGCTGATCGTCGAGCACGTCGTCGAGGTGCTGCTGTTCCTGTTCCACCTGTCGTACTTCTGCACCGTCGGCGACCGCCTGGCCGAGCAGGCAAGTGTTGTTCCCCCGTCGCCGCCACGCCGCCCGGACGGCGGTGGCCGTCGTCGTTCGGGACTTCGCAGGAAAAATTGTTTTGGATCCATAACCTGTTATCGCTTATGACGCCAAATCTGTTATGGCGTTGAATACTGATGATTGATAATAATAAAAATGTCACCCACCTATGATTTGAATTCTATTTACAGGTTACCAGGTTTTAAAATTTGAGACGGCATGGACTGTTTTTACATCAAATTCCTATTTTATTTTAAATGTGTGTATAGGTAACACACAGATAGACAGATTCAAAAGAAAAAAAATCAGAAACTTCCGAAATTTTAGTAAATGTAAAAAAAATATATAAAAAATAAACCAGATTTTTTTCTAAAACAATAAAAAATAATTATAATTGTCCAAGAGTACCCTCTAAAGAAGCAAATATATAATTAGAAAATTCTTAAATGACCCGACTACAAGTGATGTATTGAATATTCATTCAACTAACGATCATTCTTATGGATAAATGTCAATTATTATTTAAATGTGCATTTGAATACAGTTTTATAATAAGAAAAATTGTTTTACACATCTATATTACAAATTTAATTAACATATAAGAATAACGTTCAATCCATATATCTATATGATTCAACCAATATTAGACAATCGCCGTGATAACAGATTCGACGTGATAAACTGATAACCAGTCATTGATCCAAAACATTTTTTCTTGCGAAGATCCACTCGTCGTTCGGGCGCGTGTGCGGAATTATTATTCTTCGGACGGGGTTTTGAGTTGAAATTAATAGTTTTACTGGAATTAAAAAATATATACATATATAATTATATATAACAGTATTTTAATTTTTAATTTTTAATTTTTTAACTTATAATTTCGGGAGAGCGGTTGAACTGTGTCCGCTTTTTAGGAGCGTCTCCGTCCAAGAAACGTTACGTGGTAAAATTAATCTCTAACCTATGCCGGACTTCATTAAGTGCCTTATTCTACACTATCCACAGATTATTCATTAAAACCAGATGGTGCGCTTTTGTGGTTTTAGAAAATGCGAATCGACCAATACTTTCTTGACTAATGGTCACTGACCGTATCCTGGTTATTAAATAATTATACTGCATTATTTTACCTACCCAACCCCCAAAAAGAAATACCACAAACTTTGTGTAAAAAAAAATCCAAGTATAAAAAAACAACAGCTCTAAAAGTTATTATATACAATTTCATAGCTAAACTTTTGTACTCTAGTTATCGTTTATGTTGGAATCGTCTGCTAATAATTGAACTTAGTTTGGTGTCTCGAATTAAAAATTTAAAAATACTCTAACGTTTCCACTCTGTATTGGGTGCACGAAACAGTGTAGTAATAATCAAATATTTTATGGTTACCAATCTCAGTTAAATTATTAATAGACAATTTAAACAAAAATGATAATTACTCTGCTAAAACATTGTCAGCATGTTAAGGTATGAAATGTAATCACAACTTTTAGAGTTTTTTTACATGTAGATTGATGTAGTGATTTTTTTTTATGTTCTTATTATTATTATTGTTATTGTAAATATTGTATTTGTATACTTTTTATGATTTCATGAACATAGAATGTTCGTTCGTATCTTATTTTACAGCTTTGGGCACAGAGATTAAAAATTCATACAAATATCTACGTTATCTTCTGGCCGCTATAAATGCCACTTCTCCATTTAGTTGTGCTGAGTATAAAAAGCATTGTACGGTAGACTAGTAACACTTGTTGCGTACGTGTTATTTTGATGTCATGAACACATTCATTTAATTTTTTTTTAGTTTGACTCGTCTAACTCCAAATGTGATTTAATGCAATTCGTTTTTAGAAACAACAAAAATGAACACATGAAATTGGTCCTAAGCCATTGATATTGTTCAAAAACTCAAAACGATTTGAAAATATCAGCATTTTCATCTGCGTGAAATTTCCAACCACATTATTGGATTTTTAAACTAAATTATTCAACTAGGAATTTGTTGAACTTCTGGAATACAATTGTTTTGTAAATCTTGATGCTTTATGTAACTATTCCCGGCAAATTGTCCCGCATTGTGTTGCCTATTTGTTCATTTTAAGGGTTTTTTCTTTATATTTAGCGCGACCCTTCCAGGTTGTTGAACATTTAGTACATTATAATATCTAATTTAATTTGAATATTTCGATTGTTTACATTTTTCATAGGTACATCATTTTAAGTATAATTATAATATTTTATGAGAAAAATAATTTATACAATATATATTTTACACAGTTAATATGATTTGAAAAAATATTCTCTCATCAGGCAATTGCAGCAATAACTACTCTAGTATAAAAAAAGCACCATCAGGTTTTATCTAATTTTTAACCATGCATTACATTCAATATTATATAATAATTTATAAATAATCTTCGAAATTGCACATATAATTAATGAATGATTTGTAATAAACAGGCTAGAAGAACCTCAGCGAGTTTGCAAAAATTTAAACTTATTCACGCGGAATCCCATCTGGACTTGGAGGTTAAAAAAATGGTTGGTATTGAAATAATGTATTTTTTCACTGTTACAATTTGTATTGTTTGATTTCAAAATGAATGATTTATTTTTAGATTAACATTTTTTGGATACAAGTAAATGCTAGAGAAGTAAAAGCGACTGTAGGAGGATTTATTATTATTAATCTGAACTTAATGAAATCAGTAAGTAACACTTACATAATTTACATTAATTACTTGAAAATTTAAATTTAAATGTAATGATCATATGCATTAAGTACATAATTTTTTCTTATTTTATTTCTCGAATATGAACACATATTATTAGTAGTATGGTTTTGTATGTTCTGAGTCCATTTGAGAAGCCAAATTTTTTCGGTTTGGCGGGCGATTTCCACCTATTTTTTACTGTATGATTTTTTTGCTCAAAAAAACGCATGTATGTTCTGGCTCCATTTAAGAAGCCAAATTTTTACCAGTTTAGCGGTTAAATTCCACCTTATTTCACCGTGTAAAAAATAAAAAACATTTTTTTAATTTACACATTATTTTTATTTCACACAAAACATTCACATACTTAAAAATATATACACAGTTATACTTCACACATAACATCCACAAAGTACATACAATTTTATTTTACACATTTTTATTTTAAGTATGCAAATACTTTTTTACAAGTATAATATACTAAGACAGTCATTTAAAAAAATTAAGATAATACATTTACACAAGTTTTTTTACTTCTCTGCTAATAGGTACATATTCTACAATACGATCTGACGATCATGTATTAAAATACAATAAGCACTTACACTATCTAGATTTTCCAAAGCTTCAATTTCTATTCTAACATCAACAGTAGAAACTGTACCTGAATCGTTCTGTTTTGAAGTATATGCTAGTTTCTTTCAACGTTGTATAATAACTAACATTAAAGTTACGTTAAATTCTTTTGTTTATCCGTACGATAATTTAAACTTGAATTTTGATAGAAAAAATTATGCATTCAGCGCCGGCGGAAGGGCAGGGCAGAAGGGGCAGCTGCACAGGGCCCCGCGCCTAAAATGGCATGTAATAATTTGTAATACTATAAATTTGTTTTTAACATTAAAAATACAAGTATGGGGTACTTCCCAACATCATGGAAGCATGCGATTATCATCACTATCCCAAAACCAGGTAAGGACCAACGATACCCAATAAACTACCGTCCTATAGCACTACTGTCCTCCCTCTCTAAAATCTTTGAGCGCGTTGTTTTAGCAAAACTTAACGCTGAAATCGGACCCAAAATCAGAAACGAACAATTTGCTTTCCGTCCCCAACACTCCACAAGCCACCAACTCGTCAGCCTAATCGACCAATTGACTACAAACTACATCAACAAGCTGCGTACAGCCGCCGTCTTTTTGGACATCGAAAAAGCGTTCGACCGTGTCTGGCACGCAGGCCTATTATACAAACTCCATACCTTGGGCACCCCTACCTCACTGCTGAATATAACTAACTCTTTCCTCACTGACCGTACATTCTCGGTAAGAATAAACTCCAACACATCTAGCAGCAGGCCGGTCCTATCAGGTGTACCACAAGGCTCTTGTCTCTCGCCGACACTCTATCTAGCCTACACAAACGACGTCCCACTCAACAACAACGCCCAGTTATACCTCTTTGCCGACGACACAATGTTCACCGCCTCGAATAGAAACCCAAAAAGAGCAGCCATTCGATTACAAAAACAACTAGACGCAGCACTAACCTGGTGCGACAAATGGCGTCTCAACATCAATGCGCAAAAAACAGTTGCGATCATGTTCAACGGTCCAAACAACTTCGCATCGCATCACCTGATCATAAACGGTCACCAAATCTCCTGGTTTCCTACGTCTAAATACCTCGGTGTAACCCTTGATCGTAATCTTATGCAGCGCCGGCGGAAGGGCAGGGCAGAAGGGGCAGCTGCACAGGGCCCCGCCATTTTAGGGGCCCCGCGCCTAAAATGGCATGTAATAATTTGTAATACTATAAATTTGTTTTTAACATTAAAAATACAAGTCCCATCTGTAGTGGTGCCTCGTGGGTTTTTAATGAAGTGCATATCAAAAAAAAAAATGTTATCAATTTATTATATTACGAATAATTTTATGAATATTTAATTATAATTTCGATAGAAATCAGAAATGCGATTGTTGTTTTAAATTTACGATGATGATTGATGAATATTATCAGCTTATATAATAATACGGGTGAGAGTAAAAATAAATTATAAGACTGACTAACAACGGCAACGGCGACGTCTAAAATAATTCGCTGAAAACAATGTAATTTATTATGTGTACATCAACTCCAATAATTCAATTATAACCCGAGTTGCGTGTTTTTCTTTCCGAAAATACGTATAGTTTATCGTATTATTATTCATTTATAGTTGAAGAATGATTGTGTACTCCTTATCTTGTATGTGATGGGTGTCCGCATGACCACGAAGACACAATCGGAGTCCACTTTCTGTTGTCATTTCATTTTTTTTTCATTTTAGAGTATTAGACAACTTATATTGGACTGTCTAGTTGTGCGATAACGAATCAATCCTAGACGTACTCTTGTTATGATTATATATGTATTTAACATTGTTTATCGGAAATCGCTCACAACTAGGTTTGTAAAATATATTATTTCTAAATAATTAAAATTATCGGTATCTGTGTTTCATTTCATGGCTGGAATTTGCCACGACGCAACGTGTGTCTATAACTATAAACTAATAGCTATTAATGTGACTTAAGTACCTAGTTAAGTTTATACTGTTTACCAATCAGTCACCAGTCCAGCAACTGTAATTATATTGGTAAGTTTTGAATATTTTTTTATTTTTATTATTAAATATTTTTCTTCTAAACCAAAATTTCCGGCCGTGATCGTGATAAATTTCGAAAATATATTAGTGGAAGTGAAAAAAGAAAAAAGAAACAACAGAGAGAAGAGTTACAGAAAAAAGAACGTGGCACTTTCGATAAATATGTTATTCGATCAAACGAAGTTATTGAAGTAGCAAATGCCGTAATTCCCACATTAGATGAAACCGATAATCATATAAATATAGAAAATAATTTAATTGAAAATGAATTAAACTTTGAATCCGATAATATTGATACAGATAAAATTTTTAATGTTGATAAAAATACGTCTGAAAAATCTATGTATAATACTCATACTGATTTAGAGAAACAAATTACTAAGGACGTTAGCTCCATACTTGACTTTAATGAGCCGGCAACGTGGCCAGAATATATAAATAACGACTTAAGAGCTGATTTTGTAAAACATGGAACTATTAAAATAACCAATTACAACTTTCCGTATAATGATGACAAACCATATCCAAGAAGCTTCAAAAAACAATATTATATTCATGGTATGGCGAATGGGGAAGTTGTAGACCGCCAGTGGCTTGTGTACTCACAAATAAAAGATCGAGTGTTCTGTTTTTGTTGCGTGCTATTTAGTCAAGGAAATTCAGAAAGTAATTTAGCTAATATCAAGGAAGGTGTAAACGATTGGAAGCATTTGTCGCAAAAGCTTTTACAACATGAACGTTCTAAAACCCACTATTTATCTTTAAAGCAATGGTATGATTTAAAAATAGGTTTAAAGTCATTGGCTACTATAGATCAACAACATTTAGCTCAAATTGAAAAAGAAAAAAACCATTGGAGAGCTATGCTTCAACGAATTTTATGCATAATTCAGTACTTGAGTAAGCAAAATGATGGATTTCGTGGGAAATCCGATGTTTTATTTACAAAAAATAATGGTAAATTCTTAGGTTTGATTGAAATGTTATCCAAATTTGATTCGGTTACAATGGAACATGTACGACGCATTAAAAATGTAGAGACCCACACTCACTACTTGGGACATGATATTCAAGATGAGCTAATCAACTTGATGGCAAATGAGGTTAAAAAAAAATCATAAATGAAATTCAACAATGTAAATATTATTCTATAATAATGGATTGTACTCCAGACATCAGCCGCCAAGAGCAACTATCTATAATGATACGCACAGTAAATATGTACGAAAATGATGAATTTTGTGTACCTAAAATAAAAGAATACTTTTTAGATTTTATAATTGTTGAATCGACTACTGGACTAAGTCTTGCCAATGTTGTTTTGGGAAAACTGAACGAATATGGTATACAAATATCTAACTGTAGAGGTCAAAGTTATGATAATGGGGCAAATATGACTGGGCAGTATCAGGGTGTTCAATCACGTATTCTCCAACTTAATTCTAGAGTTTTTTCATGCCTTGTGCATCACACAATTTAAACTTATTACTTCGCGATATCGCAAAAAGTTCAGCTAAAGCTATTACATTTTTTGGAACAATTGAAAGAATATACACAATTTTTTCCGCATCTACTTCTAGATGGGCTATTTTAAATAAGCATTGTCAAATTATGACTGTGGAGAAATGGTCCGAAACTCGCTGGGAGAGCCGTCTTGAAAGCGTTAATGCAATTCGATATCAAATGCCTGAAATTTTAAATGCATTTGAAGAAATATCAAATACATCTGCTGGTGCGGAAAGGAGTTTTTCCAAATTGAAAATAATTAAAAACTACTTAAGGAGTACTTTATCACAGTGTAAACTTACAAGCTTGGCTACTCTATCGATTGAACAAGAAATTTGTGATTCATTAGATTTTAATGAGCTGATTGAAATTTTTGCTGCAGCAAAGGCTAGAAAAAAACAATTTTGATGTTAAAATGACGTCTGTGAAGTTAGCCCCCCACCCACCACGGATCAATTCCAAATAATTTGTAACCTCATTTTTTTAATTTGTAACTATTTGTAACCAACTTTTTGAAATTTGTAACTTCATAGTTCTTGAACTATCGCTGATTTCTCAATGAGGGGCTAACTTCACGCCAGCCCCCCGACCATGCATAAATCGACCGGGATAATTTGTAACCTATAGTACTCAATTTGTAACTATTTGTAACCGACTTTTCGGAATTTGTAACCTCACCGTTCCCGAGTTACAGGCAAATCAAAATGGGGGGGCCAGCCCCCCAACCATGCGTAAATCGACCGGGACAATTTGTAACCTATAGTACTCAATTTGTAACTATTTGTAACCGACTTTTCGGAATTTGTAACCTCACCGTTCCCGAGTTACAGGCAAATCAAAATTGAGGGGCAGCCCCTCAACCATGCGTAAATCGACCGGGACAATTTGTAACCTATAGTACTCAATTTGTAACTATTTGTAACCGACTTTTCGGAATTTGTAACCTCACCGTTCCCGAGTTACAGGCAAATCAAAATGGGGGACTAACCCTCTTAATCCATTTAAATCAACAGTTAGTAGCTTATTGCGTCTAATATGTAATTTTTTTCAAAAATCAATATGGAGAACCAATTTTTCAAAAAAATTCAAGTTTTTCACTTCAAAAAACTCACAACAACTAATTATAATGTTTATGGTACTATTGGAAAGTTGATAAATAATTTACAAGTATTTATTGAAATGATATAAAACTGAAATTTGATTTTATTTAGATTTTCTTTTATTGTTTTATATTATTGTTTAATATAAAAAAGTAAATGTGGTTTTATTGTTTTCATTAAAGGATTTATCCTTTGTCTATCTCTTGATAAATCATTGTGGCATTCCCAATGTCCTTTGATTCGTCTGCAGTAGGTTATATTATGTCCAACCGAATTAACATTATTATTACCAATGAAATCAATTACTGCAATGAGTGTATATCTTAAACAAAATAATTTTATAAGAAATAGGGATTACTAAACATATTATGTTAAAATAATGTAATTATTAAATAATTGTGGTTCACGATGATTATTTTTTTTTTATGAGCTTTATGATTCTTAAACCAAATGCTGGAAAATATGTGGCGAGTCTATTGGTAAACAATTTTTATCAGTTAGATATTTTCAAATTATATTAAGTTATAATTGAAGAAAAAAAATCGCTATTTTATTCAAAAATAATGATTTATGTAAAATATTTTTTTTTATACACGTTTTAATAAATTCATATAAATTCGTATATGAAAATTGTCAATTTTTACGTCAGTTTTCAACTTTAAAATTTAGGGGCTGCCCCCTCCCCAATTTTGATTTGCCTGTAACTCGGGAATGGTGAGGTTATAAATTCCGAAAAGTCGGTTACAAATAGTTACAAATTGAGTACTATAGGTTACAAATTGTCCCGGTCGATTTACGCATGGATGGGGGGCTGGCCCTCCCATTTTGATTTGCCTGTAACTCGGGAACGGTGAGGTTACAAATTCCGAAAAGTCGGTTACAAATAGTTACAAATTGAGTGCTATAGGTTACAAATTGTCCCGGTCGATTTACGCATGGTTGGGGGGCTGGCCCCCCATTTTGATTTGCCTGTAACTCGGGAACGGTGAGGTTACAAATTCCGAAAAGTCGGTTACAAATAGTTACAAATTGAGTACTATAGGTTACAAATTATCCCGGTCGATTTATGCATGGTCGGGGGGCTGGCGTGAAGTTAGCCCCTCATTGAGAAATCAGCGATAGTTCAAGAACTATGAAGTTACAAATTTCAAAAAGTTGTTTACAAATAGTTACAAATTAAAAAAATGAGGTTACAAATTATTTGGAATTGATCCGAGGTGGGTGGGGGGCCAACTTCACAGACATGTTAAAATGTTGATTTTTTTTTTAATTTTTGTGTAGTTAACTTGTATTAATTGTACCTTAAAATTTGATCTATACATATTTTATTTTAATACGAAAAATGTGTCTGTGCATAAGCAAAAAAGTATTTATAGTTTTAAAAAATAAATCCAAATTGAAAATTGTACGTTTAATATACTTTGTTTAATTGTGTACATAAAAAATAAAATATTTTTTAGGAGTTATGTAAAAAAAAAAAAAAAAAATGTCTTTTTCTTCTTTAATTTGTATAGGGCCCATGAAAAAAATCTGCCCTGGGCCCCGCAAAATCTCCCGCCGGCACTGATCTTACGTTCACAGAACACATAAAGACAACCGTCAAGAAAGCCACCGCCGTCCGCGGCATGATGTACCCGATTTTAAACCGCTCCAGCCCCATTCCCATCAAGACAAAACTTAACATTCTGCAACTATGTATTAAACCTATATTAACGTACGCGGGTCAAGCATGGGGACCACTCATATCCAAAACAAATTGGCAGAAACTCGAAGCCGTTCACAATATCGGCCTCCACACTATCACCTCCTCCCCATGGTTTGTGAAAAATAAAATAATCCTATCTTCTACACGTACCTCCACCATCAAACA
The DNA here is from genome assembly GCA_027580255.1 of Therioaphis trifolii. NCBI lineage: Eukaryota > Metazoa > Arthropoda > Insecta > Hemiptera > Aphididae > Therioaphis > Therioaphis trifolii. The sequence goes on from CM050404.1 coordinate 131,429,635, forward strand.
AACAGTAATAACCAACAGCAAAAACCTATTTCACCGTAACTCAAATTCAACATTCGCCCACATCCGCAGTCTTGGAAAACCCACCTTAGCGAACGTCCCAACCTCAAACACAATAAAACCACGCCCCCTCCTATGGTCTAACTCAAACTAATAAAACCCCGCATCACACCACATCTCAATCAACTCGTCATAGGCAAACGCCTGGTACGAGTGCATAGGCACATCGCCGTCCTACAAGCAATGCAATGCAATGGATGATCATCAGTCTTTCAGTCTTTCATTCGTCTTCCACTAGTCAAAACATCAAACAGTGCAGAAGATCCGAAGACCCGAAGACCACAAGACATAGCCGCAGCCAGTAATCAACTCGATCAAGCGGACTACGACCTCTCGACGAAACCGGAGCAGTCAAAACAACCAGCGGAGATAATTCGATCGACAATCCGACAACGACGACGACGAAACCAGCAGAGCTCGACTAGCCAACACCGACAGGCCAATAGATCAACCGTTGTAATTGTTTCGCACCTTCAAAGGTCCGAATCCGCCCGTCACGGCCCGCTTCTACAAGCCAGCCGCGCGGTTCGGAATAGCTATTATCCTTTTGTATATTATAGTATAAATTTTAACTGTGAGTATAAATGATCACAATAAAAAGACATTCTCTTTACGCAAATAGTATTTTATTCAAGATCACGGAACGTCCAGAAACGACGATCCGTATCAGGGTTCAAAATAAAATTGTATGTTCGTAATTATTTGTGTAGACAGGTTAAAAATGTATACTATTTTAATCAGATGTCTGTGCATAGATTTATTCATAATTTGTTACAGTTACCTCAATTTATGTATAAAATTACAATATTTGGTAAACATACAGAATGTTATAAATTGTAATAGGACGGCATAACATAAATAATAGTAATGCTATTGATAATCGTGGTATCAAAACGATAATCTTAATTTTTGGTTCCTCATCGATGAGACACTCTATCTAAGATCATAATAATATTCAATTATAATAGGTGTATAATATAATATATATACATGTAATGTGTATATTGGTATTATAACCAGATAACGACGACGCGCTTGCATTTACCGATAACGACGATGACGCAACCACGCAAGCCTATTACCGGCGACCGTACGAGACAGTCACATTTTGGCGTAGTGGGGGAATTTGCGACCTCCGTCACAACGGCATGTAGGTGGCAGCACACTATTGCAATGAAATATCAAATCTAACGACGTAAACATGCTGTCGAAAAACAAACGAAAAGCAATTAAAAAATGGTTTTAGAGTAAAATTACCTATAATAAATGTTGTAGAGAACAAAATTTCGGAGGGAACCTCATCGGGGTTTTGTATTAATACAAATACACAGCTCGATATTAAAGGCACAAAAACCTTTTTTTTTACATTTTTAAAATACTGTAACTTTTTTACTGCTTAATATTTCGAAAAACACCGATGACGTTCCCTCCTAAATATTGTTCTCTATACATTTCATAATTTTATATTTTTACTCTAAAAACACTTTTTAATGCCGTTTCGTTTGTTTTTCGTAGACGTGTTTTCACCGCTGAAAATGACCAGTGTGACATCATCTGAAGGGTTTTTAATTTTAAAGAACCGATAACGCGACAACCCAGCATGAGTATTGAAACACTACAGTTGTAAATAATATATATATATATATATATATATATATATATATATATATATATATATATATATATATATATATATATATATATATATATGCTGTTCTTTCAGTGAATAATATTATCGGTATCTACTATCTATAAATCTACTGCGAATGTGTTGAACGCTTTTCCAATAAGATTATCGTATAAACAAATCGCCATTGTAAGAGTTTCTAAAACATCGAATTTTCACATATCGATAAACGCGAAAGTAACACTTGTGATGTACACCTTCACTTTACAAGAAAAAAACATTTTGAGAAACACTTTATGCATCATTTATTTCCTTCTTATTTTGATGAAGGGCCAATGTTAAAAATAAAAAAAAAAATATTCTATATTGTAAATCAAAAATTAAATTATCTAATAAACAGATTTTTTATTGCAAAATAATTGATAAGCAAACTTTAATTTCAAATTTATTTTTATAATTTGATTTATTATGTTATGAAAACGAATTTATCTTAATTGTTTTAGAATTGTATTTGATTTATTTTTTTTTTTTTATCTGTAGAATTAAATTAAATTACATATTTTCCAAATTAAGATCTGGAATTGAAAAAACTAAGTATTTTAATACTTATTTCTAATTGTTATGCTATACAAGAATATAAAATGAAAAAAAATGTCAAACATATTATTGAATGTGAAAAAACGTCAATCCATATTCCATGGGTCAGATCTTCATTATACACCCTGTATTTTTTTCAACGGAGTACGGTGTTAGAATCGTATTAAAAAAAAAAAAGATAAAAAACTGAACATCACCCACCACACAGTTAACTGTAGTTCAAACCTCCCAAGAAGTGGAAATTTGAGTGCCTATTGCATACCACGTACATGCGATATTTACAACGCCAGTGTTAGTGGCTGAATCAACACTTAAGGAAGGATTTATATTGTTGTTTTGTCTATTATTCCCATTTGAACGCTTCATTTCGTACATTTTTTAGAAGAAATTTATCATTTGTATATATGTATCGATATTAATTTCATTAGAATTTTAGACTTATATACATACGAAAAAAAAAATAGAATAATTAATCCGAATAAAGTACTAGCAATTCGTAATCATTAAATATAAGCAATGTGTAACTTTGAAGAGAGTGTTGTTAATCGACTACTTTAAATTGTATATTCTTAACTTAATTAAACTATTATACTGACAAAAATATTGACCTTACATTTAAAATATGGGGGACGGAGTAGCCGAGTGGAACTAGGCGTCACTGCTGACGTACACTGTCGCCTGTTCAAACCTCGGTCACAGGCGGCTCTCTCTCTCTCTGGGCAGGCCACTGTCTAAAGAGAGCGGCCGCCATCTCCCCTGTGCAGAAGGCAACGGGAAACCACTGCACATTAAACCCTTCCTTCCCACGTAACAACTTCTTCTTAGGTGCAAACCAACCCTCAGGTTGTAGATCCTAAGAAGAATGTTGCAAACCAACCCTCGGGTGGTAAAAAAAAAAAAATTTAAATATAATTGTGTTATAACAGAATCATTCTGTTAGGGAGTGAGGAAGAAGAATGTGGTGAAACAAACCTTAGGATTGATAACTAAAGAAGAAAAAGATTCCGAAAAAAATTTCACTGCGAAATTCGTCGTACACATTTATCACCATTTTTATTCATATTGTCTGCAGGTTTTTTCCTTTTTGTAAAATCTCGAGAATTCACCGCGTTTTTAATTCTCGCTCGACTACGGACCATCGTTGTATTTGATGAGCTGATTAAATAACAAAACACTCAGAACCGTGAGTAATACATCACGTGAATCATGTTTTTCTGTTTAAAACACCTGTGCGATGACTTCTTTTCTTGCAAAACAGACACAGTGCTGTGTATTGAATTTCGTTGCTGGCCTAAGGCAACACTATTTGAAGCTTACCTCCACCCAAAAAACCATGAAGTTTGTTTCCATTTATGTCATATTATTCGTTTTTCCTTATATAGGAAACTAAAAAGAAATAATCAGTAATAATGATGAGTGGAGGGAGTGTGGAAGGAGAATGCGGTGAAACCGACCTTGGGGTTGATAACTAAAGAAAAATACTTTTCTGAAAAAAAGTTTCAATTCATCGTTCATATTATACATTACCATTTTTAGACATATTCTCTGCAGACATAAATTTTTTTTTTTTATCAAAAACTCGTAAAATTTCTTTATGAACTCGGAAGACATTTTTTTTTATAAACCCGAAAATTCAAAGACGTATTTAGTTCTACATCCTACGTCATAAAATGATTGTATATACGTGCCGATTATTGTTAATAAACACTGAAAGTGTAATTGACAATATTTGCAGCACTATTTACATTTCATTGTGATTCAATCGATAAACCGTTTTTATTTTATAACGTCATAATCTTTTAAAAAAAAAAACATTTGTCAAGTACGAAATAAAGTGATGTTTTGATTTATTTTGTAAACGAAATAATTTTTCAAAAAAAAAATTTTAAATTAATTTACAAAGCCGTTTGTACAAATCGTCAAATCACAAGTTAACAAATAAGAGAACCGTAGGTTATATAAAAAAAAAAAATAATAATAATAATAATATCAAATATATAACATACACGAGATTTCCATAAAAAAAAAAAAAAAAAAAAAAAAAAAAAAGGGTGTTTTGTGAATAAAACATAATTCTGTGACTGTACATTTCAATAGAACCGTCTCAGTTGCTGGAATTTTTTGTTGAATTCACGAACCAATACATTCACCTCATTGTGCAACAACTTGCCATTCAAAAGAGTCATATATGATGTGGATTCGTCAGCGTCCTCGTTGAACACAAAGTTGTACTGGGCGAATTTCATTACAGCGTCCGACATGGCTTTTCGCAGTTTGTTCATCGCGTCACTCTCGCACGTTTGACTCGTCTTCATGTCGCCAAGAACGTTTTGCGTGTACGGAAAGCTGAAAATGGTCGATAAATCCGTTTTGAGAGCGGCCAGACCGTCGGGGAAAACGTCGTGGAATTCGTTGAAATTGAAGGCACTCTTCAGTTTCGTCAATGCCAACTCTGGAGACTCGTAATCGGATCGAACCAATAACGCATGTCTCACGGTGTGAAAAATCACCGCGAGGAAAAACTTGTTGTAAACGTCGTAGAGCGCGTACACGTTTCGCGGGTCGAGCGTCATGTTCATCGACTCCGCGAAAACGTCATCGACAGACAGCAGTTGTCGGTTCCAGTACACCCGCACCACGTTACTGTACCGCTCGACCACTTTGCTTTCTTTCACGTAGTTATCGTACAAACTTTCGACTCGCAAATAACGATCATTTTCGTCTTCGAAGATGGTCCACTCCAGCTCCGGCAAGGTGAAATCGTAGCGCACTTTGAAGAAATGCTGCATGAAAGCCCGCAGGGTAAGGCCCTCTTTATATTGCATGACTTCGCTTTTGTTCTCCAGGTACTTCTGCGTAACGGTCCGGCAGTATTTTGTCCGGTACACGTTGAGTTCGGTCATGACCCTGTTCATCACGCGTTTGTACAGGGACAACTCTTGTTCATTGATTTCGTGTCCAAGCTGTTGGTTTCTCAACAGAACGGCCACGTCGTACGCGGTCCGGCGGAGGTGCCAGTTGTCGCTTTCGTTATGGATTGCCAAAATGCTAAATTCCAATATATTTTTCATCGCTGGCATCATAGTCACGTTGGCCGTGCTCGAGTTCATTTCGCTGTTGAGAACTGCGTGCATGTAAAGGAACACGACAAATTTGCACGCCGTCGGTGTTTCCGGTTTAGTCGTGTATGCCAATGTGTCCGACCGCGAGTAGTCAGCGAGCAACGTGTACCGATTGTGCGACCCGGGCGTGTAATACTTTTCGTTTTCTCCACGCAAGTGTTTTAGATATTTTTCGGCGCACGTAATCTGATCGAAGTGTTCGAGTATGCGTTCTAATAACTGATCTGCGAGTTCCGTCAATTGGTCTGTCGAAGGTTCGACGTAAAGATCACGTAACCTGTCGAAAACCGATGTCAGTTCGAGGATGTTGCCGTTCTTGCGCAACAAGTCGAATCCTTCCGTAAAGTACGCCGGTAAAACGTCTTTGTCCGCCAGTATTTTTTCGTTGATTTCGTCGATCTTGTGCTTTGCCTCAAAACTCAAAGCGTTTTTACTCGTCGAGGCCACGATGCACAAGAGTTTCATGATCGCGGCCAAAACCAAATCGTGGTACCACGAATACACGTCCATGTCGTACGATACCAACATTCGATGCGCGATTTGACGGATCGTTATCGTGACGCCTTTCTGACTGCCCTCGTGCGATATTGCGTTCAAAACTGTTGAAGAGATTTTGTCCGTGCCGCGAATGTTCACGATGTCTCCTAAAAGTATCTGCCAGGCGTAACAGTCATTCAGCGGACCATTCGGTTCCAGTCCGGTTTTGGCAGTTATGCGCAAAAAAGCCTCCATGCTCTTGTCGTCATCGTTGAGACCGTCAACGAACACCCACACATTGAAATAGTCCGGGATCGACGACGCCCGCACCGTGGTGTAATCGCAGTGCACGGACGAGTACCGCTGCAGTTCGAAGATTTCCACCAGTAACAGCTCGATGATTTCCTCCTGAGTTTGGTTGATACCCATCCCGATGAAATTGCTCCTGGAAATCATCAGTCTGAGTTTTATTTTCAACGATACGAACGCTTTCAAAACGCTCTTGTCCATGTAAAACGATGAATCCGAGATTTTTTCCAGAAAATGCAACAATATACTTATGAAACGATCGACGTTGGACCAGACGACCGAGGCAAATTCCTTCAAATTTGTGTCGAACGTAGATTTGACGATCGGCATGTTCTGATTGATGAAATCATTGATTTTCCGTACGACCCAAAGGGCCGACTTACAGTTTATGGCGGTGTACGACGCGTAAATGCTATCCACTTTATTCTTGCTACCGTGGTATATGACTATGTTCTGCTTAGGCGTCTGATCATCGGTGTCGTCCCCCATTTCCACCGTCATCGGATATGCATTGTAGACTTCGAACACTTTTTTACTCGTTGCACTTTGATAACATTCAGAAGCGTTGTCCTCGTCCGTCTCGTACGAGTCGACGTTGTCCATTTGTTTTCGTTTATTACCCTTCTCATTCCCACATCGTGCTAACGTCAAACACAGAAACAAACCAAAGTACACGTATATCCTCATGGTTTTCATTAGATTCGGTTGAATAATTCCTTACTACGTTTCTATCGAAGTTGACAACTACGACTGAAATCGAGCTACGTCGCGATTGTTACCGTATTCCTTAGTTATGTTGTTTGACGAGCTGAGTAAATAAAATAAAAAATAAATAAAGGAACGTGTGAGACTACCAAAGAAACTACTAACTATTCTGAGTTTATCGAATTTTTTATTAAATTTACGAACAGATGTGTTCACTTCATAGAATACAACAACGCGCATAGAGTGTCATTCATTTTAGGATTTCGAAACACTTTTGACGTTTGTTATTTAGTGTTACAGTTGATTATAACGTTGAATTTATTGAATTCCTCCGAAACTTCCGATATTTTATTGTGTAATGGAGTTATTGCGTCATATCCCTCTTGTACGTGCATATGCGTGAAACTGAAAATCGTATTCATATCCGTTAGGAATGAGAACAAACCGTCAGCAAACGCATTGTGGCGTTGAAATCGAATTTCTCCTGTAATTTTGGCGGGCGTATATCGATTCCGCCGATTTGGTATCGATTCCGCCGGCTATTGATTCCGCCGGCTACTGTTCATAAAAATCATATATATCGATTCCGCCGGCTATTGATTCCGCCGGCTACTGTTTATAAAAATCATTTATCGATTCCGCCGGCTAGGTACTCTTCATAGTACGCACAAAAATAATATAGTTTAGTAAATGGTTAATCATATTATGATTTTTAACTATTTTAGTTATATGATATTTTAGTTATGATAAGGCGTCGGGATAAACCTATGTAGCTATCAGATATTTACGTACTTGGCGATTATTTTCGTTAGCGAAAATAAACGATACAATCCCGAACACAACTACCAATATCTTATCTTATTTCAGATATGACTTGCATTTTTGTGTTCCGTAGAATCAGACGTGTAATGATCTTGCGTATGTGTGTACATCATTTATTTATTAAATATGAATTTTACTATTGTTTCTAGTTTCTATTTTTGAATAGGTAATAACTTAAAATTAATTTTTTTGACTGATCATTTTTGTTATTTTGTATAATACTGTTTTATAATGTTTTATAATTTATATAAGTATATATGTGTATTATGATTATTTTTTGATCTAGATATTATTATAAATTGAAAAGTATTAAATAATAACTAAATAGTATGATTATCCATTTACTAAACTATATTATTTTTGTGCGTACTATGTATAGTACCTAGCCGGCGGAATCGATAAATGATTTTTATGAACAGTAGCCGGCGGAATCGATAAATGATTTTTATAAACAGTAGCCGGCGGAATCGATATATGATTTTTTTTTAAACCAGGTGTTTCGGCGGAATCGATAAATCCCCATTTTGGCAATTCGACCGTCAAATGGTCAATGTCCTCACCAGTGTTGGGCGTAATCGATTAATTTACGATTAAATTACGCAATCGATTACGATTACTTTAATTAATTAATTACATTAATCATTAATCATTTAATCATCTCTCAAAGTAACCAGTAATCATGATTACATATTTGTAATCGTTAATCATTATCGCCAAATTTAGCGCAAAACTGATTTTTTTTGTTAAATCCTATATCCGATTTCCAGTCTTTTTTCCAAATATTGTCCGAGGCTTGTTGATGTTCAAGTCCTGAACAAAGGTTTTTTTTTTTTTAATGTGGTCGGGTTGTCATCCGACGCTCAACCCCCAATCTAGAGGGCCAGACCACCCCAATCACTGAAGATCAGGGTGGGGCTATTGCAGCTCTCAATGAAAGGGCGGTGAGGGTGCTACATTCTCAATGCCAGTTAGAATATGTTAGTTAGAATAGAATAACATTTACAATATAATATTATATTATAATAGTTTCATGTATGGGTGTATTCGTAGATAATTTGTGTTTGTTAGATATTAGGTGTTTCACGTATGCCAGACTAAATAAGCAAATGTATATTTTTTGTTTTTTATTTTGAACAATTTACAAAGAGATTACTGATAAACTGATACAATTTTTTTATTAAATCGGCTACCAAATATCAATAAGGAATAATTCAATTAACTTAAAAATCTGTATAATCTAAACTTTAAAATCTATTTTTTAATTTTTGAGATTTAATACTTTAAACACCTTTTTTATTGAGATAAATTAACAACAACACTTGAACGATTCTGAAATAACGCATAACTGCCACGCCCGGCAGGTACTCTTGGAACAAATCGTGGAAATTCGCGGCACGGACCCCATCTCGTCGATGGTTTTGAACGTGATGTTGGACGAATAACTTATGTCGTTATAAAATAAAAGCGGTTTATCGATTGAATTTCAATGAAATATAAATAGTGCCGCCACTGCTTCTGATTCAAATTTCAGTGTTTATAAACATTAATCGGTACGTATATCCAATAATTATACGACTTAAGATGTCGAAATAAATACGTCTTTGAATCATCCGAATAATAAAAAAAATGTCTTCCGAGTTCAGAAAAAAAATTTGCAAGATTTTAATAAAAAAAAATAAAAATCTGCAGACAATTTGACCAAAAATGGTAATGTATAATATGAACGACGATTGTTGCACTTTTTGGAACTTTTTTTCAGAAACGTCTTTGTCTTTAGTAGTCAACACTAAGGTTGGATTCACCGCATTCTTCTTCCACACTTGTTCCATTTATCCCTATTACTGAATATTTCTTATAAGTTCCCTGTATGTTCCGAAAAAGCGATTTATTCCATAAAAACAAAACATGAATAAGAGATTACAGTTATGATTAATAAGCAACCAAGCAGGCATTTCTTATTAATACGTATTCAGTGCATTTAAGGGAAAACGATGCAAATGATGAAAATGGGAAATAAAATTATCGGTATTTTGGGTAGGTGTAAGCTTCAAATATTGTCGCCCGAGGGTAACCGTGTCTGGTCTGCAAGAAAACACGTCATCGCACAGGTGTTGTAAAACAGAAAAAACATGATTCACGTGATGTATTACTCACGGTTCCAAATATTTTATTATTTGATCAGCTCATCAAACACTACCATTATCCGTAGTCGGCGAGAATTAAACACGCATTTATTTCTCGATATTTTATATAAAAAAAAAAAGACCTGCAGACTCTATGACTAAAAACTATAAAATATATAAATGGCGAATTTTGCAATGAAACTTTTTTGTTTTTTTTTTTTTTTTTATAAATGTTTTATTCAATCTGTTACAAAAAGAACAATAAGAACAATTCATAGAAATATCAAATACATCGTCAGACTCTTTAATAAGAAGTGAATGTAAATCTTTAGAAAATGAAATCGGTAGTTACGAGTTTATTTTAAGTGTAATTATTTGGTATGATATCTTAGTAGAAGTTAATACAATAAGCAAAAGTCTTCAGAGCCCGAACATGGATTTAGATATTTCAGCTAGTATGTTAAGTGGGCTACTATCGTTTTTAAATAACTATAGAAATACTGGTTTTAAATCTGCAAAAACAACTGCTAAAGATTTGGCAGAGGCTATAGGAGTTTCTACTGATTTAAAAAAAAACCGTATACCAACCAAAAAAAAAATATTTTCGTATGCAGCTCAAGATGAACCATCTAAAAATGAAGAAACTATTTTTTACCAAGATTATTTTTTAACTATTGTTGATCAAGCTATCGTTTCCATGAATATGAGATTTTCACAGCTTGAATCGTTTAATAATAACTTTGGTTTTTTATATCGGATTAACAAAATAAAATTCATGGAAAAAGAAGCGTTAAGAAAATGTTGCCATGATTTACAAAATGTTTTAACTGATGGTGAATTAAAAGATATTGATGGTTATGAACTTTATGAAGAATTACTTATTTTTTGTACTATGATTTCTGAAGAAACTACAGCTTTTCAAGCTCTTACAATACTAAAAAAATGTTGCGGTTCTTTTCCAAATATTTCGATTGCACTCAGAATAATACTATCAATTCCAGTAACATCTGCTGGTGCGGAAAGGAGTTTTTCCAAATTGAAAATAATTAAAAACTACTTAAGGAGTACTTTATCACAGTGTTAACTTACAAGCTTGGCTACTCTATCGATTGTACAAGAAATTTGTGATTCATTAGATTTTAATGAGCTGATTGAAATTTTTGCTGCAGCAAAGGCTAGAAAAAAACAATTTTGATGTTAAAATGTTGATTTTTTTTTTTAATTTTTGTGTAGTTAACTTGTATTAATTGTACCTTAATATTTGATCTATACATATTTTATTTTAATACGAAAAATGTATCTGTGCATAAGCAAAAAAGTATTTATAGTTTTAAAAAATAAATCCAAATTGAAAATTGTACGTTTAATATACTTTGTTTAATCGTGTACATAAAAAATAAAATATTTTTTAGGAGTTATGTAAAAAAAAAAAAAAATGTATTTTTCTTCTTTAATTTGTATAGGGCCCATGAAAAAAATCTGCCCTGGGCCCCGCAAAATCTCCCGCCGGCACTGTATGCAGTATTATATAATATGTATGCATCGTTTCAAGAATCGTATTATGGTAAAAATGAAGGTAAACTAATATTAAGTCCAGCTACTTTTGAGTCTAAGGCACCGATTGTCGTGATAGATACTTCAAAACAGAACGATTCAGGTACAGCTTCTACTGTTGATGTAAGTGTAGAAATTGAAGCTTTGGAAAATCTAAATGGTGTAAGTGCTTATTGTCTTTTAATACATGATCGTATTAAAGAATATGTACCTATTAGCAGAGAAGTAAAAAACCTTGTGTAAATGAATTATCTTAATTTTTTTAAATGACTGTCTTAGTATATTATACTTGTAAAAAAGTATTTGCATACTTAAAATAAAAATGTGTAAAATAAAATGTTATGTATTTTGTGGATGTTATGTGTGAAGTATAATTGTGTGTATATTTTTAAGTATGTGAATGTTTTGTGTGAAATAAAAATAATGTGTAAATTAAAAAAATGTTGTTTATTTTTTACATGGTGAAATAAGGTGGAATTTAACCGCTAAACTGGTAAAAATTTGGCTTCTCAAATGGAACCAGAACATACATGTAAGTTTTTGAAAAAAAAATCATACAAACAATAATAGTGTGTAAATTAAAAAAAAAAATTTTGGCTTCTCAAATGGACTCAGAACATACAAAACCATACTACTATTATTCCATTAATTGTTTTAAGAGATTATTTTTAATAGCTATACTTAATATTATGTAAATAAAGGAAATACACAACTTTTATTTTGTACTTCATAAATATAAACCACAAAATTATATTAGTTATAAATTTATAATTAATCAGGCCTTTAATAATAATCAATAGTTTTTCAATCACATTTTAGTAGATTATTTAATTATATTATTCTTTTCATTTTAGATTTGCGGTGTCATAGCTACATATTTTCTAGTATTAATCCAGTTCGAATATCAAAAAGGTACTTCTAAGCCTTTACATCATATTTGGGATTAATTAGTTCAACAATTTCGGTTTTATATTTAAATTAATATATTAAAGATGAGACGTGTTAATTATTACAATATTATTATTTTTAAAAAAATCTGTGTATTATGAAAGTGACAATTCACTATTATATTTTAAGATATGCCTTTTTGTAAAATTATAGACAGTACAATATAATTATTATAAGGAACCCTAAACTAAAGAGTCGATTGTCCACCAAATGAAACGTTAATTAGTTAAAGTGAAATTCAAGTTTTTTGTATAAATAATTTGGCTGTCCAGATTTTTCGAATATAATAAGCACAAATGCAGTCAATTAGCAATACTTGTTGCGTACGTTTTGTTGCGTTGTGATGAACACGCTGTTTATGGTTTTCAACAGACAAGCTAAAATTCGTAATTTTTGTTGTCTTGAATTTTTAGACATCTCTAATTAACTCCAAAATTATTAAACCTTGCACAAAAAACTTTTGTAAATTGGCAGATAATTTTCATTTTCATTTCATTAAATTTGGTGTTTAATTAAATAATGAACAAAACAAACAAATCGGATTGTGACTTACGTATCAATGTATCATACATAAATTCATACATACTATACACCTAATCACAAAACCTACCTTTTTCCACATTCGAGTAAAAATATATCGTTTTCATTATTATTATATGAATAGTGTATCGAAACCTATAATTTACCAGTTCCAGGCCATTATCCAAATCAAGTATAATTGTGAAGTGATTGTGTAAACCTAAATTTTATTATGCTAATGCATTAAAAAAATAATAATAATAATAATAAAAATTCGTCGCAACTTATCATGAGTTATTTGCACACACCGTATTACATTGTTTGACTTATCGGCGCGTAGCACAACCAATAACGAAAGTTGTGTGGCGTGTCACATCAAGCAGCGTTACACGTGTTGGCGTGTGAAATGAAAATCGACGATGACAAAGAGTGTTACGGATACATGCGTTTGACGCATTTACTGACCGTATTCTGGGGACTTCCAATAACACGTCGAAAAATTGATAACAACTGCAAACACGACCGGAACACGGATGTACAAGGTGATATTGGTAAACTTTGTCATGTTGCTGAGTACAGTTTTAGACTATCTTGTTATTGTGCAAAAAAACTAATACAATATAAACTGATACAACCACGTGTTTAAAATACTTATAAAACTTCTTTTACACAGTATCTCGCACGGATGTGAGTAATATTAGACCTTACAATTCAATTGACCAATCAAATTCCTTAAAATGATTAAATTCATCTGTACACATGTTATATCATAAATAGGACTAAAAATATATACATTTATAAAAGCAGAAACGTGTATTTACTGAACGGTTCGAAAAGTTTACGATAGATTATACTGCTGTAACATAAAATATTTAAATATACATTTGCAATGTGCATATTTTATTCTTTTTGTTTTAGTTACATAATATATACTCTAATTCTTCGTTGATGTAAACGGTATTTTAAAGCCTATATAAGGATGTTTGGTATACTGTAAAAACTAAAAATCGTTTTTTTCATTCTTCTATAGAATCAATAAATTGCAATCTTTTTACGATGTTTGATAAAAAAAAGGCTTTGTCTCGATGCGATTTCCAAAAACACAAGATTTCGACGATCAATAACCAATGTTTATTCAATTAAATAAATGCCTATACCTGTATCTATATATGTATAGGTACCCTAATATTTTTAGTACTCACAATATTGGTTCTTCTGCTTTTCTGTTATTTGAAAATATATTGGTATATATCACGGAATATTGTTTTTCTTTTACTTATTTATTGGTTCTGGAAGAAGATAACTCAACAGCAGTTACAAATAATATGTCTTTTATTTTTTTTATTTTTTTTTTTCGTTTTAAATTATTAGATGCGATTTCTCACTCTGTTTTCGTATTTTTTGATCTTATATTCTTCATATTGTATTACAGTTATATATATCTTCACACATTCTCAAGTTCTTCCAGCAGAAACGTCTCATACTTTTATCTCTTTCAATTAATATTGTTTTGAAAAAAATATTTCATTTAGTAACATTAAACGCGTGGAGTTCTAAACGGTTTTTGAATATATCTACTTTTGTTTGTATTGAGAATTTTGAAAGTACTCAACACATTATTTTTAAACAATGAACCAAAATTACTTGTTCAAAGTACCGTGTAGATACAGTTTATGATCAATAAAGTTTTTAAACGTAGCTTTTAGAAAAAAATTGATATCGGAAAAAGTGGATCCTAACGAAAAATAAAAAATTAATAATCATACTATTAATAAATATATATCATATAAAACCTATATACCCTTCGATTCACTCAGAATCTAAAACAAATTTCAAAAACATAAGTGTGTGTATATTTTAAATGATTGTAAATAGTATTTGAAATAATTCAAAAGAAAATTGCGTAGGTATGACTGTGTTAGTACTATATAATAATTAATAGTGTTAATTGACACTTAATTCATATTTCTTATTTAATGTCATCGCCACAAGAATAATACAACTGCAATATTGAATCGTAACTACTTAACGCAATTAGCTGAAAAGTTTCCTTAACTTATCTTAATTCGTGATACGAAAACCTTATGTTTATATGCAATAAATGATTTTTTGACAACTTCGACTTTTTTTCAAACTACGTAAAGAGTTTTTTATTGCATATATTTATATGCAATACGAGTATATATATATATATATATATATATTAAGATTTCGCAAACTTTAAACGCAACACATTACAGTATACGTTTCGTTAGTTTCTATAATGTATTTACATAAATAAATAATATTATTATTGTTTCTAATATTTAAACAAAAACGCATGTGATGTAATACAATGAATTTGTTTTTATTTATTTTCATAAAATTTTGTAATAAACAGCTTAAGGTGGACAATTTGAAAAATTGTACAAAGAAATGAAAAATACAACAATTTCAACGAGAAGAGTGTTCATTATTACCTATTTTAATGCGTTAATTATCTATAAAAAGTCTAAAAACTCAATGGATGTCTGTATTTTTTTTAATTATACGTTGCTTTCATACATTCAAAGTTCTACCAAATTAGAATATTTTTGTTTTTGTTTTCGTATTATCAATAAGGAAATGAAAAAAAAAAAATTTAAGACTTGAACTGTTTTTTGACCACTGAAAAGAGGGAGCTGTGGCAACACATAAAAAAAAAAATTCTACATTATGCGCATTAAATTTCTAATTTATTTACTAATTTCTAAGCGCTACCAACGTGCCGGTCAATCGACATTATAATAACGATAATGATGATGATAATAATAATAATAATAACGATAGTAATAAGTAGGGATGAGAAGTTATAGGATTTGTATATTTTTTTCTGTATCTTCTATTTATAGCTAGGTGAGCTAAAAATCTGTTCTATAACCCAATGAATTGAAATTTGGTATTTAAATTTTGCATATTTTTGCATATATTGGTAGTTTTCTTAAAAGTTGTATAATATTCATGTTTTTTTTTGTGCATAAAAATGCATATTTAGTAAAATTATGTGGATATTAATACAATTTACTTGAAAATTTTATTACTTTATGGAATTTGATATGTTTGTAGTCAATAAACAATAAAATAAAAATTCAGATAGCAAATTTGACAATATTGTAGAATTGTCAATGTAAAATACAATATGTAAAATAATTATTAAATATATTACAAAACTTATAAAATTGTCAATTTATCACTCAGTTAAAAATTATTTATATTAATTTATTGTAAACAAGTTTTTTATTTATAAAAAAAATTACGTATTATAATATATTTTTTGCATATTTTCAAATTTTTGATGCATATATCATAATTTTTCCTAGCATATTTGCATGCATATTTTGTCTATTTTAGCTCCTATAACTTCTCGTCCCTAGTAATAAGAATAAGAATATTATTATTAATTATTATCATCACTGCGCGCACAACAACGTGACCGTGTGCGGCAGCCCACAGGTACTCGTTCGACGCGCGCGCGCTGCCGGTGTGGCTGGCGTTCGCGGCGCTTGACGCGTACGTGATGTACTACAACTACGCGTACGTGTCGCGTTACGTGGGCGCGTCGTTCAAGCAGTGCTTCGAGGAGTCGTACTGCCTGGCCGTCATCGAGCTGGTCAACCGGAACGCGGGCCCGACCGCGGTGCTCGCGTGCCTCGTGCTGCACGGCCGCGGGCACAAGGCGGCCGCGCTGGCCGGCACCGAGCGCACGCTCGCGTTCCTCCGGCGCACCCGGGCCGCCGCCGCGGGCCCCCGCCGCCGCGATGCCGACCACTACAACGACGACGACGCAGGCCCGTCACCCGCCGCGCCGTACTGCTCCGCGGCCGTGGTCGTGGCGTACTGCGGCTGCCTGTGGATGTACACGGCCGTGATGCCGGGCCCGGTCATGGCCATGTACACGGCCAACGTCATGACGCAGACCGCCGTGTTCAACCTGATCGTGTTCCAGTACTACGTGCTGGAGCGTGGTTACGCGCGCGTCAACCGGTTGCTGGAGTCGGCGGTCCTGGGCGCCAGAGCTGGGCAAGTTGACCGATTTTTCAAACCGGTTTAAGTTGCATTGTTCAGAAAGAAAGAACAACAACTAAGCTGAGCTGAAAATTAATTTAAAGTCTAAAAGGATTTCACTGACTAGGTTAACTTACAAATTTCCGGAAAAATTATAACCGAGTTAATTCGTTGCCTTATATATATATATATATATATTAACCACACTCGTAATAATTTTTTGTAGATACTCATCAAAATACAAATATTTAGTGTTAACAATTAATCATGATCAAACAACTAAAAAAATATAATATTGTAATATTTACCAGATTTATTCATAACGATTAATACGTAAAATGAAATTGTCAAATCACAAGAAACTTTTATTTAACTGTAACAATTATGTATTTTCAAAATGATAGTCAGCTCAAGATCCTCTTCTTTCGCTCAGCAGCTAATAATCTTCTAAAGTTTTATAATACCCATTCCCAAATGTCTAATGACCATTTTGACTACGAAAAATGTATAATAATTGAAAACGTATTTGAAAAAATGCCCATCTTATGCGAAAAACAATAACAATAATTTTAGATTTTAATTTTACATCACGAAAAAATCACGACCAATTTTTATCGAAAGAGTGTATGAAATAAAATATGTTTATACATCCACAATATATTTTACGAAAATATATTAGCTCTTGACTCAAACCTAAATTTTCACGAAATAACTATTAGTTTAATGAAATATGTAGAAATATATACGTAAACAAAAATAACCAAGTTATTTTTTAACATTTGATTTTTTTTTTAACTATTAAATAACTTTTTAATTAACTTTTTCACTAGGTATTGCCCAGATTTTCCGGGCACGGGCCACGGGTTTCAAGGCTGTGATGGCTGCGACTGTGGAGGCCTTGGAGGCGACGCGGCCCGTTCGCTGGCCGCGCTGGCCGACGCGCACGACGAGCTCGGCCGACTGGTCGACCGGCTCAACCACGCGTACGTCCCGGGCCAGCTCGTCCGGTGGCCGTACTCCGTGGTTCGGCTCGTCATGGTCGTGTTCCGAATCATCGAGCTCTCGGCCCACGTGCACGTGGACCGACCCACGCCGCGCGCCGTCGTCGTCCTGATCACCGAGCACGTCGGCGAGGTGCTCATGTTCCTGTTGCAACTGTCGTGCTTCTGCGCCGTCGGGGACCGGCTGGCCCGACAGGTACGTGGCGCGTATCGTGATTTATAATCCTTCTCCTGTTTTTCGTCTTCTTTTTCTTTTCCTATTTCTTTTTCTTCTTCTTCTCCTTGTTCTTCTTTATCGCGAAAGCTGTTATCGTGCGTCAAAGTCGTATTTATTACTTTAGAATCCTGGAGCACGTGAAAAAATTTGACCCCTATTTTCGACCGGGGGAGGGGAGTCCAATATAAAGTAAATTAAAACAATTTAATCATAACATATTTGTGTATAAAAACTTAAGTGTATGAAATAAATTCGAGAGGAAACTCCAGATAAAATCTATTATATTTTACCTAACCCGAGAAAATATACATCCCATTTGATTATTTTAATCAATATGGCCGGTATCGTATGGAAATAGAAGCACTGTTCACTGTGTCAAAAATAATTTGAAAGTATGTACGCGCAGTTGCTAGAGTACCAACGTACTTCAAGTATAAAAATAAATTTGGGCAATTACAATTTTCGAATGTCCCACAACACACCGACTAATGTTGACATCATAAACAAAAAAACAAAAATAAAAATAGTATATAATAAATCATAACACAACTAAAAAAGATCGTAAATAATTATCCACCCCGAAGATCCGCCAAGGAGGGAGGGGGAGATGTTTCCCACCATAGCCTCTCGAATACGGGCCAGTCATTCGTGCATACAGCACAATCGGATGATAGCAGTGTCGTGTTAGTACGTATGCTTCTATCATGAGAGTTAGCTCATTGACCCTACTGTCATAATATTGTCTTATACTGATGTCAGTAGCTATAATGGTATACATTTTGGATGCCTTCTCTCGTGATGGTTAACTATCACAACTCCAACTATCATTGTGTGGATCCGGCTTGACATTTTAGAGGCTAATTTTACATCACTACGATTAGCATCATCGAAAGCATAACCCTCCGCGAACTAGGCATTTCCTACATTTTTTAATATGACGAGCAGTAGTCATTATCTTAGGAGAACTACATTAAAAATTAGTCCCACACAAATATTTTAATTGTTTCGAATTATGCACTCCGTCATACATGATTGTGTATTATAAAAAATTATTTCATGGACTTAATTGTTTCAGTAACAAAAGTTCCCCTAAAAATTCAATATTTCTTTATTACATATTAATTATTATAATATTTTACAACATAATCATTGAACATTTCAATTTAAAATTTCAACCATATTATGAGTCATCAAATTAAGTTTATATGTTTGTACACAAATACGGTCATGATTTAACTTGTTACTTGTTACATGAAGTTACTTGTGTATAATGTAAAGGTGACATTCTAAGAAGCATTAGTGAAGAGTCGATAATAAATTAATTATATGGATTGAGATAGGTTTAAGTCTGACATTTTTAAGATTCTCCAGAACGTTGCATAATAGGTTTTTAGGGTAGACCTAAGATAAGTTACGTACTGCATTTTTAATTTTTGTTTGATATCATTAATTTCTTAAAACTTACGTTTTTCTATACATTTGTACCTGTAAACTGATAATTTAAATTTAAATTTATTTTGCAATGTTAATCAACGATCATAAGTATAAATACTTTTTATTTTCAGTCTGCAAGAACTTCAGCAAGTTTGCAAAAATTAAAATTGTCTTGCAAAATCAATTTGAACCATGAGACAAAAAAAACTGTAATATTTTCTACTGTATTTTTGACTTATATAAAAAATATTGGTTATAACTATGTGAATCATATGCGATTTAGATCAATAATTTTTGGATACGGGTAAATGCTAGAAAAGTCAAAGCGTCAATTGGTGGATTCGTCATTATAAACATGGACATGATGAAAGCAGTAGGTCGTATTTTAATGTATAAAATATTTTCTGGCTTTGAAAATAGAATTTTGGACATTCATTTTTATATATTGCATGTTAATTAATACATGAAAACTTTTTATATGAATGAGTCATAGCAATGAATCATTTTTCCACAAATTGGAAAACTTTTTTACAAAATATTTTAAAAATTTTACTATTGAATCCATGAATATTGATCACAAAATCTATTATTCATAAATAATTAAAATACAACAAATATTAAGTATATCGTGCAATATAAAGATGTTTAATCAAAATTATTCTTTTTTCGCAGTTTATATATATATATATATATATATATATATATAAGTAGTAGTTTAAAAGTACATTAAATATTATAACATTTAATATCAATTTTTGTTTTAGGTTTGTGGTATCATCATGACATACTTTTTAATATTAATACAATTCAAATTTCAAAAAGAAAAGTCTAAACCATTGCTATCCATAAAAGATTAATTCATCAACTAAATGTAACAACTTGTATAAAATATAGTTGCCATACAATGATATAGATATTATTATGTTTATATTATAATAAAAGTAAATTTTGCATTTTACAAATTATTGTATCCATTTAATAAAATTTTCAAAATAATTTGTCGTTATGAATTCATAAATTATAAATTAAATTATAATTCATAAAAACAAAAATTAACACTTATAAAAAATACAAAAGAAACATACATTTAATTACATTTCATATTTTTTTTCGTTATAAAAAGGTAAATTTTTGCTTTGAATTATAAATTTATATCTATTTATCCAACTGATTTAAAAAAAAATAGGAGATACAGCCTTATAATGACATACAATTTTTTTAAACTTTAATTTTGAAAATTAATATTGCGACCTGGCACTCCAAACTTGGATGATATAAGTATGAACTAAATTCTATTCCCCTCGTAATATTATACAAAGTTCTACAAAAAAATATAATTTTTTCAAAAAACTTATAATTATAAAATATTTTTAAAGATCTATGTAATGTTATTTTAATTATCAATTTAGGTACTTAGTGGTTTTTATATTATAACTTGTTATTAATTGTTCAAAATCATATTTAAAGAAAGTATATGAAATACTAATTGTGTTTGCCTTTATTTTTTATTTTCAATTGTTATGTCCAAATGGAGAAATCAAAAAACAAAAGTTCACCATTAAAAATATAACAATAAACAATGTTACTCTGTTAATATTGTAGGTACTTTAATGGGTAAATTGTATTCCAAAGTGACTATTTTGAATCTTTAATCCCTTTGCTGACCAAACTAAGAATTAAAATTATTTTGCCATTTTTTAGATTCTGAACGAAGTGAAGAATGTATTGATTTTACTATGATGTGTGTTTTTTTTTTTTTTTTTTTTTTTTTTTTTTGTTTTTTTTTTTTTTGTTTTTTTTTTTGTTTTTGTGTCTGTGTACACCATAACTACTCGAAATAATGCTTCAATTTTGAACTTCAGGGTATGTTTTCGGTGGCAAAACGAATATCGGAGGTACCTTAGAGAGGTCACAAGTGAAAATTCCCAAAAGTTTTCAAATGCCACGGGAAAAACAAACAAAAAATGAGGAAAAACCGGTACTTTTTGTGCAAAACCCGTTTTCGACGAAATCGATTTTTTTATTTAGCCGTTACTCAAAAACCAAAAATTGTAGATACTTGAAATTTTCACCAAATGTTTATATTGAAATCATCTATACGTGGTAAAATTTTTGAACACTTTTGACTTTTATTGAGCTAATTATAGACAATTGAAATTTTCAATTGTTTTAAGTATTTTTTTTTAAAATAACGATAAAATTTTTTTTTTTTGCCAGAAAATCTTGAAAATTTAATACAAGGTTTCTTATAAGTTGTTCCATAACTGATAAAAAAAAATCCAAAATCGTAAGTCACAATTTTTTTTTATAAGTGCTCAAAGTTCCAATTTATACGAAATATGTAAAAATTGCGAAAATTTGCAAATAATTTTGTTGTTGAAAAATCGTAAAATTTTTTTATTTTATAACTAAGTTTTGAAAATTTGGTACAAGGTTTTTCATTAGTTTTTCTTCAATTATCTGCAAAAAAAACTCTACCGGATTCAGACAAAAAAATTTTATGAGTGTTTGAAATTTAAATTTTTACAAAAACACGTTAAACAACGGTTTAGCCTCAAACGATTTTTGCTAATTGTTTTTTTTTTCAAAAAGTATAAGTTGTAGAAACTTGAAAATTTTATCAGTTGTTTATATTGGCATTTTCTTTATATAATTTTATTTTCAAAAGATTTCACTCATTTTTAATCAATTTATAGGCATTTGAAATATTCGATTTTTTTTATTTTTTTTTTTTATAAATGTTGATAAAAAAGATGTAGCTCGGACGAAATACTTGAAAATTTAATAGAAGGGTCCACATAAGTTGTTCTAACTCCCATTCAAAAATTATAAAAATACATAGGCACAAAATTTTTTTATAAGCGTTTATAAGTGCTAATATTGACAAAATTCGTCAAAATCATGTATATTTGCTATGTATTTTGCAGTTGAAAATTCATAAAATTTTAAGTATTCAAAACTAAGAATTGTAAATTCGGTACAAAGTTTGAAATACGTTTTCCTTCAATTATCTGTAAAAAAATTTGCACTGGAATAAAATCAAAAATTTTTATGAGTGTTTGAAATTACAATTTTTTCACATAATCGCGTAAAATAACAATTTAGGCATCATTGATTTTTGATATTTGTTCTTATTCAAAAAGTATAGGTCGTAGAAACTTAAAACTTTTACAAAATGTTTAAATAGGCATTTTCTTTACATAGTTGTATTTTCAAAATATTTCGTTTATTTTTGAGCTATTTATAGGCATTTGAATAATTCGATTTTTCTTAGATTTTTTTTTATAAAAGTCGATAACAATTTTTTGGCCCTACCAAATCGCTTGAAAATTTAATAGAAGGTTTTGAATAAGTTGATCTAAGAGTGATTCAAAAATTATTCAAATACATAGGCACAATTTTTTTTTATAAGCAGTTGAAGTTCAAAAATCGACAAAATTTGTCAAAATCACGAATATTTGCAAATTATTTTGTAGTTGAAAATGTATAAAAATTTTTGTATTCAAAGATAAGAAATGAAAATTTAATACAAGATTGTTAATAAATTTTGCTTACGATAAGTATAAAAATACCGCGATACGTTAAATTAAAAAAAAATTTGAATAATTGTCTGAATCTATAATTTTTACAAAATCAAAAATTGACGCGTTGAATAACGATTTACTATAAAAATATTATAGAATTTTGTTATTCTTCATAAGTATTAGCCGTACAAACTTTAAACTTTCTCCAAATGTTAATTTTGGCATCATCTATTCGTGGTATAATTGTTGAAAAGTTTTTAGCTATTTTTAAGACTATTTATCTTATTATTTTTTCTGAAATGTGAATAAAAATGTAATACAAGGTTCTTATGAAAGTTGTACTTACTGGTATAAAAAAAAATTCAAAGCAAAAGTCAAAATTTTTTGTGTAAAAATCGTAAAAATTTGAAGTTATTAGATTCTGAACGAAGTGAATTTTACAGTTGAAAATTCATAACATTTTAAGAATTGAAAGATAATAAAGAAATGAGTACATGGATTTCCATAAGTTTTCCTTTAATTATCTGTAAAAAAAACTCTACCGGAATATTATCAATTTTTATGTGTGTTTGAAATTAAATTTTTTACGCGATTGCGTAAAATCACAATTCACTGTGTCTAAAGGTGCCTAGTTATCACTTCATAATAAAAAGTAATAGTATTTTCAGTGTTATTCTTGGGAACGTTTACCTACAGCGGCAAGAACATTGTTGTTAGGAAGTAAAGTCTTTTAGAGTTTAAAAACTTAAAACTCCACTACATGACTTCTGTGCTAATCTAGTTTGATTTAAAAAAAAAAATAAATAAAGGCAAAAGCTTTATGTTTCAGTGTATAAAAATATTTAATTTTATTTATATGTTAAAAAAATCACAGATTTAACAATTATATCAGCACATGTATAATATGTGTACAAATATATTATTTATATATATACAGATTTATAAAATAGTGTCATTCACAGATTGTGATAAAAACGAAAAATGTAATGTAGTGAGTACACCAATGTCTGGTGATGTACAAGGAGTGATTGCGTTCCAATATATTTGCCATTTTAAGAATATCCTGTAACATAATATCAAAATAAGTTAATATTTACATATTATGTTTTTGTATAATAATAACTTTACAAAAAAATGTCTATATTATTTTTAGTGCATTAGTCAATAAATCAATCTAATAAAATAAAATATCTATGAATGATATATATTTATAAATAATTATAACATAATCTACGAGTAAAAACTATATTATATATTATGTGGAATATTTTGTATAAAAGTGTCTGTCGAATAAGAAAACATTTAGATAAAAATAATAATTTTAATAGGTACATACAATTATATAAATTGTATACATTTTTGTATAAAATTTAATCACATTCTCAATTATAATTCACCAAGGATGTAAACGTTGACTGGAAACTTCTAAAGTGAAATGTTTATGCAATAATTCTAATCTGATCTTTTGTAATTTGATTTGATGCCAAAATATGAAAACCTTATCATATCTGTCAACAGTTGCAAATTCTAACTCTTTTGATAAATGTTTATGAATTTAACTCATTTGAATAATATGACCAAAATCGTATTTCAATTCCAATTCTTTAATCTGTATTATATTCACATTGGAAATTTGTTTGGAAAAAAAAATCAGAGCCTGAAAAAAAAGGTGAAAAGAATTGTCAAACGTTTTTAATTAATGCAATTTGGAACAACATATTATGGTTTTATTAACTTAACCATACACTTAGAAACACTATACAATAATGGTTTTGGTGTAAAAGCCATTAAAAAATGCCAAAATAAAGAAACCTCTACCTATCAAAAGTCTAGTATGCAATTGCTGACACAAGTGACACTGAATATAACATATTATTTAGGGTGCATTTAATCAATTAAAAATGAATCTATACTATTATTTACTTCAAAAGTATGACAGTTTGTGATAGATATTTGTGGCATAATGATAGTAATGATAGTGTTAAAATGTGTTTTCACACATCCAAATGAATTTTTAAACATATTAAAATATAGGCATACTTAATAAATATGAATTTACCTTATTTTAGTAATCAAATGTCCAACCTCAGCGTAGGAAAATACATTGAACTGCTTATTAAGAGGACGCCACACCCGCATGTGTTGTCTCCGTCTTACAAACGTATAACATAGCAAAATCTGTTTAGCGCGGGACAAGTTTTCTTCCTCAATATTTATATTAGAATTTTCAAAATTTCACAACGCATAGGTAAGAACTTTATCTATGTCGTAGCGTCGTTATTTTTTTGATAACATAAATATAATTAAAGTTATAAGCTTAAGAAAATACATTTATTTTTTATTTTTTCATTAAAATACTAAAAAATATTGGTTTGTGCTACCAAAAAAATAACGACGCTACGACACAGATAAAGTTCTTACCTATGCGTTGTGAAATTTTGGTAATTCTATTATAAATATTGAGGGAGAAAACTTGTCCCACGCTAAACAGATTTTGCTATGTTATACGTTTGTAAGACGGAGACAAAACATGCGGGTGTGGCGTCCTCTTAATGTTTTATAACAACCATAGGACACATCTATTAAAAGAAAAAATTATTTAATAAAGTATATTAAGTAGTAGATATATAATAATATTAAGATGTATTTACCTGATAATAATTAATAACAATGTAGGTATGGCCATGTTGAAGTGATATACTGCACTACTGCAGTAATTATTTTTACGGGCATATCTGATTTGAACACAAATAAATTCACTATTATGTACTGTCTCATTCATATAAAACAAAAAGTTTATCAAAACGAAGAAGAAAAAACATTTTCATGAACTATACAACAAAATAGGTATTAGTGTATTATGCACATATTTGTTATTTACCTGATGATGAATGATGATATCTGAATGCGTTTGTTATAACGCTGCAGTAATACCGTATAGTAGTAATGATAATTCGTACATAAAAATCAATCAGAGAAAACACTATTTTATTATAATAATATAAGGTTCGTCGAATACGGAATAACACGGAAAGAAGGATACAGCCATACAGGTACTAGGTACTCAGTAGTCGGTCAGTACTCACGTCGAAATAAAAATTAATAAGTAATTATTATTGTTTTTATTCGCATCGTTATAATGTGGTAATAATAACGGTTAGTGGTTACCTATATTCATTATTAACGGGATACGCGGTGTGCTAAGGGAAATCAGTGTCACCACGGATCGAGAATCGGCTGATCGGGCAACACTGTCTACCTACATTAGATTTTCGATTAGTGTAGTCACCCATGGGCCATGGCTGAAATATATAATGAAAGTCTAATATTTCAACCATGATTTTACCGTTTTAATGTTTTATTAGTAGAAGAAAAAAAGAGTACGTATATAACGCTTGTTTGCATAATGCACTTTGCTACACTAATGACATAAGTACATAACTCAAAAAACTTAATTTTACCCAAAACGAATTTGTAAATTTAATTTACAATAAAATGATGATAAATCATGTTTCATGTTAAGATTTCTTTAGAAACTTTTTTTAATAGATCAATGCTAATCACAGTAATCACACACTTAATAATTAATACCTATGCGTTCTTACCAAGCGAATAGTTTAATTTATCAACATAACTGTTGCATTCGAAACACAATGATAATAATTGGTTCTCGTTTCGTCAAGGTATGTTTATATTTTGAATATAATTGGTTTAATAATGGTTTCCGTTTGAGAATTAATTATTATTTCCATAATAAATAGTCATTTGAGTAATTAGTTTTTTTTTTCTTAACAACTGTAAGTCGTTTCGTCAGATTGAAATATACTTGGACCAATACCTTTAACATTTTAAATGCATTTTGAACACCAACCAATAATGGGCAACTGCTGTGCCTACACATTTCAATGCAATTATACAATGTCTAGGTATTAAGAACACTGTTGTACAATTTTCGGTGAGTACTTTATATGTATATACATTGAGAGTCACTATTTGTGATACATTTATCTATGACTTTTTTAATACTGATTTACTTACTTAACACAATTCACCTATATTTTTTTAGAAGTCCTAGTACCCTAGTGGGAATCCAACATGCATTAATGAGGATGTGGATTTAAAATAGTATACTTAATTATGTATTATGCAGGCCACCATATATGTGATTGCTACAACCTCCAAAACTCATTGACAAGCAACAAGACAATGTATCGCAGGTAAAGTTACATTACCTATATTTTATACAATGTTTTTTATTTTTGTTTATGAACCAAGATGTACCTATGAATGATTAAAAAAATCAAAAATGAATAACGGTCATGTAGTTATTATAAATATAATTTTTATTTTTTTTAAAATTTAATTAAATTCCCCCTCTCTTCGTCCATGGCATCGTCCTCTTCGTCCTGGTCTTGATTTGTTTCCTATAACAGAATTTAATACTAGTTTGTATTTATTATAAATTATAGTGATTATACAACAAAACTAGTTCTGCAATGCATTAGTGTAGCATTGTCATGTTTAAGGATTATAGCTTTGTTATATTTTTTTATAAATACTTGTGGTGTATCCAAGATAGTTTTTTTCTGGGGGAAAGATAATCTGTTGCATTTTAAATTACCAAAATAAAATGATGTTAACACTTTGGGGTATAATTTGGTTATGCAAACAACATATTTTACCTATGTATCAGACATTATTTAATTAAATAAATAAAAATTTATAAAATTCTTAAAAAAAATTGGGGTGGGGCTGTAGGTAGCTCTCTAGGATACGCCGCTGATAAGTATATTATATGAAAAAATGGTCTGATTAAAATTGTCTGCATGTTTATTAGTACACACTATTTCAATGCAGTTATTCCATGTGTTAATATTATTCAAATAATGATACTTCTGAATCATAAACTTACCCTACTCTTCTTTTCGTTTATTTTTTCACGCAAGTCTCGCTGCTGAAATAAATAAGGTTTTATTAATTCATAAAAATTCTAAAAACCTTATGCATTATAAAAAGCACAGTGATACCTATTATATTAAACTAGTACTATAGAATGATAATTCTGATTTAATAAATGTTGATAATGCAAAACACCACTTAATAAAAAATGTTGTTGGTATTTGAATGATTTAATACGAAAATACATATAGAGCGGCAAAGATAATTATATTATATAGTTAAATTTGAATAATAAAAACAGAATCTAAAAAAAAAATTCAGATTTTTGCTTATATAAAAAAGGATGAAGTTGATTAGTTAAATAATCATTTTCAAATTGTAACAAATTAACAGACACGTAATGTACCTAATTAAGACACTGTTATTTACAATTTAAAAATTACCTTCTTCTCTTGTCTCCACCAGCATCGGCCAACGTGTCTCTTTTTGCATACTTTGCACTCTTAAAAAAAATTAAATAAATTAAGGATCTGATAGTAATTACATAAATTACTCAATATACATACTAGGTTTTTTTTTATTTTTTTGTTGGGGGGGGGAGTTTTTTTGTTTTTTTTCTTCTTTATTATTATCTAAATAAATAAAACAATTAAAAACTAAAAAAAAAAAAATTACTTTGGCATGCTTACTTTGGGTTTCTTCATTTTTTAGATTGTAATAGTGATTGTGCACTATGGTAGCCATCTATATAATACATAAATAACAGTTTTCAATATATTTGAATTATAAAATTGATAATATATTTTAAAGCATTCACAATCCAACATTTCAAATTATACTATTATGTATAACACATTAATTTAATTCTGTTAACAAAAGAAATAATAGATAATTACCTTAATTTTTAATGTTGTGTGATATATAAAAAATAAATGTTGAATAGAATGTAAAAGAAAAAATTTCAAATATTACCAAAAATAAAAAAAAAATTAAATAAATATAATTAAATATTAGTAGCTCCACACCAGCCACAAACCTCGACATTTTTGACTACATGTTGGTATACAAATATATACCAAATTGATAATTTATTCATTCTCCTTTATTAAACGATATGTAATGTGTAAAATTTTAAAAAAATATGTGAAGTTAAAATATCAAATTAAATTTATAAATTAGTTATGTTTTTTACTTCTTTTCTCACATTGCCTATAAGGTTCATTCACAGTAGGTCCAGTACAAACCTCTACCGTGTAAAGATTGTGGATTGTTAGTTAAAAATGATCAGAATAAACAAAATATTGAGGTTTTGATGGTTTTTTTTTAAATATATACAGAGTGTTCAAAAGTTTGGAAACGGTCATTAGACTAGTTAGGACTGATAAACAATAATGGTAAAATATTTAATCATTTCATTCATTATATCAAAATATTGTTGGATCAGTACCAATAATTGCAGTGACTGTATCCAAACTTTTGAACACCCTGTATATTAATAGCTTATTGTCATTAAAAATATACTAAATATTGACGAATTTTGACTGTGTAGATACATAAACTACAACTAAAGTAATTAAAGCAATTTATATTTATTTACTTTTATAATTATTTTTGATTATCATATACCGGCGTAGAATAAGGTATGTTGTAAATTATAATAATTGATTGATAGAAATCTAATGTTTCTCTGTTACTGGCATATTCATTATTTTTGTAGCCAAAAAATAAACCTCTAATGCACTTTTATTGGAAACCGTAATAGGTGGGTAGATGGAATTCATAGTGTACCTAAGCGTACATCGGGAATATAGAAAATTAAATTTTGTATACCAACAAAAATGTGTGTTTATTATTATAATCCTTTACAATCACGGTTATTAAAGACTTGAATTTAAAACTTAATTAAATTATTTACTGCACCTAACGAACATTTATTACATCCAACAAAAATTATTTGATTTATTCAAGATTTTCAATTTTGTATTTGTCAAAAATGTTTTTTAGACCTTAAAGTTTCATTAACGACTAATATTTTATCTAAAAAATCTTTGACGAATATGGTTATCCGTTGATAAAACATGAGGTTTTAATTGGTCAATATAAATTCATAAAACTATAGAGGGTTGAAAAAGAAGTTAACCTATCTAATTTATTTTCGATTATAAATTATAATACAATTATAGATAGATAATCTAGGTACACAAGGTTTTTTTATAAAACGAATTGTAAGTAGAACCTTCTTAGGTATATGGATTCATTAAAATATATATGTACCATACATCCAAACAAATCCATTAATCGAGTTTGGTACATTATAAATAAACAATTTAATTAATGAGGTGTACCTAATATTATTATGAACCAACAAGTTGAAAACACAATAAAGTAAATCAATAAAATACACGTTGTGATTTTATATTTTTATATAATTTTATTTTATTATTTTTAATATTATCAAGCGTTAAAAAAAAATAATACTGTGGCGTTGTTTAACAGAAGAAAGCCGGACAATGTAAAAGTATTGATATTTATAAATTATATTTAATAAATTTCGTTCAAAATAAAAGAACAGCTCTGAGGTATGGCGTTAGGTCTTACGGATCACCTCCCGTAATTACGCCACTGCACCTCTCTACCTAGCTTTTATTAAAATTATAAATTTAAGCAGTTACTCACCTGAAAAACAATGTAGGTAGACCAATGAAAATTGTGTGTTAAAATTTGGCCTCTCTCGTCGACCGCTAAAAACACATTAAATCAGAATTGAAAATAAAATATGAAGTCGTCGAGTTGGTGCTGATAACTATAGGCAGGGCAAGGTATATAGAAAAAACCTATTTTGATATTTTGTTGCGCGTGTCGGCAATTACTTAACTTAACGATTGCAATTTTCGTAATTTATTGTCTTTACGCTCGATATAATATTTCCAGTTTTCTATCTATGCTGTTCGACGTATGTCTATATCATAAGATGTTCGCTGTAATAAATAAGATTTTTCTTTTGACTTTTGAAATTGCAACCGTTATCTGAAGTAATTGTCTACACGCGCAACAAAATATAAAAATAGGTTTTTTCTATATACCTCACCCTACCTATAGTTATCAGCGCCAACTAGACGATTTCATATTTTATTTTCAATTTTATTTTAGGGTGTTTTCAGCTATCGACGAGAGAGGTACTTGATTTCATCCGTTTCCTATATGCATCATATACATTGTTTTCCTGGTGAGTAACTGCTTAAATTTATAATTTCAATAAAAACTAGGTACAGAGGTGCAGTGGTGTACTTATGGAAGGTGATCCGTAAGATACATCATACCTCAAAGTAGTATTTTGAACGAAATTTATTACATATAATTTATAAATATCAATATTTTTGTATTGTCCGGCCTTTCCTGTGTTAAACAATGCCGGATGCCAATGACCATTTTAGTGGATCTCGCATAATTGTTAATGGGCGAATGTAAGTTCCCACACGAGATATAGCAGGTAAAAACTACCTCTAGGTATGCACACGAAAAAAAAATACAAATTTCTTTCCCACTTTTTTCAGACTTATGACTGACAACTTAGTTGGTATGGTTAAAATTTGTTTGTTCTTAGATTTGGTACAAATGTCTAATCCAATTTTTAATCGAATCCAGTCTGTATATAATTTTAAGTCTATATGTTGTACGTTGTAGGTATGTATGATTTATAAAATATTAATTATAATAATACTTAAAATTACATTTTATATGGCTAATTATGGAAGCTCAAACACTTAACATAGTCATATTGTGTTGTTATTTTTAGATTCTGAACGAACTGTTTTTAAGTTGTTGGTATTTTTTGTTATTAATATAATTTTGTTTTTCTTCTTTTCTTTTACTTATTTTTTGAGGTATATAGTAAGATGATGTTTTTATTTTAGATTCTGAATGAAGTGTTTATGTATGTATTTGTTTGAAACATTGTTAAAACTTCAATTATTTTGAATATATTAGGATGATGATGATAAAAATTTTAAATTTATCAAATCATAGGTGATAGAAAGTAGATAGTAATCGCGTTGTATCGCTGCGTAGGGAAGTAAACACGTCTGTGTATATTTTTTGTTTGTGTAGGGACTTAAGCCCCTTGTTAACGCCACTACATCAGTATCTAACGCTTGATTATATTAAAAAAAAAAAAAAAATAATAATTTAACTTTATTTTGCTATTTTAATTTCAAATATTTCAATTTTACATATTACAAATCATTTAAAAAAGGAAAATGAATAAATTATCAATTTGGTATATATTTGTATACCAACATGTAGTCTAAAATGTCTAGATTGGTGTTCTATCATAAGTGGTGCTGTAAATATTTTAATATTTAATTATTTTTATTTTATATTTCATTTTGGTAACATATTGAAAAAACCTATTTTGATATTTTGTTGCGCGTGTCGGCAATTACTTAACTTAACGATTGCAATTTTCGTAATTTATTGTCTTTACGCTCGATATAATATTTCCAGTTTTCTATCTATGCTGTTCGACGTATGTCTATATCATAAGATGTTCGCTGTAATAAATAAGATTTTTCTTTTGACTTTTGAAATTGCAACCGTTATCTGAAGTAATTGTCTACACGCGCAACAAAATATAAAAATAGGTTTTTTCTATATACCTCACCCTACCTATAGTTATCAGCGCCAACTAGACGATTTCATATTTTATTTTCAATTTTATTTTAGGGTGTTTTCAGCTATCGACGAGAGAGGTACTTGATTTCATCCGTTTCCTATACGCATCATATACATTGTTTTCCTGGTGAGTAACTGCTTAAATTTATAATTTCAATAAAAACTAGGTACAAAGGTGCAGTGGTGTACTTACGGAAGGTGATCCGTAAGATACATCATACCTCAAAGTAGTATTTTGAACGAAATTTATT
This sequence comes from Therioaphis trifolii, assembly GCA_027580255.1. Lineage (NCBI taxonomy): Eukaryota > Metazoa > Arthropoda > Insecta > Hemiptera > Aphididae > Therioaphis > Therioaphis trifolii. The sequence continues at coordinate 131,462,515 of CM050404.1, forward strand.
ACATATAATTTATAAATATCAATATTTTTGTATTGTCCGGCCTTTCCTGTGTTAAACAATGCCGGATGCCAATGACCATTTTAGTGGATCTCGCATAATTGTTAATGGGCGAATGTAAGTTCCCACACGAGATATAGCAGGTAAAAACTACCTCTAGGTATGCACACGAAAAAAAAATACAAATTTCTTTCCCACTTTTTTCAGACTTATGACTGACAACTTAGTTTGTATGGTTAAAATTTGTTTGTTCTTAGATTTGGTACAAATGTCTAATCCAATTTTTAATCGAATCCAGTATATTTTACGTATATTTTATTGATTTACTTTAATTATATTTTCAACTTTTTTGTTCATATTATGTACACCTCATATATTAAATTGTTTATTTATTATGTATTTCTAATGAAGAGGATATTTATATTTTTTTTTCCGTTTTTGTTGATTGTGAAATCAATATCTTTGTTTAAAGGTGTCTATTTACCATTTGGCTAAATACATACATATATGTAAATCCTATATGATGTTCGTATTACGACTCGTAAACGTGGTTTAGTACACATATATGTAGTCTTTTTTTATACAAAAGATCTAGCTGTAAGTGAACCGCAATTGTGGGCGTCCCGTACACCGTATTTTCGGATGAATCTCTTTTTTTCGGAAGGAACACTTGATTCGTGCAATAAAAAATGTAGGCAAAAAGTACTTATCCCACGGGCACGCGGGCTGATATTCGCGTTACGTTCATATATATTCTACATATAATATATGTAGAATATTATTTATTTAATTGTTCCCTCCTATATTATGTTTTGTATCACGACACGTAACCGATTTCCAGTGATAGTGTTGAGTTAAGACTCGTGCAGTTTTATCAATAAAATAATATCAGTTGCAAAGTGAATATTGTATAGAGGTGTACAAACCACGATTTAACATAATATGGTTACCCAACGGCCTATGGCTTTGTACTTATTTCGCGGCCACGAAGTTAATCTAAAACATAATTGTTTCGATTCACTACTAGCGCACTAGGTGGTATAATTTTAAATAATCATACATTTTAATTATTTAATTAATTTATAATTATTATTAAATGATCAAAGTTTACATATATTATTTTATTTAAATAAAGTTATAAAATTATGTTTTTAAATTATTTGAATACTTATATCTACTATATATACTAAATTCTTATATATCTACTTTTAACTGTCAAAATTTCAATGAGATAATAATTGATTATTGAAATTGAAAATATTGTCCGCTGGGAATGCTAATATCAAATCGAGTTTGTTTGGGATTAACTTTGTTGGTCACTTAATCTTTTACGGATGGGCAACCATATTATCTTAAATTGTGGTACAAACTTCGCGTAATAATTGATTGAAAAATGTACACCACTTGTGAATGCTGCTAGGAGAGTTGGTAACCCGACGAGGTCTGATAATTCTATTTTCTATACTAGAGTCTAGACTCTAGAATGCACAATGATTGCTTAACTATAAAAGTATAAAATATATTTATATATTAAATAAAATTAGATAAATTTTCTACAACACAAATATGAAATAAATCTTAGTACCTCAGAGATGTATTTTAATATATAAAAATAAACAATTTTATAAAATATGAAAAAAAAAAGATTGCTCATAATATAAAAAGTGTATACAAATCCTAAATAGTAATAATTTATAACTTTGGTCAAACAAACTAAAAATACTGCTGCCCAAATACTGTGGGCACTGGTATTCAGTTGAAACTTCTTTTTTATTGTAGTTTTTTGTATATATATATTAAGTAAAAAAAAAATACTCAAGTATTATTTCCATTATAAAATTAAATCATATAAATATATTTTTAAAACCCCTCAAATTTATTCAACTATTGCCACTCCTCGAAATTTAACCTGTTTAGCTCTTGGGTAAATATGCCACAAGAGTACTTATACAATTAAATTCTTAATTTCTTTATTTATATACAAATTTTTAATTAAATAAAAGTAATAACTTAAGCAATAACTATAATATTTTAATTTCAGTTCTAAATACAATATGTTACTATTACAATCTAATTTGGTAAAAAGTAAGTTATTGTAATCATTGCCATTGTAAACATAAATATGAATATTGGAAATCATTTCGGTAATTTGGTATAAAGACTTACATTCTGGATATAGAATCTCAGTTCATATGTATATGTGTATATACATACCAGCTTTAATATTGTTTGATTCATAAACATTCAATTTGTATGGCATAAGCTGCAAGTGTTTTTCAGTCCGCTTTCATAATGGTATTAATGTAAGATTAGAAATTTGTACACCTCTATACATTCACCTTGAACTTGCCATAGGCGTTGTATGATTATTTTTTAGATTCTGAAAGAAGTGTTTTATTTTTGATTTTTTTTCCCCACTGTCTCACTGTATTTAATTATAGTTACCATACAATATACATTGACCATACATACATTATGTACACTTTAATGTAGAGTGAAAGAGTAAAACAAAACTAAAAGAACTTGCCATTAGGGTATCCTCTCCTACATTAAGGTTTTTATTTATTTTTAATGACAATAAGTCATAAACATACAGGGTGATCAAAAAGTTTAGAAACAGTCACTACACTAATTATTGGTTTCTGATAAACAATATTTTGATATAATTAATGAAGTGATTAAATATTTTACCATTATTGTTTATCAGTCCTAACTGGTCTAATTAACTTGTTAACTTTTGAACACGTATAATATGTTAAAAAAAAAAAACATTCAAATCTCAACATTTTGTTTATGATGACCATTTTTTTACTGACAATCGACATTCTTTGGTCCCACTGTGAATGAACTTTATAGGCAAGTAAGAAAAGTAGAAAAAAAAACAATTATTTTTTTTTTTAACTTTATTTTGCTATTTTAATTTCAAATATTTCAATTTTACATATTACAAATCATTTAAAAAAGGAAAATGAATAAATTATCAATTTGGTATATATTTGTATACCAACATGTAGTCTAAAATGTCTAGATTGGTGTTCTATCATAAGTGGTGCTGTAAATATTTTAATATTTAATTATTTTTATTTTATATTTCATTTTGGTAACATATATTATTTTGTTATAGATTCTTATCGTTTGACTTTAATTGGGCTAACGTTCTTTGGATTGTGACTTGTTTTAAGGTAATTTTCTGTTACTTTTATGGTATTCACTGTAATTTTAGGTATGTAATTTTGTTTTTTAGATTCTGGGCGGTTTTTTTTTTTTTTTGTGTAGCAGTAAGCATTGAGTAAAGTTTTAACTATTTTAAACTCTTATTAGTATTTTTTTATTTTATATTTCATTTTGGTAACATATATTATTTTGTTATAGATTCTTATCGTTTGACTTTAATTGGGCTAACGTTCTTTGGATTGTGACTTGTTTTAAGGTAATTTTCTGTTACTTTTATGGTATTCACTGTAATTTTAGGTATGTAATTTTGTTTTTTAGATTCTGGGTGGTTTTTTTTTTTTTTTTTGTGTAGCAGTAAGCATTGAGTAAAGTTTTAACTATTTTAAACTCTTATTAGTATTAAGTTTTTTTTTTTTTTTTGTGTATCTGTTAATTTTTTTTTTTTTTTTTGTGTATCTGTTATTTTTTTTTTAGATTTTGTATTTTTTTTTTCTCAAAATGGGCCGTGTGTGTAAGCGTAAATTAAATAAAAAAGAAGCCATAAAAGTATCACGCGCAAACATTAATTTTCATTTGCAAGAACTTGAAAAGGATAAATTGAGAAAACAATTAAGCCGTGCTTCTGATGATGATATTGTTGTTACGAATCAAAGAAAATCGGTTAATTTAAAACGTACAATAAAACGACTGCAAGATCCGGAAATTAAAAAAGCAAACCAAATCGCTAGTCGTAAGAATATTTCGAAACGACGGCAAGATCCGGAAATTAAAAAAGCAAACCAGATCGCCAGTCGTAAGAGCATGTTGAAACGACTGCAAGATCCGGAAATTAAAAAAGCAAACCAGATCGCCAGTCGTAAGAGCATGTTGAAACGACTGCAAGATCCGGAAATTAAAAAAGCAAACCAGATCGCCAGTCGTAAGAATATTTCGAAACGACGGCAAGATCCGGAAATTAAAAAAGCAAACCAGATCGCCAGTCGTAAGAGCATGTTGAAACGACTGCAAGATCCGGAAATTAAAAAAGCAAACCAGATCGCCAGTCGTAAGAGCATGTTGAAACGACTGCAAGATCCGGAAATTAAAAAAGCAAACCAGATCGCCAGTCGTAAGAGCATGTTGAAACGACTGCAAGATCCGGAAATTAAAAAAGCAAACCAGATCGCCAGTCGTAAGAGCATGTTGAAACGACTGCAAGATCCGGAAATTAAAAAAGCAAACCAGATCGCCAGTCGTAAGAGCATGTTGAAACGACTGCAAGATCCGGAAATTAAAAAAGCAAACCAGATCGCCAGTCGTAAGAGCATGTTGAAACGACTGCAAGATCCGGAAATTAAAAAAGCAAACCAGATCGCCAGTCGTAAGAGCATGTTGAAACGACTGCAAGATCCGGAAATTAAAAAAGCAAACCAGATCGCCAGTCGTAAGAATATTTCCAAACGACGGCAAGATCCGGAACTTAAAAAAGCAAACCAGATCGCCAGTCTTAAACGACTGCAAGATCCGGAAATTAAAAAAGCAAACCAGATCGCCAGTCGTAAGAGCATGTTGAAACGGCTGCAAGATCCGGAAATTAAAAAAGCAAACCAGATCGCCAGTCGTAAGAGCATGTTGAAACGGCTGCAAGATCCGGAAATTAAAAAAGCAAACCAGATCGCCAGTCGTAAGAGCATGTTGAAACGACTGCAAGATCCAGTAGTACAAAATGCAAACAAGATTGCCAGTGTGAGGAACAGATTAAAACGAATGGAAAATCCAGTTTTAAAAAAAACATATCAATTGCAAAATGTTCATAACATGAGAAAGCGAAGATTACCATCAGATAGTAGTCTACGTCAAAATATATCCACTAAAAAGAAAACGCCAAATTCAATAGCCTATAGAAAACGAGAACGTCAAAAATTAAATGAAACCAGGCAGAGGGAAGATGTTTTGATTTCTGAATATATTTTAAAAAGGTCTCAAGGTTTATCAGAAAAATGTTATTCGTGTCACAGATTACGTTTCCCGTCCAGCGTAAGCCAATGCAACTCTGACATCTTCAGTCGCTTGGGGATGTCAATTCCAGATGTTACCAAGAGCACTGTGACAATATGTACAAGTTGTCATCCACATATGAAAAAATCGAAAGTTCCTCCATTGTACATAGGAAATGGTTACGAGTTGAACAGTGTTCCATCTTCAGTTACACAATTAAATCAAATTGAAAAGCAGATGGTTTCACTTAGATTACCGTTTATGAAAATATTCAAATGTCTTCGCAGTGATGGACAGCTCAAAATCAAAGGTAACATTATCAATGTTCCAATAGATCTCACTAAGACTACATCTATTTTGCCCAGACGTGCCGAAAATTTAGCTGCAATTAAGATGATGAAAGTTAAATTAAAAAGAAAATCGTGCTTTAAACAACATTATCTTTATCAAAATGTCAGACCATCATTAGTAGTATCAGCTTTAAATGATTTGATAAAAAAACCTCTGTATAAAGATGCTGAAATAGACAAAGATTGGTTGGCTCATGTGACAGAAACGACCAAAAATTTTGAAAACAGCTCAGATCATGAAAGTGAAGGAACAGACGAAGAAGATATAAATATTGAACCAATCAACCCGGGAACAATGGACACAATGATTGAAAACTGTGATTTTGTTTCTTTTGCCCCAGGTGAAGGTATGAAACCATTATCTATTCTTATTGATGATCACGCAGAGGAAAAAGCTTTTCCTGATTTATTTGGTGGGCATCCACGCACAAATAAATCGCCTTTAAAAAATTATTCAAAAGTAGTAAGGTCTGAACTGCTAAACGTAGATCGGAGGTTTGCGTCAAACTCATCAAACTTGTTTTTTAAATGCAAAGTTTTAGTTCAAAAATTAATTGCTAGCAATGTGCAAATTGTTTTACGTAAAAACAAAAAAGGAAACACAACTGCAAATGAAGTAGCAAATCCAGCAGTTTTAAATGCAATGATAGATAACGATCAAGGATACCGAATGTTACACAACGTACAAAATTCACCTTCATATTTGGCAGCTATGAGAAAAAATGTTTTTGCCATGGTGCGTCAAGAAGGTCAACCGACATTATTCTTAACATTTAGTCCCAGTGAATCAACTTGGACTGATTTGTTGAAGATTTTGTATAAACTACGTTATTCCAAAACATTGTCTGATGATACTGTCCTAAGTTATGCACAAAAATCAGATTTAATTCGACAAGACCCAGTTGTTTGTGCTACTTATTTTGATCATAGGTTTAGAGCACTTTTCAAATTGATCAAATCCAAAAATGTCATTTTCAAAGAACATAATGTGAAACATTTCTTTTATCGTGTCGAATACCAACATAGAGGGAGTCCACATGTTCATATGCTGTTGTGGTTAGACAATGCTCCTGTATTCGACCCAGCCAAACCGGAAACATTTGGTGCTTGTGTAGCATTAATTGACAAATACATTACGTGTATTGTAGACGATAGCAGTCCTGCACATCAGTATTTACATAAAAATACTCATAACCATACACACACTTGTTACAGGACTGACAAAGACAAACAAATGAAAAAGTGTCGCTTCAACATACCATATCCACCAATGAATGAAACTTGTATATTGACCCCGCTTACAGAAGATAATAGTAATCCAATCACGAGAAAAATTCGTACACAACAGTATGAAAAACTTCTGCAATACCTCAGGGACTTCAAGGACAGTGACTCAACTTCAGATCCATCATTAGAAGATATTTTACAAAAATTGTCAATAAAAGACGTTAACGAATATAAATCCATTATTCGAACTGTTATCAAACGGCCAACAGTTTTTCTAAAACGAACAATAAAACAGCGTATGATATCTGGATTCAACGAAGAATTATTTCCATTATGGCAATCTAACATGGATATACAGTTTATATTGGACGTTTATTCTTGTGTTAGATATGTAATCGAGTATATTGGAAAAAGTCAACGAGGAATATCAAAATTAATGAGGGACATTGTTGAGAATCTTAAATCTTCTACTGATTTATCGGTCAAAGAACAATTGAAGAAGATAGCTTCAACGTTTTCTGGGAGTCAGGAAATTTCTGCACAGGAAGCAGTGTACACATGCTTAGGCATGAAGCAATGTAATACATCAACTGGGTATATATTTATAAACACTAGCCATCCTGATAAAAGAACTCGAATGTTGAAACCAATGGCAGTTAGAGGAGAAATGGATTCAAAATCTGATGACATTTTTTTTGATGGTCTAACTGAATACTATTCATGTAGACCATACAGTCTTGAAGATGTGACATTAGCTGAATTTGCCTCCAATTATGAAGTTCGTGGTAAAAAAAAACCTGCTAACGACAGTTCTGATTTGGACACTGATAATGAACCTGAAACCACTTATCCGATTGATTCCACTCTAATCGGAAAACCAAACAAGTATATACATAAACGTAAAATTAGAAAAATCATACGTTATGTTAGGTTTAATGTGGATAAAAATGAACAAGACTTTTACAGAGAAAATATTATGTTATTTTTACCATGGCGCGATGAAAAAATCGATTTGTTAGATATTAACTGTAAACAAGTGTATGAAACAAACATTGTTCAAATAAAAAAGTTGTACCAACAGTTCAATAAAGTAGAAGAAACCGAATTAGATGATAACGAAATCCAAGTAGAAGGGGAACAAGGTCATAACAATAATCAGGTTCAAGAAGAAGAAGATGAAGATTGGGTACCAGACGATGTACTGATAAACGATGTTGGAGATTATGTGGAAATTTCAAATACATCAGATGTTGATGCTCCTAAAGATGGTGGAAAGATAATAGTGCACCTCATAGACAATGAACAGTTCAAAGATTTAATTGGATGTCTAAACGACGGTCAACGCCAGCTCTTATATCATACAACTCATGTCATAAGGAGTCAATTGTGGGGTAAAGGTCACCCTCCAATAAAGGCATTTGTCACCGGACCAGCGGGAGCTGGAAAGTCAATGCTTATACGAGCATTAGCACAGTCTGTAATTCGGATAGCAAATCTCAGACCGCATGTTGATGATTTGTCACTGCCCCCTGTGTTACTGACAGCACCAACAGGTAAAGCTGCATATGGAATAAAAGGTGTAACACTTCATTCAGCATTCAAACTGCCATTGAATCAATTTGTCGGACTGCTACCAAAGTTGAGTTCAGATATTTCAAATACACTACGGTGTCAATTTGCCAATGTTAAGCTTTTGATTATTGATGAAATTTCTATGGTAGGCATAAAAACTCTTGGATACATTGATCAGCGGTTGAGGTCTATATTAAGAATAAATAAACCATTTGGTGACATAAATATTATAGTATTTGGTGATTTCTTTCAATTGGCACCGGTATTAGCAACACCATTATACGATAGTTTTGAAGAAATATTGTCTAAATTTCCAAGTGCAGTAGAAATGTTATCAATTAAATATATTTGGGAAACATTCAAGTTTTATGAGTTGACTGAAATAATGCGCCAAAAAGATGATAAACAATTTGCAATTATGTTAACAAAGTTGGCCAGAGGACAGTTGGAGGAAGCTGATGTAAAATATTTCCAAAACCTTATTACGCAGCTAGACATTACTTTTCAACCACAAGTAATGCATCTTTGGGCTACTAATAATGAAGTAGACGAAATGAACACAAGAGTGCTTAACTCTATAAATCAAGTTAGTTTCATATCTGAAGCTATTGATACGTCTGCGAAACGACCAGATATTGAATCTGCCAAGAAACTGCCACGACAAAAGACTATGGGCTTACCTTTAAGATTAATATTAAAAGAAACGGCCAAGTACATGGTGATAGCAAACATTTCAACTGAAGACGGCATAGTGAACGGTGCAATTGGAGAACTCATGCAAATAAACAAAGGGCAGACTGCAGGAGGTAAAGAAGTTGCAAAAAGAGTTTGGATCAAGTTTGATGAGCCAGATGTTGGGTCACTAACTAGACAAAAGATTAAAGACAAACTTAAACCCGAAGGTGAACACACAGATGATATGTGCAAGTGGACACCAATTGAAATCATAAAATTAGAATTTCAACTCGGTAATGCAGAGCATCACAAAGTTACTAGAATGCAACTGCCTTTAGTCGAAGCTTTGGCATTAACGGTACACAAAAGTCAAGGTGCCACATATCAATCCGTAGCATTTCATATACCCAAAAAATACTTGAAATGCAATATGTTATATGTTGGATGTAGTCGAGCAACTTCAGCACAAGGTTTGCGTATAGACTACTTTCCTGCAAAGCCACCAAAACCTTCAGCAAAAGTAGAACATGAGATGTGCAGACTTAGGAAACCGAGTTGTGCTCTTATTCCACGGTTTTCAAGAATTATGACACGCAGCGTACCACTTGCCTGTATGTCACATAATATAAGGTCTTTAAAAAAATATGAAGCTCACATTAATGCGGACATCATACTTTTACAATCTCAAATAATGTTTTTCCAAGAAACCGGTTCAAAACCAACTGACACATACACCATTAAGAACCACATTGAATGCTGTAGAATAGATAGTATACATGCAAACGGTAAAAGTGGTTCAATTTGTTTTGTTGAAGAATCCATTTGTTATAAAGAAATAACCACCAATTCAACATTGCTTCAAGATAAAAAGAAAAACACACACCTAGAAGCAATTGAACTAATCATTGAAAATGTTACCTACATTGGGATATATTCATCGCCAAATTTTCCGGTACAGAAGCTTTGTAATTTCATTGAAACGGTAGCTTCAACCAAAACCAATGTGGTTTTCATTGGTGATTTCAATATAAACTTCAACAAACCGCCAAAACAACTAGTTCAAATATTAAAACAATTTAATTTCAAAGTATTGGTGGACGATATTACTACAGATTACGGAACAACCATTGACAATGCCATTACAAATATTGATATTGCAGCTTTGGTATACGAGTCGCTCATAAGTGATCACAAACCTATTCTGCTTATGGACATAGATACTTGCAAGGAAATAAAAAAATATTCAGAGACTGTTGATGATCAAATTGTACAAGAAAATGTCATAAACAATTTGATTAAACCAAACGTTGCCTTAATTGATGGAAGTCCTTTACAAAAATCAATTGAATCACCAATGGTCCTGAATAACAATAACATGGACGATATTGTATTCATACAGGTTGATAGTGATACTATCTTGATACCAGAAACTAAAACTAAATCCACTGAAACACTGAATAATAACAATATCATAGATGATATTGAATTCATACAGGTTGATAGTGATACTCTCAAAGTTCCAGAAAATTTCAATGATAGGTCAAATACATTATTAGACACAAGAAACGATAATGTAACTCCATTGAAAAATCAAAAAGAAATGAAAATATCAAGTATTAAGAATCAAGTTGGCATTACATCAAGTGGTATTTGTGGCTTTACTAATATTGATGGTGTATCATGTTATGCTAATTCTGTCATACAGGTTCTTTTTCATTGTGAATCTCTTGCAAATGAAATTCGCAATAATCAACTGGGACCATCACTTCAACAATGTCTACACGAATACACAAGTAACAGTGTCTCATGTGATACCCGAACAATCAGACAATATTTGGACAACGAGACAATATATTATACTCTGCCAGTGCAACAAGATTGTGTACAATTTTTAGAAGCACTTATGAACCGTAGTAGACTTACATTTGATTCATTATTTGGATTTCAAGAATTATATAGCACTCGTTGCAATTATTGTTATCATACAACAACCAGTAATACACCTACAAGTTTGATCCTACATTTAGATATTCCACTACAGAGATCACAAACTTTGCAAACATTATTGTCAACTGATCAAAATGTATGGAATAGAATATGTGACTACAGGTGCAATAATTGTGATCAAATTGGAAACTATGAAAGTAAACACCAGATAATAGTTTCAAATGAGTATTTAGTTATTCAGCTAAAACTATTTACTACAACATTTGTAAATGAACAATTTGTTTCCAACAAGATAACAGATCTAAAACTTAGTGGTGTACCATCTGCTATTTTAGAAATTGCTGGAGCACAATATAAAACTCAAGCCGCAATATTACATATTGGACAAGACACGGGCTCTGGCCATTACATAGCATATCTGAGACAAGGAACCTCCAATTGGGTTTGCGTCAATGACACAACAGTTGCTGAAAAAAGGTGGCCAAACAACAGTAAAGATGTATATGTTATCATTCTAAAAAGAATGTAACAATATTTTCCAATCGGAAAGAAACAAAACTTTACACAACTAAAAATAAATTATAAACATCACCTGTATACAATCTGATTGGTATTGGACTCAAAAAGGAACGTGTAAACCGCCAACTAATTACCTACATAATATTATCTTTAGTTGCCAGTCCCAAGCCTGGATAAAAAGTGTGAGGGCACTAACCTTATAATTAATGCGTTTTTTTTTTTTTTACATATGCAGAAATCTAGATTTTCTTATTGATAAAATTAAACTATATACCATTAGCTTCACTGCTAAATGTATTTTTGTATTATCAACATTTCTTAGGTATCCGTTTATTGTTATATTTAAATACAATTAAAATGTATCAATGATATACTCTTGGCAATAGATATTTATCCATTTCTAATCAGTGTTAGGTTAATTCAATTGTGTATTTTAGCAGGGAAATTTAAATTAGCATAAGTTTGGCGTCTAGGATCATAACTTATAGTGTGTTCATAACTTTTATATCAGTGCTATAACAAGCTTATATTCCAGTGTTAAATACTTTGATGACATGAACCTCTAAATAAAATTGTATTTTTTAAATATAACTTACATTGTTTAAGACACATCAGTCTGTACTTTTTTTTCCCTGTAACTTAATGAATGTGCAATGATTATAAATAAATAATTATATTTTATTCAAATTTCTTTATTCATAATACTTCATATACATTACACATATAACCATGATAAAACTTGAATGATAACAATTCGTTAAATATATTATAATAAACTAATATATTATACTAAAGGTAAATATTTAAAAAGCCACTTATTTTGCTTGTGTTTGTACTAATGTATTACATAGAATTTGTTTTTTTTTTACAGATTCCAAATATTTAATCGATTAAAGGTTTGAAACTATTTGAATCTTTCGATGGCCTTCGTTTGATTTAACATTTCAAAAATGTCTATTATTTGATATTGTTAATGAACTACCAACTGTGTATCTATTGAACCTAGAATTAAACCACTGTATAAATCCACTGTTAATTTTATGAAATGTAATAAAATAATAAAACAAAAAATTACTTGATTTAATGACTTAATTTGAATTACTAATATTATAATTATTAGTCTGTACTCTATAGTAATTTGGTCAAATTTATTTGGAATACCTCTATACTAAACCAGTTGAGAGGTAAATCATAATTCGTTCTACAGTTCACCGAGGATAACATCAGCAGAGTTTGGTTACATTAGATTCACATTCGATGATAATATTATGCAGCCATTTGTAATATCTAAATAATAAACAATAAGTAAATATTAAATAATTGAATATATTAATACATTTTAAGTAGGTATGTAATAGTAATGATTGGTGCTTATAAAACTTACATAATGACATCTCTATGAAATGTGTGGAAAAAGACTCGTCTCGAAGTTAATATATAATAGTTGCACAATGAATGAACACAACCATATGTGTAACCATATTTATTTAAAACAATAAAAATTAATACATGGTTATTAGGTACTTAATTTATTTTAAATTTATTTTAAATACCGTGATCAATTATGACCCTTAACGAATACCAAGTGGCAGTGGAATGTAAATAAAATATTATGTAATATCACAGCTGATGAAGATAATTAAATAGATTAAGTTTATTATAATATAATCAGTAGCTGACAGCTGTTCTATACAAAATATTGGTAGATTGTAAACACAAGGTGTATAACGTACCTTTACATGGTTGAATAGAACGTTACTAACTTCCAATTTCCAGTTATTTTAATGTGTGTATCAGTTCCATAAACATGCGGATTTTATATATTATTATTAATTATTAATATTTAAATAGACGTAGCCACGGAGCATTCAGCATATATGGACGGCGGGGTCGGGTGATAACGTCACGATAGTGCATTTAGGCAAATAATATGGTATTTACCTACGCCCTATCTATGCACATCCTGGTTTGTCCAATGCTCACGAGCAGAAGTCACATGAATAGACAAATGTAAATTTAACCCAATCTAGGATATTAAAATAAAATATATATTACAATTTAAGGCTGACATCTTCATCTTCGTTCAGAATCGTTTTTTTTTTTTATAATATAAAATAATTCCAAAATCTATCCAATAATGCCTAATCTAGCAATGCATCTCGTGTATCCCACCCAACTACTGTATCCTGTACTTAACTTACAATGATTTATCATTGCATTCAAATGTAAAGTACCATACAACTAAACTATCGTAAACCAGGTGATCCCATGATAGAAAGTGCTATACACTCCTCACCATTATCTTGTCCGAGGAGCGAAGCGACGAAGGACGAACTTCCACCACCATTATCTTATCGGCTTTTTTTTTTTTTTTTTTGCATAAAAACATGATAATTGACCTATAAGTGCACCTCTTTAAAAATATTTTTCCATCCAAATTTAATATGATCCTGGTACATAGAAGTACCGTTGGCCAGTTTAACATTTTGAACCTGGTAATAAAATGTATACCGTCGGTCATTTAGCATATTTTTTTTTTACATACAATGAATACAAAACAAAAAACTATTTTCATATGATAAATCTTTAAAATTGTAATATTATGTTTGGGTTCTAAATACTATAAATTTATCAAAGTATATACGTTATATACATTTATGATAATATCAAAAATTTAAAGTCATTAACATATTATTCGTTTATTTATTTAAATTCTAAAAAATGTTCATTAATACTTATTTTATATCATGAAATATATTAATATTAGGTACATATTAATAAATTATAGTAACGAAATAGCAAATATAGTTAATAAGTCTCAATAAGAATAAATAGAAACGGAATCATAAATAACAATATAAACATTATAAATAAATATACCACTAACACATTTTTATGACGATCGCGATGGTAGGTACATAAACAAAAACCAACGATTAATGAGAAATAATCAAAGCTAGTGAATAATGGCCGATGGTACTTCAGAGTCCATTGCATAAAATCACATTTCATTCTGTCTATAATGTATCGAAATAAATACGATAACAATATTTATAATCTAGACATCATAACAAACAGTTCTTTGGGGTAAGAAATTGGGTAAGAAATCTAAAAACCAGTCTGATGTTGGTATATTTAATTCTAATGCTCGTGTATATTGTTTACTTAAAAATCTATTTGCACAGTTATTATTCTATATTTGGAGTTTGGACCATAGTTTTATTTTTTCCTTGTAGCTTATGTGGTACTTGTGTGTACCAACGGGTCACAGTAAGGAAATATGCATCATTTGATTTAACATACATTATTTTGTGCAGTAGTACTTTAAAGTACCGTCGGTCGACAAGGGGTTAAGGAAAATAATCATTAGGTACATTCACAATATTGCTTAAAATTTTAATAACGAATTATTTTATTCATTTAGAACAATTTCATTACAAACTTTTTAAGTAAGTCCAACTTAATATTTATCAAGAAAAAGAAAAACAATGATTATTAGTTCTACTAGTCACTGTCTCAAAAATTAAATAAACTTAAAATAAAACAAATGTATAAACTTTAAATAATGATATCGAGAATTACACGTGCATCTCTACTGATGATTCTGTTTCGTCCGGGTCAGCTGGATTTTCCTTCTTTTTCCCAACACTTAACATCTATTTAACCGATAAGCTCAATTCTCTTTCATCGTCGTTCGCCGTGGAACGTTATCAAATTATTAGTGTCCTCCAATTTATTTTATAGTTAGATCATTATAGTTAGACAATTCTGTCTTCTTGCTCTGTTATCAAATCCGTTTAATTCTTATATATCCCATCTTGTTCTTGGCATAAAATCCTAAATATTCCACCCTCCATGTCGAATATAAGCGCATTCAATTCCTTTGGATGCCTAGCCACTTCAGCATTCCAGCGAATAAACGTCCTGATTTTCTTGACTTTTAAACCAAATTCTATTATCATATCTTTTTTTTTTAAATTTCCAGCCTCTGGTCTTCTTTCTATTCATCACTAACTCTTATAGAAATTATGGCAATACAGATGGTCCTCAATCCCCCTAACTATGCCTTCTGGTATAGAAATATAATTCTCACTATTCTTACCCTCCCTGGTTTAGAGGTTAAGACATCCCTAGACACTTAATTTTCCCCTTCAATCGTATTAGAATCGGACTATTTCCTTACCATTCTTTCCACCTTCCCTTAAATTCTTTTCTTCTATGCACCCTCCGTCATAAGAAACCATTTGTGGCCTAAATGGCCTCTTATTTAACTGCCCTTCTCTATTTACTAGTAGACGTCTTCTATTCTCATTCTTTACAGCTTCGTATTACCTCTGTCCAGACGCCTATTTCCTCCTTAATTCCTGTTGACCCATTATTATTTACGGTATCATTAAATTAATTATCAGTGCTGGTTTTCTAATTTAACCTATCATCTATGAACACAAATATATTATATAATTGTATAGCTGTAAATGTATATACGAGTACATAAGCAATGAAAAACAATTTTAAAAAAAGCCGATAAGATAATGGTGGTGGAAGTTCGTCCTTCGTCGCTTCGCTCCTCGGACAAGATAATGGTGAGGAGTGTATAGCACTTTCTATCATGGGATCACCTGGTTTACGATAGTTTAGTTGTATGGTACTTTACATTTGAATGCAATGATAAATCATTGTAAGTTAAGTACAGGATACAGTAGTTGGGTGGGATACACGAGATGCATTGCTAGATAAGGCATTATTGGATAGATTTTGGAATTATTTTATATTATAAAAAAAAAAAACGATTCTGAACGAAGATGAAGATGTCAGCCTTAAATTGTAATATATATTTTATTTTAATATCCTAGATTGGGTTAAATTTACATTTGTCTATTCATGTGACTTCTGCTCGTGAGCATTGGACAAACCAGGATGTGCATAGATAGGGCGTAGGTAAATACCATATTATTTGCCTAAATGCACTATCGTGACGGTACCACCCGACCCCGCCGTCCATATATGCTGAATGCTCCGTGGCTACGTCTATTTAAATATTAATAATTAATAATAATATATAAAATCCGCATGTTTATGGAACTGATACAAACATTAAAATAACTGGAAATTGAAAGTTAGTAACGTTCTATTCAACCATGTAAAGGTACGTTATACACCTTGTGTTTACAATCTACCAATATTTTGTATAGAACAGCTGTCAGCTACTGATTATATTATAATAAACTTAATCTATTTAATTATCTTTATCAGCTGTGATATTACATAATATTTTCATTTCTTATCTTTGAATACAATAATTTTTATACATTTTCAACTACAAAATAATTTGCAAATATTCGTGATTTTGACAAATTTTGTCGATTTTTGAACTTCAACTGCTTATAAAAAAAAATTGTGTCTACGTATTTGAATAATTTTTGAATCACTCTTAGATCAACTTATTCAAAACCTTCTATTAAATTTTCAAGCGATTTGGTAGGGCCAAAAAATTGTTATCGACTTTTATAAAAAAAAATCTAAGAAAAATCGAATTATTCAAATGCCTATAAATAGCTAAAAAATAAACGAAATATTTTGAAAATACAACTATGTAAAGAAAATGCCTATTTAAACATTTTGTAAAAGTTTTAAGTTTCTACGACCTATACTTTTTGAATAAGAACAAATATCAAAAATCAATGATGCCTAAATTGTTATTTTACGCGATTATGTGAAAAAATTGTAATTTCAAACACTCATAAAAATTTTTGATTTTATTCCAGTGCAAATTTTTTTACAGATAATTGAAGGAAAACGTATGTCAAACTTTGTACCGAATTTACAATTCTTAGTTTTGAATACTTAAAATTTTATGAATTTTCAACTGCAAAATAACTTCAAATTTTCGCAATTTTTACATATTTCGTATAAATTGTAACTTTGAGCACTTATAAAAAAAAATTGTGACTTACGATTTTGGATTTTTTTTTATCAGTTATGGAACAACTTATAAGAAACCTTGTATTAAATTTTCAAGATTTTCTGGCAAAAAAAAAAATTTTATCGTTATTTTAAAAAAAAATACTTAAAAAAATTGAAAATTTCAATTGTCTATAATTAGCTCAATAAAAGTCAAAATACTTTGAAAATTTAACGGTGTATAGAGAACGCTAATCTTAACATTTGGTGAAAATTTCAAGTATTTACATCGATTAGTTTTTGAGTTATAGCAAAATAAAAAATTTGATTTTGTCGAAAACTGGTTTTGCGTAAAATATACCGTTTTTCCCTCATTTTTTAAGGGTTTTTCCCGGCGCGTTAAAAAAATATTGAAAATTTTTAACTTTTGACCCCCCAAAGTACCAACTAGATTCAATTTCCTTTCAGAAAAGTTGCTATATAAGGCAATCGAAGCATTTTTACTGCCCCAAATCGTGTCGACAGACACAAAAATAAAAAAAAATAAAAAAAAAAAAAAAAAAACACACATCATTGTAAAATCAATACATTCTTCACTCCGTTCAGAATCTAAAAGAATAGCTAACTAATGCTACTTACACAGCGCTGGTATATTTATTTGACATTTTTAAGAACATAAAACGTAGTTATTATATGTATAAAAGTAAAAAGATTATTTCAAAAGTATTATTTATTATTAAAAGCAAATATTTTCGGGCAACATGTATAAAATCGAGTGTAGTAACAACCCAATTATCCAAATAACAATATTCATAGTTATTAGGTACATTTAATAAAATAGTTATAATATATAATAAATAAGCCTGAAGTCATCAAGTTTTATTGAACATGATATCTTTAGACAATAATAAATATAATATTAGTTTTATTCGTACAATTTGGAATATTATTAATACTTACTAAATTATAATAGTTTAAGACTAAATGAATTACTTATATTATGTTAAAATTTGTACATGCAAAATAATTTGATAATAAAATATAAAAAGTACGGTTTAAAACAAATCCTCGTATATTAATTATGTAAGTACTATGTAGTAAAAGCATAATATTCCAAGTATCGAAATCCATAATAAATTAATCATTTTCTCTGAATTGAATTTTAATAACTATTTACTTTTATTGTCTTCGGTAATTGGTTGACTCATCACATATGTAAAACACAATAACGAAATTGCAATTCTCTTTTTTTACACGATCATGAAAAACGACAAACCGTTAAACTATTATACCTGTTCGCCTCATTACAGAAAAACAATAACATGGCATTTTAATACCCATTAAAGGTAACGCACCTCATTTTCAAATATTTTTTTCATTATTAAATGCTGAAATTAAAATAATGTATAACAGTGACAAGTTGACAACTACAAACACTCACGATTAGCCCATACGACATTCATTTGCTACCAACTCTCTCGTAGGGAAAAAAATTAAAAAAATAACAAAACGCTGAATATTTAGCTAGTAAATAATAATCATGTTTAAATAAAATGTAAAATATTAAAAATGTATGACTTTTGTATGTAATTCTAGTGTGAGTAAATGTGAGTTCACACCAGGTCATCCTTTGAGTTAAATGTTATTCTCGTCCATTGAACACACATCATCAATTAAAGGTTGTAGAACCACTATAAAACACAAAATCGTAAAACTCAGTGTAACCATTTGAGGAAAGCTGACTGGTTACCGAGAACGTGGTGAGAAAATAATTTTACGTTTTGTAATCAATGTAGGAATTTGTCGCCGTTTATCACTTTGAGGTAGATACTTTTTTTATTTATTTGAAACACAACACGCTACTGAAGACAAGATCGTCCTCGTAACCAATGTGAATAGCAGTTGAGACTTTTTTCACTAAGGTTAATCGACTTGATTGAAAGGTCTTAAGAAAAGTCACAGTGTCCTGAATTACGGCATTTACCTTCTTTATATTCGTTTAATATATATATATATATATTCCTATCAATATTCTAGTATTTCTATATTTTTCCCCAATTGTTACTAGGATTTCTACTCCATAGGACAATATTGTTAGTTTTTATCGTACTATAGCAGTATCATCTTGCATATTTAAAATATCGATATCTCGATATCGCGTGTGTTAAGTGAATTTAGATTAGTTTGTTACCTATTTCTTAGCTCTTCTTGACTCGATACTTTACAATAATATAAGTTGAAATTTATTTTTCAAACCAAAAACTTTGTACTTTTCTCCTACATTTGGATTCAAAATCACTAATTTTTTTTCTCCCATCTCCTATTACTTTCTCTTCACATTGATAAAAGAAAACGTGTGATTTATTTATGTTTAATATTAGGCACCAATATTTTTTAGCAGTGGCAGATCCGAGTGAGGGAGCGATGGAGCGATCACTACCCCCCTTAAACCGAGTTAATTTATGTGAATCTGTATTATTCATATATTTACTCGTAGTTCATGAAATATGAATGTAAGGTAATTATTGTTGATATGAGTCATTAAATTCAGATGTACCCATTTCTGCTTTTCATTAATATGTTATTGTTTGGAAGTTGTTTATTTGTTAATTTAAGTTTTTACAATTTCAGATTGAAAATCTGGTTACGGGCTCAAGTATAGGTAAAGAAAGATTAAATGGTCTGGCGCTTTTAATTTTTATATATTCATAGGAATATAACATTAAATGTGGATGATTTTATGGAAAGATTTGCAAAAGAAAAAAGCACACATTAATTTAATATTATAAATGAATGAATGCTATTCTTTTCTCTGGTTGTTTTTATTTGAATTTAAATACAAATATTAGTAACTTCTATCAAAGTTTTGATCAAAATGTCATTAATTCTGAAATGTTAAATCTTAACTTGTTATTAAAGTACTATCTCATTAATATAAATAAACTGTATTTTATTTTATTTTGAATTGAGTGAAATATGCAAAAAAAAAAAAAATTTTATCACACAATAAACATCCCCCATTGAATTACTCTTGGATCCGCTACTGCAATTTACAATAAAATAAAACTATGTAAAATAAAAAAATATATAATAATTTACAATTACACATTTATAATTTAAATGAATATTACTTAAAAATTAATTGTATTGTTAAATAATGTTGAATCTAGAAAAACTAAGATTACCTACGTAATAAATTCAGAGTAAACACAGAATTTAAAAAACAATAGACAAACTCATCTTTTCTCTTTAAGATATGACATTACCGCGATTACCCAAGATTAGGTTATATATATATTATATATATTTTATTAGATGGACACTTCTAACCTTCATACGTTCTGGTTTCGTCATATTATACGTCTTAATAAAATAATCTTATTAAAATAATATAATAATAATAATATATATATAATACCGCGGACCCAATTCGAGTATTATAAAATAATACCGCGGACCCAATTCGAGTATTATAAAATAATACCACGGACTCAACTCGTGTTTTTTTTAAGGGATCAAAGAACTCGCGTTTTCGCTAAACAATAGCCTTCGTTTTATGACAAAATAAACAGTAGGTACGCTTAATGACATTGTTATTTCATTTTTCTCTTTAAAAGTGAATTTGAAATATCCTTGCAAAGAAAATATTTATGCGTCAATCTGAGATTTTATTGTTTTCAGTATGTATTAGATAATTATGTAAATTAGTAAGATTAACCTATACGAATAATTAAATAGTACTTGATGACTTCATGCATTATAAATGTTACATATTATTCAAGTAAATATTATATAAATTTGTTTTAACTTTTATCTATCGGTTATACATGTGTTTAGGGAGAGGGTTGACTATATTTATACTAAGTGCAAGTACAGTTTACTGTAAAAAAAGGAAGTTTAAAGCTTTTATTATACACTTAGAATTAATAATAAATTTAAGAAATGAATAATAAGTGTACCTATAGATATTTATACAATAACTTTGAACATTCAAAACAAAATATTCAATTGACTTATTAAAAATTAGTTGCTTAGTAAGATTTTATTGTTATTTTTAAAGAAACTTTCACAGATATTATTTTAGGTATCGCATACGGATCATGCCTTATTAAGTGAAAATAAATGTGAAGTTGGTTGGTACGATTTTGTTCACACCCTACTTAACTCAAACAATATAAAAATGAAATAAAACTTCATTCATTTTTCATTATAAAAAATATTATTTATTTATAAAAGCCTACTTTTATTATTGAAAGTGTATAGTATTTTTTTAATATAATATCCACATTTATTTTATTTCATTTAACAATGCGCATGTTGAGATATGTCAGAAGTAGACATCTTTTTTGTATGGTATAATATACTCATTTCTGATAAACTATTATTGTAGAGGAAATAAATCTTTTTTTGGAATTTTATTTTATTCTATAAAGTATGCTATCTATCTGTTTGCCGTATTTTATTGAAAATATCTTACTGACATAGGTTTTGTAACTTTAAAATACTTAATATGAAAACATTTATGCTCATTTTAAAAACGTTCATTAAAATTAATTTAAACTAAGTAATTCATCAGTGGACACAGTTTTTGTTTAATATTTATGGTTCCATAACAGTACAATGTTCAGCTCCGTCACCGCATTGCTTGAAATCAGATAAAGGTGCTTGCGATGGCGCTTAAAAATTATCTCGTTCTCTTTCCTTCATGTTTTTATCATCTTTAGTTTTTATTTTTATTGAATGACATACATTCTTTAAATGTGGTGGAAATTCTTTTTGTGACATAGCGTTTTTATTTTTATTTAGGTTTATTTGCCTGTACATGAGCATATAAGCATTAGTGCCAGACATATTTTCACTGGAATCACCAAAACTTCTTTCAATATCAGCCATTTTAATCTAAATATAATAAATTTATTTAAAAATAAATACGTAAATACATGATTATTTTACAAATATTATTTTATATTTATACGCACCACCGACACAGACTCGTCGTCAAAACACAACCACTGATTAGTTTTTAAGTCTTTAATATATGAATAATAATGTCCTCCCAACGCATTGCCAGAATGTATTATGATAGCATATAGTTCATACATATATGGTCCAACCGGTGCATTTCCCTGATTCAAGTCTACTCCACATTCATTTCTATTCTTAGGCTGGCTAAAACTAACTTCACCATTCTGAAGAAAATCAATACATTTATTAACTGTGTTAATTATATTTGAATATATTTTTTGATATACCACATCAATTTCGTCTAATTTCGAAGCGCTATCTGTTCCACCGTAATTAATGGCAGCACACATATTACCAAACCTAGACAATTTTTCAGGCAATGGCTCCATTTTGTCTTGGCAATTATTAAGGTTTGATATAAAACTATTCAAATTAAGCTTTAGGGGGAACACAATCCTAAAAAAATAACGATGATTACAAATAAAAATTACATATTTTGATTATTACCAAAAATTAAATAATTACTTGTCATTTAATTTAATGGGATTATTAGTATTGTAATCAAAACGCATTAAGTGCAACGTCAATATATATGGAAACTTGCTAAATTTCAGACGTTTAGAAGCATTACATATTTTACTGCAACGATCACAAAATGGCTGATTGTTGCCGTATAATATTTCAGTGTCAGTGAGTCGTTGCAATGCTTCTGTCTAAACGAAGATTTAACGAATTTCATTTTACTATAATTAAAAGTTTCGCAAACGGAAAAATTGATCTTACTATACACTCATAAGCTTTAATACTTCCAAATGGACGTATAGGTAAATGTACTTCCAAGAATGTAATTTCTTTAGATTTTTCAATTCCACATTCTAGGCATTTCATGTAATCTATCATTTTACCTGAAATAAATTTAGATTTTAATTTCACAGTATATATACTTATTTATAAATTATTATATATCAAATATACATTATATATATATATATATATATATATATTCATATATATATATATATATATTCATTTATTTATTTAATATTTAATATGTATTTTATATTAAAATATACCTTGGTAAAGCTCGTTTATGATATCCACATTAATGGTATTTTTAAACTCTTTCTCAAGAGCATCAAACATAAACCTACGAAATTCTTGAACATCACGTTGTTGTCCTACTTCACTAGAATCCCAAACAAAACTACGAATGAGTTCTATTGTCTCGATACTATGCCGGGATGAAGTCTATATGAAAAGAATGTGTACCTACATAAATATTTCAAATACACATGACGTGACAAGATATCGATAACATACTAACTTGTAAGTTTAAAAATAATTTTTGTAGTTGAAACAAAATTGATTTTGATTCATCAATGTTTCCATAAAAATCAAATTTCAATTGGTATACTACATTTCTAAATTCAGGTGTCATATACAAAACTTGTATTAGACTATTTAAGTAACACGTCATTGCTTGATTTATTAAACCTCTGTATCCTATAAAAATAATACATTTTTGTAATTGATCTTTATCCATTCTTTTTTTTCAAATAGTGAAAATTAGAAATATTTTAACTTAAGTATAGATTTTATGAGATTTGCGGTCTGGACAGTGTACTCTGCAGGTATTTGGGAGTCCATGGAATGGTTCTGTTTTTATTTTACTTTTTCGATTCATGACATTTACTAAACATATAAACTACTATTGTTTTTTGGTACCTAATAATTAACTTTTAATGATTAATTGACCTTGTTACAAAGGAGTCTTATTTTTATATTTTAATTATCTGTAACCCAAAATAGGTGCTTTATGATAAAATTTAAATAATTATTGGGCTTTACAAATGTCTGTAATAGATGTGAAATGTACAACAGTGTACAAATACACGACATGTACACTGTAATGAAAAAAGAATAATTATTATTATTCTTAAATAGTATTTGCTATCATACAATATTATTATGCCTACTATCATATGGTTTTTGAATTGCATAATGTTTGTATATTATATGAAAGAAAATAAAAAATTATTCCTCGACTAGACCAATATAGCACTGCAATAAATTGTTTCGAACGATATAAAGTCTAGTACTAATTCAAAAAGTCATATTGATGAATATTATTCATAAAGAATCTATAGGTACATAACGTGCCTTGTATATCTTTATTTTATACAGAATGTAAATGAGTGTATCATGTGTATTACATTTTTTTTCTCGAACTAAAGGGTGTTTGTGATCTACCAGAATTGAATGGTCCAGTGCAAAAACCTGGTATGTTCACATTTGTTAAAATTTAAGTATTCGACATGAATTCAAACGATAAAATAAATGGACACTATAGTCTACAAACTGCATTGCAAAATAAATCGTTATATTTTATACTAACATTTAGATCATGATTATAGATAATTTTAATTGAATTAAACATATCTATATATATTATAGTAAAATTAAATACAAAATAAGAAAAAGAAATAATAATACAATTCATGGGTCATTTACCACAGCAGTTTATATCTACATAAATATAAACATTAAAAGCAAAAAAATATTTAAATCACTTGCGTCGTAAAACAATATCAGAGTTATGTAACTCAATTGAAGTTTGTGATTTATTATTTTTTGAAGTGACAATGGATTTATTTAAATTCTGATTAGCGTGTTCTTTCTCGATAGAACTAATAAAGTTGATATTATCACATTGTTTGGAAAAATTAGAATGAAGTGGCTTACGAGCAGATTCTTCTTTCTAAAATTAAACTTCATAAATTACGCAACAGCATTTAAGGTTTTAACTAATAAATATTACTTTGACTGTTTGATCTAAGGTCTCGAGTTTATAAAATATATTTTTAAAAGATGATTGAGCTCTTAAATGCTGTAAATGTTCTTTAAGAAAACAAGTTTGCTGCTTGTGTATCAAATTGATTACTTCACCAAGTCTTTTTACTTGAGACAACATGTGTTCCAAATGTGTTATGTCATTTCTTTGTTTTTGTTTGAACGCATGTAAGTATTTTTCGTGACCTGGTTGATTTAAATTTCTAAAAATTTAAAAAATATATTAGTGAATGGCAATTTTAAATTATATTTAACTTCATTATCATTTTAAATAATGTATACTTCATCTGCAGTTCAGACATTGTAACTTTCAATTTCAATCGTTTTATTAAGGCATTTTCAGTTAGTTTAAGTGTAGTATGATGTTGTTTGGCTCTTAATTCTTCTACTTGAATTAATCGTTTTAACTAAAATGTATAAATTAATGTATTATTTAATAAATGTAAATCTTAAATTAAATATTATGTTTTTTTATAATTTATTTCATTTTTTCGTATTTTTATCAATGATTTTCAAAGCTGCAACTACCTTTACCTAAAGATCGAATTTCTTATTTTTACATCGTTTATAAAATAATCTTACTGAGTAGTACAAAAATGATTGATATACAACTTAGTCATGTATTGTTGAAGATATTTAATTATTATAATAAAGTCTTCGAATAGTTTATAAAAAAAATAAATAAAAAATTAAGTACTTATAATTAAATCATAATATATTATAAAAAAAGTAATTTTTATTCACCATCTGTATAGAAGATCTAGTTTTATCTTCAGTAATAATATTTGATGATAAAGTACTCATTTTGGAAACTGGTGTTAATTTATTTTTACTATAATATGCGGTATTTAAAATTGTTTTTGAATTATCATCATTAGAAACAGAATGATCACCAAGTTCATCATTAACAGAATAATCCTGAATATCAGATATCAAAATATATTTTACAAAAAAAAATCATTTTATAATATTATATTAATCATTTTAAACTCACCAATGATGATCTATGTATTGAACTAATTTTACTGCATTTTACATTTGCATAAGTACTACGATTTACATTATAATTTTTAGGTAAATTATTTTTACGATATAATACTGACAAATTTTCAGTTTGAGTTGATTTTGAATAACATATTTTATTTGGTAGCTCTTTATTTACTAATGATTCTTGAAGCTGTTCTTGATCAATACGATTCAATATTGGCTTATGAGATTGATTAGGTAGCTGTGTGTCTTTATACATCGTAGTCTCAGTATTGCCTTTATCTAAAGGTTTTTTACTTGATTTAATGTAATATAATATATTTACTCTCACTCATAAGTATCATTTTAATTTTCAGTAGTATATTTACATAGGTTCATGAATATAATATACAATGTATATTATGTCATAATGTCATAGACCATATTTTACTGCAAGTGCAATAACTTTTGTTGTATTCAATGTTTTTGGATTTTTCTTAAAAATAACTATAACGCTACAATTTAGTGATGAAATTAATTGGTTTACTATTTTTTTTTATTTTAATGATTCTTAGTTTTTTTAAGTATTAACCACTAACTTAACCTAACCTAACCACTATCAACAACATAAAATTACAACTAAAATATAAATTTTTTGAAATTTTCGATATTTGAATTCTTATTATTGGACCGAAACAATAATTTAAGAGGTAAAAGTTTAAAACAGTAAAATAGTGATAGCTAGTACATTTTTACAACGTAACTCTACATCTCTCATTTGCTTTACAATTTAAATGTATGCATTAAAAAATATGCATGGTAAAATTAAACTGTATAAATCTGTGTATAGGCAAATATTTGACATAATTGTATAATACGTCTCTATTTAAAATTAAATATTAGATTCTGAACGGAGTGAAGAATGTATTGATTTTATAATGATGTGTGTTTTTTTTTTTTATTTTTTTTTTTTTTTTGTCTGTCGACACGATTTGGGGCAGTAAAAATGCTTCGATTGCCTTATATAGCAACTTTTCTGAAAGGAAAGTGAATCTAGTTGGTACTTTGGGGGGTCAAAAGTTAAAAATTTTCAATATTTTTTTAACGCGCCGGGAAAAACCCTTAAAAAATGAGGGAAAAACGGTATATTTTACGCAAAACCAGTTTTCGACAAAATCAAATTTTTTATTTTGCTATAACTCAAAAACTAATCGATGTAAATACTTGAAATTTTCACCAAATGTTTAGATTAGCGTTCTCTATACACCGTTAAATTTTCAAAGTATTTTGACTTTTATTGAGCTAATTATAGACAATTGAAATTTTCAATTTTTTTAAGTATTTTTTTTTAAAATAACGATAAAATTTTTTTTTTTGCCAGAAAATCTTGAAAATTTAATACAAGGTTTCTTATAAGTTGTTCCATAACTGATAAAAAAAAATCCAAAATCGTAAGTCACAATTTTTTTTTATAAGTGCTCAAAGTTCCAATTTATACGAAATATGTAAAAATTGCGAAAATTTGCAAATAATTTTGTTGTTGAAAAATCGTAAAATTTTTTTCTTTTATAACTAAGTTTTGAAAATTTGGTTCAAGGTTTTTCATTAGTTTTTCTTCAATTATCTGCAAAAAAAACTCTACCGGATTCAGACAAAAAAATTTTATGAGTGTTTGAAATTTAAATTTTTACAAAAACACGTTAAACAACGGTTTAGCCTCAAACGATTTTTGCTATTTGTTTTTTTTCCAAAAAGTATAAGTTGAAGAAACTTGAAAATGTTATCAGTTGTTTATATTGGCATTTTCTTTATATAATTTTATTTTCAAAAGATTTCACTCATTTTTAATCAATTTATAGGCATTTGAAATATTCGATTTTTTTTATTTTTTTTTTTATAAATGTTGATAAAAAAAATGTAGCTCGGACGAAATACTTGAAAATTTAATAGAAGGGTCCACATAAGTTGTTCTAACTCCCATTCAAAAATTATAAAAATACATAGGCACAAAATTTTTTTATAAGCGTTTATAAGTGCTAATATTGACAAAATTCTATATAATTTTCATAAAAATTTCTATTCAAAGTTAAGAAATGAAAATTTAATACAAGGGTGTTCATAAGTTTTTCTTGCAAAAAGTATAAAAATATCATGATCGGTTCAATTAAAAAATTTTAACGGGCGTCTGAAACTGTAATTTCTACAAAAATTCAGGCGTTAAATTACGATTTACTATAAACATATTATTCACTGACAATTCATCTTCGTTCAGAATCGTTTTTTTTTTTTATAATATAAAATAATGTCCTAATCTATCCTATAATGCCTAATCTATCAATACATCTCGTGTATCCCACCCAACTCCTGTATCTCTACTCATCACCATAATCTTGTCCGAGGAGCGGAGCGAAGATGGACGAACTTCCACCACCATTGTCTTACCGGCTTTTTTTTATATTGTACCTCATATATATATATATATATTATTTTTTATATTTCAAAATAGAAACATACGTTTTTCAATTAAATTCGTCTCTGGAATTATGGCTGCACACTTGGACATTTTTTCAGATACAGATAGGTGTATTTTTTCATCCTTATTGTAGAAAAAAATGACCATTAAACACACATAAGTTATAATTTATAACTTAAAAATTATGATTATTACTAATTAAATTAAATAAAAATAATTACATTTTCAGCAATATTTAAACGTGCGTTACTATCAGTGTAATTCGTTATTTCTAAATCTTCAATAATTGTCTTTTTTTGTACATTTATTGGAATTTCCGGTGTTTTTTTGGATGGTTGGTCCACCTAAAATTGCAATATATGAATACTACGGAACAAATGATTCAAAATTAGCATTTTTTTACCTCTGGCTGAATAGATTCAGATGGTACATTTAGACTCGTGCATTTATTTTGAACATTCTATAAAAAATGAAAACATTAAATGTCTACATACTAATACATTTTTTTAGTAAAATTACTACTCATGATTCATTTTACAAAAAAAAAAGTGTGAAGAAAATGTAAAAAATATTGTATTTATGTATTTTTGTGGTACTGGTCACATATTATAAAACTATAGACGTACGTTTTCTATTTCGGTATACGTTATACGATGCAAAATTCAATAACTTATCATGCATTCGGCGTCTATGCATGCTACACTGTATCAAATTGTAATTCTTAAAAATATTTTTATTTTTCTTGAATTAAACGACATAAAATGTAATATGCATATCGAACTAGAAAACATGGACAAAGCACATACTAAACTTAGTAACATATTTTGTCCGTATACTATGTTAGTCAAAGAAATTAAGAAATCATCTGAGATATCTCTACACTTGAAGTAGGAAATTTAATATGTTTTGCCATATAATTTTTATTAGCTATTTTTATTCATCGGTACCAATCAACTAAAGATTAAATCATAAATACCTTTTTCTTACTAGCTAATTTAGCTAATTTTTGGGTAGTTTTGTGTAATTCAGCTAATTTTTTTTTACGTTCTTCAACAAATTTTTGTTTGTTCAACAAATTTAATTTATTTTTTTCAATTCTTTCATTTTTCTTTTTTTCTATGTATGATTTTATTTGATTGCCTTCAGTATTTTTATCAGTTTTTTTCTCTTCGTTTGACTTATTTAGTTTTGTTTCGTTTAAAAGTTGATTGCCTGTTTAAACAATAATAAGTTCATAACAAAATATTTAAAATTTAAAAAATTTAAATTAAATGATAATTTTTTAACTAGAAATAGTCAAAAAATTTAAATGCTCATTTATAAGTATACAGTCTGTTTACTGCAAGAAATGACATATTTATATATTTTAAATATTCATATTATTTTCTATTTATGATACTGTAGTTTGATTATTGTAACTCACATGTAGTTTTCATCATTACAGTTTCTATTATCTTAACTATACACGAACGTACGAAAACCGTATTTTTTAATTATCTATTATCTGCATATTCACATTAAAATGGATTGTATTCTTTACATATGCCAGTTTCTATAAATGATAATACTATAGTTAGATATAATTTAATTGTAAAATCTAAAAAGATAATAATGGTGCATTAAGTTCACTTCACTACTCGAACATCATTAATAATAGGAATGTAAGCACTTTAGAATTTAGAAGAATCATTTTTATGATTGACTTATTTGGCACATAAGTATAATATCCTTCTAACATGTCTCATCTATAGAAGACTGAACGTAACTTTTGCATGAAGTCTCCTACTACCCGAAAAAGTAGTCATAGACAAAATAAAAAGAAGCATTATATTAAAACCAATAGATTCTTCGCTGTATTAAGAATTTAAAATTAATTAATCCTTAAGCAGATGTATGCCTTTTTTTAACGTTCATATTCCTGCGGGGGTCTATTAGACCCTATTTTTAAAAATGACTAAAATATTTATCAACAGTTTAATTTTGTTTAATTCAAAGACATAATGAGTTACTATGTGGTATATTAAAAGGAATAAATATATGTAAATACCAAATTTACTAAAAATAAAACTAATAATTATGCACGTAACTTAAAATTATTTTAAAAAAAAAAATAATAATAATAACTTGGAAGATTCATTAACCTAACTGCTGATGATTTAAAAATATTCCTTGAAATCCGTAGTGTAAATGATTGTCTTCGATTACAGAAAGATCTTGATGCGTTAAGTGCTTGGGCTACTAATATTGACTTAGATTTTAATATCTCTAAATGCTTTTTCATGTTCTTTTACAAAATTTGTAACCCAATCATATATAGTTATACATTGTGTAATCTACCTCTTGTTCATTCAGGTACCGCTGTCAATGATTTTGGTATTATAATGGATCGAACACTAACTTTTCATGAGCATATTGAAAAATCATGCTGCAAAGCTCTAAAAACACTTGGCTTCATAAAAAGGATCTCCACCGAATTTAAATTGTTAGCACCTCTTAAAGCTTTATATTATGCATTTGTCAGGTCAATTTTAGAATATGGTTCTGTTTTATGGGACCCTTATACAGCTACTAATAGGAATCAAATTGAAATGGTTCAACGTAAATTTCTAAAGTATGCAGCTAGAGTCCTTCATATTGAGCATAAACCTCATGATTATAAACTAGTCCGTACCCTACTAGGATTAACGAACCTTACAGACAGACGCATTGCTGCTAACCAGATATTTAAAAAAAAACTGATTAATGGCTCTATCGACAGTCCTGAATTAATAAGTCAACTTAACTTCAAAATCCCCAGTTTCAAATCACGCGCACACTATCGTTTCTTCATACCACTATGCACCACCAACTATATACGTAATAAACCTACGTTCAGGATGATGCGCATTGCCAATGAATATTCAGCCACCTCTTTTAATAATATTATGTAGGTAATTACTTCTACTATTATACATATCTATGTATCACTGTACTTTGGGCCACGGCCCGTTCTGTGTATGAAAAATAAAATAAAATAATAACATATTGTCACTGCACTGATAGTTATAGCCAAAAATTATTTTTGTTTTAAGTTTTACGTAATGATTCCGTAAAAAATTTTAAAATTATACTTACTTTAAGTTTGGTAACAGACCATGAAAAATACAACTTTATTATACTAAATATAATTATGATTGATAAATCGCAATACAATAAGATCAAAAGTTGAAAATGTAAAAGACATTATATAAAAATTAGTGCCATAGAGCCTCTGTCGTGTTTATACAAAAGAGCTTACAATAGTAGGGATAATATTACACAATAATGTATTTTAATTGAACAAACAAAGTGAATATCTATGCTTTAAACCTAAAAATTATTTCATAATCAACATAAGACAAATTATTTATATTTTCAATAACTTTTTGAAAAATTCAAAATTTTAGACCCAATAGTGAAAATTTAACTACCGATAACATCAATTTTACGCCAATACATGATATTCAATGGTAATTCTTAATCATTTTGAATCTCATTAAAATGATATTAAATAACAATTATTCCGAAAAAAATGTAGATACCGAACATAATCTATTTAAATCAAATATGTAAAGTATTTTACCCTGCATTATTGACCAAATCAAGGATAATTTGTGAGTGCACACAGTATTACCTGACTTCAAAAATTCGGAAGTTTTGAAATTGTTAAATTACCATTTGCCAATGTGCGTTCCAATAATGTTTGTAACTTCAATGTCCATTTTGATGTTATTTTTTTCTTATAATTTTCTGGTTACCAGCTATTTCGAAGAAACTCTTACTCTTAACGTCGATATGAGATAAACTACCAATATCTTATATCATTATTTAGGAGCTCGTTTCCTATATAAAAAATAAAATTAATATTAATGATAAGTTAATATTTTTTAAGAATTTAAATTTTTGTTGATGTTCCAATTGGAATATACCTATTCGTACTTCGTAGGAATATCGACATTTTTTATACAGAAACAAAACATCGAATTCTAATCATTTTATCAATATGAACACCGTTAATAATCAATATTTTAACATATTGCCAATGACTTTTTAATTAATTTTGAAAATACAAATAATAAGTCAGTAAATGTGCTTCTAGATAAACATAAACAACAAACAATTGAATACAACCGTAAGAGATTGATGCCAATAGTTAAAACTATACTGTTTTGTGCTCGACACAATATTCCATTACGTGGGCACCGAGAAATGGGTTCCATGGCATCAGGTGATGTCAGAGACGTTTGTTTAAATGGTGAGCAAGGAGTGTTTCGTGGTCTTCTTGCTTTTAGAATTGAATGTGGTGATACTTATTTATTGAATCATTTGGAAACAGCACCTAAAAACTGTACAATGATAAGTCCTCAGATTCAAAATGAAGTAATTGAAGCCATTGGCAGTGTAATTGAAAAAAAAATTGTTGAAAGAATTAAATCTTCAAAGTTTTATTCTATTTTGTGTGATGAAACCACCGATTTAAGTACAGAAGAACAAATTACCGTTTGTATTCGATATGTAGATTTAACAAATTGTGTCATTCAAGAGGACTTTTTGGGTTTTGTCAAAATGACTTCTACCACTGGAACTTCAATCAAAAACGCTATTAAACAAAAGTTAGAAGAACTAGGGCTTAGCTTAGATAATCTCAGAGGTCAAGGCTATGATAGTGGATCAAACATGCCAGGCAAAAACAATGGTGTTCAGGCTCTAATTTTAAACGAACAGCCATTAGCATTTTATACCCATTGTTTCAGTCATTCACTTAATTTATGTATAACTAAAGCGTGCGAAGTGTCTTCAATAAAGCATATGATGGGAGTTATTGGTGCTGTTGCATCTTTTTTCTCTGCTTCTGCAAAAAGAGCAGACACATTGAAATCTGTTATAGAATCAGAAATTTCAAATACAGAATCCAACAAACAGAGAAAGACTAAACTTAAAACATTGTGCGAGACACGTTGGGTTAAACGTCATGACTCCTTGATGACATTTAAAGAATTGTATGTTTTTATACTTAATGCACTCGAAGAACTACAACATGATTCAAACACTGAAACCTCAATTTTTTTGTGAGACTTAGCCCCCCCCCCATACAAAATTCCTGGCTACGCCACTGTTAGTAGGTATAAACTATCGAACTAATAAAGTTCTGAATGACTAAAATAATAGGTACTTCTACATTACTTTTGCCAAACCAAATTAAATCAATACATCTACTTATTCCTAAAAAACCTGTGAACAATATCCATCAACTATCATCGAATCAAGCCGAAACTGGATGAAAATTTAGAAATTCATAATCATTGATTAGATTTACAAACATAATTGTTTATGGTTTACTTGTTGAATCAAACCAATATTAAAGATATTTTTGATGTGAAGCAAACCAATTCTAAAGCCATGGGTTATTACTTATTAGCTTAAGTCAGTGGTGGCCAAACTACGGCCCGCGGGCCAAATCGGGCCCGCCGTCATTTAAAATCTGGCCCGCGAAAATATTCTACATTACAACACTTGTTTGTGTAATATATAATATTATTTAATACTTACGCTGACAAAAAAAAAAAAAAAATCTAAAAATTAAAAAATACTGTCTGTATACATTTTTCATAATATTTAATTCCATATCGTCATACCGTACCGTTGTTGTTGTTACAATGTCATTTAATAATATACATATATAAATCGCATTATCGTATTTTGTCTTATTTTTGTACGGTACGATGAATGTTCAACGTAATATATTTGTGAGCAAGTATTCTCGACGATGAAAATCAATAAAAGTAAAACTCGATCAGCTCACATTACGAATGAACATATCCATGCCGTTCGCCGTGTAAATTATACCAAATCAGAACCTAAAATTAATGCCATCTGTCAACAGAAACAAGCTCGTAATTCCCATTAACAAATCAGTACGTTTTAATATATTTTTCGGAAGTGTAAACCGTTATGATTTTTTTTTTTCATTTTTAGTAATAATTATTAAGTTAAGTGTTAACTAAAGCCATTGAACTGAGTGAGTACAAGAAAAACGTCGTTGAATGTATAATTACATACCTACACCTGAAATTCTGATGACTTTAAAGTAAAATTTCACTTTATGGCCCGTGGTAAAAAAAGTTTTTTTTTATGGTCCGCGGTAAAAAAAGTTTGGCCACCACTGGCTTAAGTTATTAACTTTGATTGATAATGATTGATGTTACGAATTATATTCAGTGATGTTTCCATAATTTTTTATGAGAGTATACTATGCTAAATGATGCCAGAATAAGAATATTAACTAATAAGGGGTGATTTCTCTGAGTAAAAATCTGAGTAATAAAATTATATCTATGACTAACTTCAAGTCTGTTTTTAAAAGGTGATAAAAAATCGTGTTTCTTTTGGAAAAAAATAAATATTATAATAAAGTCTCAGGGATGGATGATTTATAATATTTTTATTTAGCTGCATACAAATTTTGTGCAAAAAATGTAGTATATTTGTGCCTAATAGTATGAGAGGCAATAGAATGTGATACAAATCTTAACGCTCATTAATTATTAAGCAAAGCGATAGGCTTTTTTTTTTAGTTGTGTGATGGCATTATCATAACGTTTGCTTTCCTTGAATAAAAACTGAAACTAAATGCCCCTGCAGTCACGGACGGATCAGTAAAAAAAAACTACTGTATTTTTATTAGTGTAATACGACCATCGTAGAAAATAGTATATATTATAATAATATTAAAACTACACCTACTACAACAGTTTAAAACTAATAAGCCAATTAGCCAAATATAAATCAAAATTTTAAAAATATATAGTAACTCTTTTTTTAGAATTTGTTTGAAAGTATACGTAGAAAAACTATGATTTTTTACCAAAAGTTTGAGAGTATACGACGTACACGTAATATACCCAATGGGAAATTAGGAACACGTTTACTGATTATATTATTTTAATATTATTTTATAAACTTTATCGAAATTCTCAAATTCAAATTTATCGCGGAATAACACCATTAACAGTGGCGCCAACCTATTCATCTAAACAAAAGTACATTGTAACCACGACGCGGGCGCGTTATCAGTGAGCACCGGTCGTATCTGTTGTACTCCGCCGACGGGTATCAACTCAAACTCGCGTTTTGACAAAGTTTATTTCCGTTATTTGAACACGATTTTATAGCTAATCATTCGAAGACCATATTCAGAATGTTTGACAAAATCCTACTGATGCCTTAATTCGTTTGGCTGTATTGAAACACGCTTTTAATATCGAATCGAATATTCTAGTGCAGTATAACCGTACAAATTCACAGCTGAAGGTAAAAAAAAGTAATATGATTTAACTAACGTTTTTGCCGAATCGACCTTAATGTTCTATAGGTTTGCTAGATCTATGCTAGATATATCTTTTTCCAGCTATCCCCTTATGAATTAGACTTTGTGTTTTTGCATCTTCTACAATATTAAATGTACCAGTTATTCATGTAAGTAACAACTTACATGAGTACTATGTGTATTTCAATACATTAAAACATTTATCGTTTTTATTACAGATATTTTAGCACCTATTTTAAATTAAAGAAAAACACCTTTAGTTGAACTTTCAACACTTCAAATAAATATAACGATAGATATACAATTATGGATGATTCCACTAGAGCAAAAATGTTTGCTGATTATGACAATGGTATTATATATTATATATTTTACTTCATTTTATTATAATTGTTATTCATAATCTATATTTTGACAGGCAACAATGAGTCTTTAATAGATGTCACAGATTTTACAGATGATTTAACTAATTTAAAACTTAGAAAATCTCAGTTCAACTTATCTGTTTCATTGACACCTGGCGAGCTCAGTGCTATATTTGACACTACTACACATCCAAAACTAAATAGTGAGATTTAAATAAACAGATTATGCTTCCGATTAATTTTTAAAATTACAATTTTACTAAAAAAATATTTTACTAGCTGAAAATGGGTTATATACTGAGTTTCTGAATGTTCTTCAAGCATTTCGCATTAGTTCACCTCTACAACTATTGGAAATTCTTCAATACTTTATTGACAATTGTACAGATACCATATCCATTTTAAAAGATCAAAACCAGGTAAATAAATTTAGATTGAGTTTAGTAAGTGTTCATATTTTTAATATTTAGCAAATTATTCTAGAAAGCGGATTGGTTGGAACAGGAATTAAATACTTGGCGTTTACTATTAACTCTATTTCAAGTACAACATTTAGAACCTGAAAAAGTTGATAATGTAGTAAGTGATCGTGATTTATCAGATGCCTTGTTTAAAGAAGATCAGAAATTAAAAGGGGTAATTTTTTAAAAGATTTTTTTTTTAAATTAGAATCTAAAAAAACAATATTATTTTATTTGCATAATTATGGAACAGATACAAAGAATAGTTGATTGGTTAGAACATTGTGCTGCTGAAAGTATGGATGTTGAATTTTTGAAAGATGCAAAACATTTTACGGATGAAGGAGTTGCTTGGCCAAATACTTTAGGTCAACTATTAGTATGTACAAAAGTATATTTTTGTAGCTTTTGCCACATACTTAAGGGGATATGTATTTTCTATACTATTGTTATTATTTTAGAAAAAAGAATTGACATATCAAAGCTCCGGTGCTATGGTCACTGAGTTGGATCCAGATGCACCTTGCAGGCAGTCGAAATCTATTCATGACTTAGATCAAGTATGTTTTTACTTTTATATTATTTTTTGGAATGAAATTTTGCTGTTAGTGTTACAATAAAAACATATAAACATGTAATTCCCAGTTATAAATTCTAACATATTTAAATACATTATTATTAAATCTATTCTCAACTAAGTACTATAAAATGTATCTATACTTTAATACAATTAAACATAAATTTAAAATAATTTTAACAATATTATTAAACTAGTGTAAATTTGATTATTATAATATAATAAGGTACGGATTGATTATCGTTAGTTATACATAGGAACTTTTTAAGTAGTTCTAATAATATCATAGTATTAATATTTTTTTAATTTATATAATATAATAATTACTGATATTTACTAACCCTTAAAATAAAAACAATTTAGATAATATTACACGCCAGGGATCATAATTATTCAATATCAATCAAGTCAACTGCAGTCAAACCCCTTAATGTATAATAATTGTTATATTATTAAATCCGTTGATTTTATCAATAGAAATCTATTAATTTTGAATGATAAAATATTAATCAAATCTATTAATAACTATTTAACTTACTTAATAGGTAGATGATGATAGACTTTTAGCTCAAGTATTTACCGAAATACGCTGTGGTCGACTAGAAAAAGCTGAATTATTGTGCTGTCAATATGGACAGTTCTGGAGATCAGCAATAATGGAAGGGTGGAGGCTTTATCATGATCCGTTTTATAAATCTACTGAAGAACAGACTCCATATGATGAAGTATTAGGGAATCCAAACAGGTAATAAATTTGTTTTGGTCTTTTTTTTTACAATAATCAATATTTCAGTATGATATTAAAAAACAATTTAATTTCATACATTTTAGAGATGTTTGGAAGTCTTGTGCTTGGAAAATATCTTCAGACATTAAGGGTTCTGCATATTGGAGAGCAACCATTGGTATATTGTGTGGAAATATTGATGCTGTTTTACCTGTGTGTAATCGATGGGAAGATATTTTATGGGCCCACCTTCATACCATAGTCAATGTTGCAGTTGAAAATCACATACAAACTAATAAGACCAACAACTTCATTAGTTTACCTGAAAAATTCTGGGAGTATAAGTAAAATAATTACTGAAATAACTAACACATAATTTACTGATTTGATTTATAATTTATTCATTTATAGTTAATATTTCATTTTGATTTTATATTCATTTATATAGAATGACTGTGGATGATGTTATTTCTGAATTAAAGTCCAACCCGAAATCGTCAATACGTCAAGAAGCTCACAAACCGAAACGCCAGATTCAGCAATATTTTATGACTAATCAATTTCATGAATTAGTAAATAACATGGTAGAATGGGCTGAAAACAGTTTTGAATCAGATCCTCAATTTCTACGTTTTCTGGCACATTTGGTTTTAATAATTCGGTGGGCAGGAATTCAACATGACGTGGTAGCTGCTAGTGTAGTCATCCAAAAATACATAGAAGTATAGTAAAAAAATATTTACACTTACAAAATATAAACTAGTAATTATAATTTGTTTTAGGTATTAATCCCAATGAATGATCCATTTTTAGTTGCTTACTATACATCACAACTTGAACAAAATAATCAAATTGTTATATATTCCAAGTTTTTGGAAAAAATGATATCACCAGAGCAACGCAGCCGTGGATTGACTGCTGCTGAGAAGTTTTCACTTCCAGTTGAAGAAATAACTAAACGAATTGTAGAAACTTATAGGTCAATATTGTTTTATTGATAATTATAACATTTAAAAAATAATTTGGTTTAACGTAATAATAATCGAATTGCAGAACCCGATTTACTAAAATAACTTCTGGCACTGACTTATTTTCGGAAATCACTATCGATGATTACGAATTAATTTCCGCCTTAGATTGGATTATTTATTACCCTCATCAAGTAGAAGAAGCATTTGTGCAAATAAATGCGGTAGTGCGTAATTTCATAGCACAAGGAAAGATTCAAGCTGCTCGTTTAGCATTTAATAAAGTTTGTTGATTTATAAAGGGTTGTTTCATTAAGAACGCTAAATTTGAGTTTTCTGGCATTTTGTTATTTGTATTGGCTAACCTGTTTTTTTTTTTTTTTATTAATGTCAACAGTAAACTCCAACTAATGAAATACTATGAAAGTTGTTCAGTTTATTTTGTTTATGGTCATACCACGGTTACATTGAGAAACATTTTTAAGTTGTTCAGACTTTTTGTGTTTCAACAGTGGGCAATCTTAGACAGATCATGGATCTAAATGAAACTCTTAATGAGTCAAAAATTTGTTGATTGGTGATTTAATTCAAGGAACTAATTCTATGATCCATCTGAGGTTGCTCTGTGTTTTGATATTGATTTTATAACAATTTAAAGTCTTAACAACCAAAATACATGTTTTAATAGCCAGCCACACTCATACTTTTAAGGTATATAAATAAAATAAAACAAGTTAATCTACATACAAAACAAAAAATGCCAAACCATTTGAATCTGACACTCTCAATGAAACACTAAATATATTTACTAAAATTTAATTTCAAAGTATAATAATTTTATTTACTATCTATTTAAAACTTTAGATTCAGAAGGATTCAATTGGTAAATTATTAAATGATGCTGATATTGATGTGAAAAAACTCTTAGCGTTTAACACAATATCAATCTCAAGAAAAATACAGTCTCTTGTTTTGGAATATTTAGCTTATAAATGTTATTTGGTTAGTAATTACTATGTCCAATGATTTCAAATATCAAATATTGTAAAATTAAATTGTTTAATACAATTTTCATTCAGGATGCAGAAGAAGGATTTGCCGAATGGTTTCATGAATATCATTTAACTAAACCTATTGAACCTGCTAAAATACCTGCAAATGCAGAGTATTCCAAAAAATTGATCTATGACCACAACATGGAACAATACTTGAAATCTCTAAATAATTGGAAAAAAAGTGTATTCAGTTCATCACAAGTATGTGTAATTTTCAACCTGTATTAGTGATAATAATTGTGGTTTTAAAGAAGAATTGAATGGGACTGATTAGAAAAATAAGAATGTTCCAAAAATATGTGAAATAAACATTCCAGCTTATTAAATGTTTTTTTTTATTAAAAAAGCTGTTGATTATTATTTTTTAGAGGTTGAAGTTTAGGTACTAAGTTACTTATGTTGTTCAGACAAGTTATCAATTCAAGTAAAATTTAAGGAAATAAACAGTTTGTTTTTACCACCCAAAAATTCAATTTTAGGAATATTAACCCTTTTTTTTATCAGCCATTTAATCGAGAATATCATTTTTTAATCAATATTCTATTTAAAGAAAAGTTAATCCTTAAATGTTTGTGGGTCTGTGAGTTATTATTATATAATTTTAAGTTTATGCTCTATGAGTTAGACTTTTTCTCTATAAATATACAATGTTTTTGATAGTCTACAAAAGAAACATATAGCTTGTAATTTTGTATTTTTAAAAATATTCATTTATATGATTCATATTTAGTTGTCATTGGATATGCGGTGATCAACTACAATGAAATCAAATATTTGTTTTGAAATTATTTATTAAATATTTCATTTGATTTCATGTATTATTTAGTTAGTATTATAATAACCAGTTAACGCTTGACTAACAATATTTATTATGGTTGGGTTGTTTTGTTGTTAAGAGCACACTTATTCTATTTTTCGATTAATTAGTTGAAAATTGAATTTGTTTATTATTTTGTATTTATTGATCATCAAAGGAATTACTGTGATTATTAAACTTAGCTATGAATGTTTCTGGTAACTCTGATTATTTTACTATTTGTTTTATAAAAATAGAATTCATAATTTAAGTAAAAAGTCACTTTGCCACTTATTGAATAAAATGCATATCTACACTTAAACTTCTATAGCCATGATTAGGTAGAAATAGTGTTGAATTAAAATAAATTGATTGTTTCATTAAATCATTCAATAACTATCTTTTTTTTAAGTAATAAAATTGTATTTAAATTTTCAGATTGTGGTTGAACAACTTTTTAACTTATTGTTTTTTCCTAATGGTTGGCTTGTGGACTGTGAAAATGATGACAAAAATCGTCAAGAGCACTTTCAACTCTTACGAACAATATGTATTCCAAAGGTTTGTAAATCAAATCATTGATATGATTGTTTTTGTGTGTTGAAATTTAATATTTAATACAAACAAAATTGAGAAATTCAATTTCCATTTGGTCTATTGTTTTAAGCTGTTATTAAAAAAAAATTAATTTTTACACCAACTTTTTTTTTTAACAAAAAGGTTCTACACAACTTTTAGGCAGTTCTACGATTCCCCCACTCTCCTCTTCAGTATCAACTTTTAGAGTAATTCAGTGTTCCCTTCATTTCTATACTCTTTTTCAATGCCAAATTGTTCCACAAACTACGGTCATAATTACCCTATTCATCATATGATGCAGATGGCTAATGAACAACCATATTTTTTTCTGTAACCACTCAGTTTTACTACTATCAAATGTACTGTATATTTTATATATAATAGGGCTCGGTCCATGTTTTAAATAAATATTACATCTCTGAATAAATATAAATGTATACATTTCAAATATGTAACACAGAAAACATTTTTTAAATTGACTCCGATACTGTTGTCATCCATCTTATCAGAAAACTTAGGATGTTTTATCTATCTCATCAGTTATGAAGATTCATTTGTATTTGGTAATAGATTGTCTTACATTATAATCCATACTAACTTGTATGGAAAACCGTTTATTCTTTATAAAAATTAATTCCAATACCTAATTTTTCTCCTTAATATTTAAATTAAATTTTCTTGATCATGCCCCTAAAAAAGGTATATGTTAATTAACCAACAAAATCCTATTGCTTGGTATAGCTTTGTCTTATTAGTTAATGCTAGAATGTACAAATTGTGCAGTAAAATGATAAAATTATTATAATTTCTAACTTATAACTGAAAATGATAAACATTTAATTAACAATAATTTTACTTTAAAAAAAAAAAAATTGTTTTTGTCATAGATTGGTTTAATTTATTTTTATATAATTTGCACATCCTACATTATACAAAGTGTATTAAAGGCCCTAGTAAAATCATGTTTTTTGGCTTTTTTTGAGTATGATTAGTTGTAAAGTCTATTATCAACTAGTAAAACCTAATTTTACCTATCTTTTTAATAATCAGGTTTTATTATTCTCAAATATACATACATACATACATACATACATATTTTCTTCAAGTACATTTTTGTTGCTTAAATAAAACATTATTAACTTAAAAAAACTAAAATTTGATTATTTTATCTCAAATATAGTTAATATATTATAAAATGTACTAGTTAGAGTTAACAATTGAAAATATTTAAGTGTGATGAATAAATTACCATGATTAGCTCAAGCCAAAAGTCTAAAATACATCATATATTAATTATTAATTAATAATTAATAATTTGATGGTTGCTTGCTTATAAAGAAAACTTGAAAACAAATAATAGAAAATACATTTTCTAAAAAAATTTTTTTATCTAGAATCAAAATTGTGTTTCCTTTTTAATTAACCATTGTTATTTACTTAAGTATTTAACACAATTATATTTTTTTAATAAATTTACCATTTATTAGTTAATACAACTTAATATTCGCACAAAATAAACTAATAATTTTTTACCATACCTTAACCATCACTATTGCCAATTATGATGTTTTTTACCTTTTAAAATGTATTATCAACATTTTGTACGTCATACATTTTATTAATAATTTATTTTTTAATTATTATTTATCTAAAAGTTATCGACATTTTCCTAATTTCAGATTTTTATGCTATTGCACACTATACTGTATAGCGCTGAAAAATTTACGGAGTGTGTGAAGTTGGCCAGCTACATAACAAATGAAACCAATAAATTCTACCAAGTAATTTATATGATTATAAATAATAAGATTTATAAATATTGTGTGAAACTAAGTTATACTATTTTTTTTCAGTTATTTACTCCATCTGATCTTAAAAAACTGCTGGCAAAAATCGCCGAAGCATCCGTGTGTTTGATGGAATTATCTGATGAGCCCTTAGATCCTTGGGGCTTTGAATCAGAAACCTAATCATATGTTTTCATACATGTGCATTGTTTTTGGTTGTATATTGTTCAAATTAATGTGTATTCTAACTGAATTTAATAAGATTTAACAGAAAAATAAACATTATTTTTTTTATTTAATTGAAAGTTTTTATTTGTTACACAACTATAATTATCACAAACAAAATAAAAACATTGGTTTATTAATCTAAATACTTCACCAATTACCATAGCCTTTGATTTCATTAATATTACTACCAAAGAATAACACATCCCCATGTTTAGCAACAAACATAGATTTTTCATTTATATATTTTGCCACCTCTTGCTTTTTCGAGATGCTTTCTAGTACTTT
Organism: Therioaphis trifolii; assembly: GCA_027580255.1. NCBI lineage: Eukaryota > Metazoa > Arthropoda > Insecta > Hemiptera > Aphididae > Therioaphis > Therioaphis trifolii. The sequence goes on from CM050404.1 coordinate 131,506,281, forward strand.
GGATTTATGGGCCTCAAAATCTTTAACAAAATTTTCATCATCTGGATTCAATTTAATTGGTATATATGTTGATTCTTCATCAGCAAGCTTAACTTCATTAGAACCAACTGTGGTTGCACTCTGAAGTTTAACTCCATTTGCAAATTCTTGCATTTTTTTCTCAAACAAAGGATTTGGGGAATCTTTACAATATTTTTTACCAGCTGAACTGTTTTCTATTAACAGATCGACTAAATTCTTATATTTATGGGTCAAAACTAACTCTGACTCTGAGTCTTGATCTTTTTCTGTATTGTTAGTGTATTCACATTTTTTATTTTCTTCATTATTCAAATCTTCACTGACTATTACTTTGGATTTTTTATTTTTTTTTTTTAATTCAGTATTATTTAAATCTTCACTAGTAATGTCATTTGATTTTTTCTGTTTTGATTGCTCTACATCAAATGATGGTTCCTCAGCACTGAGTTCTTTCGATTTTTTCTTTTTAGTCTTTTCTACGTTATTGACAATATTGTCAATAATTACTTTAGACTTTTTTTTTTTTTCTTTTACTTGGATATTATTACATTCATTAGGTTCTATATGTTTGGAATCTTCAGACATTTTTAATTCACGTTTCTTTTTTTTTGAAGGAATAGTGTTCATTTCATGTTCATTAGTATCTTTTTGAACAATTATTTCATTAACTTCGTCATCAATACTGACTACAGAATCTTCATTGCTCGACGAGTCATGGTTTTGACATTTTTTGCTTTCTCGTTTTGTTTTAAAGTATTCTAGCATATTCAAACCATTTAAATTTTGATCATCATCTTTTACACCTTTTCCTAATATACATGCTAATTCTTCTTTCTTGTATTGAGTCAGATCTTTTCCTTTTGTGAATTTATGATAACTGAAATACAAAATTAGTTAAATTAAATAGTAATGAAAAATATCTACTAAGTATTTGATATTTAATTAATGATAATAACTAATAACATACTGTACTCTCGACTTGGAATTCAATGAGTTTTGTACAAGTGATTTTTTTGAAGTTGTATCATCAATTTCTTCTGACAGTGCTTTGTACTGATCAAACTTTTCTGTCAATTGAGATAACAGGCGTGAATAGTCTTCTCCTGCTTTAAACCAATCATCTGCATTGTGTGCAACAAATCCTAATCCTATAAAATTACAAAATTATTCACAAATAAGTATACCTCTAAAATGCTTTCAAGACATAAATGAAATGACAAATATAATAATGAATAACTATTCTATAAAATAATATACAATGAGAATATAAATAAAGGTTTTGTACTTCAATAAGTATATATTATACAAAATAATTAACTACTTTTTAAAGTTGAGGAAAATTTCAAAAGGTGTTACTAAATTAAGATTGTAAAAATGTACTAATTTATAGTTTTATTGTAGATAATTGAATTTCAAATACTAGTTATTGTTTAAAATATATTTTATAATATTTAAAACACTTAATTATTAAATTATTATTTAAACAAATATTAGATAATAGTAAAATTGATCAATAAATTATTAAAATATGCAATATTTATATACTAAGTAAGAACATTAATATATTTAAAAAAAACAAGGTTAACACTAAAATTTAATAAAATTTGTAGGAAAATAATTTATTTAAAATTTAAGCATTTGTTTTATTATAGAGAAATTAAAAATAAAAATATATAAAATTCAAGCAATTTGAGAATCGAGCAACATAAACTGATAAAAATAGAGACAAAATTATTATAAAGTAATATACCTGTTGGGACTACTTTATGTTGAACTCTTATGTTTTCTGAGATTCCTTGTTGATTTTTACCAAGACCAGATCCTTTGGACCAGCCAAATTTTTCAAGCATTCTCTGTCCAAATTTTGAGTCGTCTGAAACCAAAATACTTAATTTTATAAATGTAACAAATTATACCTAAATAATGCAACAACGTTCACTAAAATTGTTTATCAAACCATAAGAATGGTCTCATTGAATAAAGTGGATACAAATACTTTATTCCATACCATCTGAATTAATGATCAAATGCCTATTCTGAAGTATATACATATTCAATAGAAATTACCGTTTGACCAGTGATTTTGGGCTGACAAATTAATGCTATGCATTGGGTTTTTTCTCCTCTTCCTGGGCTCCGACAAAGACATGGTTACAATTTGAGAGGTAATTACAAATAAAACAAATAGTCACGTCAAACGTCAGCAACTTGGTGAATCCGAGTCCAAGTGCGACCGCCTCATTGACGAGTGATCACGTTGAGATTTCAGATTTGGTGATTTTGTCAAGTTTGATAATGCGATAGTGATAAATTATAATCACGCGTGATAAAAAGAAAGTATTGAAAACAGAATTGCCAACACTAAAATAAATTTGATTCAATACGAAGTATTCGAGCGCACTATTATTAAATAGTAATTACATATTAAAATTACGACTATGTGATATTGAGATATTACTTTTACCATCTGGCGGCAATACCTAAACAAAATTTAATTTTATGTTCAAATTTCAGAGTACAGGCATGATAATTGTGGTGTGTACAATATAGATAAATGAAATCGCCTATGGTTTCCGAACGCTTTGATAAATAACATATCAACATTTATTTTAAAAGTGTCGTGCGGCATTTACAAGTTACTACTATTTTAATATGAAAAGAAATATAATAATTTTCCTATTGTCTTTGGACCATGAATTTACAAAATTTGTATACATTAACAGTACACTATAATTTATACTTAATACCAATTATTACCAATTGGCAATCACCATCGATTAAAATTCATAGATCATCGCTACAAACTACAAAGTAAACTGCGAGAACATTAAAACGATTGAAACCGCAATTGAACGATTCATGTGGGCCATGGGGTAAGGTGACCATACGTCCCGTTTTTTGAATCTCTGTCCCGTTGTCCCCTGGGAAATCTCCGGGACGCTAAAATGACCCGTTTTCAAAAAGTAGGCAAAAAAAATAATGAAAATAAATGGTCTTTGACGAAATATCGTTTTTAGAAAAATATACAAGTATTTAATTTTGTAATTATTACACGAAAACATTTTTTTTTATAATAAGTTAATTTAATGTTAATTTAATTTTTTTGTCCTTTAAAGACATTATAAGTACTACAGAAATTTGTTAGTAATATTATTAAATTAAAAATATTTGTTTGTAACATAATTATGATTTTTTTTTTGTCCCGTTTTGATTAAAAAAATATATGGTCACTTTAGCCATGGGCATATAAACGGAAAATCTTGAATTGTTGCTTACAAGTTACAACCAATAAACTTAACATTGTTATATGTTAAGGCTTATTCGTGATATCCTGCAAAATAGCTCATTAATTGTTATTTTTCCCATTTTATTATCGTGGTTCTCAAATCGAAAACATAATTCATAATTCAAATTATGAACATATATGTCCTAATGTCCTATGTATATTATCCTAAATAAGACTAACGTATTTATGTTTATCTTATGTAGGTCTTAACGTAATTACGTATGGACCACGGTCCACGATACACTTTGTTTATCGATATACAACTTTCGATTTAGGTACTGTGATTTGAGGAACTAATAAAAAAATAGAGTAAATTACTTGATATTGAAATTAGACATTTCGTTCCTCAAAGGGCGTATTTCTTAGAAGGGGGAGAGAAGAGGACGATTATTTTTATAACTTCGTATCATTAGCAAATTAATTTTTATACGATATTTTGAAGATTTCAATAACAATATATTGTATGAAGTGGGAATCTTGAACACAATTTCAAAAGAAGAACAGAAAATGTTTGTTTAATTATAATTAAATTTTCTTTTTAATTGTCGAGCTGTCATAGTTTCTAACTAAAGGCAAATAAATAAATATATATATATATATATATATATATATATATATATATATATATATATATATATATATATATATATATATATATATATATATGATTAAATCAATAATCATATAAAAATTATAATTAAATTCTAAAGTTGTTTTAAATCTTTTAGGCCACTGTTTCCCCTGAAAATTGTTACAGAGCTGCCCCAGAGGAAGGTCAAAAACTGAACTCGACATTCGAGGTATGTACTATGTATGGTAATTACTAATTTGTAGTAAGGTCGGCACGAACTATTATTATTTTAATCATATTTCTTGATGGTCGGACGTCGGTTATTAATTGGTTTTCGTGCCACAAGTCACAACCAAATGTATTCTATTCTCCTTGTGTTCATTCATCAGTTGGACGAATTGCAAAAGCGATATACACAGTTACAGTGCCGCCAACGTAATTTTTCATAACATTCAATAAAGCGATGTGTCCCGTGGTTCACTTGACGATCACCGCTCTCTTTCGTTTGGATTAGTTCAGCAGGTCGTCTAGTTTCCGACATTCCGGATTCGGAAATTCTTTATTTGATTTTCACCTAAAACACAGGTAAGCGAATTTATTTCTCAGAGTATTTATTATAGTTATATTGTCATCTAATCATGCCTACCGGGCGATACTGAAATTCTAATAAGTTACTCACTCGGCGTCGGGAAATCGCCACAGATTACACATGGCTAACCTCAAAATTCTATCTAAATCATTTGAAAAAAGGTTTTTTCATGAGTAAACATCACCGTCGATTGAATTTGTCTTGTCCGAAATTTTTAAATAAGTTATTTTGACATCATTTAAGGTAATTATATATTGTGTTTCTGATACTTCTCTGCGTACATTAGTTCGGTGGGCAAAATCTTCCGACTGTTATCCAAATTACATTGTAACATTTGTACTTTTTAAGTGATCATATATTCTTTGTATTATTCATTAACCGAATCTAAATGAACACTTTCAGTACATGTGATAAGTTTCTTAGGTTTTTCTATATAAGATAGTATTTAAATATTTGTTATAATAGTTGATTTATTTTCTATAATTTAATTTTTTTTTAATTTTTGTTAAGAATCAACATGGCTGATGAAGATTGGGATTTGACTACTGGCGGAGAAACAAATGCAGCCCCAGTACAGGTTACAGCTGAATTACCTGAAGTAAAATTGTTCGGCAGATGGAGTTGTGATGATGTTGAAGTTTCTGACATGTCCTTACAAGTATGTTGAAATACAATATTTCTCTCTTTTATTGCCAAGCGTTACAAACTACTGTTGAACTTTAAACAGTTTTAGCATTAAATATCAACTCATAAATTTTTACTCTTTTGTTTATAAAATTTAAGCAAATCAACTTGAAATTACATTTATAAATACAATTTGGTTGTCTTTTCTATGCAGTTTTTGTATGTTCAAATTACTGTTTAATAACACTTCGCCCAAGAACATAGATACTATCTGAAATTCTAGAATGTTAACTTTTATTTGGTTTAAATTAACTTTTCCTCTGCAATATTATGATAAATTATTGATATATGTTAATTCTATTGTAAAGAATTGTATATTGACTGAAATAGATGTGTCATAGCACCTTACACTTAACAACTAAGGACCCTAGTTGGCAACATTTTAACATTCGGGTCAAGGGCTAATTTAGTCATGAAGTCATTGTATGTTCTCTATCATATAATAATTTAAGTACCCTGCTATTTATGTCGGCTTATTATCACATGACTTGTTGTTCCTAAACAATTTTCAAATGTTAAGTAATAAAAACTATCATATCGACACCTCCTACGAAGAATTTAAATCTCAATTTTTTCATTTTTCAGTTTATTTCATAATCTGATGGCATTTTTTTTTTTCTTTATTATTGACGGCATTAACTCAATTCTTCCAAAGACGTAAATCAAGCAACATATAAAATCCTATTATTTTATTTATCAGCGAACAAGAATGTAACTTTAGTTTTGTCTATTTTTAAATAAAAATAACCGTTAAATCGTATCTATAAAAAATATTTAAAATTATACTATATTTCCCACGAAATAAGACGTAACTCACAGACTTAGGCCAACAAAAGGTAATTTTAAAAAACATACATTTTCTAGCATGCTCCAATAAAAATGAAGTTCAACTAGAAAAAAAAATTTTGGAACTTTTCTAGTTTACGGGACACCCTAAATGTTGGCATTTTTTTTTCTGAAATATATGTAAATCCACGTTTTAAAAACGATGGTGCAAACCAAAATTGGCGCTGATCATTAGTTTTTGAGTTATCGCAATTTGAAAATGGACTTTTTTACGGGACTATACTAAATACGTACTTTCTATCAATATTTGAATGTTCAATATTGGTGCAGTTCCACTGTACCGATGACTATTAAGATGGTGTATAGAGTTCGAATCCCAATGTATAATTGTGATTTTTTGCACTTTTTCTCGGAATTTTTTTCCAAATTCATGTAAATATATAATACGAATAATTATTTATACCGTATTGAGCGTCGCTTCGCTCCGCAGCTCCGTTCGCTTTGCTCACTTCGCAAAACTCCCTTCGCTTGCTTCGCAAGCTCATGTCGCACCCGCTCGGCTACGCCGAGCGCATTCAAATCGATAGCAACCCTCGATTTGCTGTGCAACGTGAAAAACAGTGATCATAGGACTAAGAATTAAATTCAGAAAATTATAAATGCTCTTGAAAAGTTGTGAAAAATTACTTGTGTCATTTTTCATATGAGGTGTCAATATTATACTTATTAATTTGTATGTTTTGTTAATAATGCATTTTCGTTAAAAGTATACCTTTATTATTATGAATAATATAGATTATGTTTTATTCAGACATAAAAAAAAAAAAAAAAAATTATATTTTATTTTACTTGTACCTAATACATTTAAATTAATTATTATTATTATTATATATTTTTTTCATTGAAGTACAAAATCTTGCTTAATACTAGTGATAAGAACATAGTAACTTAGTTAGCATAGTAACTTAGTAAGGACTTAATAGTAATAAATCTAGGAATAGTTTGGAAAATATTTTTAGGCAGAACTAGCTAATGTTGCAGTGTTGTGTTTACTAGTTGAATGATCTATAGATAGAAGTTAAAAATATGATAACATTTTAAAAATAAATAACAATAATTTTTTATTTTATCATTTACTAAAAAAAAAGGTAGAAGTGGTTTAGAATAGGTTTTTGTGTAAAGTCATTTTGCTATCAGCTCGTGTTAAATGTTTAAATTTACAGCTTTCCCTAACCCTATATTTTTAATATTTTATAACTGATTTATGCATTAGTTCTACAATTTTATGTAGTTTTTTGATAAATTGTACTGGTTTCCATCCTTCTTTTAAAAGAAAAATGTATTCTCATCTATGTACTAAATTAAGTTATTAACTTACCTAAGTTCCTTACTAAAGGTCTCTGAAATACTATAAGCACTACCTGAATTCCAAGTTTGTGCTTACCCATGTTTACTGAATAAAATTTAAATAGTTTTGTGAATTTGATGTTTCATTGTAACTAATTAATTTTTGTTTATTGCACTTAATATTTTTAATATTTATACAATTCACATATCTGTATCAAGTTTAATAAATATTCAATTTTACAGGATTACATTGCTGTCAAAGAAAAGTATGCCAAATATGTACCTCACTCTGCTGGTCGTTATGCTGCTAAACGTTTCCGTAAGGCACAATGCCCAATTGTTGAACGTTTAACTAACTCTTTAATGATGCACGGACGTAACAATGGAAAGAAACTGATGGCTGTCCGTATTGTTAAACATGCTTTTGAAATCATCTATCTATTATCTGGTGAAAATCCATTGCAAGTACTAGTAAAAGCAATTATCAACAGTGGACCCAGAGAAGATTCTACACGTATTGGTAGAGCTGGTACAGTTAGACGTCAAGCTGTTGATGTTTCCCCATTGAGACGTGTCAACCAAGCTATCTGGCTATTGTGTACTGGATCCCGAGAAGCAGCATTCAGAAATATCAAGACAATTGCTGAATGTTTAGCTGATGAATTGATCAATGCTGCTAAGGTTTGTTTATAATACACTAATGAAATAAATCTGATCAAATCAATTGTGAGATATTTATTGTTTTTTTTCTGTTTAAGGGATCGTCCAATTCATATGCCATCAAAAAGAAGGATGAGCTTGAACGTGTTGCCAAGTCTAACCGTTAATTTCTATATTTTTTCATTTATTTAAATATACATTGTATGTTTAAACTCAGAAAACACCTGTTTTTTTTTTTTATCTTTTTTTAAAAACTTTACACATTTTGTACCTATCCTTAGATCTTTGAATATTTCTCTACATACACATTTATATCCTTATGATCACATTATCATTAAAATAATGATGAATAATTTAATATTGTTCTATTTAGAAGGGTGTGTAAGTATGTATAATAAATTGAGTGATGATAAAAACGTAACTAGTGATTATAAGTTACAATTCAGTGGTTCTCAACCGGGGTGACATGGATCCAGTGTAGGGGTGACAAGAGAACCTCGGGGAAAAGTTTGAAAATATGGGAATTTTTTCGAAAAAATCGTATTATTGTTACGGCTGTGATTGTCACCACAGTCAAACAACGCAATAATTGTTTACACTAAATAGCACAGATATCACAAAATTCTTATCTTAGTATTATTTATTTCTATTAATGGCCTGGCTATGTGAACTAGGATTCAGCGCGCTCACGAATATTAAAACAAAAAAACGCCAAAGACACAAAAACAACACTTGAAGACGATATGAGACTCGCTCTTTCAACCATCAACCCTCGAATTCCACAATTATGTAAAAATCACCAGGGTCAAATTTCTCATTAATTTTTATATTTTATTATTTATAAAATTATTATAAATTATCAGTAATTTCTTTTTCAATTTAAAATTTCAATGTTTTTTAACAATTTTAACACTAAAGCAAAAATAAAATGTGTAGTTATTATTTTTCTGCATACTGTATTTTTTATTATTATTTTGATGTTAGGGAGTCGTAGTATTGTGTTCTCGTGGATGAGGGTGACACGAATCCAAAAAGGTTGAGAACCACTGAGTTACATATATACCCAAATATTAAGGTTGGGTATATTATTAGCATTAAAGTTTTAAATACTTATTTTCAAAACTATATGATCACTTGGTCATTTAAATATTTCATAGATGTTCCATTAAATTCAAAATGAAAGTTTATTTTGAAGATAAAATTTTAAATAACCTAATACTTGCATACTAATGCCTATTATTTTTGTGCCTTATTATTTATGATAAAAATATTAATTAGTTAATACACCCAATTTATAATCACTCCAGATAAAACTTACTAATATCTATTTTTTAACAATTTTGCATTATTATAATTGAGTAATCTACTAAAATAAGTCTGAATATTTTTAAGGTCTATAAATTGTATATATGCTCTCATTACTCCTACTTGTATTTAGTATTTACATTCAGACAAAAATCATTTGACAGTGTTTTATGGCGCACTTGTTTCATTATGACAATAAATTGATATTTTTTCATTTTACATAAACTTGGAGAATCTAAATTTTTAGATTCATTTTTCATGACAGTTCAATAACCTTAAAACAGTGAAATTGATCAATCTTACTGACCTTAATTTATCACCATAGAAATAAAGAATACTTTACATAAATTAAAATAGGACTGAAACATTTAAACTGAATTTTAATTTACAGTTGCTAAACATTTAATCGTCCAAAAACGAGTTAAAATAAGTTGATTTGATTCTTTAGTAAAAGTTTAACAATTCATTTTTTTTTTATTTTTTATTTTTTTGTTTCAGTTCATTAGGAATTAGGATAAGTACACCTAACAAAAATTTTTAACAATAAATGGGCTCTAAAAAATAATTTCCCATTAATTTATGAATCGATTGAACATTCAATTTATTTCTGTAAAATGTAAATAAATATAAATTATTGGATCGAGGAAATGCAGTGGCGTAAAGATCAAGTGAAATAAGAAAAAAATCTAATATCAAAATAAAATATAGACCACAATAATGTCATGTATTTACAATAATGTTATATTTTTCTTATAAAAGAAAAATAATACTTATTAATTATACATATTTCTATATTTGTTCTAAGCTATAACAAAAATAAAACAAATTCTTAAGTAGTAACAAATGGTAACACGGTTAAAAATGAATAAATCATAACAAATTAATATCACTGAATAGAATTACACTGATGTATCTTCTGTTTTTAAAGATCGAGGTTGATCTGTCGTAATATCTGTAGATTTTGACTGGACTTGTTTTTCATGAAATTCCTGAAAATGGTTACAAATATAATCATATTATAACATAAAATTAAGTTAAGAAAATCAATTGCAATAATTATAATTATTTACTATTGTTTTTCAAATACATAATATGAAGGAGCTCGAACAAATAATAATTTATCTAGTACTGATATTAGAAATTTACCAACAATTATACTGATATAAGTGAAGTATTCTTTTAGGGCAAAACCAAATAATAATTAAATGATACTAATATTTTGATAATAAAGAAAAATATAGATAAAAAAAAACAGAGTAGATTAATAGGAGTACCCTTCTGAGTTATAAATTTATGTTAAGTCAAAAATTAGATTACTCTAGTTCAAGTTAATTTCCTAGCTCTTTCTTTAAGTAATTTTCAAAATTTTACTTGAAGGATAATCAATTCTCTCTTTTGGTTCCTCTTTGACTGATCAAAATAATTTGAAAAACTGATGTTGATCTATACATTTTAAATTATTTAAATTTTTTAATAATGTAATAATTTATAGTGATTTCTAATATAAATATATTTAATTTTTTTTTTTTTTTTAATTGGTCATAAATAAGGCCCGGAAGTTAAGCGCTAACAAATCCTGATATATGCGCTTAAATATGCCCTTATTTTTTTTAATCTATTAATATGAGGAAAAAAACATGATAAGTTATGATTTATGAATAATGATACTACTCACGATTTGGGTTTAATTATTAATAATTTGTATTTTTATTTTTAATTTTGACTGGTAATTAAAAACAATATTTTACTAATTAATATACATTTTTAAATATTACTTATGTTTAAAAATGTATTACAAAAGATTACAATAAATTTACATTACAATATACAATCAACAATTTTGATAAATTATCAAATTTAAACAACGCCTGTTATCTGCCAACATATTTTTGTACACCGAAATGCACCGCTCCACATCGACCAAAGAAATTGGTGCGTATTTAAAATATAGTAAATCATCACAAGGAAAATCTTCAGGTAAATTATCCATAGTCATTTCTTCTCCCAGAATAATTTTTACAATTTTGGATAGTATTTTAAAGCCCAGATTCTTTTCAATAACTTGTTCAATTTTTTTATAAATTGTAATGTCTTCGGAACATTTTACTGTAGTTAATTTATTTTCTACATTTTCCACAGTTTTGATAATGTCAGTTAAAAAAGTTCCCTGAGTTTCTAAACTTGTAATAGCCGTAGCCAGAAATCCATAATTTGTATAAATAAAAACTTAATTTGATTCTAAATCTGTTTCTGACATAATTTTTTTAAACTTTTTCAATATCAGAACTATTTTAAAAATAAACATATAAGCCGTTATCGGGCCGCCGTGCGACTGATAATGTAAAGGTGTTAATGAAAGAATCCTTATCGTAATGGAAAATATCAAAAATTAATTAATAGGACATTTAGAAGTAATTACATAATATTTTACCCGAATATGCAGTTAATAACAAGAAAATTGTAATAAATGCGAATATATAAAAAAAAACAAAATATGTAATTATATGCAAAATAAAATGTTGGATTTGGATTTATATGAGTATAATTCAAATTTTTAGCTGATCTTGCAATTTTTTAGTCAATTCAGTAAAAACATGCAAATGCATGAACTTCCGGGCTCTATTCATAAATAAACATAGCAACTATGATCATTAACTAATAATAATACAAGTATACATTATACAATATTATACATATTATTCTTAAGAGGTAACATTTATTCCATCAAATCTACAAAAAAAATTGTTTTTTCTCATTTTCAAGCTGTTTATGTAGATCTCATTTTATTTAATTAGCAACTTAAAAAATTAAAAAATCACATCTAAAATATTTAAGTAACACCTTACTTGAAAACAAGGAACCAAACAAAGATTTATATTGCATTCAGGGCAATGATATTTCGTTTTTCGTCTCAAAAACCTCCCACGAGCATCAATTGTGTTCCAACAGAAACTACATCCAAGTGCTGGTCCTGAACGCAACAATGGGCAATGGTCTGATCTTGTAGATCCATTATATGAATCGTTTGAATTTATCTATATTATGTAGAAAATTGTCCAATAAACATCATTATGTTCATAAATTTAATGTAATTAATAATTAAGTATAATTATGTATGACATGAATGTATTACTTGTGATGCACTAGCAGGAAGTTCTTCATTGAAGTAACCTCTAGGTGTTGGGTAGGATTCAGAAGGTTGTGAAAGTTGTTTGACTATAGTTGGTTTAGGAACAACTAGAGTGTTGGTTGATGACGGATTTGGTTCTGAACACTGTCTCTCTAGTACACGTATTATGGGCTCCGATTCATCAATTGTTTCACTTTTTACCACTAATGTTGTTTCTGTGCTCATGTCACAATCATTGATTTTTATATGGGGTTGGCGCACTAGAGTTCTAATTCGTTTATTAACTGGAAAATTAAAAGATCAACTTTTAATAATTGATTGACACTACTCATCTTTTATTAGAGTTAACTAAATTTGGGGCATAAGTAAAGAAAAAAACAACAAAAATACAAAATACAATAATTATATTTCAGTATACTTTACATTTAAAAATAATTTTGTTATTCAAATCAAATTAAAACTAGTAATATATTATAATATCTATACAAATAAATAATTAAAAATTAATACTAGGTCGCACAATTGATTCATTGAAATTTGATGGGACATTGATACTATACAGAACACTATACCCACATTTATTATCTTAAATCTATCCTACATAATATAATATTACAAAACTCACATTAGTAATTTCAAGAAATATCCATTAAATTTGGTTTTAGACTAAATATACCAATTATAAATGTGGGTTTAGTGGCCACAACAAAGCAATCCCATCAATACCAAATAATTAATTGTGATTTATCACCAAATATTAATTAATCATCAAATTGTTGTGCAAACCAGCATAAGTGAATTATTAGCTAAAAGATGAGAACAAATAAATGGTTTGTTAATTAATAAAATTAATATAGTAATAATAATATTATGTATGGTTTTCTGTAGAAAATATTGAAGGAGCAGGTGAAGAATAATAGCAAGGATTAATCACTGTCAGCGGTTGCGAATACATTTGTGAAACATAAGCAGGATGATCAACTGCAGATGTTTGAGAAGTTGAAGGTTCATATAATGGTGCTTGATACACTTGATCGGAAGATTGACCATTGATTGATGATGCTGGAGAGGGTACTGGAATAGACGACGATGAAGACTGACCTTTTCGATGAACAGGATAACCTTTCTTTTTGTATTCAAGCCATAATGTACGATTATTAATACCATATTCTTGGGCAGCACGACAAAATCCCATACGACCAACACGTACAGCTTCTAAAGCTTCTTTAAACCGATCACTCTCTCGTATACCAGGTTCTCGTTTTTTGCGCACTTTATTGTCTGGTTTGGACGTTGCTTTGGCTTTGGGTATGGCGTAGACACTGTGAGGCGGGCAATCAGAGAGCTGCTCCAAAAACGACCAACCTGTTAGAAAATGTTGTTGTTTGTAATCAATTTTTCTGATTAATTAAATATTTAAAATGGAAATAAAAGAAGACACAAAAATTAATTTAAGAAGAAGAAATATAATAAAAGATATTTTACTATGCAAGTTAAGCAACTCTTTAAAGTGAGCATTTTACAGGTTGAACGTTTTTGTAACTATTCACTCATCTAAATAGTTACTCATATTTTGGATTCGCTTAGCAAAAATAATTACCCTACAAAACTGTATAAAAGAAACAAACGAGATCATGCTTTGTTTATGTACATTAATTTTAAAGATCATTTTAATACTTTCATTAAAACATTTAACTAAATACACAAAACCGACTCAAATTGTACAAAAAAAAAAAAAAAAAAATGCATAATTAACTTAAACTAATTTATAAATAGTAAATAAGTACTGGTCTACAGAATGATTTATAAAAATATAAAACATAGTACCTTCTGGTTTATGATGAACAATAGTAGTGTTATTTTCTGTAGATGATTGTTTGCTTACATTACTGAGTGGTTTTGATGCTTCTGGTCCTTGTGGTGTAGGTTGAGATCTCTATGAAAGATATAAAAATAGAAGTGTAAATAAATAAAGTAATAAAAAAAATTAATATCAGTAAATATGTACTGATGGTAAATTATCTTGTTCGGTTACTGAAATATCTTCGATAGAACTGTTGTGTTCGGATTTATCACTAGATGATTTCATGAGATGCATTTTTTTTCGTTTCGTTGATGGAGACAACAAACTATATTCAGTTTCTGCATGTCGAGTTGTAGCAAATGGAAACATTGTTTTTTCTGTCAATCCTTTGATTTGCAAACTTTCTGCAGCCTATTAAAATACAATTATTATTTAATTAATTTCAACTATTATATATATGTATCAAAGTAAACTTTTTATTCACATAATAATAGTGATTATCAACCAATAAGCAACAAACTTTCTACTGAAAATTAATAATTAAATACATTGGTTCTATATTATACAATTAAACATTAAAAAAGACAGTTGATTCATTTCATTTCAATTACAATATTCATTCAAACATGAGATGTTGTTGGATGAAAATTTTGTTGAGGATTGAATGCACAGTATGTATATAAAAGGTAATAGAGCTCTGTTTAATGAGTAACATTTTATTACAACTTATAATACATAAATATTTAAAACCAATAAATTTACTTTTAAAATGATTGGGAGTTGATCTTGAGAGATATTCACTTCTCCATAGTACATGAATTCAATTAAAGTCTTCAAATGACTGTAAGACATGTCTTTAATAATAATGATTGGATGTTGACAAGGTGTTTCATTGAAAAGCATCTAAAAAATTAAGTACATTCCACATTACAAATAAAAATATTACAATAAAATAATTTTTTTCAATAATAAAGCAATATTAGCAAGGTAAAATTATATCATACGTTGATTGGATTTAAAGATGTGATAAATCTTCAAATTAAATAATTAAAACTATAAATTTATACATACATATGATCAAGATTAATACAATCAAATGTAATGAAAATAAATTCAGATATACCAAAAAGTACCATACAATATCAATAAAATATCAATAAAATATATTAGGTTATATCAGACAACAACAAAAAGTAATCATTAAAATAAAATAAAAAACTATATCTCTACATTTATATATATATATATATATATATATATATATATATATATATATATATATATATATATATATATATATATATATATATATATATATTTGTCTCAATTTCTTATCAGTCTGTTATTCAGTTCACAGATTTATCTTTTAAAGGTAAGTTTTGTTTGTTTTGTATAATAGACCAAATTTTAAGTAAAAAAAAGGAACATGAAATAACATGAAATATAAACAATGAAATATCTAAAATGTTTTAATTAAGAACTTAACTAAAAGAAAAAACATATGTTTTACATCTTCAAAGATTTAAAATGTTAGTTACTTTAATTTGATTGATGTTATTAAATTTTTTAATGGACAAAACTAATATTAATACACCTATAATAAACTTACATTTAAAGTTTCACCTATTTTGTTAACAACAAATTATTAATCAGTTTGTTGTTAGTAAAGGTTTTGTTCAGAGTTATGATTGATTTCATTTCTCATATATTATTAATTACTTTGTTTACTAATGAAATGATTTAATGATGACGATTAAGCGGTACAGCATTAAATACCCAATACGTATACAGAAAGAATTGGATTGTTTAATTGATTGATATTAAATAAGTATGTGCACATAAATTCATGATTACATTTTTGATACGCTTAACATTGTACTTATACTAGAATATAGCCTCATTTAAAAAATAATTTGAAATGGGTTTTAATAAGATCTAAAACATAGATTCTACATGGAAAAAAGGAAACTGTAAAAAAGCGTTGTAACGTAACACGTAGATGCTATATTGTCTGTTGACAACTAAATTTGTTGCGTGGTCAAGTGAATATCCTTTAAGTGAATTGTTACATGTCATTGGTAGGGAGTGAAGGATAAGCAGGGATAAAAAGTATATCAGACTGTTGTCTTACTTGAAAGTAACTGCTGCAAGCAGACAATACGACTTTGTGTACTTGGATCTTCCGGCCCTCTGCAGCGATAGTGGCATCCACAAACATCTCGCTATTCAACAGGCCAGTCATAACGTTCACCAAGTTGGGTTGATGGTTGTTCCACCGCAAACAAAACCTCTGATCGGCCATTTGAGTCTGATACAACATACACATACACACAAAAACAAACAAACAAAAATACACACACGGTAAATAAGTTGTACAACAATAATAATGACACTGTTAATAAATCATTGTTGTTGTTTATGTAATATTATTGTTATTATTATTATTAATATTAATATATATAACGAACGGCCGCGACATTCACCTGAGTACTTATCGTTTTCAAAAATAAAACACGAAAATAATATTAACGCAGAGGATTGCGACGTGCTCGCCGCGAGAAATCGTTCGGGCGAGAAACAGCAGTGGAACAGGAGCTGCAGCACTCGAATTTACCCTGAAGGATATTTTGTCTTTCTTTTTTTCTCTCTTTATGCTAATAAATAACTTTTATTTATAAATAAACAATTAATTATTCTGATAAAATCACGGCCTGTGACGTCAATCGCCGCGCAAAATTGCATTGGTCACACTGGTGACGTGCGCGAAGGCCCCCCCGGTTCTGGCGACACTGTCACGCGAGTTTCCCGCCCGCTCCTGACCACCGACCAAGCGGGATTATGTTACACGCCCGCGTACCGAGTACCCACTTCGTCGTATTGCCGTTCCGTGTTATTACTGTATGTATATATTGTATAGTATTATTATTATTATTATTACTGTTGTTACAACGTCGACGGTGTTTTGTGTTCCATCCGCGCTCCATAACGCATTATAATTTCGTTATTCGATCGTTATTATTACTATTATTATTATTATTATCATTATTATTACCATTATTATTTTCTCCTCCGCTGCGTCATTGTCTCATTATTGTTAATATTATTCAACATTATTGCGTTTTCTTGTACTGTACGCACACGGTAAATTGCTGCCGCCGCCGTCGTTGTCGACGCACGATTACGAATAATTAAATATCATTTTTTTTTTCTTTACCGTTCGTTCGTTGTATATACTTTACATCATACGATGCGACAATAGCGATTGAATACCCTCGTCACGCGTATTCCATTTTGATTTTTATTTTTTGCCTATTTTGTTTTGTTTGATTTTATTTTATTTTTCTTGCTATTATCATTAACTTTAACTTCGTAACCTCGATAAAATATTTATTAATTTCAGTCGCAGACGTTCTTTTTTGATTTTACTTTGTTCAACGCTCGTTTTTATTCAGTGGTAAGTATGATACACGCTCACGCACATTCATTCTACTCGTCCCCCCATTCTTCCACCTAACATTTGTTTCAATGGCGATGTTGGTTTGAATACACTATTATTATCTTTACCCGCAGTTCGTTGTTGATACACTATTAAATATTTTCCTTCTATTTTTTTACTTTTTGGGCAATAGTTCAAGGTCAGTTATATTGTGTATGTTATATTTGCTATTTTGTGCCAAGAACTTCACATTTTTTCCCTCTTGTTTGAAATCAATTACGTAAACTACTGATGTAAATAATCATTT
This sequence comes from Therioaphis trifolii, assembly GCA_027580255.1. Taxonomy (NCBI): domain Eukaryota; kingdom Metazoa; phylum Arthropoda; class Insecta; order Hemiptera; family Aphididae; genus Therioaphis; species Therioaphis trifolii. The sequence goes on from CM050404.1 coordinate 131,524,207, forward strand.
CGTTTTTTTTTCGTGTTTCAGTTTGTTTTGTATTTATCAGTTTCTGTTTAATCATTTCAAAAAAGAAAGTTGTAAAGAAAACAAAATAGTTTGCATCGTATTACCCTCCACTTCACAGTCAATGGATACTCGCTACTACTTCTACTAGGATTATTGCTTCTACTACTACTACTACTACTACTTCTACTACTGCTACTACTACGAGGCTACAGCAGTCTGTGAAAAAGCAAACATTAAGAAATCCTAGTAAATATTATTTGGTCCTCCACACTTGCTGAATTAAGCATTAGTTGTTGCCGTTTACTTCTATGGATACACAACGCTCACTAAGACAACTTAAATAATAAATTTAAAGAAAATTAAGAAAATAAAGGTAATTTACAACACTATAATATTATCATCTACCTTCATATGATAAAATTGTATTAAGTCTTGTAGTGGAATACTACTAAATTAATAGTTAAATTCTGCCTTATTCTTTATTTTTTGCCCAATGCATTAATTTTAATTAAGGAGCTAAATACTAAGTTAAGATTATTACCAAAAAGTACCTACCTTAAATGTTTTTTAAACCATACTTAATTATTACTATAAAATACCGAGTGCCTACTTGAGGTTGGTAAGAACAATGTTTTTAATTTTACCAAATAAAATTATTCTCCTTGTTGATTATTTTAATATGCTTGGTGTTTCTATGATAATGTTAGCGTAATATAATTATTGCTATCTATATAAACAAGTGATGTGGCCAATACTTGTTTATGTATATTACTGTGCTACAATATAGCGAAAATATCATTGTGACAACCACTTAGCAGTATATTGGAAGTCTACTTAATATATTCATCGAGTGTTAATACCAGATTTGATGCAGATTGGTTGAAGTCAGACGTATATACGTTGTACTAAAATCAACATTCCATCAACAAGATAGCAAAAATATATCAATATATATTTAGATATACCCACCTTACATTTCATATGTACCTAATAAATTATGCCCATGAGCTAAAGACTTACAAAAAAGAAAAGATATTTTTCACAGTCTATTGGAACTTCAACGAATATAACATTCTTATCTAACTCAATTATTGCACAATACTACAAATACTTTTATGTAAGATGTAATTAAAATTATTTCTTTTTTTTTCTTTTGAAAATATATTAATTAGGTAAATACTCTTATTTTAACACCAAAGATAAATCTAATTAGACCTAAATGACAACATTTAATGTTACCATAATATTTTATAATATAGAAGGTTTATTCTGTCCTAGGAGAGAACAGGCGCTGTTGTGCATCCCTACATCATAACCGATCCACTGATTCCCACCCACATTTCTCGCTATCTCGCAACCTTGCCCATTGATTTCTTCTTTACTGCTTGTTTAAATTATCGATGATATCTAGTCATGTTGAGGGGGAAGAAATGGTCTGATCAGCTGCTGATGATCAGTCTGTATGCCCAAAACGGCCCATTCTGTCTTTGGACTATTTAGTTGAGTTTTAATGATAAAATTATTGGTTTTTGTATTTACTGTAATGAGAGTGTTAACATTATTACTGGGTATATATATATATATTTATAAATATGTTTCAAGTATACAGTTTTCTATCATTAACATTTTTGGGGGCATTATAAGTGGTTGTTGACTTTAAAAAGCATATTTTGATCTGAATTTTATTTTTAGGTCATTTTTTTAACTTTTAGTAGTATAAAACAAATTGACACCAACCAATTAGCTATGCAAGCACACATATTTTTCTTGCTTTTAAAATTTCTCTATTTCATCATTATTAGAGTCTGGATTTGTATGCATTTACATGTGTGTAATGAGTGTATGCAGTTTGATGACAGTAAGAAATGTGGACGATTTGTGTAAAAGGTAATGCATAGAAAAAAGTTTATTTTGCATATAAATGCATATTTCAGGGATGACGACATATTTAAAAATGTTTACATATCCAAGCATATTTGGTAGCTATTTAAGTATTAAATTTTACAAAACAGTGTTTTTTTTTTAATTTCTTTATTTTGTATTTTTATTCAAAAATATTTATCAAAAAAATGGTATAAACGGATTTAATATGATTTCATTAATTATTTTTTACTATTCCTCAGCTAATATTGTAAGTTTATGTCTGCAATCAAAAAATTAAGTTACCTAGGTATCTAATTTAGTTGAATTATTATTTATGAAAGAAATAAAAAAAAAAAAAAACATAATTAAGTGCATAAAAAATTATGCAAATAAATCCATATATTTTGGGCAAGAGTATATTTTTGCATAAAATTAAAAAAAATAAGAGCATATCAAGTGCATATTTAAAAGTTTTTAGATGCATAAATGCATACTATTTTAGGCTTTTTGAGTGCATACAAATCCGGACTCTAATCATGATATAATTTTTGTTCTTTGTAAAATTTAAATATTTAATGTGAAATAATGTTGACAAAAACATTTTGTTTGGGTATTTATGTTGGTTATAAATGTATTTTTTGAAAGGACATTTCAATACAATAAAAATTATTTTTCTTCAAACACTACGTAATTAATTAAATTACATAATACTTGATTTCAATACTAAATTGAAATTAAATTATGTTTGTATACTCTGTCCCACAAAAGAATAGTGCCACATACCAACCAAACCTGGTTGCCTCTGTGTGTCACCATATTTTACCTTGCCCAATTATTCTCAATCTACAGCTTCCATTCAGCGTTGGTATGTTTTTAGTTGATATTGTATCATTGAGTGAGGTAAATTACAATACTATCCATTATCACAACTAAGCAATTGTAGACACAGCTTTTTATCTCGTGGAACAGAGTATAGATAACCTAATTTGCAAAATTATAACAACATATACTTTTAATCAAGCTGAATTACTTGGTTTCACTCACATAAAATAAGATTGTATACAAGTTAATAGTGTCATCAGGAACATGACACATCTTAATACATTTATGTATATGTGTAAACAATTTCCTCACTGTTAGTTTGATAAACCCAGCATAAGTTCAGTGCTGAGGCATGTGAATGTAATAACTCTTGGAGACAGGATAATTATCATCATTATAATATTCTGAATATGCTGAAAATCTATACCAGATTTCTATTACATGCAATACAACACTTTGACGAATATGACAACATCCTTCTTGATTGTTATTCATAATATCAGAAAGAGATTGAAATAGACATGCACAACCTCTAATAATTGGAATTACAATGTGCATTATATTACTATACATATCCAAATAATCGTCAACCGCACTGATAGTTTGAACTACTTGCTAGACTTCTACTGAAAGATATTCAATTAAATAAAACTTGATGAATTCTAAATTAAGGAACAAAACAATTATGCACCGTGAAATATTTTTGTCTTCCATAGAAACATAAACATTCAATTAAGTAAATACAAATATTATTAGGCACATCTATATAAGCTTAAATATTTCTAATAGCTATTTAGCTGACCAATGTAAGCAACTTTTCTCATTAGACAAATCATCTGCACACCAAAAATTAGTGTTAAAAAAAAAAATATATATATATATATATGACTAATTTGATTGGTAGAACTTAAGATATAACTATTCTAAAATATTTTTTTACGTTTTAAATAATTTATAAAGATACTGTTTCTTAAATTTTTCAAATTTTTATAGTTTTCAAATAAAAGTTTTTAGTTGTATTAAATATCTTGTGAAGTTTTTCAACCTATTTACATTTATTTTAAATATGCATTTGTAAATGTAGGACATCATTAATTAGAAAATTGTAACTAGATATTTAATTTCAAAATTAAAAAAAATAATATCATTTAAAATGTAAAATTAATTTTCCTCTATTAGATACTGCATTATGTTTAAAAATAAGCTGAACATAGCATGTAAACATATCAAAATTACATTTTTTACTATAGTTAAACCGTATTTCTTAAACAACTAGGTACATTCCGAGGTACATTCTTTAAGCTATTTGAATAATTGTTATAAACTTTTATTCAAATGTGTTCATTAGATGTGTCTTAAACTCTTAATACATCCAAGTATATGTACTATAAAAAATAAAAAGTATATCTGTAAGAAATAGATATGTTCATGAAAATGTTTGTACAGTGTATTAAACATAGTTGTCTACAATTATTACTTATTATAAAAATATTATTTTGTTTTATGATATTATATTTTAATTAAAGGCTAATATCCATTCCTTGGTCATTGATATTAGTGCATCATAATTTACCTACTAAATTAATTGTATTATACTTTTTATGAATCATCAATAAAACAGTGTCGTAATATTATTAGAACTCAATTATTTTATAAATTTATCAAGATTGCTGTGACTAAATAGTATTATTTAAATAATTAACGGGTTGATATTTGTTTAAAGTATTGACAAAAACTTAGTCTTAATCTGACTTCAAATTCATTATATATATATATATATATATATATATATATATATATATATATATTTATATAATTATATATATATATATATATATATATATATATATATGAGTAGGCTAGAAAAGTCACATGTTCCAGAAATCACTTTTTTGAGTAAACAACAAAAACTAGAGGAAATCCAACGGAACATGTTAATTTTGACACTTACTATTTGTTTCATAGTGGTATTTACATCGGTTCTTGTGCGTTTTTAAACCAACTAATTAAAGATTCTAATTCCCCGTCAAAATTCCTATTAGACAGTGTCGACAACTCATTTTACCATTTTTTGGAACATTTGACTTTTGATTCTAGCCTACTCATATGATACAATATGTAGGTATAATTTAAAGGTTTCAAGAAAAACTAGAATTGTATATTAATAGATAAAGCATACAATACAACTTTTTCTAGGTTGAAATGTATTTTATAAACTTTTATATACCATCTAAATGATGAATATAAAATGTTTAAATTGTATAAAAATGTTTTTTCGTGTCTTGATGAATACTCTTCAATCATTATAAAAACATAAATAATCTCCTCTCAATGAATATTATGTAAGTATTATAAATAAATTAAAAATATATTTGTATATTTATTTTTAAAAAAACTTTTTTTTTCCATAATTTTGATTGTTCAGTTTAATTATGTATCGACTTTAATCTATTTTTATTAGTTATGGTTAAATATTTTTCTAGAATTTTTTAAATCGGCTGGAATAAATAAGGACTTTGTATAGACATTATAGTATATTTATCAATGTTCTATCCAACAATAATATTTGATAGATGATTAAGATTCCAAAACAGTTAACCCTAATATTTTGAACATATTTAATCGATTTAACAAGATACATTTTTGCATTAAGACTAAAACTAATTGATTTATTCTATTAAAACGTTTTTTAAATGAATTAATTTTATGATGATTAATATGTAGATAATAGTTTCTAACATTTAATATTTTCAGAAGTAGATGCTACTAATTCAATTATTTTCATGCAAACAATTAAACTATTTTAATTAGTATATCTCAGTCTTATTTGAAAAATAATTTGTTTACATTAATATAAAATAGTCTTTTTAAAAAATGTGGCAGTTTGTCTAATATCATTAACAGTAAGGTACTTCATGATAGCTAGAAGAACAAAGCAAAAATTAAACATAGTTTTCTATTATTCCTATAATTATGAATGGTATAGAACTGATTGCTAATTTATGTAGATAGGTATATTAATTAGTCTATGACTTATAAAGTCAATTCGAATACTATTTTATACTTGACATTCATATACTATAGTATTGCTATAAGTATTTTACCCTCAAAAAATAAAAAATAATTTTTTAAACATGTTAAAGAAATTGCAGGAAAAGTATTACTCAGTGTTTTTGTTTAATTCAATCAAGTTTATTATTTGTCTCTTGATTACTAGTTATTCTATACAAGTAATTCATTTTTATTTAGGTATACTTAATACATAAAAATGTAGTGGCATGATTCTTAAATATGTTTTTAAATGATTATCTATTAAAATGAAAAAATTTGAAACAAGTTAATAAATAGTCTAATTTAAGTCGTTTCCACTATGTTTAATCATGAATTTTACTTTTGGTTAAATATAATTTTAGTTAGAAAGCAACTATTTATGATGGTAACAAATTCTAGACTGCAGTGTGATCAAGAAATTCTCAATCTGACACTGAGATATTAATTAACTTATATAGTTACTATTGCTTCTAATATAAAGTTTATATTTGATCTCTAAAGTAACTAAATTATACCTGTGATCTGATATAATCTATGATTTATATCTTAAGCATGGATAACTCAAAACAATAGTAGGTACCCTCTTAAATATTAACTGTTAATGAATTGGCTAGGTATTTGATCAACTTATTAATAGTCTCATTATGATGTGTTTTAATAAATATTTTTTCATTGATTTATTTGGGAGATAATGCATATATCAGTGGTCTTAAAGACATGTATGACCTTTCAATTGTATTAAATACATATTCTACTACCTAAATGCCATATCAGCTATTATAGGTTTATATAATATATGTTTATAGGTAAATAATTCTATTATTTTATATTGTTAATTTATGTACATGTTACATATAATTCAATAGTTCTACCATTTAATAGGTAGCCATTATTCAATGGTCAACTAAACAATTATAATGTTTGTCAACGTGTTACTTCAACAGTATTTTGAAAAATATGTTTCGGTATACATTGGTCATTGTGTGAAGTATTAGTCATGTATAAATGTATTGTACATTTACTGTATTTAAAAATAATAAATGGTAGGTATATCATCTGTAAAACTATTTACCTCATACAATATTCTTTCTTTGTCATACATTTGTTAAGTGGTCTGAGCTTAAACCTTCTCTTATTTATTATAGATAGCTTCGTATTGGTTGATTTACTTTTAACATACAAAATCAAGTGTTTATATACATAATACAGTGAAACCTCTGTATAATGAAAAGTTACAGTTCCATCAAAGGTGCCCATTATAAGCTAGTGTCTGTAGTAGACTTAAAGCTTCAGTGTTTACCTATCATTTTGTAGGTTGATATTTGTATCAAATTAGGATTTACTATATTTTGCTTTTATTTGTAATTTTTAGATTCTGAGTGAAGCGAAGGATCTTATGGTTTTACAATGATGTTTATTTTTTTTTTCTGTAAACACTTCGTATAGAAATCCTTGTCCAAAAGTTTTGTCCAGCAACTTTTTAGATTCGAAATTGAACTGAGATGGTACTTTAGAGAGGTCATTTTTCCAAAATCTCCATAGTTTTTCCAGTTATCAAAAATAACGATCGAAAAACTGAGTAAAAAACGGTGAAATCGGTAAAAATCCGCTGTAAAGGAGATTTTCACTGTTCAGATTTTAGGTATTTAGTCATAAATCTAAAAGTATTGAAGCTAGAAACTTGAAAATTTTATCCAGTATCAAATACATACTTTTTTATATTGGACAACATTTTCAGAACAATTATAGCACTTTTGACTTAAATATAGAACTTTTAATATACCAAATTGTTTGAAAGTTTGTATGTAATATAATTTTAAATATTTGATAAAAAGTTCTGAAAATTTAATATGACCTTACTCATATACCTACCTAATTATCCTAACAAAAATTCGAAAATCGTGACTCAGGATTTTTTTTTTTTATTTATTTTGATTGTTTGATTGAAAATTTGTATCTTATAACATTTTTAATATTTGTTAAAAAGCTCTGAAATATTAAAACGACCTTACTTAAATAACTATACTTTCTTAAATATTCTAAAAAAAAATTTGAATATCGTTAGTCAGAATTTCTTTTAATACATGTTTTAATAAGTTAATATAAATTCGTATATGAAAATATTGGCTGTTTTTACGTTAATTTTCTGCTTAAAATCTGTTTAAAACTTTTTTGGTGTATCTGATCACAATAAAACTTGGAACATAGATATAAAAACATTTTACGAATCTTTTGGTGACAGAAAATTTCTTATGAGTTATAATTGTTATAACAATTGAAGTTTAAATGGTTTATATCTAATTGAATATTTTATGAGGGTTTAATTACAAAAAAACTCACCAAAAATTATACAAATAACCGTAAAATACGTAAACAGTATTTAAATAATAATATATCATATTACACTGAAGCTTTGCTCAGAATCGTTTTATACTAAAGAAATGAGTCGTCATTTCTTTAAAACAATACATTCATCACCAATATCTTGTCCGAGGACTGAAGGGACGAAGGACGAACTTGTACCACCATCATCCCACTTACCAGCTTTTTAAATATGTGATGTTTACTTTATTTTTTTTAATCCATGGTTTGTGTCTAAAACTGTGTTTTCTCTGTTATTTTCATTATTTAAGTTTGAAAGTGTTAACATTGTGTTTAGTGTTGATATTAAAAAGCAGTAGTAAGGTTCTTATTGCAAAAAGGCGATGTAATTTAATCCCTTATAATTTCTAGCATTAGTTAACTATTCGCATACAATGACTACAAGTAATCATACTAATTATAGGTGAAAAAAATACTACATATTTTGAATCTTATTTAACTCAATCAATAGAGTGGATGCAGATTCAATGGTGAAAACTGTTTATTTTTTACCAACATTTTACCGCTGCCTGATCAAGTCATCTAAATCAGTTAATCAGTTGTGTACTTGTAAACATAGGTAATACTGGAATCCATCTTTAATAAAAAAAAACATTCCTAAAACAAAAATTATTTATTTCATACACTCTAAACTTGAGTACAAAATATATGAAAACCACAATAGCTGTTATAAAACTTTGTATTTAAGAATTATTTGAATGTCGACAATTGGAAATGAAAATGTGACATGGAACAATTAAGACTTGTAGATTTTTATCAATATCCATTAGATAAACATTTTATATTAATAAATTGTTCTAAACATTGTGTGTGTGTGTGTGTGTGTGTGTGTGTGTGTGTGTGTGTGTGTGTGTGTGTATGTGTACACATATTATGTACTATGTGTCTATGTATAACTGAGATTCAGTTTAGTCTCTCTAACATTTGAAATGTGATAAAATATAGTAAATCACAATTATATTCATCATGATTTAGCTTATATGTATTAGTTATTTTTGAAAACATTACTCAAAACATTAATGATTTGAAGGAAAACTTAATCTTAAAACTCATAGAAAATCATGATTCGTTGACCTATTCTTTATGATATTTTGATTATAAATTGAAAAATTTTACAAAAAAAAAAAATTGATAAATTTAATCTATTTGCAATGGTATCAAATCTTGACTTTGATGAACATTCTAAGTTTCTACATCTTATTTTATGATGCAAAGTATTAAAAAATTAAACATTGTAAAAATATGATTAATGACAAATTTCACAGTTTCCAATTAATTGTTCAGTAACTTAGTGTATGATAATGTCTTATTATTTGGAAGTTTAATGAAATTTTTACTTTTTTTCTATGTGAAATGTGATTTTATGTATAAAAAAAATATTATCCATCATTGTAAAACCATTACTTAATTGACCTTGCTCAGTTTTTAAAAATGAGTATGCTAATTGTAGTATACAATAGGAATTTGAATTCATAAAATCTTTTTCAATTAAAAGTAAATACTCATCTATAAATGTTTATTATTGTACATACATAATATAGGAAAATGTTTGAGGCCAGAAAAACCATTTAATCAATATATGATGACCAAGGCTAGCTTTAGCTACCTTGCCACCCTGAGCAATTTAATATTTCTGCCCAATGTTGACCAAATTAGAAATAGTACATACATACTTGTACCTATTATTGGAAATGCAAAATAAAAATATTGCTAATTTATGTTATTGAAATAAATATTAAGTAAATTTGTGATGTATCAATCTTATGTTCATGAAGATTATTTAAAGAAAATAAAAAAAAAGAACTCTGCTGATTAACAATTAATAAAGTTATACATAAAAACAAGTGTTATGTCCCTCTCCCTATTATTTCTAAAAATCTTCAGTGGCATACTTGGCACATACATAGAATCAGCTTTTTTCATTGCTAAAAATTATTATATTATAATAGGAATTCTGTGTACTAAGTTTTAAATAATGTTAAAAATCATTTGATTAATTTCTTTAAGTATTTAAACTGTGTTAGAAAATATTATAAACCTTAATGTTCTAAATAAAGCTAACTGCAGTTACAATACCTGTAAAAATGTTAAGTATTATATTGTCTTGCTTTTACTGATACATATTTTTATTTACCTATTTCGCCGTTAAACAATTTATTTCAGCGAGGTACCTTCTCTAACAGTAAACTTTAGTTAAATAACTTCTATTCAACCTGCATAATGGTAAATAATTCCTAACGATTTTTTTTTACTGGTGTTTTCTGGCTAGTTGAAAGTAGGATAAATAACTCCATTTATGATAGATATGAGATTGTGCATTGACATTTCTCACCTCTATAGTGTATGTATTATATATTAAATAAGGTTAGTATATATCTATGTTATTTCACAAATGTACGTAAAACTGAAAAAAAAAAGTTTTACTCTAAATAGTGAAATGTAATAAAACAAATATTAGTACTGTTTGAAACAAACATTAATACAGTTATATTATTTTAATGTGAACGCAATGGACCTTTCTGAGGTCAACTACCAAAAGAGTGGATTAATAAATTCTATAAATGTATATTCATTAATCTAATCAATTAAGAGCCTCAGTGAGCTCTTGTTCATACCATAAATATATTTTATACAACAAAACACATTCAATGTACTCTGGGTACTTAAATAATTTCTATTTTTCTAATTGTTTTATTCTGGCGATGATCACATTTGTTTAGTGTAGGTATAATAATACCTGTCGCGGTAGGTACTGACTATTATATAGGCGTTTACTACATGGCGACATTGTATACATAAATATGTACTCTTAGTACAATACACAGGTATATGCTCATTAATATAATAATATACTAGCACAGACTGTACCCATTGTTTTCTCAGAATGCACTATGTTTCCAGTTATGAATTGATACGTTGAATTTACCTGACCAAAACGGTTTTTGTAGGATTCCCAAAAAAAGTATAAGCTCTTGGTATAAGTACGTTACTTATTCAGATTTGATAATAAAAGCAGTATAACAAATTTGTCTAAATTCTAAAAGTTTAAACATTGAAACATTTTCCATGTGCCTAACTCTACTAGAAACCAAATAAGAAATTTTTACTCGCCCATATCGAGTGTGCATATATTATTATAGAATATAAATACCATAATGAATGCTAATAAGTGTTCTATCCTTAAATTATGTAGAATGTAGATCTACTTACTTAAATTGTATCTACTATTGCTCTTATATTATATATATAGGGTATAATTTTCACAGATTTTTCTTAAACTTGCTAAAGAATTCAAGAAACACATTTGAATAAATTAATTTTCATATCGGTGGCCAAAGACTAACCAAGAAAATGAGACGTATTTTTCAAATCTATTATTGCTTATAAATTTGCTTCTGTATAGTAAATATATGAGTTTTTGTAAATAGGTAAGCTTTGAAATATTTCTCATAAGAGGCTTCACTTTGTTCAACCAGTTATTTAATTTTTTTTCTTTCTAACCCATACATTTTAATTATTGCCCTTATCAAGTTACAGATTGTAAAAAATGAATATTAAATAATTATAGAAAATTGCATAGGTTTCTAAGTTATGGCTGGCCATTATGAAAATCTAGAGAGTTACTTTCTATCTCCTCTCATTCCATAACATAGGAACAAATGAAACTGTTTATCACAATACTGTTACCTCACCTATAATTTTTCAATGACATTATTTTTATTTTTTTAGTTATGCTTTTAGGTATATTTTGTTTTTAAAATACTAGTTTTCTATCTTACTTTTTTTTATTAAAATAAATCAAAGTAAACTTAAATTAATAATGTATTATTGTTAATAAGAATAACATGATAACTTTGATAATGCAGATTTTATTCTTTATGCTTTAGATTAATTTATTGTTGCATTTGTCACTAACTAAAGGGGTGAACCTATAGCACTCTAACAAAAATAAAAATAGTGAATGAATTTTATATTTTCTTATAGAAAAATTGAAAATTTGGTTTTCAATTAAAAAGTAAGTTATAAGATGATATAATGTTCTTATTAGTATTTTACTCTTATTTTCCATTTTTTTAAAACAAATTTCATGAGCCCCAAATTACTCAGAAAAAAAATTAGTAAATTAAATATTTAATTGTTGCATGTGAAATATTTTTTGAAAATTACTGTACAATTTTGGCTCAGAAAAGGTTTACCACATTTGTGTTAGTGTAAATAAATAAGGTTCATAAAATAACAGGCTATCATATATTCTATCAAATGTTTTGAGTTGACATATATGTTGTTTAAAATATGATTTTTAAACTATTATCTTTCGTCTCCTGATTTGCAATAATCATTAAATAATGGGGGGTCGGAGTGGCCGAGTGGACTCGGGTGGTGGTTACGACGCGTACCGTCGCCGGTTCGAACCTGGCCTCGGGCAGTCTCTCTAACTTGGACAGGAAACAACTGTCTTCAGAGAGAGACTGCCATCCCCCACTCCGGGCATGGCAGAAACCTACGGGTGCTCCAATAGAAATTCTGCCAAACCAGCATCCGAACTATAGACCCTAGGGTTAGACTATACACTCCCAGATAACTATGCCATACGAAAAAAAAAATTAATTAATTATTTTAATACACTTCAATATCAAACATTATCAATACTTTACTCAAAACAACAAATTTTTATCAAATTCTATGATGTTCATATCTATTTTATAATGATTTATACAAATATTATTTTAATAAATTAAAAATGTAAGTAATCCTCAAATTCTAAATAGGGTGTACACTGCACGATAATCAAAATAATTCAAATTTAATGATCCAGTAAAAAGTTAGTCTACAATTTCATAAATTATAAGGCTGGATATTTAATATTTAAAGATATTATTGAAAAATCATAGGGTGAAAAAGATGGTTGAACACTTTTGTGTAACTACACATTTAGTTGCCAAATGTATAATATACTAGATTTAAAATTGTTTTTAAAAATACTATACCACGTGTGTGTGTGTGTTTATATATATATATATATATATATTAGTACAGTGTGTGAATGTAAATTAATTGTTAAAAATATAGTAAAATTGAATTTTTCACATTATATGTTTAAAAAAAAATGTTACAATTGAGTGTAAATACAAGATAATTTTCAAAAATATCATTAAATTAATTTTTATACATTCATACATCTTATTAAATAAAATTATTTTATTTATATTGCCCAATCAGGGTGTTAAAGTTACAACATTAGTGCCCAAACTGGCTGCCAGAAGTATAAATTTGGTCCTTTCCTGTTCATTTTTTATATGAATATTTTTATGTTTGACTTGAATTCCTCATCTATTACCGAAAACCACATATCAATAATAAATCAATAAATTCATATTTTTTGAATTTTGCACTAAAATTATTTTTACACATTGTTGAATAGCCACACTAAAATATTTTTGCGAAAGCATATACATGGTTACTGATGTAGAATGAGCCAGCCAAACCTGAAAAAAAGACTCACAAGGTACACATATATATTTTGATTTTTTCAAGTAAATATTAGTTCTATATTATATCTGGTATCTAAATAACGACCTGAATTGAGAGTTTTTCGACATTATTAAGTTTGTAGACATCAATGTACGTATACATCTTGATTTTTTTTTCTTTAAATAATTCTGAAGTCAAATATTAGGAACTACATTTTTAAAGGAAAAAAATATTTTTTTGTACTAAATCTTTTAATTTTCTTGAATATAACCATTATTAATAATATTTTGCTATCATGAAAAAAAAACATTTTGGAAAATTTGACACTAAAATGTATGTACTTTTACTTATATTTGAAATTTCACAGTAGTGGTGAAGAAAAGCATAGTTCTCCCTCTCTCCCCTTGAAAAAATATACTGTCACTATTTCACTATTCTGAACTTACAATGTTTTTATCTCTTTTAACTGTTGGTCCAAAAATAAAAATTTAACTATCAACTTTTCTACAAAAACATTACTCGTATTTTATTATTAATGATAATATTCATTCAAGACATAGATTCTTATTTGCAGGGATTATAACTATATGTACTATGACATATTTTGTTCAGTGCAAAATATTTACTGTGTAGGTACAAAATATTATTTATTACTTTATTAGAAATCATATATTCAATTATTTTTACTACTGTAATTATTAATGTGTAAAATTATTTGATTATGTTTTAAAATATCTGTAATACATTATGTAATAATATAAAGTAACTCCTTCCTAAAACATGTAAGTATTATTTTGGAATAATTAAATCACAGTTGTAATCTATTAGTTATAACTCATTTAACTAATATTCAGTGCAATGATAATTTTTCCAATTTATTTTAACTTAGTAATTTTAAAAATAAAAATAAATGTTTATGAATTGTATAAATTATTCATAATGATTATAGAGTTTTGCTTGTAATCTGGATTATGTCGATTTAAGTTTCTCTCTGGTTGTATGATAAGTAATTGCATTTATTGTGAATAATTAATAATTTTGTATTTTCGGTTATTATAACCCCTAAGTTCATAAATTAATTTAGGGATTCATGAGGGTTCTTAATTATTTGACGACTTGGGTTCAATTTTTTAGATATTAATAACGTTATAATTTACAATTATATAATATATATATTTTTTTTAATATTACTATTAAAAATAAATACTCAATTAATTTTTCTCGTGTAATTTTTGATAAAATGATATAGACAGATTAGTAAAAATAGTTTTTAGATTCTGATAGAAACAAAAAATGAATTGATTTTAAAACGATGTTTTTAATATTTTAATTTTTTTTTTATTGTAGATACAATCACTTTTTTAGGAATTAATAATGCTCCAATAGTTTCATCATTTAGTCACTGTATGGATCAGAAATTTCATCTATAGTCGGTACTTTAAAGAGGTCATTTTCCTTTATTCTCAATAGTTTACTAAGTGTATGGAAAACTATCTGAAAATTTAGTAAAAATGCTAAAGTCTGATGTAGACGAGGTTTTTATAAAATTAACTTTTTATATTTAACCATAAATTCCAAAATAATATTGCTAGACACTTGACATTTTCACCAAAAATCAACATCATCGCTGTACTGACTGACAAAATTTTCAGGCTTTATATATAAGTTTTCATCGTATAAAATTTGAAATATTTGATGTAAAAATCTTAAATTTAATCATAATAAAAAAGTATTCATATGCTTAACAATACTGAAAAAATTACAAAAATCGTTAGTCAGGAATATTTTTGTACGTGTTTTAAGTTATAATTTTGACAAAAATCATTATTTACTCGTAAATTAGCGATATTTCTCAATAAAAAGCTTTTACAATTTGTATTTATTAATCCTGTAAACATTTTCTTTGACTTGTAGATTGACTACATGTATTTCTTTCTATAATTCAAGCAAAGATTAACTCCGCAAATTATTTTTTACATGCGCCTAAAGTATGAATTAATTACGGTTTAAATAACTTACGTAACATTTCAAATTCATTATTATTTTTATTTTATAAAATTTGTTGCTTTTGGTTATAAGATCTGAAATTTTTATTGAAGCTTCTTTTTAAGTAGTCTGCTCTATTTAGATTTTGATAGTATTCGGTAGCTTTATTTATTTTTTTTTGACATATATATTTATATAAATATATTATAATCTAGAAGTGTCAAAATAGGGTGCAGTAGAGTTTTTTTACGGATATTATTTAATTGACATGGAATTCTTGTTATTTTTCTTGAAACTTAAAAATTTCATTAATTGTTTATCAAAAGGTTTTTCATTTTGTCTAAAACTAGTTGATATTTAAGTTAAAATTATTACTGGAGTTTCGCTCAACATCGTTGATCATTAATTTCATATTTAAAATAATACCATATTCTACGTAACGTTCATCAATCTTATAAGTGACTTATCTAAGGGCTTCTATACCCAACACCATTATCTTGTCCAAGTACTGAAGAATATCCATGCCACGAAGTATGTTCGGTATTTCAAATTAATATTCAATTATAATTAAAAACATAAACTGTTTTTACATGGAGGGTCATTGCTATTTTTCATATTTTAAAGACGTCCATGATTCAAAATAGGTATAAACCATTTAAAAAAATACTTAAAAACTTAAAAATCATAAAGACAAAGGAAGTAAAAAAATGTTATCTTTTCCTAAACATGCAGAGCTACTAGGTTAGGTTACTACTAGGAAAAATTCAACATTGACAAAGAATATGAATTGCGTGTTATATGAAACAGCTTGAATTTTTCCGCTCTTAATTTTCTGCGACTGTGTCTGGAATTCTGGATACCATAAATGAAGCAATGGATTAATTATGTTTACTAAACTTTTTAGGCGCTAGTTGCAACTAACGATATATGTAATTATTTTTGGACCGAACAACGGATATCTAATAAGTAATTTATAATGGCGAAACTATTTTATCTGATAATTCAATAGCGCTAGTTAACGTAATTCATCAACAGAGAGATGTAGAAAATATCAAAGAAATTATACAATTACATTCGTTGACCGTTAGAACCAAACATGAGTTTTAATTAAAAATAAATACAATAATAACTTCCCACCCAATGTACATATGAAGACCGTCACATTCATTACCTATAATTTATTTCAAGCAAATGCAAACATATTTTAAAGGAAACCTTAGCAGAATCTACTTAGAGTAGGATTTATTTTTGTGTATTTACAGACATGTTTTTATAATGAATGTTACTTACTTAAAACTATCATTACGTAGAGATTTAAATCGGGGGTCGATTTTGATATGTGGTGGCTTTTGGGCGTAATATATATTGGTGGCCTCTAATAAATGAACAAGAAAATATATTTTTCCTACTAATCAAATGACATTTCAGATCGTATCCAGTAGTTGTACCAGTTAACTATTTATTTAATAATATAATATTATAACTATAAAAACAATCAAATTGAGTAAAATCATATTATTATAAATATGCTTCATTAAAATAAAAATTGCTTAAACTGATTAAGTGTCAGAAATTAAGTTATAAATAATAAATAATAATATTAAATAATTAAAATTAAATACCTGGAATTTTTCATTATTACGATAAGAAAATGTCAACTTAATTAAATAATTAATTAAACATTTTCTGTAAAACGTTGAAACATGAATAATGATCTGTAATGGATAACGGACTGATAGTCTGTATTTTCAATTTTGTGATATTCTGATAGCAATTATTACCGAATTACTTAAATTTTAATTGACAGTAAATTAATTAACGCGGACCGTTAGGTTAGCTATGTAAACTATGTCTTTTTGACATACGATTCCAAACCTACACGTGTATATTTAGGAACAATGGAAACGCGTTCACTAATATTATTATGTAATAAAAAAAAAATTTGGAGACCCCTGCGCTGCAGCTCACAAAGCTCTCCTCTAAATTCGTCCCTGTGAATTGTACTACATCAGTTGGTAATTCTACATAATAAAAAGTAAATAATAACGAAATTAGGGATGATGACGGTAACTTTATCAAATATCCGTCGGATATAGACGGGCACGTAACCAGACATTTTTCTATAAGGGGGCCAACATTTTTTGGCCCCTTTCTGTTTTTTGTACCCAATACCACTCCTCTCTTTATCAGGCAATATCCATAAAAAATAATACTACATTTCACAATATATTGTCTGTATTGGCATTACATTTTTATTATATATTAATAACATAGGTATACAATATATATCTTAAACAACTATATAAGGGCATGTTGTCTATTTTGGAATTCCTAGTTTTCAATCTATTAATATACGTGTTATCGTCTCATCTCAAATTGTCGAGTGACGAATATTTATTTAATAATTCTATTTATTAAATAGAATCTAAGAATTTAATGTTTGTTATACGATCGTTAACTATATGGAATATACATTCAAGATTTAGTCAGTTTGGGACAATTAAACACCATAGTATTTAAAAATAAAACTCAAGGGGGCCAGTTCGGGGCCACTGACTTTTCTTAGGTGGCCAGGCCCCCCCTTGACGACGTGCCTGGATATAGACTTAGTTTCTGAGTGAAGCGAAGGATCTGTTTTACAATAATGTCTTTTTTTTCTAGAGACACTTTGATTTTTGACTTTGTCAAAAAGTTTCATTTAGCAAATGTATGTATTGGAAATCAAGTTTACATAGTACTTTGAGGGTTCATTTTTTTCTCCTCTCGATAGTTTTTCTAAGGGTGAAGGAAAACCGAGTAAAATCGGTAAAATATACCGTAAACGGTATTTTCACTAAATTGATTTTAATTATTTATTCACATAACTCAGAAAGTGATGTTGCTAGAAACATGAAATTTTCACCATATAAAACAGCATATTGCTTCATACTTTTCGAAATTTTGAGACAAATTTTACAATTTTTGGGCTAAAAATAGAACTTTGAAAATTACCTTGTTTTTTTAAGTTTATTTCTAATAAAATTTGTAATATATAACAAAAAGTTTCTAAAATTTACCATGATCATACTTATAAATTTAATTAACTGAAAAAATTTCAAAAATCGTTTGTCATCTTTTTTTTTCACTGCGTTTAAGGAAATTATACTATTTTAACGGAATTGATTGATTTGTTTAAAGTTTATTTCTAATTAAGTTTTTAATATTTAACAAAAAGTTCTAAAAATGTAATATGACCTTGTCTATATACTTCTCTAACAATAATAAATTATTTTATAATTTTTTCAGAATCGACTGTTTTTACATGTATTTTTAATTTAAAATGTTTATAAAAAAAAAATTGTTTATCCAATTATACTGAAACTTTTGGATACAGATGAAACAACGTATTTTGATTCTTTTGGTTAAAAATATGTCTCTTTTGGGAAACAAAAAAGCTTAAAGCAACTTTAAGAAAAAAACCTAACATCAATTAAACTAAAAATAGTAAATTATTATATAAACATTTTATTTTTACACTGATGCTATGCTCAGAATCTTTTAATTAAAGAAATGATTTATCATTTCTTTATAATTAAATTCACTCATCACCATTATCTAGTTAGAAAATCGAAGAATATCCCATGGTGCGACGTAACGTCCTTTTTAACATCTCACCATCCTTTTTCTTTGTTTTTAAACTAATAAATAAACTGATAAGATCATCCTCTATATTTCACTCGACTATTTGAGCAAAGCTTCAAATTTAAATATACTGTTCATATATTTCACCATTTTTCTATTTGGCTTAAAAGACATTTTTATTTAATCAAAAAATTAAAAACTTGTCCTATCTGTATTCAGTGTTTTATTATAATTGGATGAATCTACTTCTTCTAATACATATTTAAGTTTAAAAATCATAAAAATTTTTACTTAATGTCTGTAAAAAAAAATCATTTGTCACGATGTTTGAAATTTTTTCGGTTTCATTTTGGAAGTGTATGAGCAAAATCGTATTAAATTTTCAGAAGTTTTCACCTAATATTCGAAACTTAATTAGAAATATACTTTAAAAGAACTTGGTATCTTCAAAGTTCTATTTTGAGCTCAATAATTTTCATATTTTTTTGAAGTATGTAGTAATATTTCATAATATATGGTAAAAATTTCAATTTTTTTAGCAACATTACATTTAGAGCTATGACGAAATTACTAAAATTGATTTAATGAAAATGTTGTTTGCGGTGAATTTGACGAAGAGCTTAAACCCTCAAAGTTTCATCTACATTCGATTTTCTATCTATAGGTTTGCTGGATGAAACTTAAGGACAATGTTAAGGTGAGCAAAAAGTATCAGAAAAAATAAAAAAATTAAAAATTAACATCATTATAAAACCTTGAGATCCTTGGCTTCACGCAGAATCTAAAATTGATTAGGTATTCTTTGAAAAAATAATCATTATTACTATTTTCAAAAATAAAATGTGTATTTGTCGAAAATTAAACTTTACATTTAAAAGAAAAATGTATAAATTATTTTTGTACATTTGCTATTGTGGTTAAGATGACATGAAAATACAAATTGTGTAATCTATCACACACAAATATCTTGAAAACAACAATTTTTGAAAGTGAAATATTTACGATATAAATAATCTCCCCTTTTATTTTTAAATACTCAAGGAACCTAAAATGTGTTTAAATCAACTCGGGGACAAGGTAATATTGTGGTCCCTCCAATGATGTTCTATTAAACACCATTCCATATATATTACAATATTTATTTTAACGGCAATAACTTCATTCATTTACTATCATATTTAAAAAAAAAATTAAAAATATATATACGAGTATATATATATATATTAGCTGCTATAAAGTAGCCCGATGTTCTAATTAAAAATTAGCATCACTACTGCAATACTATATATAATGCCCATAAGCAAAATAATCCAAAGAAATTACTTGAAAACAGTTTTCGTCATCTTAAAAGTTTGATATATCTATAAAGTACCAATTGTACCATCAGTGGCATCATTTGGGCCACTCATGCATTGACTCCATTTTATAATTATTAAGCCCATTATCTTTGTTATTGCAGATTTCTATCTTACATAACATATTTATCATATTTGGAAATAAAAAAAAATAATTAAAATCGATACTTGTTGAGGTTTTATTTACTATTTTATGTCGATCTACTGCAGACAACTTATGAACAATTTTATTTCGAAAACTTAGCAAATCACGTACTCTGTTACATTCTTAATCTATACAAGTAAAAACAAATAATAAAATACATTTTTTTATTTGGCTGAACACATTATACCTACATAGTTATTCGGTATAGCTATTAAAACAAATAACAAAGTATTACATGTTATATAAATGGTCTAAACATTTATAGTATAACTTTCAACGCACAGTAATAATCTCTGATCTTTTGATTTGAATAACTACAACTTTAATGTGCGATAAATATAAGAAATCTATTCTTTGATTTTTTCAGATAGCACCATGAGTGTAATAATTAGATTGCAAAATCTACCTTGGGCGGCAAATGCTGCTGATATCAGACAGTATTTCCAAGGTTTGTCAATACCCGAAGGTGGAGTTCACATCGTCGGCGGTGAAAAAGGCGACGCTTTTATTTCTTTCAGGTACCTACTCACTTAACTTATTTTGCTGTCAAATGCAAGGGCGTCCGCAGGGAGGGGCAAGTAGAGGCATATGCCCCCCCTTGGATTTTTTATGTGTCAATTATCATAATCATTATGTAGTACCTATAAAATATCACGAAATAAATATTTTTTAATTTAAAAACATTTTTTTAAAACGTTGAGTGCCACGGACGACAAATTGTATGTGGATCTTTATGAGTGTTTTTAGTCATCGGTTTTCGATGCACTGTTTCGACTTTTATATGTGAATATTTAGTAGGATCTCGTGATTTCATTAGTATCATTGATTATAAATACTAAAATATAAAATTTTCAAATCAGTGATTATATTTTATTTATATAAAAAAAAATGCATATGTTAATTTAAAGTGACACAATAATAAATTTACATGAATACTGTAAGATTAAGTTATAACGTTCTAACTATACACATAATTAAAGAGCGGATTTTTATGTTCTTAAAACCTTAAAATATTCTATAAATATTCCTTAAATTTGTTAGAATGCAAATATGATTTTTTTCTAAAATAGATACAATAAATAACTGTTAAGCGCCATTCTCTTGGTAACAGGTAAACTATTGAATAATAAAAAATGTAAATCAGTTGATACATAGCTATGTAAATATAATAAAATATAATTTAAAAAAACATAATAGATTAATAAAAAATAAAAGATAACTTTGCACCATTCCTTAGGAACATAACCAATTCGATTACAGACAAGTAGATAATTTAATGATTTTGAATTTTTATCACTCTTTAATCAAATTATTTTTTTTCCTAGAAAAAATTATTGCTGGAAAAAATCACATTTCGAGAAATTAACAAAATATATGAATTTTCATAAACAATAATAGAATATAATCTAAAATATAAAAAAATAGGCGAAATATTCTCTAATGTCCAATATATGCTTTATTACGCAAAATTATTTTTTTTCTTCAAACTCTGTGAAAGATAAATCGTCCACATTTTTCACCCTCGTTAAGTTGCATAAAAGCAATAAAAATATGTAATAACCTAAAGATCCATTCTTTACACATAATTAATAATTTAATTTTTACGTTCCCTACCTATATGATAGAAAACACGTCAAAAACAATAAGGTACTTTATCACTAAGATAAGGAAACAAAAATTGAAAAATTAAAATACCTTGCCCCCCCCTTGACAAATTCCTGCGGATGCCCTTGGTCAAATGTTATCTATTATCATTATTTAAATTACTACGGATAGATTTATCATGTTAACAGTTTTTAGAACACGTTGATTTGTGCAAATTAAATGAAATTTCCTGGTTCCTAATTGGTTAAACTTTGATATTTTTATGACGTATATACTTAGTATTACCTTAACACTATATGTTGGCTTTAAATTATTATTTAATACATACGATCCATTAATTATTATGATTTATGAATTCATTTATGATCTTTAAATGTTTAAATACTTAGGAAACAATATCTATATATAAATTATACATATGTAAAGAGAGAGAGAGAGAGAGGAGGGAGTAAGAGGTGAAAACAGATAAAAAGTTACTGAAACTTGAATTTGTCCTTTTTTGGTTTATTTCTTAGTACCCCTACCAAAATTTTGTTTGATTGCCTAACGCCAGTATACGTTTTAAATTAAAGAAAAGATTAATTTCAAAGGAAGATTATTTTAAGAAGTTAATTTTAATATTTTGATGCTTATTGTAAGGTACTAGATTTAAATAATATACTTGGGAAATGTTGCACAATTATTTTATATTACATACATGACAATGTAGTTTATAAAATTATAATATTACAACTTAATATGTAAATTATTCTAAATAAAATCCAGATTATAATATAATACCATGTAAGGAAAATAGAAAAGATTAGAATAAAAAATTATAAGATATATATATATTTATTTATTTATTTATTTATAATATAAAATACATAAAAAAGATCATTTTAACATAGTTTAGCTTAAATCCGCGTACACGTGTTTATCATAAAATAATAAGCCTAGATGTGCCTACGCCGCAATTCTCGACAACAACAAACTATTCTTGAACTACATCATTAAAAGTTCATATGAAGAGAAATCCCCATACAAGGAAAAGTCACTTACTCAAAAATGAAAAATCTCCTTTAGAATTAGCTACTCCATCGAATTTAATAGAGCCCTGAGATAAGTAATGATAGAATTGAATTATTGAAAAGATTTTAAGTAATAAAGAGAATAAAATTAATAATCTCGAAAAAGAATTAAAAAATTTTAGCTCCAGATATAACATAAAAACAAAAAAAGTCAGAATATAACTGAACACTAAGGAAAATAGTTCATACGCAGTTTTGTAATTATTTACTTATTCACTTTCAACATACAACGCTCGGCACTTTGTCATCACGATTGACAATCAGAAGTGGTAGATCGTAACATTATTATAAAAATTAGAATTAAATAAAATAAAAAAATCGGTAGTAATAACTAATAATACTTTTGCATTATTTATGAAATAAAAATTTAACGGAGCTTGGACTGTTGGACAGTCAATTTTACATTGCATGTGCATGTCAATTACGTTAACTTAAAAAATACTGACTCAATATATATTTACCTACAAAAATACTATATTTGGAGAAATACGTACCCCTATCTATACGATATTTCATAAAGCAAATCATTCTATCCGTTGTTGTGAATGATTTAAGATTCTATATCGTTCATTTTGTACATACGTTTTTCTTACTATCATCGATTTCGTTTGAAAATTCGCAGTACCGATGAAGATGCTAGACAGGCCATGCTTTCGGACGGTGGATGCATCAAGGACGTACAAATCAGACTGCTGTTGAGCTCACGAAATGAGATGCAAAAGGTCATCGAGACCGCGCGTCAACAGTCCATCCAGCTCACGCATGTATACATGCAGCAAATGCAACAACCGCAAATACCTATCGTGGGGTCGTTGCCGCCACTCACCGCTAAGGTATATAATTATATTATACTTATGTTTTTATAAACTTAACTATTTATACGACGGTCGGAGATGAATCGTCTCTTGTCGGACGCTGTATAAACCAGAGCAGAAACATCTCCCGAATGTGTGCTTATGATTTGTTTACATTTTTTTTTTTATTTACGCGCAGGTCCTACCGCTACCTCAACAGCCTCAACAGCCGGCGAGGCCGGACCGCATGAATCTGATGCGAAGAAACACGCCCATGATGGACGCAGCGGGAATGCTCATGGTTCCCTTGGACAAACAACACCTGCAACAACAGCAGCAACAACAACAACAACAACTACTACTACAACACCCGAATTTGTCTCCGAAATCATTGGAAAACAAAGATCGCGACGACAAGGGCCACAAGCGCGAACGGACCCGGTCGAAATCCCGGGACCGGCGGTCAAAGTCGTCCAGAAGTGGCGGCGGCGGTGGCGGCAGACGGGACCGGTCTAGATCGCGAGAACGACGTCGGAGAGACAGGAGCCGGGGCAGGGACAGGTCCAGAGACAGGTACCGCAATAGCGGCGGTAGGAACTCGACGAGCCGCGGGAGCGGCGGCAGCAAGTCGCACAGGTCCCGGTCGCCGGGCGGCAGGGCGATGGCCGACGGCGGTGGCAAGGGCGACATGCTGCAGCAGCAACAGGTCAGGTCGTGGAACTGTCAGTTCGACAACAGCGCGGCCGACGGTCAACATCAGATGGCCAACCCGGGGCCTGGCGGCGTCGGGAACATGCAACAGTTCGGCCAGTTCAGGACGCCCCCGCAGCCGCCGATCATCGCGTCCATGCCGCCGAATCAGTTCAACCAGCAGCAGCAGCAACCACCGAACTGGACGATGGGTGGCGGCGACGGAGGTGGCCAACAGCCGTACGAGCCGGACAACGATTTCCGATCGGACGTTTACGGCGCCGAGGGCAGCGACGACGATGACGAGGACGACCGGCAGGCCGAGTACGACAACAGTTTCCACAGGAGGTACAACAACGACAACTCCGGCGGCGGGCCGCCGGGCATGAGACGGGGACCGCCGGGACAGGATTACAACCAGCAGCAACACGGATACGGCGGCGGGCCGAACAACAGGGGCCCGAGGTTCCATCACAAACAGCCCGGAGGAGGCCCGCAGAATCGTGGCGGCCATCGTCAGTTTGACGGTTTCAGGAGCGGCGGCGCCGGTGGCGGTGGACCGAGGTTCAATAACAGTCACCAACAGCAACAGCCGCCCAGGTACGGACGCGGTGGCATTTCCGATGGTGGCGGCGGGGGCGGGGGTAGACCGTCCAGGTTCAGTTCGGTTCACGA
This sequence comes from Therioaphis trifolii, assembly GCA_027580255.1. Taxonomy (NCBI): domain Eukaryota; kingdom Metazoa; phylum Arthropoda; class Insecta; order Hemiptera; family Aphididae; genus Therioaphis; species Therioaphis trifolii. Next base: position 131,549,738 of record CM050404.1, read on the forward strand.
AGGCGGCAGGCCCTCGCGCTTCAACCCGGCCGGGCCGCCGCACAAAAACGACGGCGGCGGCGACGACGCAGACTACTCGGCCGACGACTCCGGCAACAAGCGGTTGCCGCAGCAGCAGCCGCCGCCGCGGTTCAACGACCGGTACAGGTACGACGTGCGCAACGCGTCGGCCACACAGCAACCGGCGGCAGCCCGCGCGGACGGCCTGTGCGTGGAGGTGAACAACATGTCCAACCACTTCTCGTACGGCGACGTGCGCAAGCTGTTCGAAGGCATACACATCGACGGGTCGGCGATCAAGATCCAAAAGCACCGGCAGGGCGTGGCGTTCGTCCGGTTCGACAACAACCACAACAAGAACCTGGCGCTCCGGGTGAACGGCAACCAGTACAAGGGCAGTCAGATCGTCGTCAAGCACCTGGACGACGAGGCGTACGAGCGCGACAACACCGACGACCGGCCGTACCCGTCCACGGTCGCGACGGCCACCCCGACCATCGTGGACCACGTGGACTTGGTGGACGACGACGAGGAGGAGGACGACGGCGGCAAGAAGTCGGCAGCCGCGGCGCAGAAGAAGACGGACGACGGTAACGCGACGGCCGGTGGCGAAAAGAACTCCGCGGCGAACGACGACGCGCCCGCCGCCGCCGCCGCCGGTATCGAGGCGGACGGCGACGAACGAAACAAGACGCAGCAGCAACCCCAACAGCAAGAGCAACAGCAACAACAACAGCAGCCGGATCCGCCGACCAAGTACCTGCAGCTGAAGCAATTGCCGATCACGGTGACCGAAGAGGAGGTGCTGAACGAGATCGACGGCGGCGGCGAGGTGCGCCGCGTGACCTTCTATCCGGACGGCGAGTTCATGGGCGCCGCGTTGGAGTTCAACAACGTGGACGCGGCCGAGGCGGCGCTCAAGCGGTTCGACTGCGTGCTGCTGGGCTCCACGCCGGTGCCGGTGTTGCGGTGCACTTACAAGGAGTACGTGCAGATCAAGCGCAAGTCCGGCGGCGGCGGCAGACGGTTCTCCGGCGAAGGCGGCGGCGGCGGCGGTGGCGGCCGTCACCATCACCACCATCACCAGTCGCACCATTCCAACGCTCCGCCGTCGTCCGGGCCGCAGCAGCAGCAGCACCCTCCGGTGATCGCGGTGGCGCCACTCGCCCGGCCCACCAACTGCGTGTACGTGTACGGGCTGCCCACCACGGTGACCAACACGGACATCATGCAGTTCTTCGGCGAGACGTCCGTGCTGCCGGACAAGATACACATAATGCTCAGCAAGTTCGGCCGGCCCACCGGCGAGTCGTACTGCGAGTTCGGCACCCCGCAACAGGCGCAGACCGCCTTGACCAAGGACCAGTGTTACATGGGCCCGAACCTGGTGTACGTGGAGCCCATCAGCCGGTCGATCATGATCCAGGCCATCACCAAGCCGATGCAGCAGATCAACCATCCGCCGGACATGTCGTGGGGGGCGGGCGGCGGCGGTGGTGGTCCCAGGCAACAGCACGGCGGCGGCGGCGGGCCGCGGCAGCCGCACCACCACGGTGCCAGAGGACCGGCGCAGCAGCAGCAGCAGCAACCTTCGTACGGGCCGGGCGGCGGAGGCGGTCACAACGGCCCTTACGCCCGTCCGCAGTACATGAACAACGGCGGGGCCCGCGGCGGCGGCGGCGGTTACACGCCCCGAATACGCGGGCCCGGCCCCGGGCCCAACACCGGCCCGGACGGGTTCGGGCAGCCCGGCTGCGTGGTGGCGCTGGACAACGTGCCGTACCGCGCGGACGTGCAAGAGATCGTGGACTTCTTCGAGGGCTTCGAGCTGAACAGCCAGAACGTGATCAGGCGGTTCAACGACTTCGGCAAACCCACCGGCGAGGCGCGCGTCAACCTGCGCAACCCGCAGGAGGCGGCGCGGGCCGTCCGCACGCTCCAGAACAAGTCTATCTTCAACCGGCCGGTGCGTCTGACGCTCATGTAAAAAAAAAAAGCGCGCTTCTCGGCGTCGTTTCAGATATTGCGCCCCGCGTTTTGGCGGTCGTCTGCGGACCTCAAAGCGATACGCGATTGTAAATAATTTTTTTGTGTACATAACGTTTTTTCCGGTGTCGACGCGCAAGGTGGCGCGGCGTGTGTCGGGTTTTCTTCTTTTTCAGTTTGTGAGTGTCCACATTACCATTCACTCGTGTACATATTGTCGCCATTTTCATTTTTTTTCCACTTAAAACGGCTTCGGTACATAATATTATGTTGTAATAACATATTTTAAACGGTGTTAATGATTTCGTTTGATTGTATAATGTTAAGTGCCGTACATAACACACCGATCGTGTATTAGTTATATGTTTTTGAATTGTTTAAATAAAAAAAACCGTGTACGTTAATTTAGAACAACTACACGAACGTTGTAATTATTTTATACCATCGCAAAGTGCGTTACGCATGCCAATTTAAGAGTTTTTATTTTTATTCTATTGAACATTATATTATCATATTCATTTATCATCATATTTTTTTATGCGGTCGGCGGTGAAACCGTGGTTTTTAAAAGGAAATTTTTTAAATTTTATTTGTATAATTTGAATACGACCTTCTCAATCGACACTTGTTTTCGACTTGGTACAATTGTTTGTAATGTTAAAAGCATGTGTGTGTTTATCACCGTGCTAGTTGTACTATTTGAAATTTATAAAAACATGACTTAACTGTAATAAATGGACTTGAAAGTATGTGATTTTTATTGATTTCTGATTAAATGTACTAAATCGTAAAAAAAAACATACGATTTTAAAACAGTCATAAACTGGCTGTACAAATGTCTGAAGACTGAGGGACAATGAATTTAACCCAAATCAATAATAATGGCACAATTCATGAAGGTGGTATTACCTTCACGGGTGTTTAGAATTCGATCGTCTTTCAACATGTTGTGTTGGTTGATCGAAAGTTCATTGAGTAGACCTGGATTGTTTATGCACTCAAAATTTCCAAAACGAACAAAACATGTAATATGTTAAAGTTTATTACTGTGCACATAATATAGATGTGGGTGTTAATGGTATTTTATACGTTATTCTATAAAATCTTGATATCATACTCGTTATAAAGTGAATTAAGCGCAGTTTTACTAGTTGTTACGTAGAACATTTGAAGGGCTTGCTGCAACAGCCAGATAATTCCATTTTTTGAAAATTTTCAAGACAATGTAAATTTAGTTTAAAAATTATTATTTATGCTAAAATCCTGTCAACGAAATATATTTGAATTCTATACTCATTTATACACACATCTTTGAACTTGAATTGAAAAAAAAAATGTTTGGTATTGAAATATTGTTAGTCTGAAGTTGTAGGGAACATGGATTTATCTGGTTGTTGCACTGAAAAGCACATTAATTTTTATTAATTCTTAAATAAAGTTAATTTTGCTCTTGAATCTTGTAGCATATTTAATGCTATTATTATATTATATAAATATCAAATTACAACTTATGCCTCTAAAAAAGTAATCACAGGAACCCTGTGTCGTCACTGCAGCAAATTACAAAACACGATAAATCCATTTCTTTAAATAATTCCATCACTATTGATCAGATTTAACTGGTTGTTGCGTCTGATTTCCAAGAAAAATTTTCTTTATACATTTCCGCAAAAAAGTGAGTTTTGGGAAAAAGTGGATTTATCTGGTTGTTGCAGCCAGTGGCGTATTTACGGGGGGATGTTGGGGGATAGATCCCCCCTTGACCTATTTTTTTATAGTTAAGTTTTCTCAATATCTGTACTTCTCAATATAATATTACTTTTAAGTATCTCTGTTTTCTAAATGTTCTAGCCGTGGTAATTGAACCACTCTGATATAGACCTTTTCCCACTAATCGTTTGCGGCGTACGTGACTATTGGTCAACACAACTTAATACTGATATACCTATAGGTATGTGTAGGTACTGTAATTTTGTACTCTGCTTCGTATTATTTTTGATGCATGAATGTTAACCAGATAAACAATCGGTAAATTAAACAAAATAACTATGAAGATGGATTTACCATAGGGCGTGGGTAGGTATTATTTTTATAAAATTTGTTACTATATACAGTAAAAACACTTATATACTATAAAAACATAATTATTTGCCACTTATTCTACAGTATATACATATTACATAGCCGTCCCAAGGAAGGGGCAAATGGGACAAGTGCCCCAGGGCGTTCAAAGTACTGTGAATTTAGGGAGCGTTAATGCATCATAAAAGTTAATGAAATAAAATTTAAATTTAAAAAAAGTTGGTGTTTCATATTACAATTCATTTTTTATACCTACTGTAATATCAAAGACGAGTACGTATCAAATTGTTTGTATGCTATTAATTATAAAATTATATAAACAATGAGTAAGACTAGTGTAACATACCTTCAATAATGTATTATAAACATCAATATTACCAAAGGATAGAGGTAGGCACTGTATAGCCTATAAAGCAGGCATGTCAAACTCGCGGCCCTCGGCTCATTTTTTTGTGGCCCGCGGCTACCATAAATAATGGAAAAATTAAATATTAAATATTAATACCGTGTCACAACAATCTTAGATTATTAAAGAATGGATGATTTGATATACGTTATTATACTTTGTTCTGTTCTGATCTTTCTAATTTACAATTTTGCGCCAGTGCGAAATGTAGAAACTCGTAAATTTGCTTGTAAAATCAATTCTATGTTGAGTAGCACGAATCAATGTGTGCAACTATTTTCATTAATGAACAGTAATTAACCACCCGTTAGATCCAGATTAACCGACACACATCTAAATGTCATGTTAAAAGTGGCTTAATATATCAAATAATATTTCTGCCGAAATTGAAAAGTTGGCGGGGTAAAAGAGATGTCAAATATCGTCCAAAAAAAATTATTGTTACTATGGATTTTTTTTTTTTTTTCAGTTTAAATAACACCTATCTTATAAATAATTAATATGATTTATTTAAATTTTTGTTTTTTTTAACTTTTTAAATTTAATTGTATCTACTGTATTTGTGTATTTGTAAACGTAAAGAATAAAATTGAAAAATTAGTATAAAATTTTTTTTTTTTGTTAAATTTTTATGTGCGGCCGCATAGTAAACTTTTCAATATATCTGGCCCACTTGATTTTTAGAGTTTGACACGCCTGCTATAAAGGTATGATTTATATGTGAACTAAAACTGAAACTACGTATTATTTCGAGAAAATAGTAATTTTTCTATAATATAGCCATAATAATGAAATCGATGTCAATTTCAAAAAAGTCATCAAAACAAAATAAATACATGTATATAAATAAGATTACAATAATATTTAATACACAGGGGAACCTTTAATTAATATGTATTGAACATATTTATGGAATGAGGTTTTATATTTTTTAGAGGAGGGGGGCGTCAAATATTGTTGCCTCAGCCCTCAGGTTGATAATGATGGTTAGGACGGCATTGAGTATAAATTTGATATAACGACTAGAGTCACAATGTTTTTATTAAATGTCCTTTTTCTATCATCTACATGTGTTTAAAGTGCTCCTCAAAAAATATTTTGGTACAGACAAGTTTTCATGTACTCCACTAGAATAAAGCCAGTTGAACACAGAACAAATGCACGGTGATTTTAAAAAAAACCAAAGGATCCGTTATCTAAACATCACTTGTAGCAAGTCTCTTGGAAACCTCATATCACATAGGATCACGACAGAGTACAACGGTTAATAGATGCTGGACTATCAATAATCTAATAGATCTGTCGAATTATCTCATGGCAATCAAGAATAAAGAGCCTTTGCAAACCGTTCACGTGTTTAAGAACGAGGAAATAAAATATTCACCGTTGTTAAGAGTCAATGTTTACATGAAAAGACCAAAACTTACCAAGAAAATGTTTATAAAAAATATATTTAACTGATTAGTACATACTCGTGAAGTTGTAAATATGCATACAAAATTATAAAATGTTTTGATAAATATTTGGCATTTATATGTTGAATTTGTCATTGTTTATTACAACTTCAGATATCTTTCTTTTTTCTTATTTTAAACAAATTAAAAAGGACATAACTCAAATTCAATAAAACTTAACCTATTAACCATAAGTTTAATTAACATATGTACCTAGTATTAAATATAATAGTATAATACATGTATGTTTATACACATTTACAATACATAATTGTATAAATAACAGATTACAAATACCAATTCCTATACCTATGAATTTCCTTTTAAAAAATATAATTATGTCATAATATAATTATATTAAAAAATAATTAAAAATTCCAATTTGTTTACTTAATTCACAAATGTTGTGAGACAAGCAATGTTATGATTGAAAAAATAAATGTAGATCATCGATAAATTTATCATAAAATGTAAGATTGTAAAAATAAAATAATTTCAAGTATTCTCAAAAATCAAGAAGAGAAACACTTGAAGCGTATATGTAGATCATCAATGTACATAAACAGTATTAATATAAGAAATTATCAATGCCATTGCATCAAGACGATACATCGTCTATACCTAATGATTGTTTAAGTAATTGAGCTATTGTTTTCTTATCGGCCTCTTCATCATCTGTTTAAACAAAATAAAAAAACAATTAGATGTACAAACATTGCACATTCCATTTCACACAGATATTTGAAAGTAAGATATGGATAACAAAAAAAAAAAAAATAATAATGATAATAACAATAAAATACACAAAATAATAACAATAATGAAAAAATCCTTAGTTTAAAAAAGAAATGAAAAAATTTTAACTATAATAATATAGACACAATATATTATAGACTATAAGAGAAAAAGAATAATTATGAATGGCGTTAGAAGAAAAAAACCCATCATATTTGCATAAATTTAAAAATAACAGTGTTCTAAGTCTAAATAATATAGCAGAACATAAAAATAACATACTCTGTTAGAAACTAAATGGAGAACATATAAAGGTTTATCTAGGAATGAGTAAGAAGACGATAATAAAGATATAAACTATAAAGGATATTATATATATATATATATATATATATATATATATATATATATATATATATATAGGTTATTACAATGATATCAGAATAACTAAGGATATAGGTGTTATTTTTTGATAGTAAACATAAGCTCAATTTGAAGGTGGTTAGCAACCCCAGATTTTAGATTGACACCACAAACGTTATTTGAGCTAATTGAAAACATATAAGTATTTATTTCGGTGTCTACAAATTTTTAATTATTTTAACTCTTCAAATGAAGACATGATAATTAATTAAAACTGAATTTTGTTTTATTTAGTGTATAGTGAGACACATTCTGTGCAAAGAAAATATGGAAATGTTACTTTGTACAGAGCACAAAAATCATTTTTGATTATTTTTTATTTCATATCCACCAATAAATAATAATTATGTGAACATCAAGTAAAATCTTATTTGCTTCCATTAAAAATATTGCAAATTGTTTTAGTAATATTTTTATGTTTATTTAATAAATAATCAATAAAATTATTTTAACATATAACAGGCACACATATGACATACCTAAATTCACTAAAATAATTTATTATTATTATATATGAATAAAAACTATGTATTATTGTAAAACTTTAATCATAAGTTATGATTCATAACAATAGAAAAAACTAAAAATTATAATGTATGTTTAAGTTATAAAATATAGCTTGGTAGTAATATATTTAAAAATTATTAAATCATCAATTAAGTAAGTTCTTAACATTGATATTTATCATTAAAATTTGAAAAAAGAAAACGATATTAAAAATGTATTTTATCTGGATAATTTAGTTTAGACCAGTGGTTCTCAACCTTTTTGAGATCGCAACCCCTATAATGTCACCAAGATGTCTAACGACCCTTTTGTAATGTAAGCATTAAAAAACTGAACAAACTGTTATCATTGCATTTATTTGTGTATACATTTTACGAAAAAAGGTATATTATGTACATTTGACAATTTTTTGAATTTTATGACTCTTTTGATGTTGTTGATTTGAAATAATTTTGTCAATCCTTGGCTCAACAAATTTGGATAGACTTATTCTCACTGTTGGCGATATATCCAGCTGATTTCTCGATTTAGTTTTAATATTGTAGTCATCGAAGAAAATCCTGCCTCACATAAGTATGTCGTTGAAAAAGGAATTAACTTTTTTAAAGCTTCCTCTGTTAATGCAAGATACTCATATTGAATTTTTATTCAAAATTCACTTACGTTTTTATCACTATTACAAATTTGTTCCAACCCTTTGTCTGAATACAACTCAATAAATTTTTCTTCATTTAACGATGATAATTTATTTATTCAGTATTAATTGTATTTTATTTTATTTATGGCTCTTAATTATAAGATTCTAAGTGAAACAATTTTTTCCCACACAAATTAGCAACCCTAAAATAATTGTAGACCACCCCCCGGTTGAGAATCACTGGTTTAGACGAAACAATTATTCATCTAAGATGGTACAGTAAATAAATATTTCTTTAATCTATCTTTAATAAAAAAAACAATAATTATTCATTTAGATTCTTGACTGATTTGCCTTTTTATGCTTAACACTAGTCATTATCTATATTTGTGCTAACTTATTTGAATTCCTTATTACCATTCAGAAGTGTGGGGATGTCAAGTCAGAAAACATCACTTAAAAAAACTCCCGAATAGTATGATAGTATCATAAACATTTATATGTTAATTATAGAATGATTTTGACATAAATTACATTTACATGTCATATGTGTGATATTAAGAAGAACATGTGACATGTCAAGTTGTATGGATTGGTAGGTAGTTCTATATGTTCTATATTTAATATTAAGTAATGATTATAAATCATAAATACGAAATATAATATGATTTGAATTATGTAATAATATTAAATGATAAATAAAAATGTTTGGTATCATCATATTGCATTTAAAAATTAAATTCTAACACCCACAAATAATTTTATCTGAATTGCGCCTATGATGTTAATCAAGACCGCAGTTAAGTAATTATTTAGATATATAAAAAAATATTTTAAATTAAAGTAAAATATAATATAATCTAATAATAAAAATAAAATAATACCATTTCCCCCTCCTGTAACTTGTTGTTCAAGATTTAATTTTTCCTGAGCAACCTGAAACATAGATTCCTCAATAGAATCTTTACTGATAAATTTGATCACTTTGACAGGTCTGGAAAAAAATGTATTATTATCATTGATAGTATGCAGAAATTTAATGAGATCCTTATTTTAAAAACTCTGCAAAACTCACTTGGTCTGCCCTACTCTGTGGCACCGGTCTTCTGCTTGTTTATCGTTATACGGATTGTAATCTATGTCATGAATGATAACAGTGTCGGCAGCTGTCAAATTTATACCCAGTCCACCAGCTTTGGTAGATAACAAAAAAGCAAATACGCTTTCGTCCATATTATACAAGTCAATCATCAACTGCCTGTTAATGAAAATACACACATTCAAATATTATTAGAAGCCATAATTAAAGAGTATTTCTTCCATCCTTAGAACATTATTTTTATACCTTTCTTGAACTTGGGTGGAACCATCCAGTCTCAGGTAAGAATGGCCACAATGTGACATGTATATTTCTAAAAGATCTAAAATTGATAGGAACTGACTAAATATGAGTACACGGTGGCCCATGTCTTTGAGATCAGGCAAAATACTATCTAACATTTTGAATTTGCCAGAATCCAAAAACAATTCGATTGGAAGGTCATAATTCAATTTGCTAAGACACTGTAAAACAACATGAAAATATTATAAATGCTAATTAAGGGTCAGAATCTTATAAAAATGTATGTTTTCTTTTTTTTCTTTTTACAAAAAATTGATTTGGATTAGAGCTCATAGAATTCTGCATCAATTTATTTTGCATTTTTTTTTTTTATAAAAAGTATAAAGTAACTTGTAATATTTGTTGTCAACTGCCTTTAAAGACAAAAATTAATATGTTTTTGTTGAATCTTTTATATAAATTAGTAATAATAGTATGAAAGTAATTAATATAAACCTACACTTCATAAGTTATATTAATATATTTAACATTATGTTTGTTCTTTATATTATTATTATGATCATAATTAAATCAGTATTTAAGTAGAATAATTTCTCCAAAGTTAACAGAAACATTTTAAATTATTTATAGTATTGTAATATATATATGTTACGGTAAATGATGTTATATCGGAAATTAACGTTATTCGCCGGTTATTTACGTTATTTACCTATGAATGTGGGTATCGTTATTTTCTAGTGAATAACGTTAATAACCGTATGATTTGGGAAATGTTGATTTTATTTTAAAATAATGTCCAACGAGCAATGATAAAGTGATCGCTAAACTAATTTGTGGTACTAATTGGGTAAATCAATAAAACTTTATCGGCCACAGATAAGGTGGACACTGGGCCTATACATTATACAATTACTATACATATTATAACATTGATATAGCCGTGGAGATCACATTTGAAAATATCATAGGTAACGAAAATTTATATGATTATTACTTTAGTATGTCGTCGTTGCCACGAAAAAACCTCCAATGTGCTTAAACCTAATTTTTCAGGAGAGACGAAAAACATTTTAAAAAATCACAAATCATCAATGATGTATGAAAATACATTTAACATATGTAAGAAAGTATAAATTTTTATTCTGACAAAAAATTTAAGTAAAAACTTAATATAAATATATGTGTTTATTGTACAATTTGTCAATATTTCATCACATAGGAGGTTATGTTAATTATTTTTTTTTGCCAAACACTACATAGGAGGTTCTTTGAATAAAAGTTGGTGTCAGAGAATGTACTATTTTGAATGGTTTTATATAAAAAAAAAACTATATTGTGTTATCTGAGAAATTAATATTTAATAATAAATCATAATTGTATAAAGTACTTATACCTAAAACAAAACAACTTTAAACTTTATATTTAACAAAAAAATAATAAAAAAATCTCCCATGTGCATATTTCATAAACGACACTACATCTACTCTGCATGCCAATATCTCCAATGTAATTTTGACCAAATTTTTTTTATCACATAGGAGGTATTTCGTAAACGTTGTATGGTGGGTATCACATAGGAGGAAACGATTATTATTTTTCATTATTTCTACGATTTAGATAACACATAGGAGTTTTTATCAAAATGACCGCCTATTTTTTCTGAATCCAGGGATACCAATATCTCAAAATCGCAAATTTGGCACATTGGAGGTTTTTTCGTGGCAACGACGATGTGTACAACTGTCGTCATATTTACCACTTATTTAAAATGGCTATCGATATTCAAACTGTTCTCACAACTTTCAACGAAAAAATGAAAAATAATAATGAATTTTTTTAAAAATTGTAGTAGGTATTTGAGATTCACGTGCATCTGCAATCTGGTCTATAACAACAATTACCTGTGTATTTGGTCATTGATGTGATTATCCGGTTTATAACGATAATTACCTGTGTATTTGGTAAATAACGTTAATAACCGGTGAATTACGTTAATTTCCATTTAACATCACTTACCGTAACACACATATATATATATATATATATATATATATATTTATATATAATAGCATACATTTTATGGTATTAAGAGTATTAAAAAAAAGCTTTCAAGTACATGGAATTTAAGCAAGTTTAATGAAAATGAATTACCTTGTGTTGAGTACACAAATTATGCAAATCAAAATCAGACAAAAATGCCAAATCCTCGACAATATACTGTTCGTTTTTTTGTTTGTATGTTGGATCAACTGCTAATAACTCTGCCATTTTGTACAACTTTTCATCCTTTAATTAAAAATGGAAATAAATAATAACAAACGACCAATTGATTAGTTTAATACGTATAAATATACATACTATCTAATCATAATATCTATACTACTTACCACGAAATGATATCTCAATAAAAGTGGATGGTTGGTTAACTTTCTTAACATCATCAGCCACATCATATGATTATGCTCTGATGTATCTTTTACTTTAGACGCTTCTTTAATTTCATCAGTCAATGTTTTGTAACGAATCAGCTGATTATCAGTCATGGCAACATTGTTAACAACCACAGTTTTTACAGGTAGAGATTTCAATACATCCGCTTTCAAACGTCTCAACATAAATGGTTCGATGATTCGTTTAGCTTGTTCAATACGATGCATTTCGAACTTTGAACCAGTACCTTTCTGCAATTCAGATATTAAATTGTAAAGTATTTACATATTTTAATACAAGTACTTTTTAGGAATTTCATTGAATTAGAAATAATTACTCTTTTAATTTGATTAAAACTATTATACAGTACAAATTTATATAAACTTAATAAATTTCCCAAATGAAGTAAAAACTTTAGTAAATTCTTATAATATATATAGTATACACTCAACAATGATTATACTAGTATAGTAAAATGTCTAAAAAGGGTACATTAATTTGAAAAAAGAAACACCTCATTCCAAATAATCCATGAAGATTATATTTAAAAATATTTGATCAATAATTTACATAATAGAGTGCAATTTTTAATTAAAAGATAAATTGCAACATATCAAATGACAAATATTTAGGACAAATGAAGGTTTCATAAGTTATATTCTATTAACAGAAATTTTTTGCAGTAAACCACAAGCTTATGTTTTGAATATGGGTACAAATGTAATATTTTAATACACTTAACATTTGTCCGGTCAAATCTAATTTAATCTAATCTTTTAAATTAATATTTTATACCAGAAATAAAACTCCAATGTGAATAGTAATAAAATTTAAGTTTTCCTTTTTTTTTTTTTTTTTTTTATATACGTCATTAAATAATAAAAATCAACTAGTAAAATGAAGTACAAAAATATTTTAAAGCCAATATTCAGAACTTTTACTAACTCACCGTTCCTTTGGAAAATAAAAATTTAATATTTTCTACTTTGCCACGGAACATTGATGGCATAAGGAATATTAACAATGACATCAATTCTAATAAATTATTTTGAAGTGGTGTACCAGTAAGAAGTATTTTATAGTTTCCCTAAAACAAAAAATACATAATGATAATAGTTAAGTTTTAATATTGATTTTAATTTAGTAAGTTGAATGCATACATTAAAACTAGAAAAAACTTCAAAAGTCTGAGATGTCATATTTTTTAACTTGTGTGCTTCGTCATAAATAATATAATGGAATTCTTTAGTTTTAAACAATTTTTTTTCCTCAAATGAATTTGCAGCACAACTATAACTGTACAAACAAAAATCAAATTTTGGTGAAAATTGTATTTCAAAAAAATGTTTAAATTGCTTACGTAGTCAATATCACATCTATATCACCAAATCCTTTTTTTATCCATTGAGTTCGTAGATATCTTCTTTCGTCCATTGATCCGTGATACTTTTCAACTTTTATTGAAGGACACCATCTTTCAAATTCTTGGTTCCAATTTTCTAAAAAAATTGTATGATTAGAAGAAACATATCATCATTCATTTGTAAGCCAACATACCTAAAGTTGAAGCAGGGACAACAATTAACTGAGGCACTTCAGGATGTGTACGCCCAGATTCTTTGAGATAGGCTAAGAACGCGATGACTTGCACAGTTTTTCCCAAACCCATCTCATCGGCTAACATCATGTTGAGTTTTTGTGAATTCATAAACATAAGCCAATTAAGTCCTATCATTTGGTATCCTGCAAGCTGTAATCTATTCATGGAATTAGTTTTAGTAATTATAATTTATAATTAAATAAATAACCATTTGAACGTACTCTTTATTGAGACTTTTTGGCTGCGATTTGATAAGCATGTTAGAAGTGGTAATAGAATTACCATTCTTTAATGCTAATTGTTCACATTTTTTCATTAATTGGGTAACAATGTCTTGACAGGAAATCATGTGCATGACATTTTGTAAAGTAGTTTCACCCAAAAGACGAGAGTTTTTTACTTTACACGTCTAATTAAAAATTCAACAAATTATTTCCTAATTGACTGTTTATAATGTAGATATATTTAATTCTACTTACTGCATCATACCAAGTGGAAAATGGCCGAAGAGCTTGAATAGCCTCAAACTTTTTAACAGTCATTCCTTTAACTACCTTGAGTTCAGCTTCAGTTGCAGTATTTAACAACTCTAAAGCCTTGTTTCGAACATCTGTACTACTATCTTTAACAAAATTCTTTTCACTAAAATTAAATTGATATTTAAGTTAGATTACACAAAAACAATATTATACAAGATATGGTAAATATAATTAAAATAAATTCACATACTCTTTATATTCATCATCAATTTCACATTCAGAGTCACTGTTTTCTCCATCTAAAGTTTTGATACGTTTTCTTTCTAAAAAAAATATATATATATAATAATATTAATGTTACGTCAAATTCATGAAATGTCTGGTTTCATAAAATAAGCAACACATTACCGAATACATAAAATTGGCAATTTAGCTAACTATTTCACAGAGCCGGAGTAAAATTATTGTCTAAAATATGAATAAGGTATACTTTTTTTTACCGAATGCATGAATTCGTCAACACATAATTCAATGATTTAAAATTATAAAATAAAAATAATTTTGTAATCAAATCAAATACTGATAAAATAATATAGCAATATTTTTGTTCATAACATTGTATCCAATTTAAATGATTTAAAATTCAAGATATAATTTAATTAAGTCATTAAATTTACTTTTGTTTTGTGGCTGTACTCGTTTTCTTGATGGCATTGAAACAGGCACTTTAGGAATCACTGTTTTAACAGGACTATCACTGAACTTTGAAGATGCATTTCCAATATTGTTTACTTTCCCAGTACTAGAACTTTCTACTGAATTACTACTTGTATCACTGGATATGCAATAGACCCGAGAACCATCTTCATAATCAATCTAAATAAATAAGTTCAATATTTGATATGTTCATGTGACAGAAATGGAGAACAGTATTTTACTTCTTCAATTAGATGAGATCCATCTCCATTTAAGCTAGGTTTTACATTGTCTTCTTCATCTGAAGACAACAAAATGGTTTGAGCTCTTCCACTTCTAACCGCTTTGACTAAAATTAAAATTATTAAGTAAGATATTTTAAAATAAATCAATGAAAGTAAAATGTTGAACTTTCAACCAGATAAGACACAAAAAATCAAATAAAATAGAACTGAACCTAATTATTTGATCTCTCAAGTTAAATCTTAGAATACAAGTTAATAAGCATAAAATGTATAAAAGAGTGTTTGTGAAATTATTAGAAGTTAAAATACCGACAAAATATTACACAAACAATGTGCAGTGACATATGTAAGTTCCTTATAAAACATTAAAACATCATTTCATATTTATTTTAAACACCGTAATTAAAAATAACAAGTAGGTACAATGGAATCAAATAGTTGTTCCTGTACAAATTTCAAGTGTATTCTAATAAGAAAGAACAGAAATAGTTAGTTCTGTGTGTCTATTGTAAAAGAATATGGGTCTATTTTATTTATTTATGTAAATAAACAGGAACGGACGCAGGAAAAAAGTTTTTGGAGTATTTCAAAAAATAAGAAATACCGCAAATAGTTTACTTTCAAATTGCATTGATTCTAAGTTTGAAATAACTGATCTTATATTTTCAGGGAGAGGGGCAAACCCTACAAATCTTCCCTATGTTAGCCACAATGAATCAAGAAATGGCTAAGACTGAACACTGTTTATTTGATATGCTAATTGAAATTATTTTAAAACCATAGGCATTCAATATGATATTTTACAAAAATTTGATTACACATTTAGGTGACCAAATACCAATTTTCTTATTTAGGATTAAATGATATTAAACAATATTTGCTTTATTTCATGGTCTTTTAAATTTTCTTTGTAATTTTGGAAAAATTATACTTAAATAGGCCACAAAAGCGGTTTAAAAAAGTAGAATATTCATCAATACTAAAACGGAATGGATTAATAAGAAGCCACTTATGCAGGGAACCTCGACAGTACCTAATGAAAATATAATTTCTCAATACTTTCTAAATGCCCTTGTTTGAATAGTATCACGCAAGGTTGAAAAAACGTAACGAGGTGAAACACACGTCAGACAAGCAGACTTTTGTCCGGGGAGGGAATAGCGTTTGGGGCGTTCGATGAAAAAAACGAGATAGCGACATGATCGTTTTACTTGGGCTGTCTGTCACGTCGGCGGTGGAACTGGAGGCGACGGTTTCGTGGACGAAAGCGGGCTTCTTGACGAACCGGAAGGAGCGCAGGTCTCCGAGGGTGCTAGGACTGGGACTGTCCGGGTTGGTAGAAGAACTCATCTGGAAAGTGCAAAACAAAAACAAAAAAAAAAACAATAACATAAAACCGGATCGGTAGAGAAATCAAGAGCGGGAAGAAGTCAAACGTAACACGGTCCGCCGTCGTACGACACACGAACACGTCTGCCGTACGGAGGCGACACCGAGATCACGGCGGACCCGCCGCCGCGGCCGCGGCCGAACGCTTACCTTCCGTACAACGGGTCGGGGACCGGGGTGACCGAGTCGTGCAGCGAAACTGTTGGAAATTCAAAAACTCCGTGTGTAGATAATGTCGTTAAGCGAATCACGCGCGGCGGCGGCACATGTAACGAAGTCCCGAGAGCAATAGAAAAGAAAAAAAAAACGACCGTAGGACCAACCGAATGGAAAAAAACCAGACGTTATCACGTTATCACGGCGGTCGGGCTGCGACAGGCCTCGGTCATGGAGAAATAAGCCACGGGTCTCGGCGGGCGTTATCACGGTCCGCGGCGGCGACAGCTGCTGGTACCGCCGTCGACGCTATCACGGACGGCGTCGTTATCGCACGGACGTAAACGGTAAAAGGACACTTTCGCGTTTTCGCCGCGCTCGACCGTAACGGGACGATTGTTGACACAGGTCTGGGTCGCGCGTGAACTGGCACACGAAACGAGATCACGGTGTCGCGGTGCCGTAATGTTTCGGGACCGGTCCGACAAGAGCGACCTGCCTCCGTGGCCGTGGCCCGACCGTCGGAAACGTTTGTGACGTTATTACGAATTATTAAGAGGATTTCCTCCGTACGTCTCGAACCGCTTCGATCAAAAGCAAAGCGATAGTGATGGTCGGGGCAGGGCCGGCGCAAAAAAAATCTGATGGGGGGGGGCGTCGTCTTACCAAATTGCCGACTCCAAATACTATATTTACATACATAAAAAAAAAAAAAAAAATATAATCGAAGCAATAATAACGGATGACATTTTAAAATAACGTTTTTCTATAAATCAATTACATATTATGTTAGTGAAGTCAAAAAACCAAATGAACTTATGTACCTATAAGATGTTTAATATATTATTAAATTTATCAATTGGGTAAATGATTTGTTAAAATAATAAACGACGAATCATCGTCGCAACATAATATTTTTTTTTCTATGACTAGTATGATAACACAAGTACTGAAGTACTCACCATAATATATTGTTGAAAAATAAAAGCAATAAATAACACGTCTCAAATTCTTTCTGATTTATCGTTTTATCGATTAAATTGACGCCACTAACGGACGAAGACAACGCGACACTCCAGAGATAAACAGGTGTCGCTACGTTGCTCTTCGTCATTTCACTCCTCGAACAAGATAATATGTGTGGTGGGTGTAATGCATTTCAAAGAAATGATAAATCGTCATAGACGCGCGCAGACATTAACGACAGAATAATGACACGACTGCGATCTTTACCAACTTAATTTATAACATATCCGAAAATAGTTTAAAATAGCTGGGTTACTGGTTAGAAAACTTAAAATCAAAACTAACATCACTGAGATAATTTGGGTTACCAGACATCCTTATTTCGTCCGGATGTGTCCTCTGTTTGAGCTTAAATAAAAGCATCCGGGGGGGGGGGAGATCAATCTTGGAAAATGTTAAGTTTTTAATCGTGAATCATGATTTTTAAGTTTTAACAATTGTGTATTGACTAATGTACACAATAAAACACGATTAATTTTAATTTTTAATTATTACATTTCTTACATTTTTTAATTATTTAATATTATATTATGGAGCGTGAGTAGTGAGTGTAGGTAATAAAAATGTTGACATTTCCATTTGCTATTTATAATAGAACTAGCAGACCCGGCAATGCTTCGCTATTGCAAGATTTCTCAGACATTAATTTGCTACCTCTGTAGTAATTTTTATAATTAGAAGCTAAATAAAAAAAAAAAAAAAAAAAAAAAATAATTTGCTACCTACTTATTTTCTGGATGTTAAATAATAATTTTGATTTTAGACCATTTTTAGTCACGTCTCCGTGGTAATGTAGCCATATAAATTTAGCGTCACCACCGCGGATTCTTCATAATGTCGAAAAAAAAATTATATCGGTTGTGTCAATAGAAAAATGTATGCTTATCGCAAATTTTTTTTTTTTTTTTGAAATAATAAATATTATTCAATCTATTTTATTATGATAAATAAGATAAATTGATATAAATTGTGCCATTAATTTTTTTTCCAACAAAAAAATATGTTATATTATGTTAAATTTAGTCTGAAGTATTATGGTTTTATGATTTTAGTTTTTATTTACTATTGATATATTATATTTTATATTTTATTTTCAATTTGCTCTTAATTTTCCTGGTGATAGGGGTGGGGGGCAATTAATATTTGATAGATTATTGTAGAATTATGCCTCTCTTGTGTTTCTATAGGTGGTGTAAACTAGAGCTGTATATGAAACTTTTTGCAAATTTTACAAATATTTCATAAGGAAGCTACACCCCCCTCTCGCCACGAAAAAAATGTGTGATAGCGCCGCCCGGTCATTAGTTAAGCTGTCACTGCGGATGAAGTCTAGTCACGCTTATAGTACAAATATAATATTAAACACATATTTATATACCAAATACCAATGTGTTATTGTGTAGTGGAATAACATGTCGTAAATAACTTGATACACATAAAAAAATCTGCATAAGTGCGCAAAAAAAAATTCAATCCATAAACATGCACGCATTTATTTTGAAATTTAAAAGATTTTAAAATTTTAAGACAAATTTGTACCTAATGGATGTTATGCAGTATCAGTATACACTGATTACTCGAATAATGTGCATACAATTAGAACATCGACGTTACTAGTATTATACATACATTTATTTATTAAAGATTATAAAATAAATTATTTACAAAAAAAAAATCTTTGAATAAATTAAGTAGGTACTTCTGTTTTCTAATGAAAAAAACCAATCTCACTAAGTAGTGGGTTGTCTGCTCTGACTAACTCGTACGCACATTTTTATAAATCATTTTTCTTCGGTAAAACGATTTTGAGTAGATAGCTTCAGTGTAATATTTACCGATTTTAATCAAATTTTCAGTAGGTAATTTTTTTTTTATAAAAACATCGGTATATCACCTATTCAATGACAATTTTTAATTCTAAATTTGATAGAAATTCCGTTCATAAATAAATATACAAAAATGTATATCTGTTCTTACATCAAATTACATATATATGTCGCATCCATATCGCGTTATTGTACGTTTCGCGAAATGGACAACGTTTGCAGCCATTTCGCGAAATGAAACCGCGGTTTCTCCACTTCACGTAATTACGCAATATGGATAATATTTCGTGAAATGGATACCTAAACTATCGTCAACGGAACTTGTTCCGTCATTTGGATGTCCATATAGCAAAATTAAAAAAAAACTTGTTTTTATATATTATATTTATTCCTCTAAAAGTTTAATTTAATTATTAGTTTTTTTACGAAGCAATTTTATGTAATTTATGTGAGAAGAATATGAAAATTAAGGAAACACGTCATCTAGGAGCTATAGGAATAGAAAAGCAAGCCGAAAAAATGTTAAAAGTAAAATCATTTTGGTTTTTATATTTACTTAATATAATTCATTATTTCAATATGTTATAGGATAGTAAGATCAAAATACCAACATTTAAAGTTGGAGACTGTATTATAATCCCGGTTCCGAAGGTAGATAGAGGTCCGGCAGACCCAGCTAACATTATTGGCGTAGTAATCGATCAGAAAAATAACCTTAACCGTATAGGAACTGAACATGGTGTACTAAAAGGTTGGTATGATTCTGGAAATATACAATCTGCCACATCAAATTTCATTGACATCGAGCAAGTGAATAAGAGAAAAGAAATGTCATTAAGAGAAATTGTCTCTTCTTTAACTGGAGGTCAAGGTTTTTTTAGTTGTTATTGTAAAGGCAAATGTCAAACTAAAAAATGTGCTTGTTTTAAAGGTAGTTTAAAATGTAATTCTCGTTGTCATGACTCACAAGTATGTCTAAATAAATAGTAGTTTGTATTATTAATAATATTTGTAAAACATTTACTTAAAACTAATAATTAAATTAAACGTTTAGAGGAATAAATATAATATATAAAAACAAGTTTTTTTTTAATTTTGCTATATGGACATCCAAATGACGGAACAAGTTCCGTTGACGATAGTTTAGGTATCCATTTCACGAAATATTATCCATATTGCGTAATTACGTGAAGTGGAGAAACCGCGGTTTCATTTCGCGAAATGGATGCAAACGTTGTCCATTTCGCGAAACGTACAATAACGCGATATGGATGCGACATATATTTATATATAGATTGAATTGTCCAATTAATATTTAAATTTTAAACCCATTTAAAGTTGAAATCTGATATAAAAATAATCCAATTTCGTGAATCTGGAATCTCTAAAATTTTTGTGGAAAAACATGATAATGCATTATCAATTTTATCATAAATTAAACGTTATTCACATTAATTTATTTGTAAAATTCAGCTGTTACATAATTATCAATTGTATGTTATGTATAAAAATAAATTCAACCAACTGAATAACTTTTATTCAAAACCTGATAAATTTCCAGAAGTATTTACTCAGATTTGTAGATGTAAAATAAAATACAATATTACAACATAATATAAATACTGTCATTTTGCAGGTACATTTTTAAATTTGTATAAATTCTCCCGAAACATAACTCTCGACGATTTGATACGATCCTGGGTCGATTGATACATTTGAAATAAATTAAATACAATTGTAAAATTGTAAACTATAAGAACGTGAGATTGAAGAAACCTAATTTTTAAGATTGTGGTTTATCTTTGTAATAGGTAAAGCTATTAGCTTGAGTACCTACTTCTTATTATCGCCTCACACTGTATTTATGCCCCTGTCCACTGGTCCAGTGGACAGAAGCATAACTACATGGCGAGGCACTGGTTGTTCTCTGCATGTAAGCCCAGTTGCCTCAATAGTATAGGTGATATTATCATTCAGGATGGCAATTTTAAGAAATACCGTTTACGATTTATTTTCATTGGATATTATTATTATAGCAATAAAACAATCAATAATAGTTAAAATAAGTTTGAGAAAAGGAAATAGATGAATATTTTCTTAGGCATTATTTATTGTTCGGGCTCGGTTTGGCTTCATGCCATCAACGCGTATACGAACACGATGTTAATTATTGAAGAACGCGGTGACGTGTGATGCGGGTCCATGTAATACGGGCGTAACACCTAACTTTTGGCCAATTTCATTCCATAGTATTTTTACTAATAACATAACTCGTTATGTATGTCTAACCTATATGTTTCATTTTAGCTAGGTTAAATCACTGTATAATTTAAAATCCAAAAGTCTAAAATTGGTTTTGCTAAGCGCAAAATCGCTTTGTCGTATCCTTGTGTCTACGTTATTGAAATTTGTTGGTAAAGTACTAAAGAGGATACAAATAGGTAAGGCTCACAGCGAGTGTCTAAAATAGTTCAATAAATACAATAAATTACTGTTAAGCGCCATTCTCTTGGTAACAGGTAAACTATTGAGTAATAAAAAATGTAAATCAGTTGATACATAGCTATGTAAATATAATAAAATATAATAAAAAAAAAAAACATAATAGTTTAATAAAAAATAATAGATAACTTTGCATCATTCCTTAGGAACATAACCAATTCGATTACAGACAAGTACATAATTGAAGGATTTTGAATTTTTATCATTCATTAATCAAATTATTATTTTTTTCCTAGAAAAAATTATTGCTAGAAGAAATAAAATTTCGAGAAATTAACAAATATACGAATTTTTATGAACAATAATAGAATATAATATTCTAAAATATAAAAAAATAGGCAAAATATTCTCTAATGTCCAAAATATGCTTTATTATGCAAAATTATTTTTTTTTCAAACTCTGTGATAGATAAATTGTCCACATTTTTCTCCTTCGTAAAGTTGCATAAAATCAATAAAAATATGTAATAACCTAAAGATCCGCTCTTTAAACATAATTAATAATTTAATTTTTGCGTTCCCTACCTATATGATAGAAAACACGTCAAAAACAATAAGGTGCTTTATCACTCATCAGATATTGAAATTAAAATTAAAAAATTAAAATACCGTGCCCCCCCCCCTTGACAAATTCCTGCGGACGTCTTTGAGTTATATAGTGATTTCTGGTTTTCTGTATCATAATATTTATTTGATTTCGATTATATTCAGAATGTTTGTTTTTCATGGTCTATGCATGTATGGCAATAATTTAATTTGTTGGATGGAAACGCATCTAATATAAAATATTATATTTACGCAGTTAGTTTTAAAATAAAATACAAATTGAAGTTTTACATAAGAAGATATCTGTTATTTTGAGGTATAAAACTTTTAACTTATACTTTGAGATGTATGGCATTTAATTAATTTTGTATTGAAAATTTTGCCGTGAACAATTTTAAAAGTAACCAATCCTTTTAAAGCGCTTACTTATTTTTTTATTTTTTCTGTTTTTATAGATATAATCTGAATTAACTACACTATTTTAAAGCATTTTTGAAAGTTCTTAGACTATTACACTTACTATTGAGGGTTGTAGCGTTTCCAACCAGATGGCACTATCATATTATTTAAAGATTAAAGTTAATTTTTTTATGTTCTTTAATTATTGAACCGATTGTGTACATAAATATAACTTTTGTACTTTTATAAATATTTTATGAATATCACAACTAGTTATAATGTATAAAACTTTTAAAATATTTAATTATAAATTAGGTTACTAATTTTGATTTTAACAAGAAGTATACATTTATCGATAATTAATAAATCAACTAACAATATTTAACATTATATAATTAGTAGATATATTTGTAGGTTAATACTTGTTATATACGTACCTACTTAAATTTAAAATTGAAAAGCATATATTATTAGTATTCAAATACTTACGATAATCTAAGAATCATAAGATCATATTTTTAATTATGAAAAGATGAAAAGAAAAATATTAATATATTATATTTATTGTACAATTTTATTTTTTAGTATTTTACTACTGTTTTTGGTTGTAATAGTGGTCCAAAAGTTACACTCAGCAACTATATGGATCATCTATTAATTTCGTGACTTTTACCTATCTTCGATAGTATTTCAAACTTCAGGAAAAACTTCCAAACGCTCGGGTAAAAAGTGAAAACTATAAAGTTTACTGTAAACAAAATTATCATCAAAATACATTTTTGATTTTTTGCTATTCATCCAAAAGTAATAGTGCGACAAATCTGATATAATCACCAAACATCAATTATATCTTATACAGAAAAGTTTTAAAAAAATATCACCATTTACTAGAGCTTAGTTGAGAAAGTTTGAAAATATTTAATTTCTTGTTAGATTTCACCTCATTAAATTTTAAATTCTATATAATAAAGACCTGACCAATAGTACCGTTTTACTCTTGTATACTTATGTTTCACTAACAATACTGAAAACGTTTAAAAAAATATTGTCTATTCAGAATTTATTTTTTTTATGCGTACCTAATCTAAGTTAAAATTTTAATGAATATTAATATTTTCACGTAAAATAATGATTTTTCACTCAAAACTTTTAACTGTTTTTAATTTAGAATCCGGTAAATATTCCTTTCATAAAACTGATCCTTATTTTTTTATTTACGGTCCATGTTTCATCAAGATTAATTTGATGTTTTTTTTTTTTTTACATGTAGATATTCAAAGATTTTTGTTTATGGCATTTGAATTTATGACAAATCTCGTGGTGCTAAATACCTTTTAGGCAAAGTTGAATGGCAAGTATTATAGACCAAATATTCTAAACACTCATCATTTTACAATAATTAACAGGTAAACGTACAAAAAATATACCTCAGAGGAGTCATCCCATTATTGCATCAGAACGTTTTCCAGTATGTGCTAACAGCCAATAGGTTTTGTAACTACTGTTTATAAAAATATTCCAAAATGTTGAATTTGATTTTATTATCAACGTTAGTATGCGATATACAAAGGAAGGTCAGTTAAAAGTTACTAGAGGGCCAATTTTTAGAGCTAAAAATCAAGCGGGCCAGAGTACGTAAGCAAGAAAAAAAAGGTTAATTAAGTTTAAAATCTACCATTGGCATTTATTTCTTATATTAATCAAATATTTTATCGATTTTGGCGTGGGCCAGTTAAAAATGGTACGTGGGCAGAATGCGCCCAGTCGCCCGTGGCCCGTCAGTTAAACATCCCTACGATAGACTATCACTGGCAGTATATCAATAAAAACAATACAATTCCAAGTCGGAATAAAGGTACTTTAAATGATTAAAACTTAAAAGTCGCGGGGCTGTGATTAGAAATCAATAAAGAAATTTTATTAAAATTATTTTACGAGTCTACTTAGGCATATTATAATAATCGGCACCATATCAGAAAACCTAGTTAATTATTGATATAGATGGACAAATAATGAAATAATGCACCTATATATATTATATAGCTAATTATAAAATAATAAACAAACAATTTAATATTTTACGTAATCTACTGTTAATAAGATTAGAATTAGTTCGGTTCATGTTTAGAGTCGCGTTAAGACTAAGAATGACTTCTCGTCTTGTACAGAAACGACAAAAATATGTGTTTTTGTCTTAGTACATACTATATTAAATGTCTAATAATATTCCAAAAATATTTCAAAACAGCTTTATGAATACTTAATACATCTATAGTTACACGTCTTACTCTGTGGATAAACTTTGTTTCTTGGAATCGTAATTATAATTTAAGGCTGCCACCTTTCCGGTATTGAAATTATATCTTCCAACTACGAGTTTAGTTAATTATTCTCTGGATTTACTTAAAATGAAAAAATGTAACTTGTGAAGTGTGTCGAAAAAGTATAGGTACGCAAAAAAAAATTGTACCTGTAGATACGTGTTTGAATATTATGTGCACATTGTACCTGTGTACTTGAATAATAGACTTTATGATAGGAGTAAATTTTTATTTATTTTAACCTGATAAAATGAAATTGTCTTGTATTGCTGATGACGCCTGTAGTAATACAGTGGCGGTGCGAAGTTTTTTCCTCGATGAAGCAGTAATAATTTTCAAATATTTAGTACCTACCCGCCCGGCCCCGGTACTCATTATTTACATTTTGAACTTGAATAATTATTATCAACATAATCGCCTGTGGTCATAATTATAAGATATAAGGTGACCGCTACTGATTGTATACTAACACGACTAATATTCATAGTTCATACTTTCATAGACTTATTGATATTATTAACCTGTTTATAATATGTCTATATTATACCCTATCTATGCTATGGTTTTTATGTTGGTATTTCATGTTATCTAATAGACATTCGTATTATAATGATTTAATCCTATTATTTTAATAATACAATTTTATTAAGTCTTCATATTCTAACCAATTCGTTAACACCCACACATTTTGACTATGAAGCAGCTGCTTCATGAAACACTCATTCGCGCCGCCACTGCAGTAATACATTTATTATGACGTATGTTTACATGAGTGCGTGCGCACGCGCGCGCGTGTGTGTGTGTGTGTGTATAAAAATATTTCCTATAATATTTGGTGTATTTACTATTTGTCCTGTACCTTTTGGTTTCTCTAGTCATAGACAGTCATATTATAATATGGGTTGACTTTTCTTTTCGCTATTTTATGGCTTGTTTGTTCGGGGTACCCATTTAGGTTTTTCAGATTGCTTTAGTATAGGAGTATAAATTGCATTCGGTAAAGATCTGAAGAATTGTTGGTTTGCCAGACCGAAATTCGCATTTTTAAATTTTTTTTAATTCCCAATTCCCGAGATATTCGGCGTATCTTCTCGGTAACGAACGAAATTTATTTAAGGTTGCTCATTTTCTTCAGATACAACTTAACCGAGGTTTTGAATCCGATGTTTATTAAATAAATTTCAATTATCCCATTGTGATTTCGATTATTCGTCGCAAGTTTTTTTCCTCTAGTGAGCTTCACGTACTATCTTGAGTGATTTATCTTTTATCAGCCTCTTATAGGATGTACATAGGCAGGTATACTAATTATTGGTAATGGCGGATTACGTGTTATACATTTGTGTGAATGCGAATACGAAGTAATGCGACACGACCGACTATAGTCGAAAGCATAAATTACATAATACACTCCCACAGGATTTCGTCGTATACATATACATATTTGCAAAAGCACGCACACACACACACACAAACACACTCACACAAAAACACATATACGCACACAGCGTCACGGCCAAAATAATATATTGTGCTACATCACACTCGATTGTCAATTGTCGCGGTGGTCGCGCGGTCGGAACAAAGTTATTAACGGTCGAAGCCGACGGCGTGGCGGGGGGAGGGGGGCGAAATGAACGACCAGAGTGCACCCGATGCGCTTTGCAGCCGCTGCACTGGCCGCCACCGCCGCCGCCACTCGAGCGATAGACCGTTGACCATGATATATTATTTGTACTAGGCCTAATCGTGGGCGGCGAGCCTGAACGAAACGCCGTGCCGCCAGTTTCTTCGACGCGGAACTGACCGTCGTCGGGCTTCCATATTCCGCACAATCGTCACCTCGGGCCACGAGCAGCAGCCTGCAGCGGCTCAACGTGAAAATATGACTTCGACACCGAAAATCGACACGTCGGGGCTGTATAATAATTAACGCGGAGACATCATGCAGTCGTGATCAGAAATACTTATTGTTCACGTGTCGCCATATTTTACATGGGCCGTAGGTCCGTGGTTTTTAAACGGCAAGTTTCCAAAACAAAATAGAATTTAAACACTATTTTATTATTATTTTTTTAAAATAGCAATCTCAAAAAAAAAAGTTAGAAATTCGCGTGAGTTTCCAAAATGTGTGTGCCCAGGAACGACACCAGCACCCTCCGATTTTTCTGATTAAGTTACGTGACCGACCGTCTACGTTATTACGGCATTCAAGAGCTAATAATATACATACCTAACATTATAAACATGTAATATTATTATGAATTATTAATGAATAAAACTATAAAAAAAAAAAAAAAAATAAATAGATGGCCGTATTCTTATTATCAATGAAAAACCGTCATAAATAAAGAAGAAAACATGGTGAGAAAACTATTATCAAACAAAACATAATATTATAATCATATAAATCTACATTTATTGTTATTATCGTAAACATTTTCCCCGTCACATTGTGTTTACCGAGATTTAATTAAAATTGTTTCAGATATTTTTCAAGTACACTTTAAAATTTGAATCTTACAAAGTATTTCAACGTTTTTATTACCGATTTTTCTCGGTGCACACGGACTCACGTTTCAATCGCGTTTTGTCATGACTGTACGATTATCTCGTTTATATACACACATATATATATATATAGACATTTTTTTTTCTGTACAAGGTAACATGCTCTAAGAACGACGTGGTTTAGCGAAGAATATACATGCACTTAATGATGTTCCTACTTGATGTATCCACGTAAACTTGGAACGGCGCGGCGGTCCGGTGGCATTCTGACGAAGGCATATTTTACGAGGAAATGGTTGCGTCTTTGTGCATTTTTCTAGTTACAGAAGAATGAGCGATGAGTCTGGAGAAGTCGGATTTCGTTTTGTAACAGTAGTAATAATAAAAAATTGAGACATTTTCAAAGCTCTATATTTAGCCCAAAATGGTAATTTTTTTAAAAACTTTTGTCAAGTATGTGAAAGCAAGTTGTTGATTTGTGGTAAAAGTTTTAAGTTCCTAGTGAATCTTACATTTAATATTTGATCTATAGAGTTGCTGAATGTAATTTTTTAATAAAGTTTACAAGGTATCCGAAAAAAATGTCTCCGGAAAAATAATAAAAACCACTGCTGAACCAATTATTATATTCTTTAGCAAACTCAGGATTTATTATTATTATGTTTTATTTGAAATGTATGGTATATTTGATACTTAATAAATTTTGATATTGTAACAAATTATTGAGTGATGTGAATCATATAACGCAGCGTCTATTGGGTGGTGTAACCTCTCACATACCAATAATATATGATTATTGCAGTTTGTATATAAATTTGATAAAATACGAGTGATAAGATTCTAAAAAACAATTTATATGAGCTAGCGTATGAAATATACGTAAAAGTAATATTAGACTCGTACGTATTTGTTTATTTAATAATCTAGATTTAATTTTCGTGCATACAGATATATTTAGATTCATAAAAATAAAAATCGCAAAGTTCTAATTTTTTACTAGCATAATGAAGTTCTTAGCAAAAAAATAATGTGTTTTGGTTTTTGAACACCGACCACAACATTTATAAATAGCTACGTTATCCTGTTTCGTAACCAACCATCTATACGTTTTTGTGAAGACCTGCAGTATTATATCGCAATTGTGTCGCAGTTTTACATCGTATAACACGACGAACGTTATACAAAATACATGTTTGTAAAAAAAAAAAAAAACACGTTTGTGGGAAGATGGTTATAGTTATCTCGAGCGCTGCAAAAAAACATCTTTTCAGAACAGGGGAAAAAATACGTCTTACTCGTGTCTGTTTGGCTGTAAAGTATACGAAAACGATTCAGAATACAATACAGCCTTTCACCGTTAAGACATACACGTACGGGTTCAATAATAAAACAGTTAAAGATGTCCCTCAGCTCCCGTATGTCCGTATACGCACTGTTCGATTTATTTCGACCGTTATGACTGCAGCCGTTTATTACGACCTGGTTTTACCGGTCCCTTGAATGTCGTTATAAACGGTTTCTATACCTGCAGTCGGTGCTCGTACGTGTATAATAATAATAATACGCCTGTATTCGTGCCTACGGCGTATATAGTGCATTATGCGTGCCGAATGATGCGAGGTGAGCGGTGACTATAATATTTGCGACTAATTATTCCAAGTTGCACTGTTGCTCCGAGCAGGTCTACGTTATAATGTATCATAATATAGATTCTGGTAATGCTCGCAGTGGGCGTACCACCCTTTTTCTAAATACAGTTTGTACGAATAGATATTCTAACAAAATGAAACGTATGGGAAATTAAATCTGGCCATCTCTACAGATAAAAACGCGCGTTACAAAATGATGGTATGTGGGCAAATATAATCATCATTTTTCGCTTATTCGTTTCAATCTCGTTTTTTTTCTTTTTTTAATCGTGTTAACGTTTTGAATGAAAAAGTTTTTCACTAATCACGTTTCTTGTGCAAAAGTTTGAAACATACAAAATGTTCATGGAAAACTAAAAGTTATTTCTATTCTGAGTATGTGTTGCAGGGAAGCCTTTTCTTAGTACAGATTGTCCTCACATGTATGTATAAGTAGTAAAAGTCAAGCGACGTCCATTCAAAGTTTACACATAAAAAAATCATATTATGTATTATACGAGTACCGAACCCCGAACCAATAAGCTATCATAATTCATAATACGTATTATAATGTATTAACTTATCGTTAGCGAACGGTACACTATATTACTATAGTGTGATGCTGACTTATATCACCAATGAGCCATGCAATTTGTTGAAAAACATTTTTCGTATTTTAGTAGTGATAATTTTAAGAATAGTAGGAAAGCAATATATATATATATTTTAATGTAAAAACTTTATTCGTGTTTAGTCAGAAAATGTTGTTAATACACTTTTGTGATATTCTTCGATAAATGTATGTTTATAGAAAAAATAACATTTTTTGTATATTAGTCTATTCATGAACAAAATTTTAATGTATTTTATTTTATTGTCATAAAATAGTTCATAATATAAATATCTAAATAAAGTCGTTTTATTTTTATACGAATAAAAAAAACGTATAATATGCAGATATGATAATTTAGACAATTATACATATTTGATATAACATTATCAACACAAATTAGGTAAAATTATTATATAATCTAGTCTGTGGTGCCTACGAGTTTCCAAACCAGGTTGGAAATAAGTCTGTTACTTATAGGTACAACTTAAATTGTATAAAAACCACATGAACACCACCTGTAGGTACCCGTACGCCAATGCTCGTTTAGTCAAGTTCATCGCCATACTATGTTAACTATTAATAGTCTACGATTAAATAAATAAGTAAGTAGTTAGTAGGTACATATTAGAATAGATCCAATGTAAAAAAAAATTGACTTGTTCATGAACTTTCTGTTTCTGATGCTCAAGTATAAAAAAACATACACGACCACAAAAATTCTGAGATAAAAGTAGATAGGTACCTACTATAAGTTTCGCAAACATAATAGATGGTACCAACGTCTCACTCAATCATGGGTGACACTATACGTTGGGTATAGTTTATAATGTGATTTAAACTTACCGTTATGTCATCCAAGATAGTTTCTATAGGATCACGTGACATAGGTACTAGAACGAGTAGAACGCCTCCTTTAACTTAGCAAAGCAAGAATTGATCTAACTTAACATGAAATTTGATACCAAAGCAACTAGGAATAGAAGTAGGTGTTACATTTATCATTATAAAACTGGTTTGGATAATATCAGTGGTGGATCATACGTTTTTAAAAAAGTAGTGCACATTCAAAAATATAATAACCACACACACACTTATATTAAACCATAACCTATTAACTAAACTTTAGTTAATAGGTTTAGTTAATAGGTTTAGTTAATAGGTCTATTTATCAAACAATATTGTTTATTTGTTGTAGGGTACTGTCACACTACGACGGTTACGCCGCACGGTTCAACCGTCGAAGTCAAAACCGTCCGGTTAGTAACTGTCACACTACGACGGTTACGCCGTACGCGGTTCTTCAAAACCCGTGTCACACAACAACGCTAATTTTGTCCATAAAGTGTTTTATAAATATCTGTAAAGATAATTTCTGGTCAGTAGATGCTCAGTAGTCAGTTCAGTTAAGATTGTGTTCTTGAAGTGACTTGTGTGCTGTTTAGTGTTGGAAATTAAAAAATATATTTTGTGTCTAAACCTCTAAACACTATACACAACTACTACTTCTGTGCTACTCAGAGATTTTAAACAATAACCTTTATAACAATTGTTTAAAATCTCAGGTGCAACAGGTTACAGGTATACAGAGTTATAACAAAAAACAAACTAACAAAAAAAATGATAAAGTCCACTACCGGACGGCTTTGCCGTTGCAGTGTGACACCACTGATAAGAAACAATGTGTTTACAAAACCGACGGCGTGGCGGCAGCGCCGTGAAACCGTGACACGCAACGGTTTCTAGAGTCGCCGTCCGTTCATCGACGGCGCTACCGTACAAATGAGACACGACACATTAAAACCTATGTGTTCTTGATGAACGGCACTACGGCAGAGACGTACGGTCACGCCGTACGGCGTAACCGTCGTAGTGTGACAGGGGCCTTACTGTAAGCACGATTATAAAGAACAGGTTAGCCGTCGGTAATATGATGAGTACACGACTGTCCGGTCACTGCCCACTGGTCAGTACTCGTGACGTTAGTCTGTACTTGTAGTCTGTAGGTCGTCACGCAACCATATTATCTATAGGCTATAGCCGTGTTAATAATCATCAGGGACAAACGCATGAAATATGTCAGTATTGATGGATGTAGAGGTAATGTCATAATCTTATACTACTGTTGTACCTATATTAATGATAGGTACATTATTGGTATTATTGATATTTCGTGGAGAGGTTAAGTGTAAAATTCGCGGCGAATAGTCCGGCGGCGAAACAGTCGCGGCGAAACGGTCGCGGCCATAGACTTGATAACTATTAACTAATATAATAATTAGTAGTTATCATTGGAATTTGGACTATTTTGTTTTTGACTACTAATCATTCGATTATTCGATTATAATTGTTTTCGATTATTAAAATCATTCGATTATTCCCATCACTAATTAGTAATTAGTTATCAAGTCTATGGTCGCGGCGAATGGTCCGGTGGCGAAACGGTGCTGCCGCGAAACGGTACGGCGGCGAAACGGTCTGCGGCGAAATGGTACCGCGGCGAAACGGTCTGCGGCGAATAGTCCGTCGGCGAAACGGTCGCGGCGAATAGGCTGCGGCGAAATGTCCTAGACCCTATATAGACCGCTACGACGTACAACCATTGATTAAATATACTAAAATAAATACTAGTATTTATAATCAATGATACTACGATAGGACTATTAGGACTTGCCTGAACGACCAGACGTCCTGTTCAGTCTAGTTTTAAACAAAAATTGAACGTGTCACGTGTGTAGGGCGATGTGATTTTTACGGCGTGGCGTGTCTCATTTCGTGCCAAGAGAAACACAGTAGTCCGGTGGTGGCTAGCCTGTCTGCCGGTTTATTGTTGCGCGCCGTCTGCCGCCGTGTGGCGTGTACCTATTTGTATTTATATTTACATTATTGTAATACCGCGTGGCGTGGCGCGTAGTAGTACTCGTCTATTATTTGTTACGTTTACCTGTAGTTAGGGTAACCTTAATTTGTGTAGTCACTAGTCAGTAGTGTATACTCTATTATAAGCATAATTTTACCATGGACTTAATAGGTAAAGCTCTTTATCAAAAGGCTCTTAGAGAAGCTAAACACACTGCTAGAAGTAAGGCAGAAAAACAAAAACGTGACCTTGATGAAGAACACAAAGCCTTAAAGCATGGAATGTTGGATTCTTTGGTTATAACAGCAGCACAACATGAACCTAGCGCTAAGCGCGAACAGGTAAAATTATTTCCAACATTAATTTTTTAAATCGCATGCTTACCCTTTGAAACACCTTTAAATCCATATGTATTGTTTCCTATTAGGAATTGGCTACCTTAAAGAAATTAGAAGAAGATACACTATCGCACAAAATCACTATTACTGAAATGCGACACAAAAACAGCCAAGTGATTTCTATTATAAACGAACAGATAGAATCCTTAAAAAAAGTATTCGATTTGAATTAATCAATAACTTTATTATTAAATTCCTTTATTTTTTATTCTTTTACTTGTATAATTATAGTCCAAAAGTCAACTGGAAAAGACTAAACAAACTCTCGAAGCAGAGCATGCTGATCTTCCTTTTGAATTTAAATCTTCTGCATCTTCTAAATCTGAATTAGAAATGAAACGTAAAATTGCTGAATCTCAACTTAGTAAGTTACCAAAGAAAATCGAAGACTGTATGTGTTCGCGCCAATATGCGCGAGAGATTATTATTATTATGCTAAATAGCGCGGCGGCGATGACTCTCCTTATCTCCGTTCCATTAGTGTCTTAATTTTCGTTATTCGTGTGTGAATTATTATAATTGTCAAATGTCTGATGTAATTATTTTAATTAGTTTGTGAATTATCGTTTTATATTTAAATTATTCACTTTATCTACTTATTATATAAACGGCCAACGCCCTTTATTATGAACAGTTATTATTTTTTTTTTTGTATTACGTATTTTTCTGTCGTTCTGTGTCGTTCATTGAGAACACACCTTTTTTCCTGCCTTTTTTTTGTATGCCATTGAGGCAACGTCTCTCGTCGTTGGCCATTACGGCCAGTTATTATTATTTATAATTATTCAAATTGTTATTTATTTATTTTTTTATATATATATATATATATATATATATATATATATGCCATTGTGGCATAATAAACCTGTCCACATATTACACATACAATTCAATCAGTTACCAGCAATAAATATCAATACCAATTACCAACTACATCATGTGAGTTTTTATTTTTTCTTATAATTGTCTGTGTAACCCGTGTCTTCATCGTCATCGTCGTTCCGTCCACCCATCGAGTCGCCGGCCCACTATGCGTAAGTCCGCCAGCACCTGGAGGTGTGTGAGAGGCTGCCCAGGTCGTCCGG
This sequence comes from Therioaphis trifolii, assembly GCA_027580255.1. Classification (NCBI taxonomy): domain Eukaryota; kingdom Metazoa; phylum Arthropoda; class Insecta; order Hemiptera; family Aphididae; genus Therioaphis; species Therioaphis trifolii. The sequence continues at coordinate 131,584,017 of CM050404.1, forward strand.
AGCCAAGCAGTTACCATTTCGTTACCAGTTCATGTTCACCGTCCGTAATATCAAGTGTGATTTATTTGTTTAGTTTTAAGTATTTGTCCGATTTTTGTGAGCTCTGTGGTCATTGCACCAGATCGATTCGGCCACAGAGACTCCCCCCCCCCCCGTTACCTAAACTGCACTATCCTTTTTCCCGTGTTAATTTTAAGCTTTAATATCCCGTCCTGGTCGTCGTCGTCGGTTTTTATATATTTGGATAACTACACAGCGACTTAAGGACGCCTACGTCTGTCGTCTCAATGTGAGTGGTCCCTCGAATTGTATTATATATATTATTTGAGCATTGCGCTCAAACAGTATGTGTCTTTAATAGCTAAAATTTATTCTTTTACTTTTTATAGGTGAGACTCTGAGTGAATTAGCTGAATCAGATAGGTTGAAAAATGAATTACTTGATAGACTTTCTAAACTTAGTAATGAATCTGAATCTATTGTTAATCAGTTGGACGCTGCTGAACTTAAAGCTTCTGCTGCAGAAAAAGCAGCCGGTACAATGGAAACAACTCAACTGAAAGAAACACAGGTATATATTTTTTTAAATTATTATGATTTTATGAAGCTGCTGTTTTACTTTACTTATTTTTGTGTAAATCTAAAAAGAAACTGCAGTCAGGATTAGATGATAATAATATAGATTTAAAAGCTCAAATAGCCAAGGGTATTGAACTTGGGCAAAGAATGTTTGACAAAAATATTGCTGGAAAAGTAATAAACCTAATTCAATTATTTAATTTTGTCTATTTATGAATATCTGTCTATTTTTGTATTGTAAATACGTTTAATAGGCAATTTCTGAGCAAATGGCAATCGAAATAGACATTGCTAAACGAGAAGCAGAGGTATTGCTCTATAATCTCTTTAGATCAGAAATAACAACTGGTACAATGAAAATTCAACAGCCACAAACACAGGTATATATTTTTTTAATTAATATGATTTTATGAAGTTGCTGTTTTACTTTACTTATTTTTGTGTATTAGTTGCTCCTTAAAGAAGAAACCAAATTAAAATTGTCATTGAACTCCAAACTGAATCAAATTGAAGGTGAAAAGAAAATTTTGCAAAAACAGCTAAAAGAAGAAGAAGAATCCAAGAAAAATAAGGAAAAACAAATAGTTGCTCTTAATTTTATAATCACTGAAATTCGTAAAATAATGGAAGAAGAAGCCAAACAAACTGCTGCAATTGAATCTGTGTTTAGAAAGATTATCAAGGTATTAATAATCTTTTGTTGATTTTAATGTACATTTTTGTGTAAACACTTCTAAGATTATTCAATTTTTAGGATGTAGAATAGTTACAACAACTGAGTGAAGAATTACAAGCTACAAATGATAAATTAGAAAAATCTAAAAAGAAACTGCAGTCAGAATTAGATGATAATAATATAGATTTACAAGCTCAAAGAGCCAAGGTTATTGAACTTGAGAAAAAGCAAAGAATATTTGACAAAACTCTTGCTGAAGAAAAATTAATAAACCTAATTTAATTATTTAATTTTATCTATTTATGAATATTTGTCCATTTTTGTATTGTAAATACGTTTAATAGGCAGTTTCCGAGCAAATGGCGATCAAAAGAGACACTGCTGAGCAAGAAGCTCGGGAAGAAGAATTATTTCTCGAGAATCTCCTTATAAAACTACTTATAAATGATAAATATGAATGAATAATTGTTGATTACATTGAATATGTGTAGATGCCACACAATTTAAAAAAAAAAAAAGGAATTAATTAATTTAATATATAGGTAGCGTATTTCATTTTTTCAGCACTTAGTAACATATGTCACTGTAATGATTTGTTATTAATAATTCTTAAAATATATATTACTCATGTAATATGTTTATCAATCACATTTATGTGTTCTGTTAATTTTTTAAATGTTACAATTTGTATTAAATTGTTTATCATTTGCATGTGACATAATCAAATAAAGGTAATAAATTGAACCTATACTAATTTGTAGTAAAACTAAGAAAAAGATTTTGTAATATATTTTATATATGAGTCTAGAATCTTATAAGTACAACTATTATATTATTATATAATACATTTCAATTCTGTATAATAAATATAGTTAATACAATTTTTTATCAAAAAAAAGTACTCAACCTTTCATTATAAAATACATTTCATTTATTAATTTGTTTATGTCTATGAAATACATAGCATCAATAACAGTTTTATAACAATTTTCTTATACATACATTTAATTCTAAAGTTGGTTATAAAAAAAAATAGTAATAAAAGTTTCACTTTTTGTCTATTCAAAAATTATTTTTAAATTTATAATTTATTAATTATCATCTGGTACTTGGTAATAATTTGTTTTGAACTATTGAAATTATTCATTTTTAAATTATATCAAGGAATATACTTATTTGGTTTTAGGAATAATATTCATTTGTTGCCTTAAAGTAGTATGTATATTGTATATAACAGTCAAAATTCTGAAGAAAAAAATTGTGTATTACCAAGATAATATATAACACTTTTATTCTTGTTTTTTTTTTTTTTTTTAGCTGTATAATGTATGCGATTTAGATACTAGTAAGCATGTAAGACTATTATTTATACAATTTTTATAAGACTGAAACTAGGTTTGAGTAGAGAAGCTACTCACTAACAATCTAACGGCTATACAGTAGAACTTCGATTAACCGTTACTGTCGGGACCAGGGCTATGACGGTTAACGTAAATTTCGCAAAAAACAACGTGTACATACATATACACTCATTTATTATATTTTTTACGTGTGTGTACTTTAAAAAAAAAATTACATATCGATGGCTTCGGACAAAAACCTCGTAAGTCATTTTTATCAAATTGTTCAGGAACAGCAAAAAACTGTGACGGATATTAATATATGACAATTATATATTATTATGACCTCATTTTTATTTTTTACTAATCATCTACGATGTATGTGTAAAATAATACGGCATTTTGATTTTTTTATTTAAAAATTCGACACGAGTTTTTGAATTTAAATTAATTTGACTTACGAGTTTTTGATTTTTGGTTAATCGATTTACGAGTTTTTAATTTTAAGTAAATTCAACTTACGAGTGTTTGGTAACATTTTAAATTATAATAAAATTAATTTTAAAATAATTTTAAATTGATTTTTATTGCAACACAATTAATAATGTATTACATACATTAATACAAATGTTAAGAAAAATGAAAACTACAAACAACTATTAGGAAATGTTTTAAACATTATTTGAAATATATTAAGTGCACTTATATAACTAATACAATAACAATATTAATTAATAATAATAAAATAAATCAACTTGATAAAAAGAAATTAATCAATATTTAAAAACAATTTAATAATAATTAATTTAATCAACCTGATAAAATAAAAAATAAAAACAATATTCAATGTTAATAAATTTATCGCTTTTTTTTACTTTTTGTATAATGTAAGTTTTCATAAAATAAAATTACTTTACCAAGTATGTTTTGGTAAGTACCTACTAATATCCATTTTTAACACGTATTAATATTTATTCAATAATATATAACCTAGGTAAGTCCATTTTGCACGAAGTTTGCATTAAATCGACTTAAATGATTTTGTCATTACTCCTAAATTAATGATGCTAGAAACTTGAAATTTTCACAATACATTATTGACGTATTTATACATATTTTTAAAACTATTTTACAATTTTTGGGCTAAAAATTGAACTTTGAAAATACCTTGTTTTTAAAAAGTTTATTCCTAATAAAGGTTTAAATACTTCACAAAAACGTTTGATAATTTAATATGATCATACTCATACATTTTTTATTTTTTTTTTTTGATAATTAGAATTCAAGACTTTTACAAGCGTTTAAGTAAATTATGATACGATTTTTACGTAATAAAGAATTTAAGAATTTATTAGAATAAATTAGTCCATCCAATCATAATGAAACATTGAATACCTACAGATAGGACAAAGTATTTTGAATCTTGGTGAAAAAAATGTGTTTTTTGTCAAACAAAAAAACTTTAGACAATATAAAAAAAAATTATGATAATTAGACGAAAAATGATGAAATATATGAACGGTATATTTTTAATATTTGATGAAAACTTCCTAAAATGTAATATGACCTTAGGTACTCATACATTTCACTAACAATGGTGAAAAAATTTCAAAAATCATAACTCAATTTTTTTTTATAAGCCATTAAGTGAATTATTTTACAATTTTTACTGTTATCAGCTACATATTTACGTAAGTACAATCTTTTATGGTTCTACTCAAATTGCTCTGTTAATTTTGGAGCTTTACCATAACCAAAAAATAAACTAATTTGAATTTGATTTAAATCGTAAAGAGCATAAGAATCATTATATTAGCAGTAATAGTTATAGACATACACCATCACAGTTTAGTTAACACAAAAACACACACACACACACACACAAACATGTATAATATATATTGGTCATATTATCATAACATAAGTAGGTACCTACATATACATTTATGTTAAATGACGTATTTTTGTATGCTATTTTTTGTAACTTTTAATTCATAGTTACCTACTCCAGTAATTTCCCAAAACCTAGAAATAAATAATTTACTTTCATTTTATGAAAACGGAATACTGATGGACATGAATTTATTTATATTGTATTGTCGTATATTGTATAGGTACGTACACCTATCTAGTATCTAGTCAAATATGCTTTTAGAAAAATTATAGAATAACTCAAAAACGTTATTGTCGATAAAAAAAATTAAACGAGAGTATATATATACTATATATATATATATATATATATGTATATGTATATATATATATATATGTATAGTTGCCAATAGCAGTCTCTACAGAAACATTAAAAAGACTTGTTTTAAAATTTAATAAAAATTAAAAGTATTAAAAAAACATAAAACCTACATTATTTGAAGACAATTTATTTTGCCATATATAAAAACTTCAAGAGTTCTTTACCAACAACGAATTAAACATAATTTATGTGGTATTATGATAGTTTGGAAACTCAGTAAACCTCTAGATGAAATTTCAAGTTATATAATTCTCAAAATTATATCCTAATTATACTTGAAAATTTAAAAATGTTCCAATGTTCCAAAGTTTTCATACAAGTTTGAAAAATAATTGAAAATGTTCAGTTTATATTCTAAAGTTTCAATAACCATTAATTATTACAGGTTACTATTAAAATAAGAATAGAAATAGGTACCATAAAACAATGCAATATAACACATACAAATAATCTGTATGAAACTTAGAAGTAACAATAAAAGGAGTATAAAGTGATTTTATTATGAAAAAAAACAAAAAATTGTTAATACCTATAATTTTATCCAAGAAATTAAATTTTTATTCAATTTTCAACCAACACAGTTATTTTGGCTAAACAAATTAAATTAAATACAATGCATAGGATTGTATAAGTGTTTATCTTGAATGATTGTATTTATATGTTTTTATTGTTTCACGGTTTTTATTATTTTTAATTTATATTTAATATAATTTTTAAATCGCGTAGTACTATTGTGTATTATTACATTTAAATTGTTAGAAAATATATGTTTTGAGCAAAGAAAATAATTAAAGTATAAAAATGAAAATAATGTGAACTGAATTCATAATTTTTTGAAAATATATTAAATGTATACACTTTACGTGTTATTATTTCCGAAATGATTTTATTACATTGTAAAATTTAAAATCTTGTAGTATCTAAATGTTTGGACCATATGCCAATGCGTAACCTATTTATTACAGTGGTGTATATAAATATACAATTTTACTGTATTTTTAATCAAATTAAAAAATTGTTAATATAAATTTGAGGTACCTTCCTAAAACACTAAAATCTTATTTAATATATATATATATATATATACTGTGTGTTCACGATAAGTGGAAACACTCAATAACTATGTGCAGGCTTCATATATTTCAATTCTGATTTTTCGTCTAACTAATAAACATAATTATACACATTTTCAAATAATTAGACAATTTTTTTGACAGTTAACTTTGCGCATGCGCACAATAACTTTTTTTTTTAAATGGCATGATCCATTTTTGACCACAAATTATTTTTTTTTGGTATTTTTTAATGCATTTTAGTGGTTGAATTTCTTTTCTAAGTCAAAAAATGACCGAGTTATAGCAATTTGATTTTACGTTATTTGCACGGGTATAACAGATTATAAAATACGTAGGTAGTTGATAATAATAAATACGTGAATAATAAAAATAAAATTACAAATATTAATTTTTTTATTCATAAAAGTTTTATTTATCTAACAAATTGTTCAAACTTTATTATTATTATCAACTACATATTTTATAATTTGTTATACCCGTGCAAATAACGTAATATCAAATTGCTATAACTCGGTCATTTTTTGACTTAGAAAAGAAATTCAACCACTAAAATGCATTAAAAAATACCAAAAAAAATAATTTGTGGTCAAAAATGGATCATGCCATTTTAAAAAAAAAGTTATCGTGCGCATGCGCAAAGTTACCTGTCAAAAAAATTGTCTAATTATTTGAAATTGTGTATAATTATGTGTAATAGTTAGCCGAAAAATCAGAATTGAAATATATGAAGCCTGCACATAGTTATTGAGTGTTTCCACTTAACGCGATCACACTGTATATATATATATATATATATATATATATATATATATATATATATATATATATATATATATATATATATATATATGTACCAACATATTAAAGTTTCATATTACTTTCATATTACTTGTTTGTAAAATCGTATTTACCTAATTATTTCATTTTGATTTCCGATAAAATTCTTTTTGTAAAATTTTCATTGAAAAGCACTTTTAAATTATTTTACACTGCCAGGTCAGGCATTTTTTTCTTTTATTATGGTACTCTTGAACTTATTAATTCAATTTATTAAATTCATATCTATTTGATATAAAAAAAAAAATGTCAGAATAGAGTATGCGAAAAAATCGTTTTGTCGAAATTCATAGACTTTCAAGGCCCAACGTACTACAAATCAATGTCTATAAACATAAAAAAAAAGTCATATTCCATACAGCTGGGAATCGTATGACCATAGTCATAAAAAAAAATTCAGGAAGGGCCATTTACAGTCATTGGATAACGAATTATTTTTCTATTGTTTCTGTAACTATATATTAGTAAATATTGTATATTTTGATGTAAATTACTATCTGTGCCGCATATTTCATTAGAAAATGTTCAAATGTTAATAACTAGGGCAGAGGACTTGTAGCTCTAAAAAAACACTAAATATGCAGTCAGTGGCGTGGTGAGGTAAAATTTATGTGTGTGTGAAGTAGACTTAAAGAGGCCTTTTTTCAAATTTTTTTAGTAAACATTATTAAAGTAACAATAGTTATTTAATAAATATTAAGATTTAGAAATTTTTTAAACAATAAACTCTAATTATAAACCTTTTATTTGCAAATGTAGTTTTAATATAATTGTATTTACACATAATTATAAAATTAAATACATATTTTTTTAAATTAATAATACCTACTATAAGAAGTTCCAATTTTTTTTTTATTTGCAAGAAATGGACATAGACTTTTTGCTTCACCTATATACGTAACTATTATGTTTATTTTTTTTTTTTACAATAAAATAATTTTATAGATTCAATAATTTTTGTATAGATAATTCCCCCATATTTCTCTATGGTTAATATTATAAAGCCCTTTAGAACGCGAGGCCCTTTGGGCTGCGATGGCGTGGGCAATGGCCCACACCGCCCACGCCTAGCGCCGCCACTGTATGCAAGCATGTATGCACTTAAAAACTCTATAATATGCACTTAAAATATGCGCCTAATTTTTTTTTGCGATTTAATTTAAAAGTATTAGTAAAATAAATATATTTTATACTGTCCCAAATAAATAAAATACACATTTCTCTGAATTTTCCCAATCAAGCTGTAACTTTTATTTCTATCGATTGACTTTTTGTTAATTTTATACTTTTTCTTCTGGCACTACACAAAAATATCCATGTTAACGATGTAGGCATACGGTTCACTGCAGTGCCGGATTTAACCATTGTGCCGCCGCAAGCACACAATAAATTGCCGTCTCTTAATATAAATATTTTTCTAGTCTAAAAAATGTTATTAAATCGTACAATTATTGTTTTTTCTTTATTACTTAAAATTTTAATGATGAAAAATAAAAATATAGGTACAGCTGTTATAAAAATGCATACATATACATTCATATAAAAAATTTAATTATAAAAAATATGATATAAAATATAATGATAAAAAACATGGTAGTAATAAATACTTAAATAGTTAATTATTGTATTCAAAATTAAATAGTTAATGTCTAGTACTCATTTCTGCGCGACTTTTGAGTCGCAAAATCATCTATTATGGCATAGAAGTCCATTTTGTTGTAATAATACCATAGAACATGCCACAGTATGAGCTCTCGTTCTCCATTGCGGAGTCGGCAAATTGCGTCCCTATAAGTACGGTCATGGTCATATACTATGTGAATTGCGGCCCGCGTACTTTTAAAACATACGTAAATTGCGGCCCGAGTATTTTTAAAACATACGTAAATTGCGTCCCGGGAACTTACGAAAAAAAATGAACTTTGCTTCCTTTCAGTCTCCTATTGACACAACTAGACATAGAACCAGAAACCTCCATGATGTTAAATTACTTGAATTGCACTTTATAGTTAATAGTTTATAAATTATAATCGAAAAATTGCGTTCCAATTCGAATCCATATAAAAAGATAACTGATATATAAAACAACATTTTTATATTATATCTTTGGTTTCAATCACAGAAAAATTATATTTCATGGAATAATATAAAATGTCATGGATTAATCAATCATATTTTGCCTTGTTCGCATATTATGGATTCTAGACCAGTGGATATTTTAACTAACACACTGGGCGACAAAAATGTCGCCCAGTGAAAACTTTTTGTTGCCTAGTAGATGTTATGTTTAATAACTGAGCGACGATGATTTTTCACTACATTGACGATATTGATGTTTGCGAATTATGATGGTAATATTAGTACTTAGTAGTAGATCAGGTTTGTATATTAAACTCAGAAACTTCCCTTTTTTTTCCCTTAGACTTATGTTAACTTTTATTATGATGTATAAAATTTATTTAATGTCGCCCAGTGGAAATTCCTTAAAATATCCACTGTTCTAGACTTCAATTTTATTCGTTGAGTCGGCTATCTAGTTGTTTTATATATCTGTGGTTGCTCTACAGTTTACAGTATTTTTTTTCAATCTAATAAAAATGGACGTTATGAAAAGTGAAAGGAATAAAACGTTGAAAATAGTTGATGGTTTCAAATTTCGTTTTCATAAATTTCTAAACAATGATACCTATTCAACGTTGGTGTTGCACAGTTAAAACGTGTAAGTATTTTTTGAAATTTGATGATAATAATATTTGTATAGATAGTTTTAAATCTGTTATAGTTATAGTCCTAAGTCTGAAAAATGGGAAGGAAAATATTGGTTTTGTGGAAAAAAGGCTTCGACGTAATTTACATATTAATAAGAAATAGTTAGATAGGCATATGTACAAAAATATACCCGGGCCGCAATTTACGTATATATAAAATATACCCGGGCCGCAATTTACGTATGTATAAAATATACCCGGGCCGCAATTTACATAAAAAATTTGAAATGGGACGCAATTTACAGAGACCCCTCTATTGCACTGACTAATTACCGGTTTTTTTTTTGTGATTAGGTACAGAGATAAACACACAATTGTCAACCCATGTTATATAAATAACTTATTTTAAAGTTTTTAAAGTTTACTAAAATAGTAAAAATTATTTGCCGCCCTTGAGAAATTGCCGCCCTAAGCACTAGCTTATAGTGTTTACTGGTAAATACGGCACTGGTACACTGTGGTGCTGATATAGTATGGTGTACGACGTTGGGACAAAAATAAAAGTAAAAATATTTTTATCCAAACATTTTGACAATACTGTTTGAAATAAAAACGTCGTTGTGAAAAAAATTGAATTAAGTTTATATATGTCTCAAAAAGTATTAAATAGCGTGTAAAAATGTAAAATATGCCATGAAAACAAAAATTACTCAAAATATGCATTTACAAGCAAAATAAAATTTCATAAATAGCTTTGTAAAAGCATGAAACGTATTTGTTCCGTACTCTGCCATTTTCGTAACCGTGCAAAACAAATATGCAAACGCTACAAGTCCTCTGCCCTATTAATAATTCTCTACCACCATCACAAGCATGTGCTTGAAGGAGGTAGATATTTTTTATCATTCATAGTAATTTAGTTCATGTATTTTGTCTTATTTGAATGTGAAATAAAAAAAATGTGTAAAAAATAATAATAATAATAATAATTCATTTAAAGCACTTTTTTTTATTCAAAACTATGAAAAACTATCATAAAATAAAATAATATTACCCATTTACGGCTAAAAAATGTGTAAATATAATATAAGTTGAACATTGTTTTATTACTTTGAAAATGTGTTTCTAAACTTTGCGTTTCACTATATAAATAATTATACGTGTTTTATCCACATGACATTATAAATTGTAAAAAAAGCCGATAAGATAATGGTGGTGGAAGTTCGTCCTTCGTCGCTTCGCTCCTCGGACAAGATAATGGTGAGGAGTGTATAGCACTTTCTATCATGGGATCACCTGGTTTACGATAGTTTAGTTGTATGGTACTTTACATTTGAATGCAATGATAAATCATTGTAAGTTAAGTACAGGATACAGTAGTTGGGTGGGATACACGAGATGCATTGCTAGATTAGGCATTATTGGATAGATTTTGGAATTATTTTATATTATAAAAAAAAAAAACGATTCTGAACGAAGATGAAGATGTCAGCCTTAAATTGTAATATATATTTTATTTTAATATCCTAGATTGGGTTAAATTTACATTTGTCTATTCATGTGACTTCTGCTCGTGAGCATTGGACAAACCAGGATGTGCATAGATAGGGCGTAGGTAAATACCATATTATTTGCCTAAATGCACTATCGTGACGGTACCACCCGACCCCGCCGTCCATATATGCTGAATGCTCCGTGGCTACCTCTATTTAAATATTAATAATTAATAATAATATATAAAATCCGCATGTTTATGGAACTGATACACACATTAAAATAACTGGAAATTGGAAGTTAGTAACGTTCTATTCAACCATGTAAAGGTACGTTATACACCTTGTGTTTACAATCTACCAATATTTTGTATAGAACAGCTGTCAGCTACTGATTATATTATAATAAACTTAATCTATTTAATTATCTTTATCAGCTGTGATATTACATAATATTTTCATTTCTTATCTTTGAATACAAAAATTTTTATACATTTTCAACTACAAAATAATTTGCAAATATTCGTGATTTTGACAAATTTTGTCGATTTTTGAACTTCAACTGCTTATAAAAAAAAATTGTGCCTATGCATTTGAATAATTTTTGAATCACTCTTAGATCAACTTATTCAAAACCTTCTATTAAATTTTCAAGCGATTTGGTAGGGCCAAAAAATTGTTATCGACTTTTATAAAAAAAAATCTAAGAAAAATCGAATTATTCAAATGCCTATAAATAGCTAAAAAATAAACGAAATATTTTGAAAATACAACTATGTAAAGAAAATGCCTATTTAAACATTTTGTAAAAGTTTTAAGTTTCTACGACCTATACTTTTTGAATAAGAACAAATATCAAAAATCAATGATGCCTAAATTGTTATTTTACGCGATTATGTGAAAAAATTGTAATTTCAAACACTCATAAAAATTTTTGATTTTATTCCAGTGCAAATTTTTTTACAGATAATTGAAGGAAAACGTATGTCAAACTTTGTACCGAATTTACAATTCTTAGTTTTGAATACTTAAAATTTTATGAATTTTCAACTGCAAAATAACTTCAAATTTTCGCGATTTTCTACACATTTCGTAAAAATATGAACTTTTTATGCTTATAAAAAAAAAATTGTGCATTACGCTTTGAATTTTTTTTTTATACCGATAAGTTCGACATATTAGGTACCTTGTATTAAATTTTCAAGAATTTTTGTCCAGTCAAATTTTTTTATCCACATTTCAGAAAAAAAAACAAAGAAAAGTTGAAAATTTCAATTGTCTATTAAAAGCTCAAAAAAAGTCTAAAGTTTACAAAAATTGTACTACGTATAGATGATTCCAATATAAACATTTGGTGAAAGTGTCAAGTTTTTTCGACTTATACTTTTTGAATAAGAACAAATATCAAAAATCGTTGAAGGCTAAATTATTATTTTACGCAATCATGTAATTATTTCGTAAACGTTTGAAGTTTAGATGCTTATAAAAAAAATTGTGCCTATGTATTTTTATAATTTTTGAATGGGAGTTAGAACAACTTATGTGGACCCTTCTATTAAATTTTCAAGTATTTCGTCCGAGCTACATTTTTTTTATCAACATTTATAAAAAAAAAAATAAAAAAAATCGAATATTTCAAATGCCTATAAATTGATTAAAAATGAGTGAAATCTTTTGAAAATAAAATTATATAAAGAAAATGCCAATATAAACAACTGATAAAATTTTCAAGTTTCTACAACTTATACTTTTTGAAAAAAAAACAAATAGCAAAAATCGTTTGAGGCTAAACCGTTGTTTAACGTGTTTTTGTAAAAATTTAAATTTCAAACACTCATAAAATTTTTTTGTCTGAATCCGGTAGAGTTTTTTTTGCAGATAATTGAAGAAAAACTAATGAAAAACCTTGTACCAAATTTTCAAAACTTAGTTATAAAAGAAAAAAATTTTACGATTTTTCAACAACAAAATTATTTGCAAATTTTCGCAATTTTTACATATTTCGTATAAATTGGAACTTTGAGCACTTATAAAAAAAAATTGTGACTTACGATTTTGGATTTTTTTTTATCAGTTATGGAACAACTTATAAGAAACCTTGTATTAAATTTTCAAGATTTTCTGGCAAAAAAAAAAATTTTATCGTTATTTTAAAAAAAAATACTTAAAAAAATTGAAAATTTCAATTGTCTATAATTAGCTCAATAAAAGTCAAAATACTTTGAAAATTTAACGGTGTATAGAGAACGCTAATCTAAACATTTGGTGAAAATTTCAAGTATTTACATCGATTAGTTTTTGAGTTATAGCAAAATAAAAAATTTGATTTTGTCGAAAACTGGTTTTGCGTAAAATATACCGTTTTTCCCTCATTTTTTAAGGGTTTTTCCCGGCGCGTTAAAAAAATATTGAAAATTTTTAACTTTTGACCCCCCAAAGTACCAACTAGATTCAATTTCCTTTCAGAAAAGTTGCTGTATAAGGCAATCGAAGCATTTTTACTGCCCCAAATCGTGTCGACAGACACAAAAATAAAAAAATAAAAAAAAAAAAAAAAAAAAAAAAAAAAAAAAAACACACATCATTGTAAAATCAATACATTCTTCACTCCGTTCAGAATCTAAAACAATTAACTAAAAATTTACAAACTAATTTTAATATGATATACTGAAATAAATTTTAATTTAAGAATTAATTAAATACACGATAAGTCAAGAGAATAATAGGCGATAAATTTTCAATGTGTACAAAAATAAAATTAACTTATAACGGGCTATTGAACATCGTTTCTACGCGTTTATATCATGTTTTCGATGTTAATAACTGTAAATAATAGGATGATAGATTATGAAAAGAATAATATTAATAAAAAAACTTTTGAATGATTTACGGCGCACAGAACAATTTAAAAGTCGGGTTGTCTGAACAACCACCACCATCACCACCACCAACGCTACCACCGCCAATGCTATCATCACCGTTATAATCTATATACCGTCAACAAGGGACAACGAATTGCACTGTTCAAAGATAGAAGAGGGAAGAGTTAAATTTATTTCTCCGCTAATTATTTATACGCGGCTGTCGACGATCTACTGAATTATGCTTGCAGCCATTATCACTAAAATCGGATTTTTTTTTTATTTTCTATTTAAATTGTTGAATTTTCTCCCACGATAACGACGGGTGTATATAATATAACCGGCAGTGACGGCGGCGTACACAAAGCGGAGCAGAGGGCTGTAGTCACTGGTTAGCTGCTGCAGTCGTCGTGTCCGACGGGTCGGTCGGCCGGATTGCTGGGGAGGGAAATGCGCGTGGAGGGTTGGTCGGGGGAAAGTGTGAAGAGGGCTTGCGGTGGCGGCGGTGGTGGCGGAGGCGGCGGCGGCGGCGGCGGCGGGGGCGGGAGGCGTGCGACGAGAGGTGACTACGACCGGATGTCCGTTCGGGTCGAGACGGCCGGGCGTTCAATCTGCCGCTGTAAAACAAAACTGTCCTTGCGGAATATAGTGTAGGTTTACGTGATGGGTCCGGGATTCACGCGTGGGTGGTCGGGGGAGGATGTATAGAAGGGAACGGAACGCATTCGTCGGTATATTAATAAACTCCGTGCCACCACTTTATCCTCTCTCTTCCCCGTCGGTCGTGTCCAACATGTAAGGGCTTTTTAATTGATCGGACTGTCCACTCTAACCCTCCTCGTCCGAATGCGCACGCACGCAAGCACACGCGCAAACACACACACACACACACACACACACACACACACACACACACACACACACACACACACACACACACACACACACAAACACACACATTCCTCCCTGTACAGCTGTATATTCACGGTGCAAGTCTCTTTCACTTGGAGTATAATTAGTTGGCTTGTCGACCAATACACCGACACCACCGGCGTAGCGTCAGTAGACGTAATGTGGTGTATAGTATAGTAGCGCAAAGTAATTGTTGAAGTAGTAGTTGTAGTAGTATAGTAGTACTAGTACGTATATATTCCTAGTAGTATTTGTACTTTGTCGTCGTAGTAATTCGTCGGTATTGCACAATTAAAATCGCAAGCACATCCACGCGTCGCACTACTCGCCGTTATCCTCGACATCCCTGCACAGTTTCATACGTGGAATATTGCGCATTGTCCTCTATCCCTCCCGAGACGTCGAGTCCAATTTAATAGTGCGAGTCGTTCAGAACCGGAAGCACGCCATCAATTCGTTTACCGGGTGGGGGAGGGGGGAGAGAAAAAATGACGACGCATGTGTGTGTATATCTTCTAATATATAAAAATCTCGTGTCACAATGTTTGTTACCAAACTCCTCCGAAACGGCTGGACCGATTTTCACGAAATTTGTTGTGTATATTAAGTAGGTCTCAGAGAGTGATGTAAACTATTTTTCATACCCCTGGGTGTAAAGGGTGGCTCACCACAAATATTTTTTAATATTTAACATGTAAATTGTATATTTATAACAAGTAACAAGTGTTATTCTATGGTAACAAACGAGAAATATATCGAACTATATATCATACCGATTATGCAATATGTATACCCTTAATATTAAACGACCGCGTATTTATCGCATTTAACGAATTCATCAGAACCGACTCGACCGTTGAATGGGTCGGTCTATAACACAATAATCTCTCTCATTTATAAGAAAGGTTAATAATCACATGTATGAACTTTAATTGTACCGATTTGTGTACAATGCCAGCAAGACGCAAGGGGTCTGATTTGGCCCGTCGAACGACCAAAAGTACAAGCATGCGAGGTAGAAGAGCACAAAGAAGAGACGTACAAATCCAACCGAACAATGAAAATGTACGTGTGAACATGGTGCGATTGCGTGAGGCACATGCTGAACAAAATCAAAAAAGACGAATTGCATTAAGAGACTTATAATATTTTTATTAAATTCATATAATTTATGATAGAAATGTTATTTTAAATTTATTAGTTAAGATATAAAAAGTAGGTTAACCTACAATGAATTAAAAAAAATTTATATTTGGTGTTTTGTTATTTTTATGGGTCGTTATCTTTCACAGTGCTCCATTCATCTCTCAGTCATATACCAGTATACGACATTCCCACACACTTGCAATAATTTAATTATTTTTTATTTGAATACCAAAATATTCATTAGAAATAATTTATATGGCAAAACAACGTTTGCCAGGTCAGCTAGTAAATGTATATATTTGCGCGACGTTGACGGTGTGCACTGTTCACTGATTTAACAAAAAACCTATGAATAAATATCGTAAATGCCTATAAGCGTTGCTGGAATCAATACGATTTAATGTGATATACGTAAGCGCACAATGAGTGCATTAAAACGTTTAAATATTTATACGTTCGATCACGTGTTGTTCCCGGGTCAAGCAGGAGGAATATCGAACACAAAGACTCTTCGTTAGTGATGATGGTGAAAACTCGATCGGATTTTTGAAACTCAGAATCCGTTTTTTTCTACGGGAATCCCGAAGCAATAATGAAGTATGAAGCCGACCGATTGATTGCAAAATGGAAGACCGGTGACAATGTAAAACGTATGACCCGTGTATTGTGTAGTTATACACTGCCATTCCGGACACGACATTTACCGCCGTCGCCGACGAAGGGGCCGGATATCGTGCCTTATACAATAACCCCCACGTCAAACAGCGATTCCGGTACGTGCTCCCCGTCAAAGTCCACCGGAAATCACCGCTCGAGCCGACTCGGTTCCGAAGTAACGCCCGGCCGGCTTATCGAGGCTAATTCTCCGTCAGACCCAAAGGAACGCAGAACTCTGGCCGAATCGTGCTTAGACTTCTACGACGTCACATTATACACTATCGTTCCGATCAAATCGGCGCCGTGCGTCAAACGAGTAGGTACTGCAGTCTGCAACTGGCGGGTAGGTAACGTCTTTGTGACGTCGGACGCGCTCGTCTGACAGACGACTGAATTACGTGCGATTTGATTTTGTACAGGCTAAAGTTTACTTTATCTTCCACATTGATTCAGTCAATATTATTTACACGCGTACAGTAAGCTTTTAGTATGTCACTGAAATCATTCTTTGTGAAACTCCTCGTCATATCAGTAGGTATCGCTTAAGAGTTAGAAACCTATAGTTTATTGCACTAAAAGTATCTGTAATCGAACATCATAATATGATGTGTTATCCCTTCGTGACTATATATCATCTCCGTGTCTAAACGTGTATTCAAATAATAGAGAAAAAAAAACCGAGTCAAGCGTGAGTAAATGTATTTTGATGTTTCGTTCAAAACTAAGTATATATTATTTGATTTAATTTCACATTAAAAGTACGATATTCGATTGAATACATACGGAATGAAAAACTGGCAAGTAACATAACTCAAAAGCCACAGGGAGATAGTAAAATAAAATCACATTGCCCTTGGTCCAAAATGATAAAAATTAGATATATATGTATAATACGGAATGTATATAAATAATGTCAAGAAGAAAGATGTATTCTTCCCATTATGAATTGTTCGATTTATCGTGGAGTTTGAGTTATGAAAATTGTATGATAGTAAGTTGTAAAGTAAATAAAAGCTTATTCGTATTATTGAAAATGAATAATGTTGGTGTTAAGATTATTCCTTCATTTTGATATATTATAGGTACTTGTCTAGTAAATGTTTGTTTATCAATGGTCATCGATGCATAATAGTAATATTATTCTATTATATTACAGTATTTTAACATATTGATATAATTATCACTGACAGCGTTATTGTTCCAGTAATATTTTTACACTGACATTGGATTTTATTGATTTATTTATACGTATTGTTAAATATAAGTATGTTGAATAGGTGAAATACATATACACTATTAAGTACCTAAATAATGTGATCCCCACCAAAGGCCAAATATAATGTTCATCGAAAATTAAAACAAAACCGTATTGTGGTACCATAAAGTGGAATAACTCGTATGGCATTCATAATCTTCACACACGATATTATATTTTACATAAACAAGCATGTAATAATTATTATTTTAGAAATTAATATGCAAATGTGTTGGGTTTTTAATTAATGTATAATAATGTAATGTAGGTATATAGTTTGTTACATAATACATACATTTAAAAAATCTGAGTAGATAGTGCAGTAATTGCACTGCAACTAGTTTTATTTTGTATATAAAAGAAAATCAATAGGTACATATTAAATTTTAATTCATATAGTTCCTCGTTATATACCAGTATATCACATAATCTCATTATGTCTCTGCCAAAAAAAGTTGAAATTTTTTTTAGTACAATATTAATACTACATTTTGTACTACCTATTTATATAACTTATTAATTTTTTTTGATTTTTGTTTAGTGGTAATCATTGCGTATACATTTAAATAAACAAAGTTTTAAAATTCTTATTTTTGGACCAATATCTTTAGAGGCATAAAATTTGAATTCTGTTCGAAACAGTGGCAATATATTATTTTTATAAACCCATATTTCACATCATTTGCGACTGTTAACTTTTAAATATATTCATATACCTGGAAAAAAAATATACATATATAAAACTAAAACATCAAATTATATAAATAAAAAAAAAATTACATTTTTTTTCAGTGTCTATTTAGTTATAGCAAATGTATAAAATATCAAAAATTTATAAAATCACTCTCATAAAAATAGCAAACAACTATTTGTTTCATAAAATAAAGTTTTACACTTTACATAAAAGGTGATTAGAAAAATTCGATTAACCCAAACGTATACGGTAAGACACAAGGAATTTTAAATCATACATTTTTTTCAGAATACAATTAAATATGTTTAATAATTTTATTTCAATTCATATAACAAGCATTTAGAGACACCTTATAAAATAAAAATTGAAGATCTACATTCAAATTTTTTAAAAACGAATATATAAATGTTTACGAAAATAAACATGATACATTTATCGTGAAACGTCAATAAGAGTCTATTGTTATAATATACATTTTCGAAAAATGCACATGAGAATCAACTTAAATTTGTATGCAGATGCAATTTCCTGTAAAAATCAACTTAAAATCATTACAGAAGTGGCGAAATCATGGGAATCAATTAAAAATTATCTGTTAAAATTAAATGTCTAGTAAGTGTGAGTTTTAATTAAAAGTTAGTGATTTGTATTTAAAATGATTTTTACGTGGTCCCAAAGATAAAAATTACAATAATAATAAATTTCTTGCGATTATCGCATAAACATTAAATCCAGAACCATTACCGTTATTTTCCATTGAAATAACTAGTTAAATATTTCTCCTCGGACGATTTTCGGATAAAACGAAGCGGCCGGCCATAATCCCAAACATTTTCCGCTATTCGTAATTTCGTTTCGAAGGGTATTCCCATGAGCAGGTTTTCATCCGAATCACGCGATGCGTCTACCGCGATCAAGGTATACCATTGTTGAGCCCAATGGATATTATTTACCTTTATCTATACTTCCTAGAGGGCAATTCTGCGGAATGTAACGATATTTATGGCTTTCTAAGCAAGAGTTTAATATAATACGCCCTACACCAAGTGTTCCAACACAAATGACCTATGAGCTTGGATATTCTTTCTGGATACTATTATCTCATCTCCATTGTGTGCAGTGTACCGCTTGTATTTTTATTTGCTTTTATAGCTCGCAAAGCGGAATAAAAAAGGCGGATTAACAGTCTAATTATACGCAAGAGAATTCATTAAATGTAATTAGTAATTAACTACTTAAAGAGGGGAGTCGATAAATGACAACATAAATTAAGTTTATTGTAGATAACGACGTTTCGAATGCCAATGGAAACAAAGAGTATCGATATTATATTATTACTTAGTGTTTACTTAAAACTTTACAAGTACAATACAAATGTTTTGTCCGTCGTGTTATACGTTATAATAGTACTATATAACTGATTCAATGGTCATTAGAGGGAAAATTATTTTATTTAAATTTAAATATGAATATGTTTCGAGAATAAAATCACAGTTCATGTTAATCGTGGTTCATATTGTTATTCTAAAAAGATAAATTCATAGTACCTAAATAATATTTTTTTCCCAATTCTATTTCAAATAGTAAGGTAACTTTTAAGCAGATTATACGTCTTTTAGTGTGGATAGTGTTGTGGCCGCGAATGTAATTGTGTAAAATTTTTTTTTTTTGATTGAGTTGCTGGCGTGAATTTTGGTGTGTAATACTGTAACATTTAGTTTGATTGTGTTGTCGGCGTGAATTTTGGAGTGTAATACTGTAACATTTTGTTTGATATTTTGTTGATAATTTTCAATTTTTCATAATTTAAAAAAAAAATGACATCAGTGGCTCTAAGAGAAAAAATGGAAACTTTATTTAATATAAATGGATACAAATTTCGCAACAAAACAATGTTTTTACGTTGGGTCGCCATTCGTGTAGTTGTTAAATATGGTTGGGACTTGGGACGCAATTCGTGTAGTCGTTAAATATGATTGGGACGCAATTCGTGTAGTCGTTAAATATCTTTGGGACGCAATTCATGTGGAAAAGGGATTTCGGGACGCAATTCGCATGTTCGAATGGAATCGATATTATGATACACGATAATATCAAAGGCGTGTCAAAGAATATACATAGGGAGACAGAAATGTTCGTTTAGATCCATAGGGTCGCTTCCAAAAGTATTTGTACGGCATTTTTTTTTTGAATAAGTTATGTAATATATCAGGTTAAATATAATTAAGAATAAATTTATATTGTACGATTCCTTTTTAAATTTAAAAGTCAAAGTGCAGGTTACGGGGTTTTTCGATCAGTTTGTTAAGAACTTTTCCAACTAATTATTTTATCATAAAACGATTTTACTCTTTAAATATAAGCCACTCTCGAGTCTTGTGCCGCAACCACATTGGAAATCACCAAAATGTAGTATAGAATCACCGTATCGGGTTTGAACGGAGAGTTCAGACTACACAAAACTTGCCAAAAACGAACTCTACATGAAAATGTGTGAATATCAATATACCATGTATATTTTCGTTTGAGAGGATGAGAAGAAACCTCATTTATTGACGATCAGATAGAGTTTGATATGGACAACTAAATAAGCAAATAACAAGCGAAAAAAGTTTGGCAGTTATTAAATATGTTTCCAAGTTAAATATTGTATAAGGATCATATTTTATTACAGTATTTTTTAATAGTTGCTAGAAAATAATTTTCGAGCAAAACAAAAAAAAAAAAAACATTCAAATCCAAAATATCAAGAGAAGTCACAAACTATCTTCAAGTATTTTTTTCTATTTATCATGAAATATTAGTTGGTATTCAGTAATAACTAACAACTGTAATCAAAATTGTGGCGCATTGGTCCTAATGGTCATAAAGGGTAATTCTTTACTGCATATAGAGTTATGAAAACAATTATTACCAATATAATATCTGCGAGTATTGTAAAATACTTACAAATGAAACGTAATTTAGATTCTGAGTGAAACGAACGGGTTTTTCATGAATGTTATCACGTTTTTCATTACTTGATATGTATAGAATACCCATGATTCTAGGTATTTTTGGTTTTTTTACAATTATTGTTTTGTCAAGAACACATACAAATTGAAGTTGATTATTTTTTGTTTATAAAATCTAATTGTTTGTATTGCACATGTTAAATTAAAATTTTTAGTGAGTTAGTTTAATTTAATTTAATTAGACACAAACGAAAGCGTAACGTATTCCCAAACTTTCATTGTATTTTCCGGCCATTACGTCTGACTGTGTGTGTTTTTCTTAATTGTATAAATGTGTTACAATACTTACAGTCAACTGCTTTTAGTAAAGTTTTTTCAACCAACAGGAAAATCGGAAAACATCTTGTAGTTTCCAACGATATATGCATGTATTTTTTTTGTCCATTGTATTAATTTAAATACTTCCTAAATTGTTGGTCGAATTCGAATTAAAAAAAAAGCGTATTTTAAATCACGTCGAGAGCTTTCCAAAATTTCTATCGTATAAGTAAACATTTTTCGATTAAATTTTAAACTATTTTGGGAAACTAAAAAAAAAATATATTAACTCTTTTACGTACTTTTTACATATTATTGTGTGCTATAAGTGATTTGTTTTAAAATATTATTCAACTTTTAAATCGAGTTAGATGTCTACAATTTGAAACTTTTAGAACTACTCTATTGTCCCGAAAAAAAGAAACCATTTAAAAACATATGTATTTATATTAATATTCACTCTGCATAGAATCTAAATTCTAAAGTATTGTTTCAATTGTTATTGCGGACTGTGGTTCTTTTGTAGTTATTTATTTTTATTCATTATTGTGCATCTCGAAAAAAAAGTTTTCTCTGAAATATTTATTTTTATTTATTTATTTATTTTTTGTATAAAAATTCTGTATTGACTGTTGATTTATCAACTAATTAAATAAATATATACGGCCTAACCAAACAGTACACTTAAAAATAAAATCCTTAAGTGAAGTAAAAATTTATTGGTCTCAGAATTATGTATTTTTTACTATGTTGGTATGTGTCCAAAAGTTTCGTTCGATATTTTGATTGATCATAAATATTTTATCAATTTGGTATTTATAACATGTAATTTCCAAAAAGATCAATAGTTTTCCAAAAGTCACTTAAAATCAAAGCCTTCGATGAATAAAAAAATCAAAAAGTCATTATACATAAAATAAATATTTATTAAAAATATAAATTAAAAAAAGGCCGGCTGATAATAATATAAATAAAAATTCTCCAGCTAATTTACGCGTGCACGTAAAAAAACATGTTTTGACAGGTACTGTACAACTGTAGTGTAATTAGATTACTTGACGTGCAAATTGAATATTTAAATAATATTATAATTAGCATTGTATAATATTTTCATATTTTTTATGTAAAATGTTTATAAGTCACCAGTTGTTGATGCAAAATAATCCTACGCATAACGTGTTGACCTGTGACGAATTCAAAAATTGAATTAATTTTAACTTAACTTTTTTTTTTAATCGAATTTATATGATTGATAGGGATAACCTAAAACTAATCCAATGAGTAAAATTTTACAACATCTTTAGTCTATGTAGACATTGTTAGCCAGATTTATAGACGATACTAAGATTTTACTTATATTCAACTTTGCTAAGTAAATATTTTTCACTAACTCACAAGTGGTATTTATAAAGGGTACTAAGTTATTTCTTAGCTAAGATTTTTCTAAGAATATTTCAAGTAAAAATATTTCTTAAAAGCAAAATGTTCGGGAGATTATATATAATTTTATTGTTATCAGCATAATTAATATTTTATTGCCATAGATTAGCTGTCTTATCTGTGATAATAATATCAAATATTGCTAATACGATGTCTTATTAACAACATTAGTTGCTTTAGTAATTAATTTAGTGATTTTAGTGTTTGAATGTTCGTTACATCTTGCTATATATAAAAAGTTGTTTAAGTAATTAGTAAGTAGTCTATAAAAATGAATTCTGATAGCAACACATTAAAATAATCATTTGCTTTTATTCATGAAGAAATAGAGTTACTCCAAGATTTGGTTTTAAAAAACCAAGATGTTATATTGAAAAAAAAGTGATTCTTATACAGTAGCTACAAAGCAAAAAATATGGAAGAAAATCATAGGTAAAATTATTTCTAAACAATATGTTTTGGAAACCTAAACCGTTGGAAAAATTGCAAATCTGAAAATCTAGTAATGTTTACTAATAAATATTTGTAAAGGGGAATTATTAAAAAATATTTCAAAATTACTTACCCTTCAATGGAGTTTTGCATATCACGTAAATATCGTTTAGGAACACGAATAGTTTGTTCTAGCCAATCATAGTTTAAGTCATCATCAAGATAGTTAATATCCATTTTAAAATAGTAAAAAATAAATTTAACAAAATTATCAACTTTTTATAAAAGATCGATCAACAATTTAATAGTATAAAAGTAACTATTTTACTCTAAGTTATTAATTTTGTGTCTGTTAAGTGACTGTTAAGCATGATTAGTAGGTACCTTAGATATTTCTACATTTTTACTCAAGTTTTTCTTAAAATTATTCAAAGTACCATTTATAAATACCAAAACTTAGGATTTATTTAAGTTAAAATATAACTAAGATAATTCTTAGTAAATATCATAAGTCTGATTTATAAATACCAATTTCTAGTTTTAGTTTAGATAATACTAAGATTTTTCTAAGTATCGTCTATAAATCTGGCCATGTATGATGTTAAGTCATTTAATGAACATTTAAGTTTTCTCGAGGTAGCTGTGACGTGTTTACCAAATAATTTATTGTGATTTAAGTAATGTAACACAGTGGTTTTTTTGGACATTTTTCAAATGTTTAATAAGGATTTTAGAACAGTTACTCCGCTATTACTTTTTATATAATTATTGTTAGATCATCTTTGATTGCCTTGGGATCGGAAAATAGTTCTGGACGTTCTGGTACCGAGATCTAGGATACTAGTATTACTGTTTTTTAACGAATCATAATAACATTATCCACGAGTGTCTTAAAAAACTTGACTTCTTCAGCTCATATCTGTAATTATTTTAATTCATTTTTTAATATTATTTTAATATTGTTTTTTTTTATGTTTTCCACAGTATAAGTTGTTATTGTTTTATCGCTGGAATAATTAAGGGTTTGCACAGGTGGCGTCCTTGCACTTCCAGATGTTCGGTATCCTGAACATTATCAGTAGTTTTTACGTTTGTTAAAAACGATTTTGTACTGTAGGGTTAAAATAAAACCCGAAACCACCTACAATTGATAATAGTTATTATTTTTTTAAACTTATTTACGCCCTTTTTACTCGAATGTGTATTTATATTCATATATTATACATATTGTTAGTGTACATTTAAGCGGCTGGTCATCACATAAAGCATACACATGCGTATTTAATTTCATTATGTTGAGTAACAATCGTAAAAAAATATCAAATAAATAATTATAACTTCGTTAGATGAAAATTTTCAAATTCAAGATATTTCCAGTGTTTTTAATTTTTTATTCAGCTCGAAAATGGACAATTATTTATGAAAACATCGTCAAATATAAATCTTATTTATAATAATTAGTGTGAAATTCAAGTTCAAAACCCTAATTTTTTTGACGTTACGAACAAAATCAATTTTATGCAAATCTAGTGTATTCTCCTTAGGTATTTCACATGAACCTCATGATTACTCATCCGTTGCTGATGCTCTTGGGCTACATACCCTTTCTGACCGTAGACGTATGCTTAGCACTAAGTTCTTCAATGATCTTATACTCAACAAAATTGACTCTCCCACCTTACTTTCCTTGATAAATTTTAAAATTCCTTCTCGCTCTACACGTTCTAATATCTCTTTCCATATTCCCAGAGTCACCGCAAATTACCAACAATACGAACCTCTCAGACGTCTTATGACTAATGCTAATAATGACCCTTCCTTCCCAGATTCTTACTCTTAACTGCTATTTTCTATGCTCACAGTCATTTTCAGAAGTCATAGTTGTCTGTTATTCTTCTATATTATATTGCTTACTCACTAATTATTGTTTCATGTTTATTAGTCTACTCTCTAATTTATGTTTAACTCATTAAGTTACTTTATCTCATACTACTGTATTTAATTTGTAAATTATATCATTATCAAAAGGGACTTCCCGTATAAATAAAAATAAATTATAGTAGGCAAATTTTACCATTTTATTTTTGATTTTCGGTAGTTTTTCTTGACGTTTTAAATTAAAAATTTCAAAATATTGACCATTCCTAAGTATTCATATAAATATATATATATATAAAATAAAATAAATTTCTGATTTAAATAAAAACCGAATGAAATCTTTTGGTGATTTCTACGTATAAACAGGCAAGGATCTAGAGTAAAGATCTGGGAGGGGAATATTGTTATATTAATAAAAAAATTAACTAATTATACATTACACGTATGTTTTATACATTACCAATTTTAGGAAAACACACCATGAAAAATTATGTCTTTTACTTAATAATAATAATAATAATAATAATAATGAACAAAAAACTTATTTACATATTTATTTTTATACTAATAATTAGTTGGTATTCAATAACAAAATCAATACCTACGTCTCATAGTACCTTAAACCTTTTGAACAAAGCGGTCAAATATTACCAATTATTATTTCAGATGAGGTTGAGCATTTACACATTTTACATTTTAGCATGCGTTAAAACAATATCCGTTGTCATTCATGGAATGTCTAAAGCGACACATAGCTTTTCACTTTTGAATCAGCCCCTGAGTACGAGTACAACACGGGTAATCAAAAACACAATCGTGTCATTAAAATTACAAAAAAACATATCATTATAGAATTATTCTTCGTTTCGTTTAGAATCTAAAAACATTCCTTTAGATACTATAATATTATTAATGATTGTTTTATTAGTTATTTGTATAAAATATAAATGAGTTAATATAGATTTAATGTAATTGTTTTATAATAGATTGGTGACTAAACGTTATTTGATTACATCACAATCTGTTACTGGTTATTATAATACATAATTATCATGAACTTTAAATTTACATATTTGTTATTTACAATAGTTTAAGAAGAAACAGAATTTATTAACAATTAACTCGGCTATTAATTTAAATAATCGAAATATTTTGTGGTAAAAAAATTGTTGGTTTTTTTTTACTAGAGAATAAAATTACTTGTTTATTACAGTGACAAAATCAGTTTCGAAATTTAAGCCAATAAACAAAACGGCTTTTCCTTTTTTGAGATTTGGCGGAATTCAAAGGATTTATTAGTTTTACGTACAACGATGTATATCTTATTTATTTTTATATTTTTATTTCTAAAATCTCTTTTTCAGGTTGTAATAGTTGTTCAAAAGTTACTTTCAGCCCCTCTATAGATCAGAAATTTTATATAAATGGCACTTTTAAGTTATTTTTCTTTACTCTTGAAAGTTTTTCCAAGCTTAAGGAAAAACTGTAAACTAACTGAGTTCTTAAAAACCTTAAAATGTACCGTAAACGAGATTTCATAAAATAAATTTTAGTAATCAAGTCACACATTAAAATGTAATGTTTTGTGTTTATTTAGAATTTTGATGAAATCGATTATTTTTATAGAAATGTAATTCTCAACTTATTAAGATGTGAATAAAAAATGATTTAACGATGTTATCAATTTCGGAATAATTGTAGATATCAAAAAGAAATTTTAAAATTTGAATCTCTTAGAAATAGGAAATTTCTGTCAAATTAAAAATTAAAAATTTTATAAGATATTGATTAAAAAAACCTACCACTTATTTGTCTAAAAAGTGTAAAACAGTAAACTATGATATAGCACTGAAGCTTTACTCAAAATCGTTTTACTGAAAGATGATAAATCATTTTTTTTTTTAGTTCAAGACACCCATCACTATTATCTTGTTCGAGGACCGAAAAGACGAAGAGAATTATTTTCTTCTCCATTGTCTTTTCTAGGAATCGGAGAGGGAAAAATGAACTTCCACTTTCATTATCTCATTGGGATTTTTTTAGAATATAATATTCATAAAATTCATTGAGAAACAGAAACATTTTCAAATGAGTGCACAACAACAATATTTCTTCTGAGAACTAAAATTAATGATAATCAGAAAAACAGTTTTCATAAAAATCTTCTAATAAAAATATGTCAATCTACTGACTACTAGAAAATAATGAAATTTTAATTAAGTATCTTCTAGTGGTACTATTCTAGTGATAATTACTGAAATTTAATCGATTGTTTATCATAAGGTTTTCATTTTTTCGAAAACTTACAACAAGTTGATTTTAAAATTATATCTTGAATCTCTCTCAGAATCGTTTTTCAAAAAAAAAAAAAAAATTAATCATTGACTTCAAATTTCAAATAAAACCATACCATGCGATAAATCTTATCTAAGATTATCTTCATAACCGAAAAATACTCATTGTTCGAAATATGTCTGGTTTTTTTTAACATTCATATTTTAAAATCAATGATCTATGCTCTATCACAATTTCTCTAAATACATTTTTGAGTATACTTTGTCCTTATCTTACATAATTTTCTAGAAACATAATGTTTACAAAAATTAAAAAATGTTGTGGCAAATTAGTAATTAAAATTATATTATATTACTATGAATTGATTTATAAACATATTTAAGTTAAATTGACTAATTTATTTTTGAACTTTTTATTTTAATTCTAAATAAAAAAATGTTGTTAATTAAAATATTACATAAATAAAAAAAAAAACTTTATTATAAACTACATGAAATTATATTACTGTATAATTAAAACTTAACTTTTCTAACTTAAGCTTCAGAAAACGTTTTAATTGATTTTTCGAAATTTACGTTTTGAGCTAGATCATTTTCCACGGACAATATTCCAAAGGACGATTGCCTATCATCTGACATAGTAGACTCTCCGTATAAATAGTGCGTGTAAACGTCGACACTAGGTTTCACGGTAACAATGGGGGTACAATCACTTAAATTACCCTATCACCGTTGCGGTACTTACTATATTTACTACAATATACGCGTCCGTGATGCGGGGCCTTAATAACATAAAATCTAACCGACAAAAATATGTCACACATCAAATGTATGTTAAATTAACGACAGCAGTATGAGTAAAATTCAAAATTTTTATTTTAGATATCAATCATAGTTATAACAGAATAGTCAATTTTTTTTTTTACTTTAAAAAATGGTATGAATCACTGAGATATGCGAAATATCCCTGTAATTCTGCTCAAATAGCCATGTTCCAATATTGTTCTCCCATAGTTTTTGCCGACCCAGCATAAGCTCATCTGTTTAGTTTAATATTTGCGAAGAATTACGTAAGTATTGGAATCAGATGGCATAGGAAACTTTAAACCGCGGCATTTGTGTTAGTATTACAATAGTGAATTAAACTATTACAATAATTCAATTATTTATGTCAACGACGCGTTAGTTTTTAATTAAATTTAATAAGTATTTTCCATGAAAAACATATAGATACCTACGGAAATTCCGGTTTTAAATACGGTTTTCATTATCGCCATCGGCAATCGGTACATTTATGTCTAATAATCCTATGTATTATTTATTAATTTAAAATTATAATATATTATGTAGTTTGTACGTAATAATTGCCATTTATGTTTTTAGCATAATATTTCACACGTCGTTTAGAAACAAAATAACATTTTGTCTGGATTCTCATAGAGACGACATTATTATTACCAACATGAATTCAACAAGTTTAATTAAATCAGTTATGTGCCTAATTATTGTTGATTTAAATATATACATTTTTAGTTTAGTAAGCATAAACTATATTGGCACTAAGGTTTCAACAAATAAACGTTTGTCAACGTATAAAAAATTAACCAATTTGAATTACAATCACGAATCATCTTACAATTAGCGTACCTACACAAAGTAATTTAATCAACAAAACTTTTTAAACATAATTTGTACCGTCACCTTAAAAATCAAAATATACTAGCGTTACCGGTATGCAATTCTGTCATGGTAGAACTCGAATAATAGACATACAAGTTTCATGTCTAAGTAAATAACACCCGAATTTTTAGGAAACAAAATGTTTTGATTGAACCACCGTCCACTGTAATACTAGTGGATCGATTGTCCTCGAAAAATACGTAATTTCTTAGGCAATGCCTTCGTGTAATATATTTAACGATTCCTAGTTAAATTATTTAGGCACCGTTGTTTCAACTAGAAAAATAGAATTTGTTGGTGTAAAAAAAGCGACCGATTTTAACCGAAGTGTTTGAAACTTGAAATCAACGTTGGGAATGTATTGTAAATGTAGTAGTGTAGTGTTATGTTTTAATCAGTGGACTCATTAATTATTATGCACTCAAAGGATTATCATTATTATTATTATTATTATTATTATCATCGCAAAACAAATGACTGGAAATAATTTAAAATATAACCATTGCCGTTATAATCGTAATTTAAATCGAAAAACTTAATGATGCTTGGTGTGGGTTGATAATTTTATAATTTTCCGACACTATCTATTCGATGTCGAGTTTTGGGAATCAGTATGTTGTAAATCTAACATAAGTAGCAGATAAATTTATGTTTTACAGGGTTGTTTGCAAAACCACTGATGTCTTATCAGCCTGAATCAGCTGCACTGATCGTGATGCTTAACAGCCACGAATGGTTTTAAAGAATTTTGAGCAATGTCGGACGGCGAATTTTTTTCGGTATTCGCATGTCACGTGTCGGTATTATTAAACACTTTTGAATATTTTAACAGATACGCGAATCGTTATTGATTTATTTTAGAACGTATTATTTTACGTATGTGTTCAATACATGTATCACAATTGTCAATTGATTGCTTGTTAATTTTAAAATGAATAGAATTCGGTGTACATGATATACAGCGTATGTAGGGTTGTAAAATTTCAAGAAAATTTCATGAAATATAAAATTTGAGTGAAAAATAAAAATTTTGTTTCATTTTGATAAAAAAAAAAAAGTGTTTGTTTCATTTCAGTAAAAAATATAATGCTTTATGTTTTATTTATTATGGAATACTATTTGTATTATTAATTGTACTAAATAGAAATAAAAACTAATTTATATAAATTAACAATTAACACCATAATAGTTTATAGTTATTATAATTTATAAACAATTGATTAAGGAGGTAACAGACCAATAGTCATTGAAACACCTGAAGAAATTTTACAAAATATAGATGAATTTATAAACGAGTGGCCAGTATTTCCATTACTCAACAGCTATCAAATTATTGCAGAAGTTTCTCATCAAAAAAATATATTGGTACTTGGTGAGTTTAAAAATTAAGCACATATTTATAGAATTTATTGTAAATATGGTGAAACAAGCAATATTATACCAGCATCTGGAAATGTAATTATGACATTTAAACAGTCACTATTTCAAACGTAAAAAAAAAAAATATTTTTCAATATTTCATTGAAATATTTCATAAAGCGGGAAATTTTCAATAATGAAATATTTAAAATTTACAACCCTAAGCGTATGTCATAATAAGGGCTGGGATTTTAATGTCCTTAAAAATCGCGTAAAATGACCTTAAAAAACTCAAAAAATGCATTAAAAAATGTCTTTAAAATTTATTTAAAATAGCTTAAAATTAAAAAAATTACGTTTCATGTATATAAATGTTTAATTTTACTTAATGTCTTCATATATTTATAAATAAAAAATTATTCTTTATTGATGCACTGAATCACGAGAGCGTGCTTCAGGTTTTCAAATAGAAATGCTCTCCTGTTGTCCGCCAATAAGTTTTTGTAGATAGAAAAGCTCTAAACGGGGTGACTGGTGTGATGTGTCGTCGGACGTCGTTATCGATTTTAATGCCCTAGTCGATCTGGCTAAGAATATACTCGTATATATTTTATATAATATAAATTTAATATGTAAAAACTCGTAGATACGAAATAAGTCATTTGGGTTTTCATAATATATTGTTAGCATATAAATATTTTATATTATAAATCTATAATCTATAATCTTTAATTTTAAATTCAAAAACATCAAAAATGTCTTAAAAACCCCTAAAATGCCGTAAAAATGTCAAAAATTACATAAAAACTAAAAAATTCCAAAAAATGCAAAAATATGCGAAATACATTTTTTTATTTTCATTCAAAAGTACATAAAACAAATTTGTGACAACACGAGCATCACACAGTAAGCTTTGAAAAAACAATGCAAAGTGCATCGAAATCCCAGGCCTAATCATGATGTTAGTGTGTCATAAACATAACCGAAAGTTTTACGTTTTCTAGGGACGGTATTTACATTGAAACATGTTCTTAGCTTTCGATAGCCGATAAGCAGACAGTTGGTAATAACTTCTTGACTAAGTATCTACAGAAAAAATAATTTTTATACCTAAACAATTTATTATATATTTTTTAAGATAAATTGTATTTTTCTTCAAAGAGCGTATGAAACATTTCATGTTGAGCTGTGTAGATTTTATAAGATTAATTTCAAGCAATTACTCCGTTGTCACATTTTTTTTTTTTACATAATCCAAGTTCAGTTTAAATTGAACTTAGGTTCTGTATGAAAAAAAACAAACAATTTACAATTTTTGTCTTATGTTTTTTTTCCTTTATGAGGTCGTACACTTAATATTTATGTCATTTCAAATTACTTACGTTATTGCATTGAAACATTTTTAATTTGTCAGACAAAATATATCGTGAGACCTGCTATTATTCGCTACACTGGGCACACTTTACTATGTTGTTTTCTTAATGACTATTTATATATCTTAGAATTAGTGACAAGGGCTTATTTGTGATAGCACTTTTAATAACTTAATGTCCTAAATGTTTATGAATGTTGCTATCACTGTTTATTATTATTATTATTATTATTTTGTTCATTTGTTAAGCAAAAACTTCTAAAATAACATAAAATGATGATAAAACATCTAAAGCCTTTTACGATTTATCAAATTAAGATTGAGAAAGAAAAAAATCTATTCGTCACTCATCAATATACGGAGAAAAAAACGCATTATATTCAATATTCATGAGAGAGAGAATAGGTGTAATATGCAATACGAATGTGTGTTGAGTGCCACGTGAACATACGACACACGTTGTACATGGATTTTTATTTTGTCTACTAAATGTGATCTGTGGTAAATACGTATATATGTAAATAGTATATTGTATAAATGCTACAATTTAGTTTTGTTTTAATTTTTAGTACAACGTGAAAAAAAAAAAATCAATAATTTTATATAATCAAAACGTATGCCTGCATTGACCAGAACAATACACACAGTCATAGGTACACAGTATCAAATGACGTTTTAACTGTATAAACTCAAACATGTCATTTTTATAATAGCTAAATTTCATCTGTACCTATCTTTGACACGCGTGTATAAGAAATAAATAATAAAATTATTTTTATATATGCTCACTATTACTACAGTGCTCGAGTTGGAAAAATAAATAAAGGGGACTCTGAGAACTTAAAACAAATTAGCATCCATTACAATGATTAAACTTAACATGATCCGTAGGGGGCTTCACCCCTTACATCCTCCAACAACCCATGCCAATGAATAAGCATGACTAATAAATAGAGTCCGGATTTCTTTACATTTGCAGCTCAATGAGAGTAAAAACTGTTGACAATTTTTTTTAAGAAAAATTCATTGGAAAAAGCTTTTAGTGTTCATAAATTTATATTTTAAGACTAAAAATGTATTTGAAGAATATAGAGATTTAAGTATATATTTTAGTAAAATTTTTGTTAGTTTAAAGTAAAATCTTCAAAAACCAACCACAAAACAATGAATACATACATGTACTTCATTTTTTAATTTTAATTTATTAAATAAATAATAACATAAAGTATTTTATTTTATTTTATTATTATTTTTTTTTTGCTATGATAGTTCTATATTTTATTAATATGTTTTTAATCTATACGAATTCGTGTATATTTTTGTGTACTTGAGATAGTGTTCCAACTATGTCAAGTTGATTTTTATTTATTGTTTGCCTTGTAATATTCTTACATTAATATCTTATTCAATAAAAATGTACAAAATTAATTCATATATTATTTTGATAAAAATACGTTACGTCCCCCGTTTCAAAAAAAAAAAAACAAAACACGAATCGAAAATACAATACATTCTTCGTTTCATTTGTGGTCTAAACGTTAGTATGTGTATAGACCGAAGTATATTAAAAAAAAAAAAAAAAAATGATATTTGCATATATTCATGTATTATGATGTAAATGTAGTATTAGAAAAACGATTTGTATTTTCCATAATCAGAATATTGCGTTTCGTAACTCGAAAAATATAAATTTTCGTTCCCTTCGGAATTCGTTGTCAGTCACGGCCTTGAATATTTACACTACAATAATGACAATGTCGGCGATTTCGTGTATTTCTTTTCTTTTTATGCAGTACGTTGGTTGATTGGTTTGCATTTAATGAATAGAAACAAACAGATAAACTTCAAATTATAATTAATGTAAATAGTAAATAGTTTGTTGTTGAACGCACAGTGCGACTGATCATTAGTGGTCGATTTCAAACGATTCGACACTATACGTATATTCTGTGTGTTGTATTATATGTATAAATAGTATTTATACTGGAGGTATACGTATACTATGTACAGTTATTCGTTGTGATTCTCTTATCGTTCGGTTTAAATGTAAACCCAGTTTCTGCATGAAGTGGTTCATCGTTTTGCAATATATTGTTAAAATTAAATTACATTTTGTAGGTGCCGAGCGGCGGTTCGGAGGTGTTCAATGTAGTCTCACTAGTGACGTTTTTTTGTTTTCAATTAATTTACGTTGGACAATCAGCTGGGTCGAGTGTCTTTTTTCATTCACTTTAAAACGTTATTGATAAAATAAAAAAAAAAGAAATAAAAATTAAATATTGATTTATTTTAATACGATAGGAATGATAGGATCAATAAAAATTAAAATATATTTCATTTTAGGTTTCGAACTTATCAATGTTTTGATTGTGTACATTGAATTGAAATTCTCGAAAAGATTATTATAATATGTAGAAATGTATTTGGAAAAATGATGGTATAATATTATTTGGCCACGTAAGTAATAGCCAGGTCAAAAACTAAAAGAGTGATTATTTTAATAAACGTAGCATAGTTTCCCCTGGATGGGTTTCATTGTGATTAATAATTTATATATAATATAAATCAATTGTCACCATTACTTTATAGTAATAATCTAATCTATAATAACTAATTGTATTGAAATCCTAATAAAAAAGTAGTGTGGAAAAACTAATAAGACATTTAGGAATGTCTAAAATTTGAATTATTTATGATTAATGTGACTCAGTTTGATTAATAGTTATATACCTTGACTTTTATATTGTGATTAATTCTTACTAAATAATAAATATTGATAGAAGTATAAAAAACAGACTTAAACTTTTTGAAATTTTTTCTTAGAATGGAGTATTTTAGTTGATAAATTTTAAACTTTATTTAGATACAACGAACTTTATTAATGGTATAATTAACAATATTACTTCATGAAACTCGGTAATTTGTAGTTGGATGAAGATAAATCTTCAAATTTTGACAAAACAATAATTCATTTTTAAATAGTTTACTACTTGGTATTTTATCGTAAGCAGTATTATTATGTAGTTTTTAAAATCTTAAGTCATAATGGTAAGTGTTGTGTGACTTTAAAGTGCGAATGAGAGATTCCTTAAAAGCATTTTTTCATTGATTTATGCTTTTTTTTCGGCCATTTTGAAAATCAGCCGCAGAATTCGTTTATTCGTGCGGGTCGTCGTGCCACCCGATTTCACGGATAATGAGGGGTTCGTTGAAATTATTTACATACTATACATACGTAGCAAAGCGCGAATGAAAATCTAAAAAAAAAAATGCATGAAATGAAATGTCGAAAGTTACACTTTCGTTAAAACGATGATTGATACAAGTCAGTATAAAAGGCTGATGATTTTCTTATCGATTTTATAAAACATATTCGGCAGTGCAGTGTGGTTAAATTTTGAAAAACTTGAATTATTGAATTGTTACAAATTTCAACTATTCAAAGATTAAACAATGACGTATTGATACTTGTGTAGAAGGTATAGATACAGACTTTAAGTTCAAAAAAGACTGCATGGGTAGGTTTAGTAGATCACATGTCAGTTATGGTAGACATTTTTCTCGCCCTAGATTATATGTATACTGCACGAATGCCTATTTCTTGATGAAAGCTACCGACCATTTGTTATATAGAATACAATTTTTTTTTCGTATGATTCAAGTCAATATAATTTCGAGTCGTACGTTGTACTTTTTCGAAAAATCGATTTGAGTGATATTATTAATATTTCTTTTTACGCGTGATCGTACTCATCTCGGCTGATCATCCGTATTGGTAGGAATTGAGAAAATTCTACATCTTAATTCCCATTTCAAAGTTTATTCGTCAAATAGAGGTTTTTTATTGTTTAAGGTTTTAACGTGTGTGAGACGTGGGTATAGTTTTTCTTCTTTAGTTTTTTTCTCCATCAGCAACACAATAATAAAGTACGTCGAAAAATCATTGTAAAAATACTCGGGTGATGATAATTTGAAAGAGGGTTAGATTGTGACTTTTTCGTGCAAACATGCGCCATTGTTAACGAATGTATGTAGAGCGTAAACACACACACACACACAC
The DNA here is from genome assembly GCA_027580255.1 of Therioaphis trifolii. Lineage (NCBI taxonomy): Eukaryota > Metazoa > Arthropoda > Insecta > Hemiptera > Aphididae > Therioaphis > Therioaphis trifolii. Next base: position 131,620,292 of record CM050404.1, read on the forward strand.
ACACACACACACACACACACACACACACACACACACACACACACACACACACACACACACAATAATAAATTCAAATGCGCGTTTTCGTTACCTGTACGTCACATCACGTCGAACTAATCATCTTTTGTTTTTGTTCTTTATTATGAAAAAACGGAGGGAGAAAACTCACACTTATATAGGTATATACATATTGCTCCTCGCTATCCTCGCAGTGAGCACACTGCGTTAAAATAAATCTCGTGACAAAGGGCTGTGTAGGTATATATACAGGTATAAGCGGGTGGTGGCAGGAAGTTTCTTTTAAGAACTTGGTGTGTGTGTGTGTGTGTGTGTGTGTGTGTGTGTGTGTGTGTGTGTGTGTGTGTGTGTGTGTGTGTGTGTGTGTGTGTGTGTGTGTGTGTGTGTGTGTGTGTGTGTGTGTGTGTGTGTGTGTGTGTGTGTGTGTCAATTATTCGTATACACAAACGCACGTGTTTGAAAAAAATAACGAGACGGATTGCTCCTCGTGCGCGAATCGATGAAACGAGATCAAACGTAACTAAAACACCTGTATACGTACATGGTACATCAGTACACTATCATCGATGGGGTCGTTTTATTAAGCGTTCATAAAAAATAACAGCTCATCATATTGCACCGGATACACGTATAAAGCGAGCATAACCTGGGCCGGAACAATTACGTAGGTACAAGAGAAATACGCGTTGCACATATTTTTGATTTTTGTTTACTTCAACAAAATATATATTTATTATGTTATAACTGTAATACAATTTTTTTTTGTTAAAATCATGAAGTATTAATTTGTACGCTATATCCTATGCCCTCCTTTCCCAAAATGGGTTAACGATTAAGAAATACTTAAAACGTTCAATAGTACTTTTAATAAATTATATTAATGCAATATTTAATATATTCGTATGTGTATATGTAATTAGGCCTGTTTGACTCATTTGCTTTCGATCCCATTATAAATAGGCACTTTATCCGGCTACTGGCTAGCTATACCGGGGCATACCGGATTTTGAACTAAAAATATGAAGCTGGAAACAATTTAAGCATTCGTACATATTATGTTAAAAGTATAATTTAATACAGTGTATAAAATAAACAAATGAAGAAATGCTCACTCAGTGGAAGTACGAAATAACTTATCAGTTTTTTTTCTTAACGTTTGTTAACATTGTTAAACCAAAGAACATTTCCCAAATATTTATAAACATCATAGATGCGTACTTCATGAGATAGCGGGGGAGTCTAGCTTCATAGCCGTTCAACTGACTCGGGAAAAATTATTATTTCACATTCGTGATACATTTCAAAAATATAATAATAGTTTACAATTATTAGTAGTATACATAATTTATACAAATATTATAGGAATAAATAAAATGAACACCCATAATTAAATATTAATAATTATATAAATATTTGCGTTGATTATGTTTTATGAATATAGTAATTACAGTTAGAAATAAAAATGCAATTTAACTCCAAAAATCGTTCGTGTTATTTGATTTTATGTACAGATCGGATAGTTATCTTGTCTTTGTTTAAACGGTGATTTTACTGTTTCAAATTTTTCGTAGTATTGACCTATGAAACGAAAATTATGTTGACTAGAGATTTTTTTTCAAGTATCACTTTATACTAAATCTAAATTACATCCACTACACTAAACTTGCTCTCGTGTCTAACTCTAAAAGTTGGCACCGATATTTTAGATAATATGTACACAATACATCGATAATACCATCTCGTAACTATAACACGAACTTGTAACTACGGGCACGACGGAGATACGAATCGTCATAAAATAGAAATAATAATGCATTCAACCACGTTGTCAAACGACAAAATACTTTTGTAGAAATCACACATATTTACCATCCGTTTGTCGCCTTATGATAATTATTCTATTCTCGTTTTCATAAAATCAATACTTACGAGTTATAACGATGTTATTTACTTCATCAGTTGGATTTACAAAACAAATTACGAGGGCCGCGATCGGGCTCTTCAGTTCTTTTCGAGGCCCGTAAATCGGGTGATTCTCGTATTTATAAGCGCGTTTATACCTAGACCGCAAAAACAATAGAACCGTCCGAATCCCATTCCATCCCTGCAGCCCTTCGACGCGCGTAACGTCATCCCAACGACCGTTCCGCAAAATCTCCCCTTGTCGTCATTTCCGACTGTATTATAAACGTACCATAGGTACTCGTATGTTGTATAACATTATGTGTGATATACGTAGGTAACCGTGTGGTTTTCGATAAAATTTGATTGATGGCCGTGTGTCGGCAATTTGTCGGGCGGAATCGTCGATAATAAACCACCCTTTACATTATGCACACGCGTTAGAGTAGATTAGTTTACTGATTCGAGTTAAATCGCTAAAACAAAATTGATCGTGGCGCGTATTTCACTGTCGCCGTGTTGCGGAGGGGAAAAAAATATAAATAAAATAAAACAAACAAAAATAATAGACACGCGTGTCGGTTTTAAAATTCACGACGTTTTGAGTACAACAATGCCGACGAGGACACTTGAAAAATGTAAATGTTCGTGTACACACGAGTAAAAACAAACATAATATTATGTGCCTACACGATGACGAGGATATACGGCGCGCGTAATAATGTTTCACAAAATGTACACCAATAATACGTATTCTTTGAAAAACTAATATTTAATTTACAAACGAATGGAAGACAGGGATAATTTATTTCATGTAGAATAAATAAAAAACACATTTACGTCACGCGCAAAAACTAAACGCGTTAAAACGGTACGCGTTTATGTGCACCGACAAAGTATTAAATGAATTATAAATTACTAGGTACGAATAGATCAGCACGGTGTTTGCAAGTATTGCACTTCAAATTCGCGAGAGAGGAATTATTCAAAGATAATAAAACTTAATGGTTAATTATATTATAATGTTTGTGAGATTTCAGTTCACGGAGTTAATCCGCGGATGATAGGATTTCGAATTTAAACTATTTTAGTTTAGAACCTCTTGCAGTATATATTATGGTCATAACAATTGGGTTTTAAGTATTTTAGCATCGACTCGTTTATGCAAAGCGATTGCTTGGCAAATGTTATTCGAGTTTCGAGTAGTCCGTGTGTATTACCTATACTCAATTTATATTTTGTACGAATAATTTTGTATCTCCTATAGCCTATTTAAAAAAACGTCATCGATTTTTCGATCCTTAAAAATAAAATATTGTTTATGTTTATTGGAAATCAACTGCAAGGTTTGGAAAAATGATTTGTTTAGAAAATCATTGAAATAACGATTCGATAAATGTGTAATATTTTTGTTTGAATGTGGACAACGTTTAAATTTCTGAGGATACACCGAATCGACAATATCCATTAACGTTGACGACTAATCAACCTATTTATCGTAGTTTTGGTGTTTTTTGAGGCCAGAAAATTGGATGAAAGCTACTTTTGTATTTTTGTAAATACATATTAATAAAATTGAGTTTTTGGTTTTTAGACTCGAAAATTTAACACAAGTTTAAGATTTTTTCACCTAATTTAATTACGAAAATTGTATGTCAATACTATGAAATATAATTCAGCTCAATTATTTATTTGTACACCTTTATTTTTTTTAATTTTAATGGACTTTTAGACATGTTAAAATATAAAATTATAATGAATTAATAATATGTATGGTTAATATTTTAAAATTGGATGGTAGGAATTAATCTTTTCTATAGTAATTACTAACTATTAACTGATATTTAATGTATTAGAAATCCCTCTAATCTAGGGAAATTTAAGCCAATAATAACGTGATTTCATTAAATATTCTAAGAATATTTTTTAAAAGGCACAGATCTAGTTGTGAATTTTAGTTGTTACTCTAAGATATTGATACAATTAAAATAATTGTCCGTGAATTAAAATTCATGACAGAATCGACCTTCTTTATATAATATATATTTTTAATTATTAATAATTGTATTTATTCTTTGTATTTAAATTATTTATTTGTAATTTTAATATTTTTACATAAGTTCAAGTTGAAATTCAAAATTTTCTAGAATGATGAAACTTATTACATTTCTTATCTCATTTTAAATTAAATTTAGTATGCGTTTATTTTGTAAACAGAAATACCCAGTTTATAAATCAATTAAAATATTTAATTATTATTAATGATTATTCTGTAGAAAAAGTTGTGTACTAATAAAAATCATATAATGAACTTCCTACGGAAAACTAGTAATTATAAGGTTTGTATTGGAATCTAATATGCTAAATATCTGTGTTAATTTTCCTGGGAAAGGGAGTAGGATATCTCTCTCAATTGGATCTTTCTAAGAGTTCATTCAAGTTGTTGGGTACTCTATGGAAAATTCCTCGATTTTCTCTTGATAAAGAGAATATGGATTTGACATTTAGATTTTAGACAACAGTTTGATAGTTAATATTTGCATAGATTTGATAAATTCCATATTTAGGTTGGTAGCCAGTCATTTATCGTACTTTTACGATAATGATTTAATTTTAAATCAAATATTGTAAATCGATTTTTAAATCATCAATTCCAAAGTCTTGATTAGTAATTTGCTGTAGTTGTTTGCGTACGAAGTACTTACTGTTTTTACGTACGTAATTATTATTTGTAGTGCTCTTTTTATACCATTTTAGAAGTTGTATCCTAGTAAACATATTTGGTAATTATGTTAATTAAATGATTTTTAAGATTATTTACTCTGATGTTAGTAAACTTGGAAAAAATGTGAAACGATCACATACGTACGTCAAACATTTAAAAGTTAAAATTTTTTTTTCATTTTATGCTTAAAGTTTAATGGTTGTCTTTCGTTTAAACTTAATTTAAACGGTACAAATATAAATGTATTCTCGCTTTTTTTTTTTTTTTTTTTTGAAACAGTCGTAATTTGTACTGAATGTCATTTGTTATTCAATTGCTTACATCTCATTTAATTTTTGTACCCTAAAAGGGTTTTCAGTATTATTGGTAAGAGTGCAGATTAAATTAGGATATATTTGAGCTTTGACTAATTAATGATGGAAAGAGAACTATAGGTTTGTATTAAGAAATAAAAAAAGTGTTACGACGCCATTGTTTCCTAGCATTAATTATCATAATACTAATTACTTTGAAAATATAATCTTTAAACATATACATGACTAGCTCACAGCTCACAGGTTCTCAAATACTAATACTTTTATTTCTCAATTATCTACATTATAATATCCGTTTCACTAGGAAAATTAAAAAAAAAAAAGTGTCCGGCCTTTTCACAATACCTAATTTGAACACATTTATGAACATGAGGTTTGACCTAAATCTCTATTAGTGTCTTTATGGTGTATTTTGAATCGGATAATTAAGAGACTATTATAAGAACATTAATTAAGTACGGATAAACGTCGCATGAGTACTTTCGAATTGAACATGTTTGATTTTTCGGTCATAGTTCAATGCAATATTTGAACGTTCGGTTACGATTAATAAGGAAACAACAAGGAGAAGAAGTATATAATAAATATATACTAATATTATTATTTGTTCTGTTTGTGATCGCGTTATTGGGTAGACGGAGAACTTAAAAAGTTTAACTTAGCCCGCGGATACATTGGTCTCACTAGATATCTAGAACTCGTTTTACCAACATACTTTGAAACTTGTTTAAAAACACTTTGAACTTTTCACTGTTTTTTTTCGTGCCATAAAAACAACAACTGAAGAGTGAAAAGTGACAAAATTCGCCACTTTTTCCTTTATTTTTTCGTTCTGACACTCTGCGCTCAACACGGAGAATATTCATAAAACTTTGATTTTTGAATTCTGATGCAGTACACAAACATTTCACGGGAAACTTTTACGCAAATTATAAACAGCTCTAATATTACTCTGCGCACAGTGTAGTTTTTTCGTCACGACGTAAAAATTAAAATACATAAGTGATAACATTGATGAATCGAGTGGCAATTAAATTGCTTGACAAATTATTCGTCGTTTATAAATTATTCAAGCGATCAATACATTCATTACGCGTGTTCGTATAAAGCTATAACTGTTGACGTTACGTTACGGCAATATAGGTAATTTACGTTGTATATTATTTATCGTAATATGTAGATAACTATTATTAAAATATGCATGCAATATCATACTGCCGTGTACGTTTAAGAGTATATTTTATTTTTTAAACGAAAGCTCATAGAATAAGCTAGTTTTTCGAATAATTTGATAGGAATATTGAATCTTACAATGATATTAAACAATGTACATGTGGTTTATGATTTTACCTTCAGATATAAATTATAACATTAAACATATACGTTGACACGTACACATGTAACGAGTTTTTGGAACATAATGTACAGCGTACAGGCACGCTCGGAGGGGGGCAGGTAGTGTGAATGCACCACCTGAGAATTGTATTAAAATTTGATTTTTTAAATAAATAAAAAAAAATAATAATAAAAATTTCTTCTCTATTATTTTATAATTTATGTCCATGGACATAAAATTTTACCCAGCTGTATGCATGGCTATACGAATTGCCATAACTTCACCTGTAACTTCATGATCAATGGAAAGATCTTTTAGGTATTATTTTCTATATTATATTTCTCATTTTTTTTTTTTATTAACTATATTATTCTATCAAAATAATTTATCATTTTATTTTTAGCACTTTACGTCGTTTAAAAACATGGTTGAGAAACAGAATGGGAAATTAAAGGTTAGGTCTAATTAATATTCATCGACAAAGATATGAAAATAAGGAGTTTTTTGACCGGCAACTAGAAACTATTATATTTAAAAGTTTGGATTGAGTTCTCGGCGGTTGGAATTGTTTTTCAATGATTAATAATGTATAACTTGATATAAGAAAATACCCATTTACTAAAACCAAAAAATAAATAAGTTTTGTTTTAAAAATATTTCGTTTAATTGTTATTATTTGTGTATAAAGATATTATTAATTTAGTGTTAGGCGAAGCCCCCCTACGTTTTATATAGACACTAAAAGTATTTTGCACCTGGTGAATTACTTCTCTGTGGGCGTGCCTGATAAGGTATAATTGTATTAAAAAAAAAAAAAACACAGATAATTTCACGTATAATTGTAATTAAACTTGAAAATTAATATCGTAGTAAAGAAACCGCAAAGGTCGAACGCAAAGGTCCTTAACGTGAAGCGTGCGTGAGCGCGCGAACGTGCAATCTGTAAGCGTATACGAGTATTATACCAACTTTCTGAAGTAGCCCAATGTTAATATCGTCGTGTCAGTTTATTTTTTCATAACGGCACAGTTCGTGGTTTTTATTATGAAATTTCGAGATGAAACCATACATCGTTGTACAAGAACGTCTAGAAAGTTTGGAAACGTGTTATATTACATTTTGTATTTATAAAACGCTTTCGAAACTTTTTCGGTGCGTTATACACGTGCAAGGCAAATGTTTATTTAATAACCTCTAATAAGTTTTAATGAATAAATCCAATACACGGACGCCATATATTTTACTCTACACTTTTACAGATTTTAGAATTCAGGACGGATAGCGTAATGAGATTTACATTTCTTTGAAATCAGTGCGAATACCTTTGATTCGAGTTCTTTTGGATTCTGAGCGGAACGAAGAATGTATTGGTTTTACAACGATGTGTTTTTGTTTTAATGTAAGTTATATCACATTTTCGGGTGGAAATAATCGTCCAAAAGTTTCAATCAGTAACCCTATAGATCAGATGTTTTACCTCGTTGGTACTTAACGCAGGTCATTTTTTTCTGTTCTCGATAGTTTTTCCAATCGCATGAAAAAACTGCTTGAAAATTGTGTAAAAACAGTAAAATTTTATGTATACGAGATTTTCATAAAATCTGTATTTTTTTTTTTTTAATTTGGCCATAAATCCCAAAATAATAGTATTAAACACTTTACCAAATATCAACATGGCTCTGATACAGACTTGAAAAGAACATTCCAAAACATTTCGCCATTTTTGGACTATAAATAAAACTTTTAAATTATTGAAAAAAACCACGGTTTTTGGAAGTTTTTGTCTGATGAAATATTTGATATAAAAACTTGAAAATTTAATAACATCTTATTCATATGATTAACTGACAGTACTGAAAACATTTTATAGATCTTTCGTTAGGATTTTTGTTTATACGCATTTTACGTTCGTATTTTGACGAAAATCATTAATTATAAGTAAATTAGCGATATTATTTTATAAAAACTTTATACGATTTCCGTAAAATGATCCAATAAACAATTTTTTTTAGATTGAGTTGTCACATATTTTCCTATTTGAGGTTCAAATTTCATAAAGGATTAACTCAATTAATTATTTTTTACACACGTTTCAAGTTAGTGTTACCACTCAAATAACTCTTTTTACGTAAAGTGTCATATTTATTTGTATTTTTATATCATAAAATTTGTGAATTCTAGCTATAAGATCTGAAATTTTTACTAGTTTCTTTATAAGTTATCTTAGCTATGATTACACTTTTATAGTAATCGGATTGATTTTTTTTTTATATTTATAAATAAATAAATAAATAAATAAATAAATAAATAAATAAATATATATATATATATATATATGTATATAATTTAGAACTGTTTAAACACGGCCAAATTTTTTTATTATAATTTAATAGCATTTTTACGAATATTGTTAAATCGACATGGATTTTTCTTGTGATTATTCAAAAACTTATTTAACTTGGAAAATGAAAATTGCAACAATTGTTTATCTTATGGTTTTTGTTTTAAGAAAACTTCGCTAGTTGATACTAAGTTATTACTTGAAGTTCGCTCAGAATATTTTTTTCACAGCAATGATTCAACATTAAAATTTAAATTTAAAATATCACAGTACACGTAACGTTCGTAAATCATCGAATTGATTCATCTTAGGATTTATACACCCAACACAATTATCATGTCCTAGTGTTGAAGAATAAACCCAAGGTACGAAGTATATGTCCATCTTTTTTTTTATTTTTATAAAAATACATAGGAACATGTCTATTTAATGAACTATTTAAAATAATTGATAGAGTAATGGAAACGATGAAATCACTTTGACGACTAGTAGAATATGTTTCAAACTTTAAAACTCCATTTACCAAATATTTTGAATTGTTAAAATACGAATAGAGTAGAATATGCAGATATACCGTAACAGATTGCGTGTAATGTGTGTTTGATGTAAACATTTAGTTTATTGAAATAAAATGTAATTTAACTATCAGTTTTCTACAAAAAATAGACAAAGTGCCAATACCTATAAATTCTATAACATAAAAAGTCGGAAAATTTGCAGTTATTTTATCGATATCGCTGTCTTAAATTTTGAAATCAAAAGCTTAGGAACTGTGATCTGCAATTCAGACTTAAATAAGCGTATTATCGATTTAAACAATCAAATGAAATATTATGTTGATGGCGTTTTTGTACAAGTATACTACTATATAATATATTATTTACCCATCATCGTTCTTTCGAGATGAAATAAGTAACCTTGCTGAATTGGCACTATCTATACTAAAAAATTCAATTCAATTATTTATTGACAGAATGTCACAACCCATACAAATCGTAATATTTATGTTCAAATTTGTATCTTAAATTATCCATTTATTGAAGTGTACGACGTATATAAACTAAAAATGTATGATAATTATTGATTTATCTGGTTTGAATAAAAATTATTTAAAAATTCCATTGAACTCTTAAATTATACAAAAATATTGAAGCTACAGTACATTTTGTTTTTTAAACGTTTCGATTGCAATGTATTAAATTCGTGACATTCGACAAATACTATTTATTTAATATTTACACAACGTATACTATATTGCTCATAGTTTTTATGTACTTGAAAAAAGTTAATTTTTAAATCAAATCGCAGTGGTCTAACATAAAAGTACGTTTAACTTTGAGTAAAACTTAAGATATTAACAATACATTTGCCATTGCGTTAAAATGTCGGCTGAACATTAAAATATCTATCGCAATATAAATAAGTGTATCTATTTGGAAAAAAAATGATTCTTGGTACGTTGAATAAAACTTAATTTCCAATGTTTAGGACCGTACGAAATCTTAATGTTTAGAAAAAATTTAACGTTGTGTGTTGTTATGTGGGACGTTTCACAGTTATTGGAACTCGATTGCAACAGTGCAAATCATTTTTCAAATTATAATGCACTTAACATTTCGTTAATTGCCGTCGTCTTGTTTTTCGGAACTGGCCGGATGCGATTTGAACGACGGCATTAACCCGTGTGCGACAGACCAGTAAACATGTCGCCGGTAATATTTTTGTTCGTGTTCGCAGAGTACATGAATACGGCCGATTGCAAGAGCCGCCAAACAGAAGTAAACGATTACGACCGCCCTTTTCAACCGTACGCGCAACCAGTGCACTTGCCACTTTTACCGCAATACGATATCGACGTTCCGGACCAGGAAGGCAAATTGTTCGGAGGTGTTGCAGCCACTCGATACGAAACGGCGAGTATCCAAATACATATTACGTTACTTTTTTTTTTTTTTTTTTTAATTTATTCAAAAAGGTTTCCAATTTTATAATGTTGATATAATTCAACAATATTACGAGCGGGGCTAGGATTTGCACGCATTTGCATAACTTTTCTGGTCGATATCGTTCTATATGCTAAGTGAGCACCGATTCGCGGAACACAGAGTCGTCGTTAAAAATACGAAGTTTTTAGACCAAATGTTTACACATTTCGACGTTTCGTAGTTTTTAGAGCATATTTTACAATATTATTTTACGGACGCGGTCGATATTATTACGATATAATATTGTACTTTTCGTAACGTAACACGCAATGTAGTGAAAATGTTACTTACCACTTGCGTCAAGTTTTAAGGAAATAAAAATGAAAATTATTATTAACGAAACTATACACCTTACATACTGAATTATAGCGTTGTCTACTGATTGTTATTTGTTATTTAACACTTTACATCTAAAATTACGTTTATCCCAACTCCAAAGTCATCAGTTATGAACTCTCAACGCAAAAATTATATAATTTTGACATAAATTCAAAGTCTACCGACCCATTTTCCACTTACTATAAAGTTTTTTGTTACTTATATTTGAATATAATTTCGCGTACATTTCATTGCACATATTAGGTATAACCGTTTTTGACGCACAAATGCACATTTGCAATTTCAAGGTTACCTATATTTTGGTCCATATAATCAAAGACTTAATTATGATAATCAATAAAAGATTCTCGCATAAAAATATATTGACTAGATTAAACGTGTTGATTCGAATAGATATTTGTTGAACATATTTTACGACGTGTTATTTGTAGAAAATAACCGGAATATGTTTAGTTAAAATTTAAAATATTTAAAACGAGTTGAGATGGTGGTCGTGTTATAGTATAAAAATGATTAAAATAAATATACGGAGATAATGCTGATACATTTGTAACGTGTAGCCCGGTCAAATCTGCAATAACGTGAAACTCGGTTTTTCACTTGTAAGTAAATACGAAAATTTACACACCGTATTAGTATATACATATCGATGAAGATATTACAATATACTGAAATTATTGAAATCATCACTGTCTATCACTGTGAAGAGACTTAGCCTCTCTAAAGTCGTTGTCAACTCCTCCCGATTGGTTTTTATTCCAAAAATACTAGTAAAAAATGAACGATTCGATAAGGGTATTTTTTTTTCATTCAAGTGTTCACACTAAAGTGTACTAAGTATTGAACAAAATAATGTAACCGATCGAATACAAATGATTTGCATAAGTTATAAAACTGTGTTGTAAACGCCCGCCGAGTTTTTATAGAGGATTTCAGGAAATCAATATAATACGAATAAATACATGGCACGAAGGTCAAACGTTTCAAAATAGTTCGAATAGAAAGCATTCACGTATAGTCGACGTTCCTTCGACGAAAATGAAATATAGGTACATTTTAACATAATATTATGGTATACAGCGAAGAACGGGAAGTTTTGCAGCCGCGTATATTAATGTTTTCTGAGTACAAACAGTCGGAGCTGAAGCCCCTCCCGCCAAATTCGACGTATTTTGTGCCTACGGGCCATCACTTATTGTCGATGTGGTACCGGCTACGACTATTGCGCGGATCTTTTGATCGAATCGAAAGACGACGGTCCAGAAAACGGCTCGCGTCATTCGTTTCGCGCCACAGCTCAGTGAAACGAGTACAGTATAACAATATTATTATCACGATCCACGTGCGTGTCCAAGCGATATGACTACATTACCGCGCACTAAACCTTTTCGGCGAGCGGATATCGTACAGACACGGGGGATACTAATTTTCGTCCTCAACAGTACCTGATGATAATAATGAATCGAATTATAAACGCGCCAGCGAGTGAATTATACCGTGCGGTAGTTTTAGGCACTATATATAGGCACTATACATGACGTGTGTATAAATTATTATTTCGTACGTACCTACACACGGCGGTACGGTCTCGGGCACAAATAATAATTATTCGAAAATGACACATTACGGTGCGGTCGTCCCGGGCATTAGTTCCGGAGCGTACGGGATGATTTCACTTTCGTGTCCGAGGATCAAGGTCGATGCGGATGACCCACAAAAATCAATAATCGAAAAACGTGATTGACTCAGTCACGGTCGTAATCGTCGTCGTCGTCGTCGTCGTTCGTGGCGGCGGCGGCAGCGACGGTTTCGTTACGTAACTCTAATTCGTGTTGACATAACGATTTTATAATAATAATAATAATAATAATGGAAATTTCAGATTATCGTCAGAGAAACCGTGCGTCCGGTATGCTTGTTCGTGGACGGGAACGTGCCGCCTTGCGATCATCACATCCATAATAATTACAATAACCACCCGAAGGAAGGCACGGCGCGGCGACCGACAAACGTTGATTACGAGTCATATTTCATCGAACCCAGCAAGCCGGACGTGAAAATCGAGTGAGTCTCCGCGCGAGAGCGGTGCAATACATAATATTGTTTACGCGGGGCGCCGGGTTGTCTCGCCAAGCTCGCGCCGTTCCGTTCAATAAATGTTTTTAGGACAACAATTATTTTTTAATATTCATTCTTAGATGGCAACCTCAAACGGTTATATGTCTTAAACAATAAGTGTTGAAAAAAATGTCGCGTCTGCAATATTTAGTATTTCGGTATATCTGTTACTCGGGAATAACAAACATTTAAAAAAATCACGTAGATAAGAAATAGCTAGTGAACAAATTATCGTTTCACGTACAAGTACCTATCATTTTAATATTGTTTTGAGTCGAACGTAATATAAATTTCAAAAAGATTAACTAGTAAAAAGTGTTGGGTGTACGAGTGAATCGCAAAAGTGACGCTAATACACACGATAAAATATGACGTGCCGTCTCGTACTACAGTCAATATTTAATCGTCGTCTGCGCAGTGGATCCAGTCACTAGCCGGCGGTCTCTTCCTCTATATTCGTTTTTTTACGCGTACATCACAATCTATAACCATATCTTAGGATTTCGCAGTTCGAATCCCTCAAGTCCCGATAGCCCTGCGGGAGTCAGCATTGTACAAGTTCAACAATTTAGTGAAAACAATCAGTTGCATAGCCGAGGTTTAGGGGCCACTTCATCAACGTACCCTGTACACTAAACACAAATTTACTAAAAACACAAAAAAAAATCGACGACTTCTGACAAACAGCACTTGGCGACAGTCGCTTTGACGATAAAGCTGCTGGTTGTAATAATTCGTTTTGAAATCCCTGCAAGAGACCTGAGTGATTTCGACGTTGGTTTAATTTTTATTTATTTATTTATTTATTTTTTGAAACGGTTTGTCGAATACTGGAAACCCGAACAGTTAAAACAGGCTACGAATACTTGAGGATAACGTTTTAAAAACTTGACTCGGTGCTATAGAAATGAATCGAGTATTTACGTATGGATGTGACGTGTGTAAACGTACACGCACTTTTGTACGTTCATATAATAATAGCCGTGAACGTGCATCACAAGGGTTTAGAAAAGTAGAAAACATGATTTCATCGGTTAACTCTTCGAAACACCTAGCTTAACGTACGCTTCCCTTCAAGAATGAGATTTCATCGATCCGAATAACATTGCGAAATCGTCGAATTCCTCTAGCTCGTGTAAATGGGAAATTTCACACGTACATGTACTTACATATCTACCACTCTCGCAGTCACGTGTTTATTTGAGGTGTATTAAAAAAAAAAAAAAAAAAACAATAAAAATAACGTACCCGTGCGAATACATTGGCGAATCATAGGGAAAAAAAGGTGGTTAGGTAATAGCGGTGAAAGTTCGTCCATTGTCCCTTCGGTCCTCGGACATGATGATGGTATTATGGTAGTAGAAAACTTTAGATAAGCTACTTTCATGATTGGTGAAATGTATGTGAAGTGTATTTTGTTCAATTTGAAATCAATAATAAATCATTGTATTTGGAAAATGATTTTGAGCGAAACTCAAGTAATCTGACATTTTACGTGAAAATAGTTATTTGAGCCACAATTCCAATTTTAAACGCATATGAAAAAAAAATCCTGATGAATGGTTTTTTAAATTTGTATTGTACTGCATATCAATATGGTATTTTTATATGTTTAGGTCTTTATATCAAAATATTTAAAATTTGATCAGTTATAAACTTCCGAAAATCGAGATATTATCATCAATTTAAAAGTTATGTACAGTGAAAACTCTGAATACCGGACACTCTCGGTCCCCGAAATATTGTCAGTTATTTAGAGGTGTCCGCTATTCAGAGGAAATTATAAAAGAGGTGAATATGCCCCCGCTTGATAATTTTACCTTACACTCGGAAGAAGTATAGAAAAATAGAGAAAAACGACCTCTTCAAAGAACCAACCAGATGAAATTTCTAATCTGTAGAATTGTTGCGTTGAACATTTGGAAAATTATTTCTATCCGACAAAAATGATTGCACACATTATAAAAAGACACATCATTGTAAAACCAATATATTATCCATCGTTTCACTCGAAATCTAAAAAAAATTTTCACACGCACACACACATATATATACAGTGGCGTATTTTTTTTGGGGGGGGATCCAAAAATATTTTTTATATTCTGAGTGACCCTCTTTACCATTATCGCTGAATCACTAGTTATAAAATAATAATATATATATATATATATATATATATATATATATATATACATAATCATATAGGTAGTAAATGAATATTCTCTTAACCTCTATTCTTACATATTAAGCCATTTATGACTTTTATACGCAATTTCACATTTTATTTTGTATTTGAGTCTGGAATCTTGTAAATATAATTATTATATAATACATTTTAATTCAGACGTTAATTTAATTTTTTTTAACTTCTGGGGGGGGGGGTAGGAACCCGGGACCTCTCCCCGTAAATACGCCACTATATTATGATATTAATGATAAACACAGTTATTAATGAGGATGCGAAAGGAAAAAGACCACTAGGCAGACCACGTCTCAGATGGGAAGACTGTGTGAAGAGAGATGTGAAAGAAGTAGACCCAAGAGCAAACTGGAGAGAAATAGCTGAGAACAGAATAAGGTGGAGGGAAATTTGTTTTACGGGATGATGTTAAGGGCCGGAAAACCCCCCCAAAAAAAAAAAAAAAAATTATAATATTATATATAAAACAATTCGTAGGCTATAGGCGTAGGTCGCGGTGTGTGCGGATGGCATACAGATATTGTTTTATGTGTAATACACACACACACACACACACACACACACACACACACACACACACACACACACACACACACACACACACACACACACACACACACATACACTCATAGCCAGTGCACTGCGTTCCACGGGACGCAGACGTTTATATACGTATAACGAAACGAGTAACGACCGCGTGTAGATATGTAATAAAATTTATCGTGTATAACATGTGTGTGCGTGTGTGTGTGTACACATGGTCTAAATGTATATTTTATACGTGACGTTAACTTTTAATCAAAAAGTTAAAAACGAATTAATGCGCGCGCGCGTAACGATAAAACCATTATACGTATATAATAATATGTGCGGCCCGGGCGGCACAGCTTGTGGGCGGACGTGATGTGCGCGCGAGTAAATTATTATCGTCCGTGGTCCCGGGGGTCGGGCGTCGTCCGTGCCGATCGGCGGCGGCGGCGGCGGCGGCGGCAGGACACGGCCGCCGGTCACCCGTCTC
The DNA here is from genome assembly GCA_027580255.1 of Therioaphis trifolii. Classification (NCBI taxonomy): domain Eukaryota; kingdom Metazoa; phylum Arthropoda; class Insecta; order Hemiptera; family Aphididae; genus Therioaphis; species Therioaphis trifolii. The sequence goes on from CM050404.1 coordinate 131,636,588, forward strand.
CGCGACGCCGATTTCGACGGAAACGCCGGAAAACGTACGGAACCGACACGCAAACGTCGCACACGCGTCACGACCACAATAATAATAATAATAATCATAATATTGTTATTGATATTTTAGGCCGGGCGCAAATTGAGACGTAGGCCACGCAGTGCAGCGCAGCACAAGTAAGCGTAGGACCGAACTGCGTGATCCGTGTGAGCGAATATTATTACACAGTATTTCAACGCAGTTTCGTGTAGTCATTCGATGGAAACATTTGAGATCGACACGATGGCTCACGAATTATTTAAGTTAGATTTAAGTTCGGAATCTGATTCTGATGAGGAATTGGATGAACTGGTTTTATATTCTTTAATTAAACGAAAAAAGTCGCGAAATAGTGATTTTATGAAAAAAAAAAAAAGAAAAATGAAAGAAAAAAAAATCACGGAGAATTTGTTTTGACCAAGGAATTATACCTAATCTATGACAGTAAAATAAATATTTAATCTAATAAATTATTCTTACCATTTTTAAATAATTTCAATTCATTAGCAATATTTTCCCAAATATTGTTTTTCAATTTTGCCTTCGTGTAGTCAGGATGGTTAGTGTTAAATAAGACACTGTTTAGTCGAACTGCTTCAATCAGTTTTTCTTCCATAATATATTATAGCTTCATAAAATAAATTTGAATTCAAATTTTTCAAAGTCGAAGTTGGAAAACTGCGCTACACATTCGCAGGAAACTGTGTCATAAACACTGTGCGACGTAGGAGCAGTACTGCGCTCCCCCCTACCCTGCTACTTAATTTACGGTCGTCTTTTCAAACCAGTAGATCACAAAAACTGTGCTGCACTGCGCTACGTCGCCTACGTCTCAATTTGCGCCCGGTCTTATTATCGTCCGCGCGTTAGGTCTTCTCTGCCGCCCGAGTCGTCGAGCGATTTCCGCCCGCGGCCGTTTTTGAGAATTTTCCGGGTTGTCGCCACAGGCCGAGGTCGTATTTCGCGTTTTCCCTCTGTAGGTCCCGAGTGAACATAAGCGAGAAGTATGTCGGTTGTTATACTTATACACTACCTACTTGTATTTTTCATTACCTGTAAACACTTTTTCGCGCAGTGATTATTGCTCCGAACGTTTTGTCCGGCAATCGTTCGAAAGAGATCGAAAGCTGCCCGTGGATTGTTACTACTTTAGAGAGAACATGCACTCACTTATCGATCGTTTTTCTTGGGAAAAACGGTAAAATGTATTCTACTATACGTCCAGTGAATACCATTCGCACGTTCTCATGTTAATAATATATCGGTTCGATAAAAGCCATTGCTTTTACCGGGTCTGATATGTTTGCCCGACACTCGAATGCCCGACACTACAGTTGCCCGACAATATATTTTACATATTTTTACGTATTATATTATTATTATCATTTATTAATACGCAATATTTATATACAATAATTCAAAAAACCGAAATCAAACGAATATTTTATCACGGGTAAATATCGTTCTATGTGAAAAAATACCAAGTATATTAAGTAAGATTTTACAGAAAGTAATAAAATGGATAAATAAAATGTTATTGTGTTGTCAGCCACGAACTATACTGCAGCTATTCACGATAAGATTTTCATTTCGAAATAAACCGATAGGCGATAGACAGATAAAACGACCGTAGGTTTTTGACGCGACGTTTGATAGCTCAATACAGTACAGCTATAGTACACATTTAGTAAAAATTCTACCAGTGGCGGACTGGGAGAAAAAAACAGCCCGGGAAAATCATAATTTTAGAGGCCCTCAGCGTACTAACGGCCCCTTAAATATATATATATATATATATATATATATATATATATATATATATATATATATATATATATATATATATATATATATATATATATATATACATTTTTTTTTTGTAAATACAATTTAGCTTTTAAATATTTTAATTAATTATTATAAAACAAAATAAAATAACTATTGTATATTTGCATAAAGGTACTAAAGTAATCATTAATAGTAAATACTAATAATAATAAAATTTATATTTTATACTAGCACCAGCCCACCGGGAAATTTCCCGGTATCCCGGTCGTCCAGTCCGCCACTGAATTCTACTACTTTATCTATTAAAAAAAAAAAAAAAATATTGTAACTTTGATTTCATTCCGTTTGATTTGATTTTAATTATTTTTTTTTAACATAAATCGGAAGATGGCACAAATTTGTGAAACTGTTTCATCAAATAGAGGTAGTATAATATTTGTAAGTAGTGTAATGTTTTCATTATTATTAATTTTCGACACATTTTCATTTATAATTATTAGTTGTATAATTTTGAATGTAAGATTAATTTTCATATAACATAACATAATATAATCATTTGTTGAAATTTTGAATAATTTTCGGTCAAATATATTTTTACTTTTTACCGTACGTTTTGTGATTTAAAATAAATAAATAAATAAATAAATAAATAAAAATATCATAAAACTCGCGTACAATACAAAAGTATGTTTTATTGGCCGACGTAACATATCGTTTTTTGACGTGTAATTTAGCGCCCACCCTCCCCTCGTCACGGGTTACTGTAAGCCGCAGCCTACCCTTCTTAATGACTAAATTTTTTGTAAAAATAATTTTCCAACGCGATTTACGTGTGTGACGTGTGCAGGATAACCGAAATACCGTTCAAAGGGACGTACGTGTTGACGGGCACGACGGCCGAGCCAGACGAGGAGCACGCGGCGGGCGGAGGACCGCACCACGCGACGCCGCCGATGGCCGACCGGCCGGTCGCGGAGGACGTGCGCGAGAGACGGACGGCGGCGCGTCGCGGCGGCCGGCAGCTGTTGCAGACCGCGTTGGGCGCGGCCGGCACGGCGATCGTGGCCGGCCTGGGCGCGAACGCGGCCGGCCTGGTGACCAACGCCGGTGGCCAGCTGCTGCAGCAGGGCGGCGGCGGCGGTGTCGGCGGCCTGGCCGGGGCGGTCGGCGGCGGTCTGGCCGCGGCGGTCGGCCACGGCGGCAACCGGAACCAGGTCACCATGTACGTGACGCGCGTGGACAAGGTGCTGGACGACCGCGTGACGGTCACGCTGGTGCCCAAGAACTGCGTGCCGGACGCGGGCCAAGTGCACGCGCTGCGGCCGTGCGCCGGCGCGGGCTACCGTCCGTACGCGGCCGCGGGACAGGCGTACCACCACCACCAGACGCATGACGACGACGGCGACGACCGCGAGGAACCGCAGCGGCCGCCACCGCACGACGTGGCCGCGGACATCGTGTCCCAGGTGGACGGGCTGGTCCGCGAGATGATCGGCTCTCGGACGACCCCTGTCGTAGGAGCGCCCGCCGGTCACGGACACCGGTATCGCGTGACCGCCGCCGCCGCGGGTCCGTTTTAGCCGCGGCGGAAGGGGTCGACGGTCAGCCGGGGTCGGAGTCGGGGTCGGGATCGTGGTCGGGTCGGGTCGGGTCGAGTCGGGTCGGGTCGGGTCGGAGCGCGCGATTAAGATTTCACACCAAATTATAATAATATTGTGGTTTCGGTTTTTTTCGAGTTCCCTTTTGAAAAACCGGATGTTTCGGCGCATGTTTTTTTACGCGCGTGTTCGGGGCGACAACGACAATGACTTGAAATTTTAATTATAATTTCGATCGCTATGATATTGATTGCAGTACGTTACTGCGTTTGTGATTTCCAGTATCGACGACTACGCGGGCGTGACTCGAACGATTTTTAATGAGGACCAGGAGGAGAGGTTGGGGGTCAAAATCTTTTTGTTCATTTAATCGGAAATATTGTACGCGCGGTATTGTAATTTTAAAATTATATTTTTATTTGTTTAACTAGCTGCACAATGTTATGGGATCCTAATCATTTGTATTTATCTATTATGTTACGATTTTTTCGATTATGTCCTTCGTATTATTTAACACATAGATTAAAATAATGTTTAAAACATATATTTGTTTTTAGAAACGTTTGTGAAATTGTATTGAAGAAAGTTTTTAAGTATTAAAAATTAAAAAAACTAAACATTTTAGTTGATCATGAAGTCTTTTTCCTTTTCATATCGAGTATGCAGCAGTATTTTTTTTTTTTTTTTTTTTTTTGATACTGTATTGGTACATTTGATATTTTGATACAGGAATACTCTTAATATGGCTATACTTTTTATTGACATTTTTCAACAATATAATTACGGTAAGTTAACCGAGTATTTCAAGGTAATGAAGATATGAAAACGACCGTTCAATCAACGCAGAACTCATTTATATTGGCAGTTATTTAAACAATTTTGGTATACTTCATTTATAAATCATCAAATAAATCAAGCAAATATTTTCGTAAAATATATTGGTATTTAATTGATTATTGAAATTTTCAAAAATATTATTGAATAAGTTTCAAACAATTAAATGTATAAATATATTTTTTTTCGATTGAGTTTTTTTACATTAAAAGTGACTGTATATTGGATGTTTGTATAGAATAATACGTTGTTTGTATATCGGCTGTAATGAAAAAGCGAAAATGCAATTTTTCGATTAAGTCCTCTAGCGCTATCCCGTGATATATATATTTTTTATTCGTTCTGTTGTTATTCGATTCTTTCGCAGAAGCTATAAAAAAATTAATAACTAACAATTCAGCTTCAATACATGTCGAATCGTGTGATATATGTTTTTGAACATTTTCCCGATTTCGAGGTCTAATTTCACCAACTACTAAATTAATGCAGTGAAAATAATAAATTAATCAGTTAGTAGTTAGTTCGCTTGGTGATCTAAACAGCGTTGTTCGGGCCTCACGCAAAATCGGCTGCGCGGAACCGATCAGCAAAAATAAATAGTTGTATTCAGCTCATGAATACTCGTATAATATGCTAGAAATGTACTTAAAATTGCACGCATTAATCGCGAACAATATTATTGCTGGAGGACCCACTGTTTTTTTTTTCGCTGATATTTTAAAAGGAGCCGATCGGTCGTGTCTCTCTCATAGAAACGGTATCTGGAGGAAAGACTGTACCGAGGCATATAATACAGAGTCTCCGGCGGTGGCAGATTTGAGGGGGGGCGACTTGGCGATCGCGCCCCTTCCTAGAGATTTTTTTTTGTTACCTGAACTATAGCGCTGTATGATATAATGATAATGAATATGAAATTCATAACTTATGGTTATAACTTACAACTATAACGTCAGACTTAATAAATGATATAAAACGGTATCCTTTTGAATATTTTATCAAATATTATTTATTATTTGATTATCAATAGGTAAAAATATTGAATTTATATCGAATTTAAAAACAAATTGGTCACAACCACAATTTATCGTATTAAACACCGGTTATAGTTTTTGATTATATATTTACCGCCAAGTAGCTACACCGCCGTACATTATTGAAGTATTAATTTTTAGGCTTTTTCTGTTTTATATAGTAAGAATTATTTAGTCACATAATTTATAGATGTACCTATATATAAAAAAAGCCAGCAAGTCACTCATGTTGCCCAATAAGAGGTCTAGTGTACATTGTGCGTTTGTGGGATAAATGTATTAAATCGTAAAGCAACGATAAATCATTTTTTCAATAAAGTGTTTCTGAGTGGAGAATCAGTTTTATATGAAATTTGATTAAAACAGTAGATTTCGTCAAAATTCAAATTACAAAAAAAAAAAAAAAAATCAGTACGTTTTCAGTTACATCCTTGTTAATTATAAGAATCCATGATACCGCCCCCCTTACATAAGGTTCAGATCCGCCACTGGTCTCCGCGGGTCTTATACACTCGAGAGATCGCGTGCGACGTGTTCGCAGTGGACGGTGCGGCGATAGAATCATCGGGTTAGGGGCAAATAATAATATTATTAATTATATTCTCGAGTGCCCAGCCCTTGATGCAAATCGAATATAAATCATTACATTATGTTTCACGTTATTATAGCTACGACGACATCAGCTGTAAAACCCGGTAAATACGCAAAATTATCGTTATCGACCGTATAGTCAAATAAGCCATCATCTCGTTCTTCAACCCGTTCCACCCTTGATCGACACGAGGGGCGACCGCCCCGGAAATCGTCTCGTCACCACGTCATCCACTGCGTGTTCGCGTAGACTCGTCGCAATACGATAACACGGCAAAGCGTGTTCAGTCGTTTCGGCGGCACCGACCCGCAGCGCTGCAAAAAATAATTTCGGTAAAAAAACAACAAAAAAACAAAAAAAATAAAAAATAAAAAAACCACACCGAAACGCGCGAGACGCGCTCGTAGTGTACGTGTGGGGAGATAGTGTATGTACGCCGCGCGTAATAATAGTACGGCAGCCGCAGTCGTACAATATACGCCCGTACCCAAAGCTCATTACTATTCACTCGGCAAATTCGACCCCAATGAGGAAAACTTTGCGAGCGACGCAATATTATATATTATACATTCGTGTACGCGGTGGATCGGCGAGCGGGGATTAATGTACGAAAAAAAAAAAAAAACAATTATTAATTGTCCAGCCGAAATGAGTTTTTCGTACAAAGCTTACGGGATGAAAAAACAAAAACAATTTATACCCGTGACCATAACCGGGAATATCGATAAAGACAACCGAAGTGATTGTTTTCCGCGGAAATTATAACGGTTCGTTTTCTACTATACTTTTGGTTCAAAAACTATTTACTTTTATATGAAATTAATTAGTGTTATGTTTTCGGTAAAATCGAAAAAAATGAATTATTTTAAAATTTCAAAAAGCTGTAACTCGGTCAATTTTAAGTTTAGAACTACGAACAAAATGACTAAGAATTATGTTATCTATCCATATCCGGTGACAATTATCGGGCTGAGATATTTAGTGGTACATTTAAGACGGGACATACTGTATATATATAGGTCAGGTATACGTATATAGGTCGGTGTCGACGCCTTGCCGACCGGCGTATCACTGCACGGTAGCGTGTCGCACCAAACGCTATATTGTCGTCTCTCGTATAGTGCCACACGATTGCGACGACATTTGGCGAAATCCAAACTCTTGGTAAAGGATCGTGGTCTGTGACTGTCGATTTCGACATTGAAAAACCTTTTGTGAATGAAACCCAACGACGTTGAAGACTGCCGTCCTTACGACCGTGTTTCTTCGCCGAACGCGCGTTCGTAAAAGCGTACGATCCGGATTTTCGGAAACGAACGATTGGAAAATCGTCGAAAACACTCGTTCGTGTTTGAAGTTCCGAGAACACGATGGAAAAACAACGGTTCGGATGAAACGAAAACGAAAAACGGTAACCGAGGGATCATCGCGCGTCCGAGCCCACTCGTGCTGCCGCACAAACCAGATAGAACGTGACATATTTCGTACACGTCATGACTTTGCTATGGTGCGTTACAATATTATTATTATTATCATTTTTTTTTTTTTTGTAAAAGGAGGTCTCTAAAAATATATTGTAACCGAACTCGGGTTCGTATCGGGTGTTTTGGATATTTATCACAGGTATTGTTGTACAGAGGGGACATTTCAAAATGTCTGACTCTTTTTGCACCCTACGATACACGCACGACTTGTTCAAGTCTACTCATCAGATAATTATAGCGCTTGCGCCATAATTAGGCTCTATAATACCTATTTGAGTGCAGACGGTCACTTTGTATGTGGTCCGTTGTTTGAATTTTCCAAAATGTGAACAGTCTACATCAGGGGTGGCCAACCGCCATGGGTTATTGTATGGCCCGCATGATTCATGGCACTTTTACGAAATACGCTGTTTATTATGTGCAAAACATTTATTTTGGATCAAATCACACCGACGAATCATTATTTCGAAACTAAAATTCGCCGAAAATAAATCACGATTGAACTTAACAGACGAAATTCTCTAACATCAACTCAAATGTGCACGCGTTGAAGTAGATTTGCGAAAAGTAAGTCGAAAAACAAGTATCTCAGTAATTATAAATAAATATAATATTATTCAATGATTTAATAATCGACATTATCAAAATATTATCAATTTTCATACACCATATATTTTTATAATAATTAAATCTGTTTCAAACCGTTATTCTAAATTTATTTTGTATTGGGTCCGAATCTAATATGGGAATATATAACTTAAAATGTGGTCCGCGAAATCACAATATTCTTCCGAAATGGCCCGCGAGGTTATTTGGGTTGGCCATCCTTGGTCTACATGGTTAAAATGATATTGGGATTGACAGAAGAAAGGAAGAAAATTCGCACACGGAAATAATAAATTTAATATTTTCGCCGATAAGATTATTATGTACATATAAGATTTATACGAATGTGCGATAAGTTAATTCAAATGTCGATGAAATTAGATATAAAATTATAATTTTAGTTTTTTCGTACATTTCAGAATGATTAAATAAAAGATTAATTTTAGAGAAATGCCATATTTTTCCGACTGTTCGTTTGGCAGATTTATTAATATTTTATGTTGATTTAATTTTTTAGGCGAACAAATGACATTTTCCAATAAGCAGTTAACATTTTATTCACAGAACATAATATTGAAAGATATAATTTTGGCTCTTTAACCATGGTATAAAACATTTTGAATTAAAGAAAATAATAAATCAAACCACGCTTTTTTAAGTAAGTTATTAAAAAATATTAATTTACATTAAAGTTTCAAAGTTAAATGAACATTTTTTGTTGTTGTTGTAATATGACGAATAAATGTTGGCCGGAAATATTTAAAATACCATTATTTATATAAATATGTCACATCGCAATATACATTTTTTTTATGTGTATATTGAAATATCTTTGAATTCTCTAATCTTGAGATTTTTAATAGTCTTATAAATCGTTTCGGTGCCGCCCGCCTTTAACTTTTAAAGTTACGGTACACAATACCGCGCGACGGAGGAGTGCCCATAATAAACGGTTCGATTCACCAACGGAAACGGGTTCGAGTTTTTTTCGCAAAGCATAATTTCCCGGAAAGGAATGCGATAAATACGCGCAGTAAGTAAATATTGCTGCTGTCGGTTTTTCTTTTTCTTCTGAAACGTTATTAATTCAAACATAATATTTTAATTTTAATAAACGTCGACGATGGTTCACGCTTGGCAGTTTTTAACCGAAATATTACGACGGCCCGGGGAAAAAAGCGAGCGACAGACACACACACACACACACACACACACACACACACACACACACACACACACACACACACACACACACACACACACACACACACACACAAATAATGTTATTAATTTCTAAGAAAGCAAACTGAAACATTATATTTGTTTAATCTTTTCGGTATTATTGGAAATAATAAACGGTCGTATTTGTTTTACGCGAGAGCCCAAGGCAAACAATAGCTCCAAAAGTATTTATATGAAGCACGTTATAGAAAGTTTGCGTTAATTTTTTTTTTACACACACACACACACACACATATATATATTATATTATATATTGTTACTACGGGAATACCATTGGATTAATTTATAATCATTTTCCAGAGTATTGTAACTTTTTCTAATTAGAAAAACGAAATAAAATGTGACACTAGAGTATTTCGATTTATGGCACAATATTATTGTTATTTCTACTAGTGTCAAAATACGCTTGAGCATACCATTAAACACACACACACACACACACACACACACACACACACACACACACACACACACACACACATGCATTATTCGTTATTTGTTTTCATTTTGTGAACAATTTATGGACCCGACGACATGGTGTATTATTACCGTCTCGGAAAAATGTATTTATATTTTTATTGTTGTGGAAGTATTTTAGAAATTGATTAAGTATAGCGAATCATAAAACATCATATACTATTTATGCCATGAAACTATAATATAACTAATACCGTTCCTCTAGTTCACAATCAGTAAAATAAAAATTTGATAACTAAAATAAAACTTTTCTTTGGAAAATAAAATTCAGATAAATTATATATTTTTACAACCCATTTAATGTATTATGAATCATTTTAGCTAACATTCATTGCTTTTTATCGACGAGTCATCAATAATATCACTGTACTTTTAAAATAATATATAGGTACGTTAAATTACGTAATGGTAAAAGATAATTTATGATATTTTATTTATTTTTTTTACTATCATTTATCCGCTTTATTCGATTTATTATAAGTCAGTCTTTACGAAAATTGGAACACAAATTGAAAAACACGCAGTTAGTCTTATGGCCAGGGAAAATGTTAACCGACTTTAGATTACTAATTTTTTTTTTTTTTGTTTCAAGTAAATAGGATAATTATTTTTGATAAAATTGTAATTTAAAAGTTTAAAAAAAATCCCGATAAACGATTTATGAGGTTTTTTGAAAACTGATAGTTATACATATGTACATACAAGCGAAACGATAAAAGTTTGTAGGTCTGAATAATTTTTATAAAATATTTTAAGTAATCAAAACTCTCAAAACATCAGATATGTCTAATATTTTAACAGATCTATAACTAGCTCAATTCAAATATTTTTTGTTTTTTTTTTAGTTTTTCTTGAAGTTTGTGTAAAAGTATTATTGATAAATAATAAAAATTTCAAGTTTTTAATACTATTACTTTAGAGTAATAACGAAATAACTAAAAATGATTAAACATATTTCATTTACAGTTTACAATTTTTTTTTTTACTCAATTTATCGATAGTTTTTTCTCGTGCTTTCAAAATATTTGAGCAATAAGAAAAATTACACTATCAAAGTATGAAGTAAAAAAAATTCTTGATTTATTCAAGGGCGTGAATTTCAGATAAAATCTACCATTCAAACAATTTTTGACAGACAGAAAAAAAGATTTAAATTAATATAAAGTCTTCTCTCTACTCAGAATCTAAAAAAGAGCAAGTAACGCTTTTGGAATCGTTGAAATGAATATACCGAGAATCATTTATTACACTTTTTCTTTTATGAGTGAAATTCCTTGTGAGTTTATTAATTATTTTTATTTTCATTTTTTTCTAGTTAAAAGCAGCAGCAGCTCTAAGAATTATTGAAGTTAGATATCACTCGAGCGGAGACTAAATGGTTAATATGTTGAAATAAGATTTGAATGACCTAAAAAACATTTGTTTTTAAATGTTTTTCATAATTAAATAAAAATTAAAAAAAAAAATTAAATTAAAGCATGTCTTCCATGAAACATTTTACAGAGAATAGGAATTTATTATATTTCCAGATAATCTGCACCATCGGATTTAATGTTAAATTGTTATTTAAAAAACAAAGTAAATGGTTAACACTAAATACTATGAAGTAATGTTAAAGCAAATATGTGACAACATTTTTAAATAAACGATTTAAAAAAAAGTTATGTTATAATGAAAATAATAAGCCAGTTATTTCTGTTCATTTTAAATGTTTGAAAACATTTTGAATAGGTAAATACAAATTTGAAATATTCGAATTAATTATTTAGTCAATACATTTTTGACTGTTTTGAGTTTATTTATTTTCATTTAATACCATATATTATCAATATAAAAAAATATCTATGGTCTTAAAAATATGTTAAAAATTGTGTAGGTACGTAATAATAATTGGTTATTACTTATTTTCAGTTTTGGTTTAAATTATCTCATTTTTGTCAAATTTTTATTTCAAGAATGTATAAATAATTATATATGTATGTGATAAAATTAGTAAAATGTCACGTTTTACTTTAATCCAGTATACCTAATTTACATTTGTTTTTATTTTTCAAAACAATTATTGAAATACCATCATTTTCTATATCTAACTTAAGTTCATCTTAAAAGAGGAAATAAATTGTATTAAGGATTATATCATGTAAATTATAACGATCAAAATAAAAAAATTTCAGGATGAAGAAAATATTATCCGATATTTAATATTGCACCGTAATACACATTTTTAATTTAGTTAAAAGAGTAAAAATATTGTGTGCATCGTTTTTTAAACATAAATAACATAAAATATTTATAATAACGCTAAGGCACATTTTTGTTTATTGAATGTTAGCGTTTAAAATGTTTTTTTTCCCATAATTTAAGAGAATGTATTAACATCTGTTCTGTTAATCATCATTATATTATTTAGAGCCATTAAGGAAAAAATAACTACGCTGAATATACTTAATTAAAAAAAGATTAAAAAACTTATGTATAAAGATTCTCTGGTGTGTTGCAAGTATTTGTTGATTGACGATACATAATTAATTATAGGTGAATTAACTATGATTTATTCAATTTCAATACATTTACAAGTTGTTTTGGGAACCAAAACTTGTGTCGGGACGCTATTGGTTAGGTTATACCTATATTCGAACCACAATCCAGCATCTTCAGTAATAACGCTTATAATAATAACTCTTGGCAGTGGCGCCGATCCCTATATCTATAGGTATTGCAGTAGCAATACCTGTTAAGGGTGGGTGGGTGTGGTAAGGCTGCGAAACACACTGGGTTAGATTTTTTGATGGAAGAAAAAAATGATAGGCAGTTGCTCAACCTATTGTGGTTAGGTGGATGAGTACTTGCTTTGAGGTATGCTTATAATGTTTTACAATACCTCTAAAAACTGACTTCGGCGCCACTGACTCGTGGCCTTTAAATCAAAGACAAAAGGTTCAAATGTGTTAATAAATATAATAATATAATAATATAGTAATTAATACAATTTTTTGGATCAGTGGGCAGGGAGGGGTGGTGAATCGGAAAACAGGCGGAAACCCCCTAAATACGTCACTGGTAATACGTCGAAATAATATGTCAATCGCGGTATAATAGTCCTCGCCGCTTTAAAGTTGTAACTTTTTTGAATCAACGTACGCCCGTGCACAGAGCAGAGTTATTAAATAAGCAAAACGTACGTTTGAGATCACGTAGACCCAGGGGCGTATTTAGGATTTTGCTGTCCTGGGAACACATTTTTTTCTGCCCTCCTTTTCTCACCGGCTTTTTATACAGAATATTTTATACAGTATATTTTTCTCACCCGTAAGAAAACTTGCAATACATGTGATTAAGTTATAATATAATTTAGTATAAAAATCTATAGAGATTATTATCATACCCAGAATGCTGTATGTCGTCGGTTCTCTCAGTAGTAAGTACCAGTGATAATAAAATAATCAAAACAAATTGTAAATTTTCTTAATTTATCTTCTTATCTGTTGACGAAATAGTGAACAAAATGTCGACAGAGGAAGAAAAAACAGTAAAAAAATTAATAGAGTATAAATATTTAAGAGAAGAAAAACGAACATCATAAAACTGACATTTTTTTTCACGCTTTTGATTATGCGAAATCTTCATTTATTTTTTGACACCAATAATACTTTGACCAACTGTATAATGAAAGAAAAAGATGCACGATTTGATTGTGACACTATAGGTATCAAAAAACGCAAATTCATAACAGGTGGTAGTACTGTGTTTTGTTTTTGAACAGCCGATGACAAACAACAAACCAATACACGCACGCTTATTATGACATGTGGAGATTAATTTCACAAAATAGCTATGTTGTCGTGTTGATATTAATAGATCGTTTTGTCAACATCGATTTGCCTATAAAGAAAATTAACTAATATTTTTAATATATTTTTTTTTTTTTTTTACAACTGCTTAGGCTGCCAGTTAAATTTGCTGCCCCCCAAAAAGTGCTGCCCAGGGAAATTGCTCTCCTTACCCTCCTCCCCCCCCAAATAAAAAGACCGCGGACGAATTAGAACATCGACGAGAATCACGCATTTATTCATCACTTTTTCGTGGACTCGTTAGGTGTGTTTTACCGGGTACAGTGAGTATTAACACTATGACTTGCTTTTCCTCGCAAAAAAAGTTTTACTGTTGGTGGTGCCAACTTCACGCTGGCACCACCACTTTGCGCTAGGGACTTCAAACTGTTCTTTTAAAAATCTATCGTTTATCTCATCTGTCCAAGCGTTTGGTTTCAAAATCATGTATTTTATTTTTTTGTTATTGTTTTTATAATATGCAATATCTGGATAAATTGTTCTAAACTCATCATAAGGTAGGTCAAATTGAACATTTTTTTTAAAAACTTTTTTGATTTTATAAATAATGCCAATTCTGCCGATCCAATAGATTTAATAGACTCAATAGACTCTATAGATCCACTATCATCTTCTGACAATATTTAGGGAAGATTATCATCTACATCAAAACGCATTTATTCGTCACTTTTTCGTGGACTCGTTAGGTGTATTTTACCGGGTACAGTGAGTATTAAGAGCCATGACTCGATACAAAACAAATTCGACCGTACGCGAGAAATAAAAAACGGTTTTCGTTCCGACGATCTTTCTCTCCTATTCCGTCTGCAGTAGTATATCCGCTCTTACACGCGTACAACACTCGTACACAACGGTCTCGGTCGGACGCGCACCGCGGCCCGCCCGCACGCGACAAATCGTGCCAGTCATCCGAAAAGTTTCGCCGCGCCGCGCCATCCGTCCGTCCGTCCGTCGTCGAACGTTAATATTAAATTTCTAAGTCAATTAGTAATTAATTAACCTTTCGCTCTCGGAATCCGTAAGCCGACCGTCCGTATACGGCCGTTTTAATAGCGTACCTCTATAATAATAATAATAATACATAATACATACAGCCACCGGTACCAGTCTCCTCGACCTAACCGTCCGCGACACCCGTCTTTAATAATTATTACACATAGGTACAATGTATACGTATAATATGTAGTACTACACGCGTAGTATGCGTGTGCGTGCTCGCCTCTACGTGCGAATGTTAATCTTGATCGAACAACGCACCAGAGAATATAATAATAACGATAATCGTCCGTAATCAATCAAAATGGCGCGGGACACGGTCGTAAAATATATTAATTACGTTACATTAGAGTGGCACACACGCACACACGCAAACACACACACACACACACACACACACACACACACACACACACACACACACACACACAGTGTCACTGCGCGCTCTCCGTTTCCGCAACGGCGCGCGTATATTATATTGTATTATTATTATTATTATTATTATTATATCATGCCCGTCGTAACACTATACGGCAGTGTTTTTTTTTCCGTCTCAAATCAGACGATAACGAGATCTTGGTCGTGCACGAAAAATCTCCAGGCCCAGGAGTGTGGTATTGTTAACGATATTATATCCGCCGCACACGTTGCACGCGTACCGCCCCGCGCCGTCGCGGCGATGCGTCGATGATACGCGACGGTCGCGAGACGTAATACGCAATAAGTAATAACTAGGGCTAGGATAGTATAGGATTTTGCATTTTTTTTTAGGATTTACCGGACATAGCTTTTCAAGCACAAAATGTGATTTGGTCATATACGAGTCCAAATATATAGTTTTTATTTTGTTTTTTTTTTGCATTTTTTTGTACTTTTATGGATTTAGGGTCATTTTGTAGCATTTTTAGGTCATTTTTTCAATTTTACGGTCATTTTTTGTACTTTTTTGAAATCTAGGTAATATTTTCATACATTTTCATTTACACTAGATGTTCTCGATAAAAGTTTTGAATTTGTAACAGAAATAATATCATATTCAATCTTAATCGTTAAATTAAATGACAGTGATTTGGAGAGTACAGTGTGTAGTAGTCACATAATAGTGCATGATAAGTCCAAACTGCAAACTTTATTATTCATATCAAGAAAATCCTAAATTAACATTTTTTTTGCTATTTTTTTATAATATTATGATTTAAATAATTTTGTACCGAAATATTAATTAATAAATAATAATTGATAATTATAATGCATTTTAATAACATTTTAAAATCATTTTTTTATCTTTTGGGCATTTTTTAAGGTCATTTTTAGGTTATCTTAACGTCATTTTTTTTAGGTTTTTTGGGTCATTAAAATCCTAGGCCTAGTAATAACGTACTATATAAAGGTACGTACAGACCAAGCAACATTTTGTTGGAAACGTGTTGCCAACAGTGTTGTCAACATGTATCTCAGCAACTGGTTAAAAGTTGACGGATACACGTCAATGTTGGGCGGCATGACATCAAAGGAATTTGTTGCGTGTTGCTTGTATCTGAGTTTTCCAATCGAAATGGAAAACATCGCTCAGTATGGACGATTTTGTCAACAATTACTGTCATTTTATATTGATTTGTACACACGTTCACATATCGTTTAGTTGGTTTAGTTGTACTTTTTAATTTTTTGCATTATTTTTATTCGGACATTAAGTTGTCACCATAGCTTATTCCATTTTTAAAAATTTTTCTCTGCCACCATCTTCTTTTTCTTACTTTACAATGAGTAGCTATAATGATGAATGCAGCACTATAGCACCAGCAGTAGCAGTTGTAAGATCCATTTGGTATTTGTTTAAAATAAAGTATTTATTTTTTAAATATTTTTATATTTTAACTTCCACTTTCACTTTTTAACACTTTAAACTACAACTACAACAGAATATAATTTCCTAGAAGTAATTTTTTTATTGAATTTTGAAAAAACTGGAAATGAATCCGATTCTGAAGCCGAGTCTAGTGCTAGGTATCGAAATTAAATATTTAAGTGATTCTGAATGATTTAAAAAAAAAATTATTTGAGTGTATTTTAATAATATTATATTCACTTATATTTAATTACATAATTTTGTTGATTATTTTACTATGCGCATTTCTACTAGCTAAAGCTTGCATTTGCATTTTTTTTTTTTTTAATATGTGTATAATATATTAATCTATATAAAATGTAATCATTTTGATTATATTATACAATTTTTTTGCTGGCCAGCTAGAACTCGTATTCCTCCCACTGCAGTGCGACGGCGTTATCTCTTCATAATAAATTTACGCGCGCCGACATCGTAAACAGTCAATGTCCCGTGCACACACATCACGTGTTTGAGTTTGCGGAAAAGCGAGTAGAACGATTTCGCTATTCCGCACGTGAAATGTTATATCCCGGTGAAAATTATACGGCCGATCGGCATTGAAATAATATATTTAAGCCCCGAACCACCGACGAATTAAAGGTAATTCATAGTACTGGGCGGGTACGCGTTCGCAGAACTGCACATTAAACGTCCGTCCGTATAAGCAAATAACATTTTAGTACGTGTGCATCCTGCATGCTAAAAGGATTTCTACCGAACGAGGATGCAGCACGATTATGATATTTGTTACGAAATGAACACGAAACAAAATAAATAGGTTACTATATTTTATTTATTTATTTTTATTTTTTTTTCGTGGCATTCCACAAAATGCTCATGTCGTATGATGATTTATATGCGTAATAATAACGCTGGACCCGTGAGATAATATTGCACGAATAACTCCACGGCGGAGTACTGTGCAGCGACTCGTAATGATCTCGTGCGAACGTCATGCGTACACGAATTTTACACGTACGTGTGATAGTGTTTTGTTCAAAGTGGTTTTTTGTCGGTAATACGGACATGATTTAAACGGAATAACAAATTTATAAAACGTGGTGTTTTTACATCATAAATCAAGAGGATGAAATTTGTTCGCCCAAGTCGAAAGTCCGTTAGAAGTCGAGACGGTGATATAAATAAAAAAAAAAAAAAACAGGTGACATTGAGTTAAACAAGAAAACCGTATCAGCTAGTAAGTAAGTCGGAAATTTTCAATTTTTTTTTTCGTGAGAAAGGTGTAGGAAGGTGTCTTTCTTCACTCATTTTTTGCCACGAGAAAAAGGTACTATTCATCTTTATCGTATATTCGCACCTTTTATTTAGCTAGGTACTTATGCTGGAAAATCGACTATTTGTTTAATTTATGTACGTACTGGTTTCTTTGTTATGGGAAAGTGAGACTTTTTCTGATTAATTTTTTCTAGATGTGAGGAGGAGTCCCGAGTCTCTTTGTAGGAATAAGTCACTGTGTATAGTGATTACAGCCGAAATGACGTTTACATATTTGCGTAAAAATTTACGAATATTTAAAAAATATATTCGATGAATACGGGAAAAATAATTAAATTTAAGTTATAGCAACAAAATAAAAATATTATCTAATTCTAATTAACGGTTATTAGTTTTTTCTTGACACTGTTTTTATGTATTGCTTTTATAATTATAATAAAAATAATACTATCTAATAATAATAATAATTATTAGTATTATTATTATAACACAAAAATTATTTGTAGTTATATACAACCTCTATTCGGTAGTATCGTGGTATTATAAACAAAAAATGAGAAAACCCGACACTGTGATGAAATGTCAACTGTCAATTATTATGAAGTGTGGATAACCACGATGTCGATTGTTTTTTGAAATATTCCATAGGGCTTTCAAGAATATTAAAGATAAAAACGCGGTTAAGTTGAACGTCAACTGAATTACGTGCTAAGGTTAAAAAAGTGTACATATATACATGATGCAGTATTTGGCTTGTAAGCACGTAGGAATAATTAATCCATGAAATCAGTGAGGTAGAACTTAATTCATTGATATTTTTGCACTGCATCATCAATCGGTCAATGTATATATCTATTAATTATTAACAATGTCTTTAATTTGCGTATTAAATGATAACAATTTATAAAGAGTTATAGCACATAATTTATAACACTAATAATATCAATAATATGATATTTTAATAAACCACTTTAAAAGTATTTCTTCTATTAGTTATAGGTATTCAAATATAACGCTAACTACTTAGTATATAGAATATAGATTTATTCATCATGACGAGTCGTCACCATATCCGTGTAATTATTAGCGTTCAATATTTTCACAAAAACAATATCCGTGACGAGACGAAACTATAAAACGTATCTCTAGCCGGAAAATTCGTTAACGCGACTTTATTTCAGTGACTGAACTACGTATATAGGGGCAGTAGCAGTATACTAATACTAATGGTCGTATAATAGTCGTATAGCTGTTGTAGTATAAGTAATAGTACAGTAATAGTCGTATAACAGTATAGTACCTCGGCGAAGACGATCCTTGTTCTCGAATAGGGAATAAAAAGTTGAAAAAAAAAAAAAAAAACTATAAAAATTACTAAAACTTTAGACGCGCATCGCCGACAACAATGTTTTATGACCGTGGAATACGTTTTTTTTTTTTACTGCGTTCCTAGTTGGTGGCAGTGACGGGCGTCGTCGGTCGGCGAGGGGCGGCGAGAGGGAGCAAAAAGCCTACGCGCATTAATATTCCGTCGGTTCCGTATGCACGGC
This sequence comes from Therioaphis trifolii, assembly GCA_027580255.1. Classification (NCBI taxonomy): domain Eukaryota; kingdom Metazoa; phylum Arthropoda; class Insecta; order Hemiptera; family Aphididae; genus Therioaphis; species Therioaphis trifolii. The sequence continues at coordinate 131,655,794 of CM050404.1, forward strand.
GGCAGCGGCGGCGGATAAAAACTTTCGCTATACATCGAACGCACGCGAGCGGCGACGGCAGCGGTCCAGATGGCGATGATAATGCGAACCGATTTGCTCGACGAAATTGTTGTACGCATATACATATAAATAAATAAATAAATGTATATATATATATATATACAAATACGTACGCGGTGGTGCGTATGTGCGTGCGGGAGAGGGGGTGCGGAGAAGAACGCGCCCGCGGAGGACGTGAAAAAATAAAAAAAAACTACCCACCAAAGTCGTATTATTTATATACGTATACATCATTACACGTAAAATTCGTACAAATATAATATAATATATTATATGTGTGTGTGTATAATATTATACACATACACACGCGTGTAAGTTTGACGTCGCGCGCGTGGGTCTGCCTACCCGGCGGCCCGTGTTATAATATTATAATATCTCCGCTGTACCCGTCCATTCGGCGACGGCAAGGCGCGGCGGCGGAGGAGAGAAAAAAGCCTCGGCATTATATTAATACGCGTACAAGTGCGCGCGCGTTGGAATCAATATCATATTATTATTAGTCCGTTGTTATTACACACGCATACACGTACACGTACGCGACCGGTACACGGCCTAATATAATATACTATTACGTGTAAAAGCGTACCCACACACACGCAATGCACTCGCAACGCGCACATACATACACAACGTATTACACATGATACACACATGCATACACGTAAGCTCGCACATAACACACACACACACACACACACACACACACACACACACACACACACACACACACACACACACACACACACACACACACGCACACGCACACGCACATGTACACACGCACTTATACACATACAAATACACACACACACACACACACACACACACACACACACACACACACACACACACACACACACACACACATACACGCAAAGCCGGATTAAGGGTCAGAGTCGCCCTGGAGCAATATATATTTGATAGGAAATTTCTTATCAAGAAGTAGTTAAAAACTTAAAACAGTATAGGTAATATGTATTTCATGTAATATTGTATGAATAAGTTGAACCAGTGGCGGCTTGAACTTTTTTTTTCTTGACTCACATCTAATATTTTTACACCACCCACCCTAAAAAAATTTCACTTTTCTCCAAATAGTGAATTCATAAGTTTTTAGTGGCATTTAACTGGTATACACAATAAAACATGGAAGCCCTGTATTACCCCTAGGGCCTAAACCAGGGGTGGCAAAACTTTTGAACACTACGTGCCAAAAATCACCTTTTTTTTTCTCGAGCGTGCCATGAAAAATATTTCATGTTCAATATTGTAAAAAAAAATTATCATAATTAATGTATAAGTATAAAAAAGTTAGTTTGGGTACCTACATGCAATGGTAATATTGAAATAAATTAGTTTGGTACTTTATATTATTTAAATCGATTAGACAAAACTACAGAAGTCGTTTATTTATAGCAGAATTTCACAAAATTGTTTGTAAACTGTGATTAATACCACTATATTCAGGGTTATACCATGCCACTGGTCCATCCTTATAATGTTGTAGATACAGTGCTATAGCTTATAATTTTATATTTTAAAAAGCTGGTAAGTGAGGTGATGGTGGTAAAATTTCGTCCTTCGTCCCTTCGGTCCTGGGACAAGATATTGGTGATGAATGTATTAAGTTTTAAAGAAATGATGACTCATTTCTTTAGTATAAAACGATTCTGAGCAAAGCTTCAGTGTAATATAATATATTATTATTTAAATACTGTTTACGTATTTTACGGTTATTTGTATAATTTTTGGTGAGTTATAATAATTTATTAAAGTGTGTATAACATAAAAATGATATTACATAAAAACTTTTAAACAATTTGGTAAATTAAAAGTTCTATATTTAAGTCAAAAGTGCTATAATTGTTCTGAAAATGTTGTCCAATATAAGTATGTATTTGATATTGGATAAAATTTTCAAGTTTCTATCTTCAATACTTTTCGATTTATGACTAAATACCTAAAATCTGAACAGTGAAAATCTCGTTTACGGTGGATTTTTACCGATTTTACCGTTTTTACTCAGTTTTTCGATCGTTATTCTTGATTACTGGAAAAAATATGTAGATTTTGGAAAAATGACCTCTCTAAAGTACCATCTCAGTTCAATTTCGAATCTAAAAAGTTGCTGAACGATACTTTTGGACAAGGATTTCTATACGAAAAAGTGTTTACAGAAAAAAAAAAAAATAACATCATTGTAAAATCATAAGATCCTTCGCTTCACTCAGAATCTAAAATAAGGAAATATAATATTATCATAATGAAAATATGTAATTTTTCAATAGCCAACCTTATATCACTCGATTTAATTGTGTATAAATTTGAATAACTAAACAAATACACGATATTTAATATTTATATTACAAAAATTACACGCCACCCCCAAACATTTTCCGCCCTGGAGCAAAAGCTCTTTTTGCACCTATGTTAATCCGGCTCTGCGTACACGCACGAACGGTGTGATTTTCTCTCTCGGTGTGGGCCGTTCTCAACATGTTTTTCCACGTACACGTACGTATATTACGCGTATGATATAATATTATTCGGGAACGTGCGCGCGTATGTGTACGGCACGTGTGACGTGCCTGACGACACGTCATTGTTATTCCGGTCGGCGTTGTTTACTCCGCACGGCGTCGAATCTCCCCTCTTGGCGCTTTTTATTCTAGCGCGCCAGACGCCGCGTCGCCACCGCCGCCGCCGCCCACGATCCGTAGACGAGCGCGACGCGTTTTATGAACATTTTCAGACGATGCCGCCGGTGTGCGCGGTGTCGTTCTCGGATAGGTGATTCGTGTGTGCGTACACGACGATTTACGTGCGCGAAAACAGGCCGCGCAGGGTGATTTCCGACCTCTTTCAACCCTCCGTGACGCGTCCGTAAGAATTAGTCGTGTGATATTCAACTCGATAACGATAATATTATCAAACAACGTTTTGATGAAAAAAATGTATTTATCATTATTATTATTATTATTATTTATTTTTGTTATCAACGAGACAACATTGAATCGTTTAGCATTCACAGAAACGACAACTCTCTATTTTATGATACCGAAGAAAACGAAATACTTTTTTTTAGAAATTTCGTTACGCTTAAATTTTTATCATTGGACCATTCGTTTAAAATGTGAACGTACGCATATTACCAAGTTTAGAGCAGTGTACTCGTACTAGTGGCAGAACATTTTTTCACTGATCGCTGCTACTCCTTACCATTTACCAACACCTACTGCAAACTTAAAACACTTTTATCTCTTACATAATTGGTCTAATAATAAACATTTCAAATATACCGTATTGTTTAAAACAAATGTTGTATTCTTTTTTGAAATATTATGCATAAATAGTAATGATCATTAAAAATAATGGATATCATATAAGAAAACTAAATAACTCAAAAATCATGTAGATAAAAAATCGTAAAAAATAATTTTGTTTATAAAAAATTTTGTTCTGTAAGGTTTTTAAGCTGTACGTAAAAGTGTAGTGAAATCGGAGTGAGCGATGAGTACGATTAAAAAATAATCCTGTTTTTATACAAAGGGAAACACACTTACCGCGTTACGGTATAATACATAGATATACGATGCAGTTGAGTATATTTATGTTAATTTTACGAACAGAAAAACCCTTGATTTGTGTGTATTGTGTATTCGTTCTGTGGTTATGGAAGAGTACCTGGACCATAGTTAGAGTTTTTTTTTTCTGTATCATATAGTGTTCTAATTTCTAATCATTAAAACGCCACTTATCAGCCACTAATGTCGCCGAAGATGATATAACTAATAAATGTAATCGGAAGACAATAATCTGTATAAAATAACATACGGATATGGTGTAATTTAGTACGTAAGTATCTAAATTCTCTACAATATCACCCTGGTGAACTATGTTTGAAGTTAAGACAAATTACTCAATGTCGTTCTCCACACTTCGGTGTATAATAATTATGGTACTGGACAATAATTATTTTTCTGACTTAAACGTTCACCCTAATCCGATTTTTTTTTAAATTACTATTTCTGAATTTTTCAATTGAAATATAAATTAATAATATGAAACAAAATTTTACAAATTCAACGTGTCAGGGGGAGGAGTAGGGTTCGATAAAACAACGGCGAAAGAAACGCTTTTGGCTTGTTGCCACGCGAATCACGTGACTAGTGCATAGGTACGTACATAATTTTCGTTTTGTTTTGTTTTCGGGTTTTTGTTTTTTATTCGAAAACACCGGCGTCGCGATTTTTTACGATCGTATCGACGATTAACGCCGCACGATTTTATTGCCACCGTTCCGTGGCGGTTTTCCGTGAAAGTATACGCGCGGGACCAGTGAGAGAGACCAGAGACGGACGCGGGCTTGTTGTTAGGGTAAACGAAAACTTTTATCACGACGACCTATAGCTGACCGCCGCCGTGACATCGGAGTTATAAACGTCCCCGGAGGAATGGACGTTTTACGAACACAAATACACACTCACACACCCACACACAAATATGTACGTACATTATATTATGTGTGACGCGAGCGCGTGAATCAAACGGTAGAAGTGAGTTAAAATTTAATTTTACGTGAGGCGAGGCGACTGTTTGGATTTCGGAATGAGGTACGCGCGGTGATCGCGGTGTACGCGCGTATAGTGTAACTCCGTCAGAGATGAAAAAGGTCATCACACAACGATTTTATGTTACGGTTGATGTATACATTACAGGACAAAAAAAAAAAATTAAAATTAAAAAAAAAACCGATTCAATGTCGGCAGAACGCTTATATGAATATAACTGCGGAAAAAAAAGAAAAAAAAACGTACGTAACCTAACCACTCGACCCTCGACCGACGTCATTTTGTACTCGTTTACATGACGTTAATATATACACGGTAAATACGCGGCATAATTACGATTCATTAGAGACGATTGTGCGGATTTCGCGTACCGAAACGTAAAAGGATTTCAACGTGATAATGTAATTGTAAACTTAAGCGATTTTCGTTGTTTTTGTTTTTTGTGATGCGTGAAATGCGCATAACTTTGATGCGTACGTATACGCGTACCGTCGTAGCCTTAAAAAAATAAAAAAATATAAACTCTGTAAATATATAATATATTTGGAACGAGTCGTTTCGCTACACTTTAAAATTACACAATTTAGCACTTCTTCAAATTAAAATCCCTTCTGTCGACTACACATTTGATCGGTTCGCGTTTAGTCGCCTTTATAGCACTATTTCACCGTCGATTTATCGTTATTACTTCGTTTAAACCCTTTTTTCGTCCATAAATTTGTCTAAAGTACCTATAAGTAATCAGTTCACTCTCAATTTTATGAACTAAATTATGCAATAATGTTAATAAGGCACTCGTAGAATCCAATCATCACGTGTATCCTTATCATAATAATAATAAAAAAAATAAATGATTTTCGAAATCGAAGAAAAGATTGAGTGCTGTTTATTCAGTTTTTCTCTTAAACCGTATTATCATTTTGTCGTGAATTCATTAAAATACGTACGCTGCGCGTGAAATTGGTTAAGTACATTCAATAAGACGTCGCGGGAAATGAGACAGACGCGACAGCGCGTGGTGGTGAAACGATCTTTTGGAGAAATGGGATAATGCGACTCGACGTTCAGTAGAGAATTTTAACGTTGCGGTATTAAACCCGAACAAATTGTTTAATTTAAAATCGCACTATTTTCGACCGCGCGTATTCTAGGTCTTCCCAGTAAAGTTTTGAATTAACGCCAGACGAAAATAACATTTTTTTATCGCAATCGGTGAGATGTGATCCACGAAGTCATGGTCGTGTACGTTGTACATACTCGTACGCGCTCATCTGCACCCGTGTAGAAATCATAATGTAATAATGTCGTTTTTTGTAAAACTGCTGATTTCAAAAATGATCAAATACGTCAAAACGCGATCTCTAGAATCGCATTCGATTTTTACACTTTTCCCACGTCCGGTGCGTAACTTTAACGGACAATATATTTGGTATTATATTTGGTGGATTGTCGCTAAATCGGTGGTGTTTAACCTTATTCGTATGAATTTGGATTTTCCCATATCGTATTTTTGATGTATTCCCCATTCCCTATTCACATAAAGAGTAATTTTTTAAACACGCTTTACTCGTTTTTAGCTCTTAAATTTCTTTAAAAAATGCCTTAACTCTGTATTGACAATAAAATATAGGTTTACATTTGATTTTGAAAAGTTAACCTCCAAAACAGTCCTCTAAAGGTATTTAAAAAATACTAAAATTAATATTTACTTACCATATTTAGGTTTCCCCGAATAAATTGTAAATCATATATTTTACACTATTTTGAATAATGATAAGATAACATTTCTGTAACACAATTTCTTTTTATTAAAATCATACAAAGCAAATGATTTACAATAATATGTAGGTACCTCCTTTAAACAGAGCTTGTGTTAGTGTTAGAGAGATACAATAATTATACAATTAGATTACAATAACAATCAGAAAACGTTATTACGAATACACATAAATTCATTTTTAAGTCAAGCAATTATACCATTAATATATACGCATAAATACGTATTATAATACGCAAATTTATTTACAAACAAACAAAACTATTCCAATGCAGTGAGTAACCTATTTTATCTACATTGGAATTTTTATATATTCCCGGAGTTTAAGACCAATTTTTTTTCGAAATTAATAGGCTACATAATTAATCAAGTTGAAAAACGTTGGTCCGTGATATATTGCGGAACTTTCTGAATTTCTGAATCACTCTGAATGTTTAAAGCTATTAGTGAAATAGTACAAATTCAAATAATAAAACTTCTAAAAAAAATATATTTCTTTTTCTAATTTAATGTTTATGGTTACCATTTAATGAACATTGAAAACTTTGAAAATCACGTACATAACAAATAATACAAATTTTTTTTTCCCACAAAATTTAGTTCCATTCGCCGTATTTAACACGAAATCATTATCGAATAATATATCCGTTACGCAAGTTTTGACATGAGGTGTTGAGCACTGCTAAAAATCACAACTGCACTTGATTATATTGAATACAAACTTTGCGCTGCTGTCTGCGACAAATATGCCACGTACGTATATATTTATGTGTGTGTGTATTTGTTTATAAATACGTACGGTACGTATAGTGTGTGCATAAAACGCGGCGGAAAAGATGAGGCGAAACAGTAAATATTTCCGAGCACGTAAAACCGGATTTTCGGTTCCCGCGGCGACGATTCCCCCGCCCGGCCGTCGTCCCTCGAGTGTTTTCCCCCTTTTTTTTTTTGTTTTTTAAACATCCCGCACTCGTCCCATAAACAACGGCCCATAAACCGGGATGGCCCGTCATCCCGGCCGGAGCGAAAATGCGTTCCCGCCGCCGCCTGTACACGGTCGGCGGCGCGTCTCGTCGCACGCCCGCCGCGACAGGTTTTTCTCCTGACGCGCGGACCAGGCGGACGCACGTGGGCCGGAGCGACGGGGAGACCGGAGCGGCGGCGCGTCTTTGTTTCTCGTGGCTCCGCGCGTCTCCCGACACGGCCATCTCGCGCGCGCACATGCCCCGCGGGACGGCCGGAAGCGACTTCCGGAAGAGCGTGCAAATAAAACGTTACGCTTCCGCGCCGGAACCGTTTTATTATTGTTATTGGTTTTGCGCGGCAGCGGTGGTGGCCGCCGCGCCGCGCAGGGACGAGCGATACCCGCCGAGCACCTAATGCAGTGGTTCTTAACCTTTTTAGAACCACGGAACACTTATAATTTTATAAGGTTTTTGCGGAGCACTAGGTCGTGAAATAAAACAACACTTTACATTTTTTTTTTTTTTTTTTTTAATAAAATTACATACATAATGATACTAGTATTTAGTCAGTGTAAAATAAAATTGGTAAATGATATAATATTATTGAAAACGATGAAACCAAAAATTAAATTTTATCCCAGTAATTTTGATTAACAATAATTTTTTAATTTTTTTTCGTCAATTTTGTAATTTCGGCGGAACACTTTAGCCAAGTTCACGGAGCACCAGTGTTCCGCGGAACACCGGTTAAGAACCAATGACCTAATGTTTCGGAGCACGCATCTCGCCCGCGCTCACCGTCATAATATATGTACGTGTACAAACATGTTAACTTTGTTTACATACGCGTACGAGCATTTGATGTTATACAATATTGGACCCGTACTTTTTTTTTTTTTTTTTTTTTTTATGTAAAATAATTTTATTATTTATTTAATAACATAAAAATAGAACTTAAAGTTAATTTTTAATTTGTCGTATAGTCCATGTATTATACCAGATAAAATATAATAATATATTTAAATCGTATTTTATATTTGAAAAAAAAAGAAAAAGAAAAAATGTAGCTCTCTACTTTATCAAAAGTTATGATTACGGGAGTAATATATTTAAATGTACTCCCCTTTAAAAAAACCAGAAGGTTCATGGTGCAAATCTGATGAGGAGAAAGCAGATGTCTTTCGTGCACATCTTGAACAAGTTTTCCAACCCCACCAGGATATCAGCGACCAATTATTTACAGAACATATCTTAAAATCATTAGACACCCCTCTACCACTCTACCTACCGCCCAAACCTTTCTCACCTTCCGAAGTCCACCACTACATCAAATTATTTCCTCTGAAAAAAGCCCCTGGATTAGACTTAATTACAGCCGAAGTCGCTCGCCAATTATCAAAAAAAACCCTTATCCACCTCACTCATATTTTAAATTCCATACTAAGGCTCTCATACTTTCCTGTACAATGGAAAACCTCAGTTATTATCTTAATTCCTAAACCAAATAAACCCCCTGACATACCAACTTCGTACCGTCCTATCAGTCTTCTCCCTTTATTTGCCAAACTAACTGAAAAATTAATCTTAAAGCGTATATCTCGACTAATTAATATCTATCAAATCATCCCAAACTCACAATTTGGATTCAGGAATAAACATTCAACAATCCATCAAATTAACCGATTAGTTGACTCAATATCGTATTCCTTGGAAACGAAAAAATATTGCTCTGCTGTTTCATTAGATGTTGCCCAGGCATTCGATCGGGTTTGGCACCCGGGCCTTCTTTATAAATTGAAAACAATTCTTCCCGCACCTTATTTTCTCTTCTTCCAATCATATCTCAATAGCCGTTTCTTTGTGACAAAAGTAGGCTCTGAGGTATCTTCAATTGCCCCTATACTAGCTGGTGTTCCTCAAGGTGCTGTCTCATCTCCCTTCCTATATAACTTATTCACAGCTGACCAACCAACTTCCCCGTATACTTCAGTAGCCGAATTCGCGGATGACAAAATTATATACACTTCTCAAAATGATCGTGACACTGCCAATCTGCAATTACAAAACCACCTAAACAGCCTATCTTCCTGGTATACTAAATGGAAAGTTAAAATTAACAAAGATAAATCATCACATATTACTTTTTCCTTAAGACCGGGTGAAATACCTTCTGTTAATCTAAACAATCAAACAATACCAACAGTCTCCAACATCCGTTACCTAGGTCTAACCCTAGACAAGCGACTCACCTGGACAGAACATATTAAAATCAAACGTAATACTCTTAAACTCAGAAGGAAATCACTACACTATTTGATAGGTAATCACTCCAAACTCAACCTCAATTCCAAACTGCTTATTTATAAACAACTTCTCATGCCGATATGGACTTATGGCGTACAACTGTGGGGTGCGGCTAAATTATCAAATTTAAACATGATACAAAGATTTCAATCGATCACCTTACGCATGATAATTAGGGCCCCCTTTTACGTATCCAACCACACACTCCACACAGACCTAAACATTACAACTGTCTCAGAAATGGCATCAACTATACACAAACGTTATAGGTTACGACTAGAAAACCACCCCAACCCGCTAATCTCAGCACTTAACTCACAAACAATACCTGGGAATCCCCAAAGAAGGCTTAAGAGAAGATGGTGCCGTGACCTAAACTTTTAATCTCAAAAACTTAAAAATATAAAAAAAAAAAAAAAAAAAAAAAAAAATATATACATATGTATATATAATATACATATATATCTAACATAAATAAATCAATGAAACGTGTAGCCGCTGGGTTACTTCTTTTATCAAGCAAATCATGTCTTCTTATTATTACCCAAAACATACGTATAGAAAAGAAGATGCTCCATCGAAATATATATATATTTTTTTTTATTTTTTTTATTTTTCATTATTGATCGAAAAGAAAGAATATACAAAATTATTATTCGAGATAACATTTTCGATTATCTATCTTCTTTAAGCATAGCTAGTGTTGGAGATAGAGAGTTATTAATTACATAATATAATGAATCATTAATAAAAAATAAATTAAATTAAGATTCAAAGTAAAATTTGAAATACATATAAAACTAAATAAACAGTGGTAATGTATATATAATATATTGTGTATGTATGTGCCTTAGTGCGAGGAAATAAAAAATAAATGTAACTCATACCTTTCCGTAATAATAAAATGAACGGGTAACATTGTGTTTATCGTTTTTTTTTTAAACGCAATGCGTGCGCGTGTTACGGTTTTGGCTCACGTCAAAAGCTTTCGCGGAAGTATTTAGCGAATAAAGTCGACAAAACCGGAAAAGGGATGCCGACGCGGGCACGGCAAATCGTGTTAAAGGCGTAAGGGGCCTAATGCATGTGATTCTGCGTAGACGTGAAAACTTCGTAAGCGTCCTCGTGGTAATGCATTCGACGCGTGGTGTGGGTTATGTATCTGTGTGTGTGTGAGTTCACTGTTCATAGGTGTATACTATATATGTATAATGTAATATGTTCATGCGCTCGTGAGTGTATGTGTGTGTGTGTGTGTGTGTGTGTGTGTGTGTGTGTGTGTGTGTGTGTTTGTGTAGGTACTCTCGCTTAAATTATCAACACGCCCTTTCTCTTTCGGATATTTGCGTGAGGTGACATTGCCGTTATCGTGCGTAAATTATAAACGCGTGTTCAAATATTTTCAAAATACGGTCGAAAGAGTATAATCTACGATGGAAGATGCGTGATACGCTCGCACTGCATGTTTTATGTCGTATGCGTATTACAGTTGTAGTCACTTGATAATTCGAAATTCAGGGGACCGAGTAATAATAATTCAATTTATAGAGATGTTTGGTTTACTGAGTGTTCGAATAATCGAGGGGGGAAAAATTCGAATTCAAGAAAAGTGAAAAATTAATGTAGGTATGTATATTTATCAATTGACATTTATTTATTTATTTATAACATAAATTACAAATATTAATTAATTAATATTTATTTATTATTTTACATATTACATTTATTTATTAATTGATATTTACTAATTTATTACATATTACGTTATGTTACATACTCGTATTGAAGAAACCCGTTATTTTTTTTGAGTGTTAAATTGTTAGCCACAATCTGATCCATAGCGTTATCATATCACGTTAAATATGTACATACATTTTACATTATAAATTTATCATGTTTAAGAAAATTCGAATTATAGAGGTACTGGCAAAAAAAAATCGAATTGTAGAGTGTATACATCGACAAATATTTCTTTTTATCGAGGGGACCTATATACATGTATTTTCTTCTAATTACAGAGGTTTTCTCAAGGGACCAAGCGTTTAGTTCGATTTATGGAGTTTTTTGAATTATGGAGGTTCAAATAATCGAGTGACTACTGTATAATAATATAATGTTTTACGTTCGCGTTATTTGATGATTTCTATTCACATAGGTTGGTTCGTTTTAACTTATAGGCAATATCGTTGATAATATTATTATAGCCCGTAGACAGGGTATCCCACGGAGATTTATACAACGTGATTTAATCCCACTGATAATGTATGTGATATTCGAATATGATTTCATGTATGCTGTATGGTTACAATATAAATCACTGATAGAACAGCAATATTAGTAACTATGTACTTACGTAATTTTTTAATTATTTAATTTTCTTAAATGGCAACCATCATATTTTATAATATAATGTTATACAAGTGAATTCTCTCTTGGGAATCTTGATATTTAAATTTCACTGATTGATCAACTGTTTACTATAAGTTTATGAAGTTTATAGTAGTGAAGTGTAACAGTATATTTTTTCAGGGTATCCCTACTTTGCATTTCCGCTACTCTAAATTTTAAATTCTTATATTTTTCAAATTGTGGTCTAAACATAAAAAACAAATATCAAGTTAAAAAAAAACATTTTGCATTATTTCGTCGTTAATAGTTTTTTCTATTTAAGAAAACTAAAAAACTTTAAAAAAATTATGTTCTTAGATAAAAAAATAGTTCACGTTATTTTTTTTTCAAACATTGTAGTACAGTAGTACGAGAGTTTTTTAAGAAAAGGAAATCGTCAAAAACATTAAATACAACTGATGTTTATGCGTTTGTCATAAAAATCTGTTATACCCTGTATGTTTAGAGCTTGTGTTCGCATTTTTAGAAGTACAATAGGTATGGCCTTATACATTAATATAGTGTTTTTGAACCAAATGCGTGTAATATTGGTTTTGGAGTAGGTAGTGTATTTAAAATTTAAATCTACGTTTATAATCAAGTTTTTAACATTTTAACAATACAAAAATGACTAAAATCAAAAACACTGCTTCGTCCCATTCTTGATTCGGTTATTGATCGAAAATGTTTTATTTGACTTTCACGAATACCTACGATAAACAATACCAGACCATATTATTACGTAGGTACACAGTGTGTACCTATAACTACACACTATAAAATATTTCGTCGGTTGTTGTAACATTATAATACTTACATAATTAATGTCTCCTATATTCTATAATAAATGTGAATGAAACTGAAGCCAAAGTCTTACTTTATCTTAACTCGTATAAATATTGTGTTGCTAATTTGATTATATATACACACGATGTTTGTAATACAATAAAACAACGTTCGTAAATTAAATAAAAAAAAATAATAATAATAATAATAATAATAATAAAATGAATAAAAATATATAGCCTTTGTGTTAAAAAAAAAAAAACCCATAAATATTTATGTTGAAAAATAATACAATTGTAAAAAGTCTGTACGACGGCGCTGACACAATGCCGTAGAGAGAATAACAATAAATTTTTATTTTGTTTATACAAATTAATTAAATTCAGAGATGAGTTTCTTTTGCGAGCACGTCGGCGCACACATACCGTGGATACATATTATATAATTATCATAGAAATATTATACAGCACCTTTATTTATTTATTATTCCGCTTTGCTTACCGTGTCCGAACGTAAAAGACATTTGTCGAACTCGCCATAAATAGTGTTTAATTTGTTCGTAAGCAGATTTTCAAATACGCAGCGACGGGATTGATGGACACGTATATTTTGTTTGAGTGGGTGAATTAAAATGTTTTTTGTCACGCCGATACAAGGACTTTGAACACACGATAGTATGTGATATCTCTAATTATTAGTATCGTTATTATTTCTAGATAAACGTTGGACACTATTCCAGTGTTTACAATTACACATTATCGCAGTTATACAGTGCTGATGCTTGATTGATATTGTATTCTGATATATAGGTCTACATTACACAGCACAACTATCTGTTTGTCTGTTATCTTAATAACCTCGTCACTAGAAAATTGCATAGACCAGTTAACTCCATATAGAAATTAACGGAAAAACTGATCACAAAAAAAAAAAAAAAACATTCCGAATTGAAATCGTGACATTAATATTTGTATAACATGGCGATTCCAAGATGCAAATGGCGTTAGGTTTATGTTTATTTACTTAAATTTAATTAAAACACGCTTGGACCAAGTATCGTATAATGTTTTTGCAAGTAGATTAAATTATTTTAAACGTTCAAGGAAGAAAGCCATGTACATTGTACATATACATTATGAAATAGCAATTGGTTTAATTTAATAAGTTTAACATTTTAATTCCATCTAAAAGACGTATAAAATTATTTCTCGCATATTATTATTATTATTATTATTTTTTTTTTAACGAAACTCGGAAAATTTTGAATAATTGGGTTTTATTGTTAGAGGAATATTTTTTTAGATGAAATAACACAATGAATAAAGAATTTGTGAAAATATGTAACTCGTAATTGGGTATTTATACTAGTTGGTACAACAAACATTTCGGAGGCAGATGATTCTTCATGACAAATTATTTAATATTTATGTCAGCGATATCACTAATCTTGATGTAAGTGGGCTCATAGTAATATATTATGCGAATGAAAAGCCGTTGTTGTGCGTGCCAGATGATAGACAAAATACAAAGAAGTTCATGATGTGTTGGTGTAATCCAAATAATTATTTGTCTGTTTATAATGTTTATGTGAAATAGATATTACTCTTTTCTTTACATTGAATTTGGACTTTCGTTATTCTTTGAAAAAAAAGTTCCTTGGTGGTTTTATTTTAAAACTATTTTATTAAGGACCTAAGCTATATTTCATTGACTCCGATAAAAGTTGAAATTTTGAAATTGTTCTTACTTAAAAATTACAATTATTAGTTTCGTTCAATTATTATTGGTTATAACTGTATTAATCGTTTGATTTTGGGTATGTTGTCAACATTCTGATTTAAAAACTATAGTGCAAATATTATTTAATTTGTTGTTTTGAATTATTGATTTAATAAATAGAATTATTTTATGTTTTATGTATATGGAGATACTATGCAAATATCATTAATAATGTTCACGTATACGAAACAGTTGAGTAAATTCAAATAAAATAGTTGTCTATTGTAGGTATTTAAACCTATCTGTTATTTTAGGTACTCAATACACCTATTTATGATTTATGCTAGCATTGATCAATTGATTTGATGGATATGATTTAAACGTTTGTAATTTAAAAATTACGTAAAACACGTAAGAATGAGAACGATTTTTGGTTTTGCGCACAGAATAATAGAGCCATATGTTTAATGTGCGTGTTGTATAGAACGTATTAGAAATAAATAATATATCACTATGATTAATAATGAAAGTTCTATTTTATAGGTATGAGACAGAGAAAATAATTAATACTTGAACGCGATTTCTGTCACAAGAGACTAAAATACGCACAGTATGTAAGTATACTAACCAAATTTTCACTTATAAAAATGATATGGTTTTTAATAATTAATTAAGTTTATATAACAATAAATGAAGGCACTTTTAATTAATAATTATTTGACATTAAAAATACTAAACATTTAAGGAAATGATAAACTAATATGTAATTTTATGAAAAAAATTAAAAATTCGGGAAGATTCTTGTATGATATTATAATGGAAGTGAGAAGTTTGTCCATCGTCCCTCCAGTTCTCGGACAAGATAATGGTTAAAGGAGTTTTAATTAAAATGAAACTGTTACTCGTTTCTTTAGTTAGACGATTTTGGGAAATGTTTTTGTGTACCTATACCTATAGCTTATATATTTTACTATCTTTAATCTCATTGTCGGTAGGTTTTCTTCATCAAGACCTAATAACACGGTATATATATTTTTTATTATCATATAATTTTTTTTTTTGTTGCTTAAAGATTCAAAACATGTTTTTCCATCTAGATCCCAAGTTTCTTAATGCTTTAAGAAATTGAACATACTAATTGATAACCAGTGAAAATCCTATACGAATTCAATAAAATATTTTCTTTGACTATTCAATTTTTAGATCCCAAAGTGGGTTTCATGTTCAGATTTTATAAATGAAATAATGCGAAAAACATTTTTTCTTTTCATTCGAACATGGCTACACTGATTTAAATTATTTATTTATAGTATACAAATAAATCAACACTCAAAATTGAAATTCAATCACAATTTTACACGAGTTCTTAGAATTGGTGGTGATATTGAATTATTTACTGGGAAATGGTCTCTGTCCTGTGTCGTTCAGTTAAAATTACGTGATTAATATGAGTTTAAAAATTTAAACCATTTAACTGTAAACACGTCAGTTATTTGCATCACACAGGGAATGTATATTATATTAGCATATTAATTAAGTTCTGGTTACTATTTTTAATTATTTGATCCGACTGTTTTTTTATTTTTTATGACATTCTGTATAATTATTATTATGGTACAAATAATATTATTTGTTATAATTTTTAACGGTTTAGTATTTATTGTAAGTTTTGTTTGAACATTTTTTTCTTGAAACATTTTGTAATTATTATCGCGTTGTATATGTATATATATATATATATATATATATATATTATGTAGGGTCACAAAGATACTGTAATAAATAATTGTCTACACAGCATCCCACCAACGTTTCGTTTTTTTCTTTTTTTTTTGTACTGTGCAATGTGACATATTTGTGGAGTTTAAAAATCTCTATGTGCAATTTTGAATTTAGTTTTCTATGGTGAAAAAAAATTGAATTACATTAATTTCATTCGGAAGTCTTAACAAATGGTTCCAGAAGTTTCAATTAAAATGACTAATGGAAATATATAAGAAATTTACCGGTTATATAGGTACTCGCGTCATAATAGTGATCACATAATTTATAACAATCAAATCGAACCAAATGTCAGAGGGACGGCGTGAGAAGTACGCTCTTCTAAGAATATCGTATCACGAAGCTGCAGTACATGATGGTGAAGTTGGTTTGTATGTGCATTACACATTACATCATTATCGTTGTTGTTATTGACGTCAACAGTTGTTTACGGCATAAACTGTAGGTATAAAAAAAAAAAAAAAAAAAAAATGTATATTTGCCGCCGAGTCTAGCGAAAGAAAAAAAAAGCAAATCGATTTAGCCCAGTTGGGAAAAATTCCCGGAAAAAAACAACCCCGCGGACTGCCGCGCCGCTCAACAATTTTCAGCGCGAATACTACGCAAATCGATTTAACGTATTGGAGCGGGAGGAAAATATATATATTGCGTTCGCTCCCGTGACTATCGTCGCAGAAAAATACAATCAATCGTTCCAATCGGCGTGTACGAAAATAACGCGAAAAATAACGCGGAATCGGCTTGTAAACGAGTGTCGGACCGTGCAAATTCGCCAGACGTTTGTCACTCCGCGCGGAGGCGCTCGCTCTACAATGTATTATATCCGGCATAGAGTGTTTAATTTAAAACAGCGAATTTCATTTGCGGAAAAACAGATATTTTCCAAAAAAACACTCGTCATATTATCTTGTAATGAACCCCTCGCAATCGGTGCTCGAGGAACGCGATATTATCGACGCATGCAGGGTTCGATGACAGACTTCGACTCTCTCGGTACGAGTGTTTGTTAAATAAGAAGTGAAGACGCGTGAGATAAAGCTTGGCATTGTGTCCGCGATGTATATCGAGTTCTAGGGAAATAAGAAAACCGCTGAAATATTGCGTCGTTTTTTTTTTTTTTGTGATGTAACCCAATTTTTTCATAACTCTATGTTGTAACGAAATTCAGCACACTTCGTACATTACCCCTATTCAATAAATCGTGAAGTGATATTATGTACACAGGACATCGTTCAAATGTAGTTTTTTGAAAATTGACGTTACAGGCCCTCGAGTACTAGGCTACCATTATTAAATGTCGAAAATTAACACTTTTGATTTAATTTCATAGGACATTATTTTTTGTTTTAGTTTCATGTGAGGACAACAACACAGATTTCTGATTTTCAATTTTAAAATCGTTACATAAAATACTGTGGATAAAATGTTTTGTAATCATCAAGTATTTTTAGTGAGTGTTTTTGAATTTTTTTTCTTACAAAATAAATATTTATAACAATCATACCGCAGCTAAGAGCTTACGATTGATTGTGGCAAAATATTACCAATTACGATTGTTATCTCATCGTACGACATTTTCTCGTGATCATGTTGGACGCATAAACGTAACACTTTTGTAACAAAACAATTGTGCAAAACATTGATGTAATAATTATTAATATTTGATAATTAATTATTTGTGGGACGGAAAAATGTTTACGCGAGTAAATTTGGCGTAAATGGGCTATGGGTACAAATTGACCTTTTTTTTGTTCTGGTGCAAACGGGCTGTACCAAATTTAATTTTTTTTTTATACGAGCGCAAACGGGCAATGTCCATTGAAATATAAAAATATTATGTATAAAATAATATTCAATTGACTTAATTAGTAAGTTGTCGAGCATCGGCGACAGCACCACCGTCGGAAGTCGAAATGAAATCGAAAATATAGATTCTGAGTAAGGTCATAGGAGCGAAGTCGTACTCTCGGGACAATCGTTGGCATTCTTATTGTTCGTATGTGGACGGCGGGTTGGTCAGTCATGGTGGCGTGTCGGGTGAAAGAAATGAGCCTAACCTAACCAATGAGAAGCTCTCGAAATTTTATATATCGGTGATATAATACGTGCACACAACGGAAAATCAATTAATTAAATAATAAGTGTTTGAATAACTAAACTGCAGTCTGTTAGAAATTAACAGTTAGTTTTTACTTAACTCGAATCATACTATTTTTTCATTAGTTTACCACAACGAGTTAAAACTATAGGTCGACTTGCTGAGCCTCGTAAATAAGTGTCCGTTTAAACAGTCGGTGTACCCTTTAAACATTTCCTAGTTTCGATGCTGCCACGAAATGTTAAAAAAGGACACGCTTTACACCATGGCGTATTCTTTGCTCCACGGAAGAGATAATGGCGATGACCGAAGAGTGTGATGAATTTTAAAGAAACTATATGGATTATTTATTTAGTCAGACGATTCCGAGTAACGCTTCAGTATGAAAAGTATTCCGTTTAATTATTATTGCACAGTTTTTAGTCTGATTGTTGATCCGGTTTTTATTTATCGAACCTGTTGAACGTTTTATCGTTTGACAGAGGAGACATTTTTTTTCTCATCGTATTACATTTTCAGAACTTTTCGTCAAATATCAAAAACGGTATCGCAGAGAGACAAACTTTTTGAAAAACTAGGCGTTTTTGATGTTCTATTTTCAGCCCCGAATCCTTTAAATCTTTTGAAAATTTCTCGAAGCTTTCGCTTAATTAGTATCGCTTACCAAGTGGGGTGGTTTTCGCTCACGCCTGGAAAAACTATCGAGAGAAGAGAAATACCGAACCCTCAGAGCGCCTCGTCTACGGCAGATTTCCGGTCCGTACGGAACGACCGGACGAAACTTTCGGACAAAGTCGAGCGCGCCGAAAACCGTCGACGGGGTGGAAACATGAAATAAACGCCGTTCTAAAACGGACAGATCCTTCGCGTCCGACCTCCGAGGCCTGGCGTTTTTATTTCGTACCCGAAACGTTTCGTATCGCTCGCGGACGCGCCCGCATAACGTTCGGTCGTTTGTCCGCGAGCGCCGCCGCGCCGTTGTCGGGCCGACGACCGGGCGGCGCGACGCGACGGACTACCCGGCCCTTCGGCCGCGCGGTGCAGGCGGCGTCCGAATTAATAACAGTATCCCGTCGTCGTCGTCGTCGCCGCCGCCGCCGCCATCGCGCTAATTGGACGACGACTCCGGTGTCTCGCGAGGGCCGCGGAAGGATACCTCGACGGTCATTACTCACGCCCGCGTGTTTTACGGCCGGCGAGTCACGGTCAGCGAACCCCTCCCCCTCCCCCCGCGTATTGTCGTCGTCGTTATTAATGTAACTATTATTATTATTATTTATTACTGTTATTACTGTTATTATTATTATTATTATTATTATCATTAACGACGACGTTGACGATAAGAAATTCGCGGCGGCGGCCGAATTAACGATCGGGCCGAGTGGTCACACGGTGACGAGGACGGATCACGACTGCCCGCGGTCCGTATAGAAAATAGGTTTTTTTTTCACTTTACGCACGTGCGTTCGGCGGTCGTTTCGATCTAGCGACGGCTAGGATTATACGATCGCAGTGCAGTGGTCTGATTATGGTCAGCATTTTTCTCAAAGGCCCAATGTTTACTCACCCTTCACCAAAATATAAAACAAATCTGATTATGAGTAATGAATAATTACAATTCTGATTTATTCAAATTTGAGTTTTTCTAAAAAAATCACGAGTTTTTTTCTATTATAGTAACAAACGTACAAAAGTTTTTAAGATTATAAATTTTAATAAAGAAATTAGATACCGATTTCATCTTATATAATATGTACACTGTGCACCAATTATTTATACTAGTGTATACATTAGTATACAACATTCATCGATTTACGTATCAAATCCAATGTCAAAACTAATACGATTTAAAAAATATTCTACGCTCAGTGATTTTTCTGTTATGATTAACCGGAAATTAATCGATTATTTTGTACGAGTCCAAAGACTTTGTCATATTCTTTTCTTTGAATCGATTACTTGAGTCTTGGGTACTGAAGTGATGCGATGAGATGGCCGGTGGGGTGGTCAGTAGAATATTTTAAATGGCATGCCTACCATTTGGCTACGTACCTGGGTCGATTTCAAAGTCTCGCCCGGCAATCGAGTTTGAAAAAATAAAAACCTTTTGCCGTGGATAGTAATGATCGTATGAAGGTCGTCTGAAAGAATATAAAGTCAACGAGCAACGTTTTTTATCAACAGAAGCCAATAAAGTTATGTGAAAACGTACGTGTAAAGGCCTTGACAAAAAGGCATACACACTTTGATTTATTCACATGAAAAAATAAACAAAAAATAAATACAATTATTTTTTGGTAAATTTCAACTGTTATTTAAAAAAAAAAAAAAAATGATACAATACGTCCCGTGTCGGTGTATTAATATATTGCCTGCATCCAAGCACATTTTTAAAGTAAAGGTCTCCGGTTCCACTCTCCTTCCCTCGAATGTCACCCCCTGAAAGAAGACCCGCCGCGAATTGTTTTTCGTCCTTTTCACTCGACCCCACGATGACAAAACCACAGAATGTAATAAATTTCATAATATGCTCAGTGGCAAAACGTTGTTGGATATTTTATTTTATTTTGTTTTTTCGTCGGACACTTCTAACGTTCGTATTACGTTTGTACACGAAAAACCAAACAGAGTCCGTGTTGTTTTGTAATCCTACTCAGGAACGAGTGCTTTACGCAGACTGAAAAGAATAATTTCAATTCTATAACTACTCGACTATATACCATAGCCAACGATTATGCGGTTATAAATACCTAAAGTGCCGAACCTACTGTATGTACATGCATCGTAACGTGTGGTCCACAGTCAGAGAACTATGTATTTTGTTCAGTGCGCCATATCATCAAAACACGACTAAACACAAATCATAATTTTAAAATTTTATCACTCAGATAATTATAATTTATGCACGAATCGAGATTGTGCGCCTCGCTCTGTTCGATAAATACATGTTATGAAACTAATAAATAACACGATATTTCTTACACGTATATACATGTATTATGATGTTCATAGAGGACATAGATCAAATAAATCACAAGAGTCATTTATGATAATTCGTTATAATATACGAAATAACCTCAAATACATTACATTGTCAGAAGGCGTTGTCTTTATTTTACCGAACATATCGAATTCACGGATTCATCATTAACTTAGAACACCTTACCGAAAGTCAAACAAACACGAAAACTTTAAAATTTAGTTTTCATATTTATGGTGGAAAAATTTCGAATATTTAGAAAGTTTTTGAAACCGAATTTTTATTATAAAAATTAGAATTCTGGAATATATTATCATAGGTACACGTTTTGCGCGACGGTATGCTTACTCCACTGCTTTCGGTTATTTATCGTGCGTCGGCGTGTACGCTGCAGGAGCGCGTAACCGCAGCTGTACGCGTCGTACACCCGTCCAATTAAAATCTTAATCGATTATTCGCGAAAAAAGTTTTGGGGAAATATAAATTCAGAAAGTTAAATTAAGTTTGTATGGAATGGATCGTATAAACGACACGACACGCCGTCTCATAATCTAATAGGGAAAATCCGTAAGTAGTATTTGCGAGGCGATATAAAAGAGTTTTTTATAAGACGAAAAAAAAACACATTTAATTATAAGGTATCACGTAGTATTGTCACGAATTTTTTCATTTTTTGTTGTTGTTGTTGTTTTTTCTCATGAACTTATATGCGACCGAACGAAACATTTCGTATAGACGATGTTCCCGAGTGACCAGAGTGCGATAACATGACGAATACAAATTTGTCCGTAAATAATCAACGCGCTCACTTCTTGCGTCACAAAAGTCGTATTATCATACGTAGCATACGATATTGAACTAGTTTAGAACGTTATTGAAACGGTTTTCGATCGACACTATTAACTGTTAACACGTCCACGGATCCGGTCTCGACCGGTTGTTATTGATCGGTTGACTAATTCACGGGCTCGCGTCGATACCCAGTTTGATATCGCTGTACAATGCGCGCAGACGCGCACAGGCGTATAAGAACAAAACGAAAATAAAGCACCACTGTTGCCGGCGGAAAAAAAAAAACAGGAAAACTTGTTAATCCCGCGAGCGGCGTCGGAAAGACTTAAGCGAGACGTTCGTCGAGAATCAAAGTCGCGTAGTTAAGTAGGTATAGGTTTAGCTCTTTGTACGCCAAAGCCGTATTTATCGGCGGCCCCGCTCGTCTCGTTTCATCCCCTTGCCTCTGCCCACCTGTACCACCATGGATCGAAAATCGTTCGTATCTATGTTTACGAGTGTGTGTGTGTGTGTTTATATATATTTATAAATTGCCGAGCACGAGATTTCTACGTTTGCTCCAGCAGAAGTTCCGCATTTCCGTGAGTGTAAATCCGACGTCAATAAAACTTCCAACCGTCGTTTCCGTCAGTTTTTCACGAGGGCAATCGCGCCCCCTCTTCGCCAGGCCTCTACTCTCCCTCTCCGGCAACTCTGCCGCCCGAGCAGTCGTAATTCGTCGCTTATCATTGAACTGTATCAGGAATCCGTGTGTAATACTCGGCTCCGACCACGGGTTGGGCGAACGATGGTTAGACACCGAAATCGCCTGCCGTTTCCCATCACCCACGTCACTAAAGTAAAATATGTACTCGATAAGACAATAATAAAATCGACAGACGCTCGTCTCGTCGTTGTCTTGACTCTTTAGTCGTCCATTCATACCGGATGACGTAGTTGGGTAAATCTCATACAAAGTGGTCCTTATCTATTTTGTAGTATTCACGAAATATATGTTATACATAATAATGTTATACAACACTGTGTGCAATAATTTTATGGAAAAAAAGCAATTTCAAACTATTTTTTATTTATTTGTTATTTAAAGTTTTTTTTTTAGTTTTCTGGTAGAATAATGATGGTCATTGTTTATGGCGTGATATCCGATTTTTCGAAAGTCTCGATTTTTAAATTTGAATTATTTGACCAATGATTTCAGAATTATTAGTATCGGAATAGAGGCCGTACGTGTTTGCGGGGTATTATGACACACGGGCTTTTTCTATTTACAACTCTAAACTTTATAGGCTTATATCTCTTAAACTGTTGTTAGTTCAATAATGAAATTTTTACCATCAAAATGTCCAAGAATAAAAAGTTTTATATTTGTATTTTTAAAATATTATATGAGGTGGTAAATAGTGGTTTGCGTTTAAAAAAACTAAACAAATCTTAGAACCAGGTAGATAAATAATTAAACAATTTTTTTTTTATCAATATACGACTGTAGTAAAAGTTGAAAATAATAAATAGAACAATAGTTATTGCATCTATAAAATATATCTGAAACACACTAAATACTATTTGCATTTAGTTGAGCCGGTCGAACGATAAAGCCGGATTTCGTGTTGTTATGTGCATAGTGCATGGTTTGTCGTTGATTCGTTGACATAATATATACACACACAAACGAAATTGCGTATAAATAAATAAATAAATATATAAATGTCAAACTTGGATTTATTAAGTGCGTTTCGTTAGCGTGGAAGTTCTGATCATATTGCGCTACTCACGGCATTTTGGTATCGACATTTTTTTTTTCTACTCTTGTTGATTCCCCGTATGTAATCGTCTCCGTTTTTCTCATGTATAACTCAATAATATCGTTACACAAATTAACGCGTAAAACGTTTGATTTTTCAAATGGAATAATTCGGCCATTGGATTTTTACTAGACATATCCATTTGGATAATGTTGTTTCAACATTTATTTTTTTGCTTGTAAACATTTCACGGAAATGGGCAGCGGAGACTTATGAAAATAAATCTCCATTTCACAGAATAAAACGGCTATAGAAAATAATTGCAATCCAAAAAAAAAAAAAAAATAATAAATCAATAAATAAATTTAAAAAATAAATAAATAAATAAAAAAGATTCAAAAGCAAAAATACCGTTTTGCTGATGAACAAATCGAAAAGGTAATTAATCAACGTTTCATGTAACAATCGTATCAGATTCGTGATTGGAAAATAAGTTATTTCGAACAACGTATTAAAGAGTGTGCGCCAATTAATCTTACGTGAGTTACGATGATTCTTTTTCGAAATTATGAACCAAAGAAAGTAGGCAAGTGACCAAATCGAAACTTCTTCCGAAATAAAATAAAACAGGTTGGTGGGGATCTAATCCGCCATTTAAGTGACAATCTCAAAAGCAGCGTTCGTTGTAAAAGCAAAATATTTTGCAAGAACAAATATGACGCGGAACTGAATGGTGTGATTAGAATGTAAAAAATAATAATGAAATAAGAAAAGTCAATGAGATCAGTGTTAGTTGTTAAAAACACCCCAGGAAAATCGTTAAATTTATATTAAATCAGCCAGTAACAGTGTTGTAACACGCGTTAAATTAAACGTTTTTTCAATCATTCGCAATAATTAATGCACTATCTTTTATCATCATGACTTTAAAACGTTCAACGGGTACGTACTTATGTAATAGGTACTGGTTAACTCGGAAGCAAAATGTTTTATTGTTAAACGTTTGAAATCATAAGCGTTAAGCAGCCAACAAAGCTTTGGGTTAAGCTAATATATATTTTTTCCGTACGTGGACAATGGTTTAAGCTTAATCACATTATACTGTTAAAATATATCGTTTGTCTTTGCACAATAATTTATGTCTGTACATACCGTATAATATCGTATGATAAATGTAACAAAAACACGTATAATCATTGTGCGTTTGGTTAAATTTAACCGTGTTTTTTTCCATATTATATTTTTTCAGAAAGTAACATTCGTCTCGATATTCAATGATTATGCAATCGAAATGTGTTCAGCGCAGAAAATTATACCGAAATATACTCATATTATAACAGTTTTGTCGAGTGTCACTGTTGGGTAACTACTCGCCTCATGCATTCAAGCTTAATATGTTACTCTCTTATACGCCCATATGCTTATTGTAAATATTATTTTACAGATTGTATATATTTATGACTAATTAATGTTAAAAAAAAAAAATAATAAATAAATAAATAATAGTATATGGATTATATTGATCTGCGTAACAGTTACGCTCGTATTTTTTGTTTGTAATAATTATCTCTACAAAATACGAAAAAAATTAGCAAATTGAACAATTAAAACACGATTATTATTGTTAAGATTTTATCCATATCAAATATCAAAATCGACTCATCAGTTATTACATTGTCACTGGGTATTCATTGTTGAAATCTATCGAGCGAAATGGTTTTTGTGAAAATGAATGTGATGTGACAGTGATTCGTTTTAACTCATTGTTCCATTATCTATAGATTGATGGGGTTTCATAAAAAAAAAAAAAAAAAAAAAAAAACACAAAAAAGTTTCGTTGTACGTTTGCACTCCACTAATGTACTGAAATCGATTTAGAATATTTGTGTTCATCATACTTCATTATTTAGATAATTCGCGTAGAAGACGTGTTTTTTTTTACCCTTGATTAGTCAGTAGGTACACTTTTTACAAAACAACTATTTCAATATTCAGTGTTGGAGTTCACCTGAAATTCTAGTGTTTAGACACTCAATACAAAATTTTTCCTTTTTGTTTTTTTCGATTTAGTTTGATTTTATCTTTAAGCTTTGTAAGTTTTAATTTAATGAGAAGATAATTTTACATTTGTCGTAACTAGAAAACAAAACTCTACGGTGATTTTTGTCGCATGAATAAATCTAAATAAATTAATATTTCCCTATTTTTAATTAAAGTTGAATATCTC
This sequence comes from Therioaphis trifolii, assembly GCA_027580255.1. Lineage (NCBI taxonomy): Eukaryota > Metazoa > Arthropoda > Insecta > Hemiptera > Aphididae > Therioaphis > Therioaphis trifolii. Next base: position 131,681,985 of record CM050404.1, read on the forward strand.
GTCCAGACTCTGGCTCTCAAATATTAAGCAACAATTTTAATAAATAATTATTTTATTTATTTATTTTTTCAATAATCAAATACCTAAATTATTTAACATTTCTATTAGTAGCGTAGGCTCGTGTTTACAACTCTAATTATCTGCAGAGATATTTATTTTAAAGACTCATCACAAAAATCATTTTGATTATTTTAATAATCATATTGTTGACGAATGAATAACTATGGAAACGAACGCATTTAAGTTTAGGTCCGAATTTGGCGGTAAAAATATTTTACAACTACAAGCGATCTAAATCTAATCAATGTTTTCTAAATGTAATTTTGAAGTTCACGAATCCTTCCCCTTTGCGCTCAAGCAGCTGTCGGATCGAAAAGGGCGCTTATATGATTTAATCTGACAGTCTCCCGCCTTTCGTCCCCCTCTTCTTTGTATATCGCGCCAAAGGCCAACAAAAAGGTGCTCGCCAGAACGAGACGGCATAAAGAGACGAGGAATAAAAATAAAAAAAGTAAAAAGCTGGCGTTTCCAATTTTGTTTGCCGTTTTGAATAATTCATAAGCGGTTTTTTTTTCTGTAATCAATTGTTACCGGTCTGCATGTTAATGAAATTCAAGTAATTCCGCTTTTTTTCGGATGTGTTTTTGGCGTCATTCTGCAAAAATTTGCCAATAAATTACGAGTCGGGGCTCGACGAAACCGCGGTCAGACGCGTCCGGACGTCCGGTCTTTCGTATAAGTTATTGCCCCGTCAGGGGTTTATGCGCCAGGCAGGGAACATTTTTTGCATTTATCTAATTTTCATATGCAAAGATGAAATTTCATATGTGTTTTAGAACAATAATATTCATTTTATACTTTATGATAATATAAAGCCAGAACATTTTGACGTTCTATAAACATTATATGAAGCGATATAAGCTACACGTACATTTTGCACAGACTAAATAATTATTGTACTATAATAATATATTATAATGTTATCATTTCATCATTAATATGCAGGTATAAAAAAAAAAAAACAAAAAACGTAAAAATAAAAAGCTCGTTTACTGGCATTAATAAGATAAGTTTGATTACGTATCAGAGATATTTTTTAATATATCATTTACATAGCCGGATTAGGTACTTTGGGGGCCGTAAGCAAATAATTCAGATGGGCCTAATTAATGACTAAATAAATTTAAGTAACATCAATAAAATATACAAAACATTATTGTTTTCTATTTTATATAGTATTTATCCAAATTTAGTGGGAGTGAATACTACAAATAAGACAACATATTTCATTATTTTATAAATGTTGAATTGAAAACTTTTAATCTAACAAATAAATTTTTAAATTAAAAGTTAAAAAAAATTAATATAGTTTTGGACATATAAGATGTGTGTCCTTTCCCTCGATTTCCGTGTACAGCGATATATGTTGGGCTAAAAATGGGTCAAATTTTGAAAGAAGCTCCAATATTCCAAGATAATTTCCATTATGATTGATTAGAGGGTTTGGTAATACGCTGCAGGATCAGTTAGTCATATATTTTTTTTTTATACCGGACATTTAACGGGCCGAATTTTTTCTAGGGCCGTAAGCAATGCTTATTTTGCTTGTAGGTAAATCCGACCCTGATCATTTAAGTTAAGGTCTCTACAAAAGAGATGTTAGATTCGCTCGTTCATAAGTCAATAGCGTTGGCGTTAAATAATACGCACGAATAAGTTGGTGTGATCGCCAATCAAAATGTACGTTTTAAAAATAATTCGAGATTTATGATTTTCGGTTAGTAAAAACTTTAGTTCAAGCCTTAATTGCTTGTTTCAAATGTCGATAAAAATATAGTAAAGTTCACTTTTTTCGTTCTTATGTTATTATTATTATTATTGTTATTATTTTGGCGACCTAACCGCAAAAAAGAAATTTATATTATTATTTCGAAAGGGAAAATTTACAGTGATTTCATTTACGGTCAGAAAAATAAAACTGACCGCTGTATTTTTTCTTCAATTGAATCTTTAAGTTGATTTATTTGTACGCAATTGTTGACAGAAACTCTTGAACTCTATACATACACTATAAACTATCTGTATCTCCCTCTCTTCTTCTCTCTCTCTCTCTCTCACACACACACGCACACACACACACACACACACACACACACACACACACACACACACATACACACAAACACAATGGATGTATGGTCAAATCGTGAATGAGAAGAATAACCGATATTGCGGTCTAAATTACATACCTATGTGTTAATCGGTTGTGTTTATTCATTATTCCTCTTAAACGGTATCTGTTGTAATGCTGCGGGCTACGAGCGGAAAAAAAAGTGTGAGTGAGAATGTGTGTAATAATAAAAAGAAAACAGGATCGCATGTGTTCGGGAGGCGGTGGAGGCAGCGACGATAACGGCGTAGCGACGGCGAACGAGAGGTGGGAGACGGCGAACGGTGTATGATGTGTATAACATGTTATCAAATCCCACGGCCGCCTCATTGTCCGTCCGGCCGGTTGCCGGTAAATGTTGTTTGTTTTGTTTTGTTCATTTTTTAAAATTCATAAACTCACCCAAAGTGTCGTGCTCTCGATTGACGAGTATTTATGTTGTAGTTACGTTTCACGGAAAAAAAAAAGACAACAATAATTGATACTCACCCCGAGAGGGTGCGACGTGGTGGCACGGTGATGGCGGTGGCGGCTTTATAGTTATATTCGAAATGGGCAGTGGACTGTGCAGGAGTACTGATGGAAAGCCTCGAGCCGCGGGGGTGGACGGTTTGTACAGGCAGATCGTTTTCAATTACGCCAAACAGGTAAAATACGATTTTTACAGATGTAATTATTTAGAAATCAATCTTAAAAAAAAAAAAAATACGAACAATCCTAGTAAACTAGTGCCAAGTATAATAATGTCATGTTAAAATGTTCGAACGGTAAACGGTAATCGATGTGTGTGTGTGTGTGTGTCAGTGCATTTTTTGAGGATTTTTCACTGGGCGACAACAATTTTTTTCGTAAAAGGGACAATATCGAGTATATTATCGTGTAAAAATGATGTGACGTGACGATTCACACACGAAAAACCTGATGGGCTGACTATCGAATATAAAATCATAATTTATATATATTATTTTCAAAAGATATGTATTATACTAATGCAGTATATTATATAACATACGTATAGTTAAAATGTAACTCCTAGGTAATCAAAATTATCCAATTTATTATTCAATATTTTATTTTAATAAATATTTATTTATTTATTTATTTATTGAATAAACATCCGAAGGCTCAAGTACAGTACATAATATTAAGATAACAGTAAAATAACAATGCTTTATAATTTATATCTGCTAGTTATCGAGATACTTACCAGTGTAATCACTTGTTTCGATATTAGTTTAAAGTGGATGGAAAATAAAAATACCCTAATACTTTTGATTGCTATACGCCGCCGCCACTCTGTCTACGGACGTCGTCACATTGCAAAAAAAAATGTTGAATAACTGTCAATACCGTCAATACGTGAACCGTCGCAGTCGTCTCGTGAATCGTTATTGGCGACTGTTTGCAGTACATAATGGAATTTTATGCTTATTTTTATAATTTTTACAACCCAGTTTTTAAAAATACAGTCAACTAAATGACAAAATATTTTCACTGGACGACATTTTTGTCGCCCAGTTTACTAGCTTAAAAATGCACTGGTGTGTGTGTGTGTGTGTGTGTGTGTGTGTGTGTGTGTGTGTGTATCGAATATCGATAAGATCATTATGACTGCTTTACTGCATGCAACGTGCAACGGTTCCAAATTATTATAATTCGTAATTTTTGATTGCTTTATTATTCGTCGATTATAATATTATTAAACTTTTCTACTTGACGATTTGATAATAATTGTGAAAACGTCTTTTGATAGTAGAATCTAATACGAAATTTAGACGAATACAATTTTATTTTCATAAAAGAATATATATTCGAATTTAACATGTTATAAACTTTTACATAAAATATTGTGGAAAAACGTTTTCAACAGAATTGAATTGAATTCGCAAACATACTTTTTGCATTATTTGTGTCAATATTTTACTTGTACTCAAGTATGTTTCTTGACATTTATTTTATTAATAAAATAAATGTCACCATTATAAATGTAACCATTATCAGTGAACGGTATTCACACCGATGAATCGTGTTTTATTTTCAACCGGTGGGATTGTGTTTTTGTACTACGTTTGCACATAGTAAAATTCCGTGTGGTTATTATATTTTTATTTAAAAAAAAAAAAAAAAAAAAAGTAGCATAATTCACAATAATTTTCGAGACGTTAAAATATCTCGTTCGTTATTGTTAGTCAATTAAAAAAATGTTGAATGTCACCGTCGATCTTCAACCGTAACGTTTTTTTACACAACGGTTCGGTTCGGGTTTTATTCAATAATCCTTTTCATGATACTGCGGAGTCCTGCGTATGGGTCCCTTATTTTAACACCACCAATGAGAATAATACGTCTTTTAATTTAAATCAATGTAGGCGAGTTACGAGACAGCCGTACGAACGCATTAGCCGACATTGACGAACGCCAGTGTATGGTATAAACTAATGTGATTGAACCACGATCGGTTATTGCAGACTTTTTTGCACACTCCTAAATTCGACAAAACCGAGGCGATTAGGTAAACAGTATAATAATACTACTCGAGCGAATAAATATTTAATGGCCGTTTTTGCGGGTTGTAGATTTCACTCAGAAGTTACGTAGACCATCTTTTTCTATTTGAGATCGCATATACGTACAGTGCAAAGAAAAACTACGAAATTTCGAGTAAAAGCGGCAGAATGTGCGGTAAACGAGATTTTCACTAAACGGACTGTTGTTAATCAGTCGTCAACTCCGAATGTTTCGGTGCTAGAAACTTGAAGTTTTCATTAATCGACAATAACAAACTTAAAAGGCGGTTTATTTGAGATTTAATACTGTACTCGTCACCGTTAGTTTGTCCCAGGACCGGAGGAACGAAAAACAAACTTCCGCCTCGCCGAATTTTCATTATACTTCAAAAAACGTTATTACTACCTAGGGAAATGAATCCTTAATAATAATATAAGTATTTTGAATACAGCTCTGAAACGCGTATATTATATTGCATTACCTATACGTGTAATGAAGATCAAGGGCATATCATTTTTAATTTATGGATATTCAATAAAAATAGCTTAATTAACGCATACTTAATAATTAAACCATTTATAGTGTTTTCTAATATCTAATATCGTTGTTCTGAGATTCATCGATTTCCTTTTAGATAGGTATAGTTGCGTTTAAGAGTTATTGTTCATATTTAATTAGTGTGCCGATACACTAACATTTATTAGTTATAATTACTAATAATTTAGAAAAAACAGGATTTAAAAATTATAATTCGTAGTAATTATAACTTCACCTTCAAGTTATATCTAAATAATAATATTATACTGTCATGAAAATACGAATTTGCATTAGATATGAACATAGGAAATGAACAAAAAAAATACTAAATTACGTTTCTAATTGTGAATAAAACCAACTCACGGTATACATTTCTACACGATTAACAATTTAATAAAGCTACGACCACAAAAATAAATTAACATGTGAAATACGCTATGGATACACCATGTAATGCGCGATGCGTACCATATGTTCATTTGAATGTGCACCATATCATATACGTGAATTTTCGATTATTATTCCGTCTTAATGTAATAATCATAGTAAAATTATGTCTGGTAAAAATAAGGAAGAAAACAAAAGTAAAAAAAAAAAAAAAAAAATGTCTGAAAAACACCATTATTATATTGTCATTATTATTGAGCCGGTGTGCAGTTCAAATTATTCAAATTGGTTACGCTCGTATAGGATTTGACGAGAACACAAAAAATATTAGTTTTACCGATTTTCGGAGTGATGAATAGTCCGCCGAGAGAACCTTGAGGTTTATTTAGAACATTTCGGCGTGTGGATCCTCAAAAAAAAAAAAAAATAAATAAATAAAAATATACGCCACCTACAGTGCGCCGTACCTCCGTAGACATAAACGTGCAATAACGTATATAACGTTCGTTTTCGAAAACCCCTTAGTGCGATTTTTTTATATTACACATCTGTGCCGAAAATTAATTAATACCCCACGCTTGGATTCGTGCATAATGACTAATGTAACCAAGGTCAAGTGATATTAATGCATTCGCATTACAATATGTAATACATTATCACGTGACATTATGCACAATTATAATATACTGTACCTATATTAGAACGTAGGCATCATGTGTGTGTGTGTGTGTGTGTGTGTGTGTGTGTGTGTGTGTGTGTGTATAATTTAATACCGCGTGTTGTCGAAATAATAAAGCGCCGAACCACCATTTAATTCTATGTGTCATTTTACGTAATACTATTATTATGATGACTTATGGCGTTCGACATGTCAAATATTATACTTTTGTAAAGGCACTGTAATTCATACGCATATAAATACATTTACAACGTGCACGTGTGCGGGCTGAATAATAATGGTCTACATAAAGAATTACATCGCGTATTTATGACAGGGCAGTAAACAGTCGATCAATTAGAGAGAGAGAGAGAGAGAGAGGAGAGAGAAATATTTCGGATGCGAACTGAATTTTTCGTATGATAATTACAAATGCGCGGAAAATATAACATCTACCGCGTTGTTCGGTGATGGTTTTCCGTGATCCAAATGCACTGCCGTGATATTAAAAAATTAATATTTATCTTTTTGTTGACTTTTGCATTATACCCGTCTGGTTTTAAAATAATATTATGCGTTGTTTTCAGTGGACGCGTTCGAACAAGCGACCGAAGAGAGACAAAACGAATACGAAACACAATAAGTAAGTCGGCGAGATATTGTGTTTTATTTAGTGAATTAGTTTAAAGCAAATGTAAGTTTGTTTCACCGAATCATTACGGATCCAAGATTTTTGGTTTTTTTTTCCTGACATTTATATATTATATATTATTATATTATGCTATATAAATAAAATGTATATCAGATGCAAATCGTTATAAAATCCTAGAGGCTAGTGATTTTTTTTCGTTATTCTCGATATTCCAGTCAAAAGTAGAGAGATACTCGATTATGTTGTCTCACGTATCCATACTGCATAGTGATTCGGAACCGATTTTTTTTTTTTTTTTTTGTAACTGATGTCATGGTTGTATACGAATTTTTTCGATGGTTTAAATTATACATTTTTTTAAAATGTTAAATTCGTGTTATTATGAATATTGCTTATAAGTAATTTTGTTCCTTCGGCGGAACTCGGTACAGTTTGACCATCGTTTCAAATCCGAATCGACCAAAATGAAAAACGATTTTCTACGCGAAACGCAATTCTTTAATACCTAGTGGTTTATGGACGTAAGAGTATTTTCAACTCATAAAAAAACCACAATTCAATATTTTCATATTTTATAAATTGAAAGGCACCAAATTCAAAAGTTTTTCTGGAAGTCGGGAATCCAACCAGGGTTTTCCACGTACATCCGGCAGTTAGTTTTTTGATATTTTCATAGAACTTACAGGCAAAAAAAAAAAAAAAAATCCAAAAATGACCTTTTTAAAGTACCGTTTTCAGTGTAACGAATTTGCAATCTTATAATGGGTAATAAGAAACTTTTGAAACACTTTTTCACTCGAACGTGTATGAACGGACATGCTTATAAAAATACACTCGCATAAATACACACGCCCACATCAATGATCATTGTAAACCCAATAATTTTTCGCTTCAATTCACTCAGAATCCAAAATTGAACACGTGCACGTTGTCAAATTTAATAAAAAAAAAATCAATATTTTCGACGTATACAAAAAATAACGTAAATAAAATTATCTGTGGCACAAAAAGTCTATAATAGTTTTAAATTTGACTGAGAGTAAAAATCTGACTTAAATATATATTCACACTTAGCTATAACGACGCAATTATAGCGTGTAGTTTTTTTTTTTTTAATTTTTCAAACGGTATGAGATATTTAATATTATTATGTAAATATCCAAACATCGTAATAATATACAAATACCGTTGTACCAATACTATAAATACTTATATTTTATTCATTTACAATTATTTTTAATGATAATATACCCATTCTTCATGATACATGGTGTTTGAACGCTGAAATTGGTTTGATGATAATACAAATATGTCTATTGCTTACACCATAACTATACAGAGAATACTATTGTGATACAACAAATTATATTTATTTTTAATTATTGTTATAATTCATGGTTAATTAATTTTATTATAAACGTAACTTGTATAAAACTTAAAAAAAAAAAATCATATTAGACACCATAGATGATTAAAAATAAACATAAATAATTTTAATGATGATTCATTTATGACAATTTCATAAAAGTGTGTGTTGAGCTATGAAGCAAAGAACTAAATTTATATTTATGATCAAACTTCTTGGGTAATTTAATGTAATAATCCGTTTCATGAATTCTGCAGAGTCAAGAATAAATATAATATAAACTTTATTTTAATTTATATTTGAAAAAAAAAATTATCACTAAGTGATTCCTTTATTGGACAGTTAGTATACATATGTTTTGTTTCAACTATTAGACAATACATGGTATAGGGCGTGTAACAATTTAATCATTTTCAATTAAACGATTGATTACAGAAATTACGAATTCTCAGTATATTTGTAGACTCTTCTTTACGGTTTTATTTATTTTAATAAATATACATTATTTTATTTACGGTTTTATCAAAATATACTTTAATGAATTATGAAAAAAAAAATTTTTTTTTTTTTAAATATTTCGATGTTTGACCTATATAGTCTTTCCAAAAATGATGTAAGTTTTTTTTATTTTAAAAAGTTATTTTTCCTGAAGAAATAAATGCAATATCACTGAAAACTTGAAAACCAACAGTTTCGCTCGGGCCGACTGTAGACTATAATAATAATATTAGAATAAAATATTCAAAGTACCATAACTTAAAAATGTAGAACTCCGAACGAAGAAGAACGAAATTTAGATTTAATTAAGGAACGTTTAAAGGCATCGTCCCGTTGCGGCGATAATATTCCGTCGTCGTTGCCGAGTTACTCGGGAAAGCGGCACCTATAAATCAGCCTACTCAGAAGTTCGCAGAACTTACGATAAACATCACATAAATGACAAAATTAAATGCATAAAACAACAGCGCGAGACATTAAATCATAATAATACTGTAGTTAATAAACTCCAAACGTTTCCGGCAAACTTCCGCCCGAGGATATTGTTGGACGATCGTTTCGAAAACTTTACGGAGTTACATCCGAGATTAGCTGTTTATTGGGCAATTAAAAAATTACACAATCGCGAAACCATGAACAGTGTAACATTGTGTCAATAGACTTATCTAGTTCATATATCATATCGCATACATAAAATAATATATATATATATATATATATATATTATTTCTCTTTTTATAATTATTATTATTATTATTATCATCCCACTGTGTTTGGTATCAACTAATAAGTGCTCTTACACTACGACACGAGGTTTTCCTCAGTGTAGAGTAATTTCTAGTAATATTTCACATATATGTATGCTACGAATTTATATTTCTTTTACTAAAATAATTAAAATTATTATTATCATTATTATTATATATCATAATATATTAAAAAACGTTATGAAAACTATAGTCAGTCCGCCTGACTGTTCTATCCGGCCGGTTTCTTTCACTTTTTTTTTTAAAATTAAAGGTATTTAGACACAGATATGTCATCAATCATTGAAATTTACTCAATCCCCACCTTACTCAAGTCATACTAAAACGCGATTTTTCCCTGTACATTTCTTATGGGACACATCCACTCAAGCAATTCTAATTCCCATAACTCCTCTTCTAATGAATGGATCTTGATCGTTTCGCTCTCAGAACTCTCAGTGGATCGAGCTCTTTCTTTTGAACTTTTAACTGCTTAAATTCTTTGGGTTTGAGAAAAGTTTACGGGACATATATTTTAATAAACACTCTCTTTATTTCGATATGTCTTTCAATTTTCAATATTATAATTATTTATTGATTTGTTAAAATGTGTTTATGTATTGCTTCGATTGCACCTATACTTTTTATTATATATATAAATTATCTATTGTGAATTTTCGCAACGAGTGTACTAGTTTACATACATATTATATAAATATATATTTATATAAATTGTATGGGGTCCAAATATCTGAATGTTTTCAGTGAGTTGTTATTGTATTAAAATTTAATAGCGTCGCGGTTTCACCGACGCAACAACAAACTCATCGTGCATGTCTGCTTTATGTCTGATCGGTCGATCACTCGTCACGAAATCGTACACGCACGAGTTCCTTGATGTTCCCTAATGCTTAACGGAGAATATTGTATACGTACATAATCGAATTTACAGTATCATATGAATATTAAATCCCGCGATGATGGAAAACTTCCGAATTCACACGATCTAGATTATTATTATTATTATTTTTTAATCTTATATTTTAAAAGTAAAATTACAATGACGTAAACCTCTGCGCTTAATCTTTTGTTTGAGACTTAAATCATAATACGCGCTTGGAGCAAAATGCCTACAACGTACACGACGCGAGGTATTTTTTGATCGTAAAGTAACGATGTAAACACAAATTCACCGTCGAGTCCAGTAGAAACAAAAACGAATAACGCAGAGCATCACATAACCACTCAGGTGTTATTACGCGTAAAAGTAAATTATACGTTGTGCGGTACTATCGTAATGTCTTCGTGTAAAACTATACAATTTTTTTTTCGTGGACAGAGAAGATTATTGACCACGTCAAAGGTTAAAACCGATGAATAATTATTTTAAGTGTTGAACAATAATTTTTTTAAAACTATACATTCGGTATGTTAAAATTTACGGGGAACGGAGTAAAATCTCTCGCCCTGGCCTGGTGTGGCTGGAATATAAACGTTACATAAAATAACATCTACACATTTTAGATTCCGAAACGAAAAAACGTATTGGTTTTACAATGGTGTGTGTGTGTGTGTTTTTATTTATGTTCACGTTTTTGAATAGAAATAATGGTCCGAAAGTTTTACCAAAAACTTTATAGATTAGAAAGTTCATCAAGTTGAAACTTTAGAGAAGCGATTTGCTTTATTCTCAATAATTTCTCCAAGCGTGAGGAAAAACGTTCGTGAAATTAAGTGAAATCGGTAAAATTTATTTCTGATGAGAATTCCATGAAATCTATTATAATTTGAAGTACTCGAAACTCCAAATATTTATCAAGTATCGATAATTTATATTTTTACAGTCTTGATAAAATATTGTTTTTGAATAAAATATAGAATTTGAAAAATATTGGAAAGATTTCGCTTTAAGGAAGTTTTTACTAAACACAATTTTTAATTCCTGAGATAAAATTTTAAAAATGTAACGTCATATGCTTTACTGACAGCGATAAAATTTCAAAATTTTTTTGTTGAATTGTTTTTTTTTGTTGGTAAGTATTTTAACGAAACTCATAATTTCAAGTAAAATGGCTATTTTTCAATCGAAACCTTATACAATTTAGAATTTTTAGCCCAGTAGAAGTTTTTTTACACCAAAACTCTCTGAGTTTCATAAAGTTTAACTCTACGAGTTCTTTTTCCTGACCGCATATAAACTTAGAATCATGGTTTAAATGACTCTTTTTACGTAGGTAAAATGTCAGATTATTTTTGTATTAATTTCATAAAATGTTTAAATTCGAATAATTCGATCTGAAATTTATAATCGAACTTCGTTAAACATTAACACTTTCATGACACGCCGACGACATTTTCTCTTACGAGCTCTTCAAGAATCTATTGATACAAAAAACTGTTTGTACTCGAACCCCGAAATCAACAGATGAAACAAAATCGTTTTTCGCAAAAATTAATTACATTTAAATCATATCAGCAGGACCAGTTATTTTCTTCAAAAAGGGTAAAAAAAAAAAAAAAAAAAATGATTGTAAAAGAAGAAATCATTCTGCCACCGATTTCGAATACCACGATGTTCATAGTCAATTTTTCACTCCCTCTCTTCTAAAACATTATGCCCAACACTCAATACTGGACCGCAACGAGAAAAAAATGAAAAATAGTAATTTACGATTTATTTCACGAGCTCGCATTCTCAGACAAACGAGGATTTGTTTTTTTTTTCTATTTGTATTAACTCTCGTTTAAATACGCTCTGGTTGGCCGTACGGTTACGGGCAGGCACGGATCCAGAGTAAAGATCTGGAGGGGGCCTCTACATTTTTTTCTAGATACTTCATAATTTAAAATTTTTCTCATAATAGTAGGTAGGTATTAATTTATATTTAATTTATACATTTTATATATTAAATTATAAAATCTAAACGTCTTTTGACATTGTCGCTTTTTCCAAATCTATCAATTATTTGATCAATGTTTATTTTAACTTCCCTATGAACACATAGTAAACACAAAGAAATACGGCGATCCTCCTGTATTCTAGAGCATAGCCAGGTTTTTACCCTTCTCTGAGTAGAGAAACTTCGTGATGCAGTAGCTACACTCATTGGTAATGTACAAACTATACTTAGAATGATGTGTAGAATTATAAAAAAAAATTGAGAAATAATATGTCTGGGGGGCCTGTGCTCCTAGGCTCCCCCTGGATCCGTCCCTGGTTACGGGTCACCGGTGCCGCCGCCCAGCTTGTGACCGACCACGCGTCGTCGCGTGTTGTTTTTCCAGGAGAAACATGCCGACCATCAGCGGACCGTTCCCCGCGGACCCGGACCGGCTGGAGGGCGACAAGTGGCGGTACGTGATATTGACGCGGCTGGACACGGAGTCGCCGCCGGAGCGTCCGCCGCGGACCAAGCGACGCCGACGGTCGCAGCACCAGCACAAGCAGCACCACGAACCGGAGCACCGGGAGCACGAGGAGCACCAGCAGTGCCAGCAACACCGGCAGCACCAACACCAGCACGACGGGGACGCGTCGACGGACGGCGGGGCCGACGTCGGCGGCCTGTGGAACTCGATGCGGCGGCGGCGGCGGCGGCTGCAGCGAAGATCGTCGCACGGGCCCGCACGGGCGCCCCCGCCCCCGCCGCCGCGGCCGCGCAGGCGACGGGCCCGCGGGCCCGCGCCCTCGATGGCGACGGCCGAGGCTGCGGCCCACCTGATGGAACTGATCGCGTCGACGGCGTTCCGCGCGTACGTCTGCGGCGCCGGGCGGGTCCCGCGGCCCGCGGCGGACCGGTCGTTGACGTGGCCCGGCGACGACGGCGGGACACACGAGCCGCCGCCGAGACCGGCGGCAAAGACGGCCGTGCGACTGGACCGCCGGAACGGCCTGTTCGCGTCCGTCGGCCGCGTCACGGCCATGGCCGACGGTCTGTTGTCGTCGCGATGACGGCGTACCCCGCGCGCTCTATCGGCCCGGTGCCGTCTGACGGTCGACTCTAGATCGACGAAAAATCGTTCACATCCAAAGCCGCCGTTTTTATCGTTCGTCGAAAACATTTTAAATTTATAATACACATTGTGTTATGTTATTTATATGATTTTATATTACGTTTAATAGTGAGCGAAGACGTTTCGTTGGTGCACGTGTTTGCGAATCGTTTCAAGCGTAATAGTGCTCTAAGGCAGCGGTTCCCAAACTTTTTCAGCCTCGGAGCCTTTTTTTAAGAAGAAGTTTCTCGAGGAGCCCCAAGAAATATTTAACGTTCATTTGCATTTGCCTGTGTTCTATGAAGCATACAATTAAGGAAACAATAGTTTTAAATAGAACTGGAGATTTAAATAATTTAAAAAATGTCAAAATATTAATTTTTTGTTTACTAATGAACGGAGCCATTGGGAAACCATTGCGGAGCCCCATGGGCTCCGCGGAGCACAGTTTGGGAACCACTGCTCTAAGGGATAATATCGATTTTACCGTAGGAACGCATTCATCTGACGACTCAACGAGATAATTCAATAAAATAATAATACAAATAATAATAAAACAATATAATAAATGTAAAAATATTTTTCAGGGTATCAAATAGACAAATCCAAACTTTTTTTTATGTATATACTCCTAATTAATGTGTTCACGAAAACAAATCGTTAATATAATACGAACGATATGATTAAAAAATGTTGGACTCTGACCCTTGACGAAAGCATGGGTAAACTCCTGGGCGTACATTGATTCTGTCGGCTGGTGTTCATAAAATCCATCCATCTATCGATCCCGCTAAAGTTGAAAACCAATATTTACAATATTTTAGAAAATCGACAATGCTATAATAGTTGTTTTATCATTTATATCAGTTTAAATTTTACTGATAGTTTTCATTCATAAGCACGTTTTCAATAAAATAGTGTTTTGAAAAATCAATCGTTCTATACAAATACAACAATTTTCAGGTCAGTACCAGGACCGCCCTTAGGGGGGAAAGGCTTTCGAGACCCGTACCCCGGGTCTCGACCATTGTGGGAGCCACGCACTCAAAAATTGAACGGTGTATATTATTGCACATATCTAAATGAAACTCATTTTGCACTGTAAATTATTTCAGTTTTTATCAGGGTACTTGAGGGTTTATTTTTCTCTCCTCTCAATAGTTTTTCCAGGTATGGAAAAAAACTACCGAAAAACCGGGTAAAAACGGTAATTTCACCGCGTAAACGACATTTTTACAAACAGTAACTGGCGGAATCGATAGTTGTTTCGGTACAAACAGTAACCGACCGGAATACCGCGCTTGAAAAAACGATAAAATTGATAAAAAACAAAAAAAAAAAAAAAAATGTAAAAAACAACAGATTTACCAAACATTAACGTACAATAATTAGTATGCGGTTATCGCGTGACGTTATTACTCGACGATGTGCGTCATAATGTTTTATTTAAACACGTCGGTGATAAAACGTCGATCCCGATACACGTCGACCCTGGCGGCGGTGCCTCATCGTCTTAATCGCCGGCATGCCGTGTGGATTACGCCCGTCGTCACCGCGCCGCGCCGCGCACATGGGATGAAACTGATTTCTAGCTTGCAAAAATTAATGACTCTTAAAATTTATGCTACAAAAAAATGAGAAAAACCAAAACGTACAGTTATAGGGATGCCGAATTAGAATTTTGTATTGGTTTTGTAAATTTACCCTTAATTAAGGGGTTGGTGGGTGGGTGTTTTTTTAAATTTCACATTCTTATATTTTACATCAATTTATATGTTTAAAAAACTTCTGAACTTAAATTTCGTAACAATTTTTTAATTCAATAATCAATTATCAATATAATAAATCAAGTATCAGATCCATCACTTTCAATTTATAACTCTAAATCTATATTACATAATACTGTGCGATAAATTGAACCAAATTTTGCATTTATTTGGCCTATTTACAAGTATAAAGTAGGGGGAGGGGAAGGGGGTACGCGACGACGACGATGATAACACAAACACACACTTTCGTCGCAGTCGACGCGCGTTCAAAACGTATTTAATAATATATTATTTTATACGATTTACGGGCAACGTTATGTCGTTACTATCGTCGCGGCGGCGCGCACGCCAAAGACTGTACATATTATTATACTCAGTGTATTATCTACGCACGCCAGCGTACGGGGTTTTCATTTTTTTTTTTTGCCCAGCAGATTTCACGACGAAAAATCGTCTATTCTACCTTTGGCGCGCGACAATACGGCGTTTATCGCCGGTTTTGATCTTCTACCGCCCCGGACCAACAGTGTAAATAACGAATTCGTCTTTGTCTATATTCGTATATCGCCGCCGCCGCCGCCGCCGTCGTCGGTTTCGCGGCGAGAAACGCTCGTGTTTGCACGGCTGAGAGTTTCGCACATAAATCTGCATGCGAAAACACGTCCGATGTTAATTTGATTGTCTCTAGATAATCAGATCTAACTGTGGATTATTCAAATATCACGCGCGCTCCGCTATGCGGCGCAGACCAGTCGCCAACGTATATTATACGCTCGGCGATGTTATATTATAATATCATGACGTTTATGTTTATCGACGATAAATATTATTTACTTCGCGATTTCGGGTCATAAACTCGTCCTGTATAATATTTACGTTTGGCGACGTTTCGCGAAACACGATATTACGGCGGCGGCGGGGCGAAGAAAAACCGCGTTTATGCTGTGTAAATCGTATGATCTCATAAATCGAATCCTTACGCGTTTAACGCGCCGCGCCGATCCCGTGCCTTTCCAATACACGTCGACGAGACAACACTATCGAGTCCGATTTAAGTGCGCGTACACTCAACGCGTTTGAACGGCATAATAATAATAATAATAATAATAATGACAATAATATCGACAATAATAAAAACCGAACGCAAATCCGTTCAACGATTTATCTGGCAATAACGCAGAGCGAGCGAAAAAATGTAAAAATAAAGTGGCAATGTAATGCCGAAAATCCTCCTAGCGCAGTGTTTATGACTTCCGTGACTCGACAGATGATACTTCCGGTGTATTAAAGCCAAGTCGCCTTGTCATCGTTTCAGAAACAGGTCGTTCGGTTCGAGCGGCGGACGCAGGGAAAAGGGATGAGCGTAAAGCTTTATAATGGCTCTTTTCGATGTGTACACTCTACGGCGTCGTACATTATATTTTCGTTTTCCAATTTTATTCGCCATTCTGTGTGTCTACATTATTGTTATTACGCGGCGGCGGCGGCGGTGACAAAACGGGTTCGAACAATTAACGAATATCTGGTTTCCAAAGGAGTCCCTCGAATGTTTACCCACAAACTTTATACGCCCAGGTCGTCATAGCTGCATGTATCCATTATATTGTATTATGTTTATTTGGTCGACGGTATCAAAACGTCCGTTGGAGTACGCCGTAAAAACTCAAGTGGGTTTGCTTCGACCGAAATTTTATAATATGTTGAGTCGTCGATATGAAATATCGAAATACCTAGAATTTATTTTTACCAGACTTAAATAATTTGTATATTATAATTTTTTTTTATTACTATTATTTATAATTTATTCACGTGTGATATGAATTTTATTCGGAACAATAATTGTAACCAGTGAAACATCTAAATAATGTTTGTTACTGCATTGACTAAAAATCAGAATTTATCGTAACGTGTGTTAATTATTTCTGTATGCTTTATAAATAAAAAATGAAATTGAATTGTAAAAAAATGTTTTTTCAATGGTACATTGCATATTATAATAAATATGAAACTCATTTTCTCTTTGACGTTTTTGAATACTTTATGCAAAATTCATTTTTGCCAATTTCATTCAATCCCAATATATGCATATATTATATATTTTAATATATTATATATATATACATATATACATATAATTTAAATACAAATATAGCACCTGTGTGTAATATTATTTAGAATTGTTCATGCATGTGCACCTATAGATGAGTCTACTTTATTATCAACACATAACATATTATAGATTTAATTAAATCATAATATTATGATCATTACGTTTGAATTTTAACTGTTAACGTATGACTAATATTATGAGCACAACAACAAAGTTAAATAATTGTAGATAACAATTAATAATACCCTGTGGCGATTATAAATCAAAGGAGTATTATTATTATTATTTTTTAATAACTTTTTCACGATCGTTAAAGAAATCCTTTTATATTAACTTTATTTCGATAAAACTTAAAAACAAAAAGTTATTAAACCAATAACTACCAATCATACAAAATAAAACGAGTCACTAATTGTGAAAAAAGTCGGTAAACAAATTAACGTACGATGTGATTATTTTATTTACAACTTGATTACGAGCTAATGGATTGCTATACACTTAACACACATTTTACAATTTATAACAGTGGAATATTTTATACCATTAAAATTATTCGACAATTAAAGACCAGTAAGTATTTTTCATTTAAAAAAGAAAATAATTTTATAATAATTCAACACTTTACACCCGAAAAACAATTTTAAATAACCGATCATGGTATTGGTGATTTTTTTGGTTTTGAATCTAATCGATTTGTTGGTAAGTAATTAATTGACTACTGATTTTTAATTGATGGATATTTTGTATCGAAAACAACTAGTTTCGTTTCGTAGTATTGTCTTAGTAATTGTAAATCAGACAATATTTCACCATGTGAAATATACAATAATATATAATTATTTCTTTGTGTCATTACGTGTAATACATACAATGTGTAGTTTTTTAGTTCGAATAATAAGCGTATAATTCTTTCCATGGTTTACGTATATTAATCATTTTCAAACATCAAGCAAGGTTAAGGTTGAGCGAAGAATAACTGACGTACGTTTTTTCAGCTAAATATGTTTTTTTAAATCAACGCTGTATTATAAGTAAGTACTGTGTAAGGTCAAATTCGTTTTTTTCGAATTTTTTTTTTTTAAACGTTATGACAAAAGGCTAAATATAATGTGACGAGTGATTCTTGGTGACCGAAAGGCTCAAATCATTCGTAGATGATATCGACGTCCTCTTCATTCAACGCACATTTCCGTTTTGAGGTCGGTATGAGGTGGAATTGTTTGATGTGAATGCATGACGATACACGTCAGGGAGTGTTAAGTACGCTATCAAAACTATACTGCAGTGTAAAAAATGTACTGTGAATTCTATTTGACGTCGAAGTCGTTGATTTAAAAATTGAAACACGAGTACTGTAAGTACTCCGAAACCATAACACTGTGTTATGTGGATATCGATTATTATTATTTTGGTGTATCGAGAATCGCAGGAAATCGGTCACTCGTTCCGTTCACCCCGGAAACCATGACGTATAGAGAGAGTGCTTACGGTGATATTGTTAAGTTTGGAATTATTATTCCGACGGAAAGACAGTGGACTCGAGTGAACAACAAAACCAAATAGTAGTTTTATAATGTAGCCGTATACGTATTACGTTATGTGCATTTTTACAACGCAGTTTTGGTAGAAATAAAGTTACGACCGACGGGAATATGAAAAGTTTATGTCGTTCGCCGCCGGACGAATGCAGTTCAACGGTCGTGCGTTTAAAGAATATTGTGGCGATATAAAATAAACACATACAATGTTCTTTTAAAATTATGTAGTCGAACAAAATTCGTTTTGCCACTGACGATAATCTTAAATGTTACACGTGCGTGTATATTATACGTATTGTATGGGGTCTGATATTATGTTTGCCCGACACTCGAACGCCCGACAGATCAATTGCCCGACATCATTTGCCCCACAATATATTTGACCGACTTTACATTTGCCCGACAATATATTTCACATATTATTGCATATATTATTATTATTATTATTACAATTTATAAATACGCAATATTCATATAAAATAATTCAAATAACCATAATGCAGAGGTTTTAAAACAATTATTTGCATGGTAGAATTCGAAGGATGATGAGAGGAGGTGATGTAAGTCGCACAGTTCCTTTATTTCCACCATCATTTTGGTCAGTATTTGAACGAATAGAGTTAGGAATTCCTAGAACTCAAAATCGCGTAGAGGGTTGGCAGTGCCAACTTAGCACAGACGATTTGAAACTCTTGTTGGAAAATGTCATGTTGGTGTTTATACAATCATGGAAGAAAATAAAAAGGAGCAAATCCAAATAGAACGGAGAGCAGAAGATATAATTCGTGGAAGAGCAAGTACCTACTCCAAATCGTAGATAGTACGCTGAACGAGCAAAACGTATTAATGCAATTATAAATGACTGGAAAATCGATCAAATTTATCATTTCTAAGGGGAATCGCTCATAACATTAAATTGTAAGTAGTGTAATGTTTTTATTATTATTAATTTTTAACACAATTTTATTTATAATTATTAGTTGTATAATTTGTAATGTAAGATTAATTTTTATATAAAATAATCATTTATTGAAATTTTAAATAATTTTTGACACAAATTTATTTATAATACCTATAATTTGATATTGTCAGGCAACTGCAGTATCGGGAAAATTTAATGTTAGTCAAATATATTGTCTGGAAAATGGGCTCGGGAAATTGAATGTCGGGAAAGTGTGCTGATCCCTATTGTATGTTATTTATTAAAGATATTGTTAGTACACACGATATAACGCGCTTACATCCGCACACACATACATTAGTGGTGCGACCAAAACAGTGAACATTGATTCCGCCTCCTCTTTATAAACGTAAAAAAAAAAATTGAATTAAATATTAACCACCGTATATATGGAAATTAACACGAGTTGTTTTTTTTTTGTGAGTACCAGTTATGGCGGCGTTTGAATAAAGCGTGGTTCAGTGATTATAAGATGTTTTGTTATATTTCTTCGTTTAAACTGCAATAGCGCGTATCTCAAAATTTGACAAAATGAGTTTATTGTCAATATCAATAAATTAAGTGATTCCGAACATTGAAACATCAGGGGAATTTTCTGTGCGATTAGCGGTTACGCTGTTATTCACACAAATGATAACACCATTTACATCATTCTTAAGTATCAACATAACGTGATTTAACATTTTCGATTATGTTATGCTATGAATGGATTTTTCATGTTTGGACCTCGCTCAGATATACCCAGTCGTACTATTGACACCCACACCCAGGGGCAGAAGTTTGGTGTGAAAATTGTGAAGGCTAAGTTTTTTTATGCTTATTGGACCTATAACTTAAGGTGACCAGACGTCCTGTTTTTCACAGGATTGTCTTTTATTTTAGAGTTGTGTCCTGTTGTCCTGACGAATGTTTCTCAGGATGCTTTTTGTCTTGTTTTTTAGTCACTCTTATAAAGCTAAAAATATGTTAGTATTATATAGGTCCAATATATACAAAATACCCAACATTATTAGATTTGATAAGTTTTTTGGAAAAAGATGACAAATTAAAATAGGTATGTAGGCATGCGATCCGAAAAATTTTCATCATTATGAATTAAAAAAATTTTAAGAAAATGAAATATAGGAATAAAATATTTCAAAATATTATAAAAAGTTTAAATTTATTAAGTAACTACTATTTTTATTTATTTTGTTTTTATGTATTTATTAAAAATGATGTATTACTTTTATAACTGCTTTATACGAATAGAAAGAATATTAAATGCATATTATGAGATACTAATTTAGGTACATCACGTTGTATTTTTATAAGATCATAAATTGTGATAAAAAATTTGATTAAAATTATTTAAAAAACTATGAAAATTATTTTAGTCCTGTTTTTATTTTGTTTATTATGGTCACCCTACTATAACTACCAAAACGACCGTAAATCAATCGGTTTAGATTTAAGACTAAGTAGTTTGGTACATAAGTTTTTTGGAAAAATATTTTTTTAAGTAAAAGTATTAAAAAAAAAAAAATCATTATACAATATCTTATTTGATATAATTATATATACATATAAATATTAAAAAAATCAACTTCATAATATATTAATAAAATCCATAATTGAAAATTAAAAACAGAGGTATAAGTATTCATAATACAATAACTTCAATATAATATTGTATATCTTTTTATTTGAACAACCATCAACTATGTCAAGAATATTAATGATTAAAATCAAATCTTTTTCAATACTTGACATAGAAATGTGGTTAGGAGAGCCAAGACCTCTAATCGAAACTATTGGGGGGGACTCGGTTCCCTCAATCCCCCCCCATTTCCACCCATGTCCACACCCTTACACGTACGCGTGCACGCAAACACACACACACACACACACACACACACACACACACACAAGTTTCATTCTAAACCTCAAGTAATCACCGATAGCTATAAAACGAAGATTGGTGGGGGGAGGGTGAGGAAGAGTACGTGTGATCGCGGTAAAGCAAACGACGACGGGAGCGGTGGTGACTTGTATTTTCCTCGAAAACCCAGACGACTCAAACGACGTTGTCTGACAGCTCAACGTGATGCGCGGAGCGGGAGTCGTGTAAACGTGTGACGGCGTGAGCTAAAGAAACGAGCAAAAAAATCCTAAAAAGAGAGAGACTAAAGAGAGAGAGAGAGAGAGAGAGAGAGTGAGAAAGAACGAGGGGAAGGAAAACAAAACGTGTTCGGATAGACTCGAATAGTAATGCGCGTTCGCGAGAGACTGGGCCGTGTTGTATATTATGTCATAGTCGGCTCGTAGGCGGCGGCGGCGCGAAGGGTGAAGAAAAAAAAAGTACCGTACGAAAAGAAAAAGCAATAAAAACAAAAGAAAAACAAAAAAAAAAAAATAAACAAATTTCGCATCGGATTGCGATTAGTATGTGCCGCCGCCGCTGCCGTCGCCTTCGATGTGTCGCGCGTCCGGAATCGTAAACATACGTGCCGCGAATGCCGTGCGCTATAAAAATGGTACGGCGGCGGCCGCGGGCGGGTCGAGCGTACGGCTGCCGGCCGGGCGACGAGGGTGGGCGGCCGGGGTAGCGTACAGTAGTCGCAGTCGTGCAACGCGTGATATTATAATATTATATAAAAACCGATATCGTTTTTTTTTTCATCCCCCTTCCCCTCTGCCTACGTCGAATGTGCGCGAAACTATAATAATACGCGCGCCCGCGTTTATGACGACGACGGGCCCCGTTGTTTTTATCGTCGCGAACTTTGTCACCGTCGGGGCGGCGGCGGCGGCGACTGCGGGGGGAGGGGAGGCACGCGCCGGGGTTGAAATCGCGTTCGACTTTTACGTTTCCCTCCATACCCTCGTGTCGACCCCCTCGTCACACCCTTCGGGGGGACAAAAAAATAAAAAAAGGTTACCGCATCGTATTATACGCCTGCGACAACGACCACGTACGTACGTACGTACGTGTGTGTGTGTGTGTGTGTGTGTGTGTGTGTGTGTGTGTGTGTGTGTGTGTGTGTGTGTGTGTGTGTGTTACACGGCGAGACGTGTGTGCCGAATACGTGCGTACGGTGTCGTCGTCGCGCGCCGTCAAGTGTATCTGCGCGTACGGATATCGATTCTAACGACGTCGCCGGTGAGTGGCTGGTGAAAAATCTCCAAGACCGCGCTCGTCTCGCGCCGTCCGACGGAATGTCCGCAACCCGTTGTCGCTTTTAACGACCAAACGTTTTGAATAACAACATCAACAAAAAAAAAAAAATAATAATAATAATAATAATTATAATGATTATCGACATACGTCATGGCTGAACACGCGCACGCCGAGGCAGTCGGTCCGTGTACGCGCGGCCGCGCGAGCCACTCACAGCTGTCGTACTCGCGTCGGATACGTACGCGCTCACCGTCGTTCTGGGTGTGGCGACCGTATACGCGGCGTTCTGCGAAACGTTTAAACACTCGCACGTTCTTTGCCCTGTGGACGCGAGAAAATATCAAAACGTCCGTTTTGTACCGTGTTCACTGACACGTCTCGTCGTAATTCGTCAAAATCCAAAAAACGAATCGGTTCACTTGCACGTACGATTTTGTTGCTGACCGCTGTCCCGAAGGATTCCGTCCGGAATCGTTTCCGAACGAATAAGCTGTATTTTACTCATTAAAACATCGTAAACAAACGAGTGTTTCATTTGTAGGCGTAACACCGAGTCAAATGTTCTTGCAGGCTTACTTTGGCTCGGACCAGTCCGAAGAAAACGCCTAAACTAGTCCGTTAATTACCTAAGACATATTTTGTTTTGGTTTTTTTTTTTATTATTATTATTTTTTTTTGTGACCAAGGAATTTCGACGAGCGCTTAGGTCTACGCCAACTGGCGACGCCTCCTGGGTCATTTGGGTCGTCAACGGCGTATAATATTTTAGCTTCTCTGCGTTTCGGACGAAATCCGCCGGGTCGTATTATGGCCGGCCGACGAAATTAGTCGGTCTCTCTCGAATTTCGTTGAACTCTCGTCGCGTTGAATAACAACAATATTAGGAACACGGTTTGTGGACTCGTGATATTACACCGTGTCGAGTGGGGCTAAACAACGGGCGCGCGGCCACAAACCGCAGCACTCGCCCGCTATCACGAGTAGCCGGCGAGTACTTAAAGGCGGATCTATCGAAGGCAAAAATACCGTCACAACAGACGCGGGTTTTGACACACGAGCCGCGAAGGAGCGCGTGAAAAGGTTGGGTTACGCTCCGCCGGTTACTACGCGGGACTTTGCGTGTCCCGTGAGTAGAGATGCTTGTATATAACTCATAAGCCGTGGTGCGCCGATCGTCTGGACCCGGGGACACGGTGAGTCTCCGGTCAAGAATGTGTTGTTCCGGCTCGTTGGTGCTCGAAAACGTGCCGACGGAGGCTCAAAAGTTAGATAACACACTAATACCGCGGCGGAATAGACGAGACGACGCGGGGAGAAAGTCAGTAACGAATTTAAAATAATTACGCGGCACTATTTGTTCGTCGCAGGGTGTAATGCTTTTGCGGTCACTGCTCCGTTGTACGGTCATATTATTGCGACGTTGTATTCTTAATTTAGTGATGCGTCGAATCCTGATTTTTTAAATCGAACTGAACTTTAAATTATTTTTTCGAACTCGAACCGAAGCGAACCATCATATTTTCTACCGAACCGAACCTATTATTATTTTAAGTCGAACTCGAAATCGAACTCAATACTTTTTATCATGTACATTGTACTTACCTACAAATTAAATCTACCATAATTATTAATTACTAGTTTATTTTAACTTTTAAGTATATGTAATTGTATTATTTACAATACATTTAGATAATTTCTTCTTCTTCTTCTTCTTCTTATTATTATTATTATTGACATAAGTAGGTACACAATAAATAATAATAATTTAATAATTAATTATCAATAAGAAAAAAAATGAAATAAAATACAAAAATACACATAATGCATATTTATTATTTATTTTTAAAATATAGTTGTATAAAATATTATTATGAATTCAACATTATATGGCCAGTAAGTCTGGTTCGACAAATATTTTCAAGTTCGATTTTCGAATATTAAAATGTGCATTATAGTTCGGCTCGAATTTTTTTCATGCTGAGTTCGAATATCGAACCGGACCGAACATCAAGGGTTCGGTCCGGTTCGGTTCAAGATTCGAACAGTTCGACCCATCACTAATTCTTATAAAGGTGCGTTTATATTGCAGTCCGAATGCGAGCGAATTTTACCGAACACAGTAGTGTAAACAGTTTGCCGGACACGAGCGAATCGTTCGCCGCCCATTCGCTCGCGTTCGGAGACATTCGTTCGAATGGCGGTACGATCAAAGAATATACTCGTACAGTTGGAACGATATTTGGTCGCCATTTCTAATATTAGGTCGTGTTCGAAACCAGTTGTTACCACGTGCACTGCTGTTTTTCAATTGATTTTTCATTTTTGTCTAGTAGAGTATTAATAATTGAGTTTTAAATAATAATAATAATAATAATATATTCACTTGATGACATTTTTGTAGTAAATATAAACTAAATACATAAAAAAACAACGACAACAAATTTCAACGAAAAGTACACGTGTTTACTGGAAAGTAGCGTGACCACTGACCATAACCAGTTGCGAATTGTCACGATACACGATTACATACAGTAACGTAATCGGCGGTGCCGAATCGACAACGAATATTCGTGTTGGCTCGCGTTCGTTGGCATTCGCTCGCGTTCGGACTGCAATGTAAATACAAAAACGATTCAAAACCGACGCTCGCGTTTACGTGTTGACACGCGTCTATTACGATATCTTTAAAACGTCAAACGTATTTTTGCACGATAAAACGTATGTATCCATAACACGTTATTATAGATATTGGCGGTACGCATGCGAAAACCGAATTCTCGATCAAAGGAGATACCGTCGGCATTCGTATACACGCGTATTATGATTAGGGCCCGGATTTCAATGCAAAATGCATATTTTTTTGGTTGATCTTACACAATGCGTTCCAAGTACATAATTCGTTTCATGTATCGAGGGTTTCATAGCTACAAATTTTATATTGCATTTTTCGACGTTTTTTCATTTTTAGAGCATTTTTAGCATTATTGGGTCATTTTGTTGGTTTTTAATGCATATACGTTCAATATACTATACAAATTTAGCCAATTCAAAATATTATCTAAAAATAAATTATTCTATTCAATTTTTGTCTCATCTTAATTTATTATTGACTGTATTCGGTCAAATAACAAATAATCAGTCTGTTCGTGTTAGTCGTGGTCATTGCTCGTGTTATTTGTGACTTTAATGTGTTACACTGTTACATAATGCCCAAGATAAAATCATCTACTTCTTCTCGCTAGCGTGACTACGTAAATGAATTCAGAAAAGACGACTTTACAACAGATGGGACTATTTTACTCAGTAAATTTTGTAATATTAAAGTCGCAGCTGAAAAAAAAATTTCGATTCAGTGAACATATGCGAGTAAACATCAATCAATTTTTCAGTTTTTTTTTTTTTAAATAAAATAATAAAAAATAATTTAATATTATTAATAAATTACAAATTATATAAAAAAAAAAGAGAAGTGTGTGTGTTACCAGTAAGCGCGCGGGAAGTTAAACTTCTTTTGAATGGTACACGTGAGTGAGTGAAAAAGAAAGAAAGGCATGGATAGACTGGGTAATGAGGATGATAATAAAGAAAGAAAATAAACAATGTCAATTATATTTTTATATATTTTTTTAAAATTATTATTTTCTGTGCTAATGATTGGTTATCATTTTGCTCAATCGGTGTAGTAGTTATGATTGGAATATGATGACTGAAATACGAAACGTACATTTGTGACTGAACATTATCCATATATCTTGTACAAATTGCATCGATTGTTGTGCCTGATTAATTAGTAGTCGATATTGTTGGATCATTATTCAGTTGCAAACTGAATTTGTCTCGCAATAAAGTTACGAGAGGTGCTGAATCAGAAGATGCAAAATTAACATTGAAATCCCCACTCACGACCATTGCACATGCCTCGAGCATCATATTTAACTCTTACCTTACCTTGCAATTTCGTTTGATAAGAAATTTAAAAACCGTCTGTATTAGATTTGAGAGTTGAATTTGATACACAATGTGGTTGTTGTTATGGGCTATGAGCATTAAATTTGACTCTCACATATTTTATTATTTTATTTTATGAGAGGTGCGTTTAACTCTCATTCATATGCATCACTTTTATATATATATGATATAACAACATTACCATGACAATATTTATTTATTTACGGACATGTACGCTCTCGCGTTCGTACGGCCGTCCGTTCGCTTTTTTTTCCCTCACTACCCTGCACAAAGAAGTATAACTTCAAAAATATATGTCATTTTTAAGGTCATTTTTTCATTTTTAAGGTCTTTTTTGTGGAAAAATGCATTTTTAAGGTCATTTTTGGCAATTTTTTAGAGCATATTTGTATGGTTTTAAGTGCATTTAAATCCGGGCCCTAATTATGATGATTATTATTATTGTTGTCGATCATCGTTATTGTGGTGTAACCGATTTCTGCGACAGTACGCGAGCGTACGGAAAGGATCGCGCGTTGCCAAAGTCTGACAAAGACGACGGCCTTTCGCCCCTCTTTGGTCGGACAATATTATAACGTGCCGATGCCAGAAGCAGCACCGGGGAGATGACAGTAACCGATATATTGTATGCATACACACACACACACACACACACACATAAAATCCCGTATATTATGTATACGTTATGTGTATAATAACGACCGCGCGTTACGCATTATTGTTATACGTATATAACGTGTACGGGAGGTATATGGAATAAGACAATTGGCGGAAAGCGGCGGCGGCGGCACCGTAATTAGTCTACTGATGGCGGAATTCTGCACTCAGTGACTTTATACAATAATAATAATTGGCAGAGCTCGACGGCGCGGCGGCGGCCGGAGGTGGCGGCCAGGCGAACGTAGACGTGCGTTTCAGTGGTTAAACGAGCCGGCAAATTGAATTTATATCGTTCGTCCACGTTACGTACAGCGTACGACAGATAATACACAGGGTCTCGTATTTAATACGAATTATACGCGCGCGCGCACGCAAATATTATATTGCGTTTATAATTATATTACGTTCCGTGCGCGGCGGCGGCGGTGGCGACGAGATAGAAGACCGTTTGAAGCGATCGCTCCGTGGCCGCCGGAATAGGTCCGGACGGTAATAATAATTATTCATCGTCGTAATGAACCTCGGCGTACCTCGAGAGCGGTGCGCCGAGGTACATAATGTTATTTTTGAGGATCCGAGCACGGTACGTTATGCTAGCTCCACACTCTCGTCGAGGCGACGCGAGCACGAGAGTGTATACTTTGTTTCAAAAGAGAACATACCGCTTTCGCGCATCACGACTGACGGCTGGCGGCCGTCTCAAGCCGAATTTCTCCCACTTTTGTCTTAATTACGCGTCGATCGTTTACGACGGTCGCCGATCGAAATTATTCGACGTGTATACTCCAATTAAATCAATTGGTTACTGTCTTATTGTCGTCGGACAGCTGGTATTTGGTGGGAGATGCGCGCTGTCGAACGTTAAACAGTTGCCACCCGGTATGTTCTCTTTTGAAATAGAATATAGTCGGTTCACTCGTGTCGTCTCGTCTCGTCTCGTCTCGCCTTGCCTCGTGCGCGCTCCGTTCGGTGTCGGTTTTTTCGTCGTCGCGAGTCAAAGGACACGTGCCACGAGGCGAGGCTTATCAACTACATTCTCGCGCCGCCGCGCTGTCTCGACGTGCTCGTCTAGTTTGGTAAACAATATCAAAACAGCTGTTCGGAAAAAAGCCGTTTGATATTGGTTTATTTATTTATTGTTTAGTCATTTACGTGATAACAATTTTTTTCGTTCGATAATTTATTTAATTTTCAATTTTAATTTAAAATGTCTGACTGGACTAACGAAGAAGCAATATTGCATCCGTGGTTTTTTAATATATATATTTTTTTTTTTGGTAAATATTGAGGAAATTGGGAGACGGAGTGGCCGAGTGGAACCAGGCATCACTGCCGACGCACACTGTCGCCGGTTCAAACCTCGGTCACGGGCGGCTCTCTCTCTCTGGGCAGACGACTGTCTAAAGAGAGCGGCCGCCATCTCCCCTGTGCAGAAGGCAATGGGAAACCACTGCACAGTAAAATTCTTTCCAAAGTAACGCCTTCTTCTAGGTGAAAACCAACCTTCGGGTTGATGACCCTAAGAAGAAGCAGCGACAAGGCGAAGCCATTAGAAAAAAAAAAAAAACCAAAAATTGAGGAAATTATAGTAACTAAAAGCACACAATGCTGCCGCGGCGGTTAACT
This sequence comes from Therioaphis trifolii, assembly GCA_027580255.1. Classification (NCBI taxonomy): domain Eukaryota; kingdom Metazoa; phylum Arthropoda; class Insecta; order Hemiptera; family Aphididae; genus Therioaphis; species Therioaphis trifolii. The sequence goes on from CM050404.1 coordinate 131,711,293, forward strand.
CGACCACGTCCATTTTGCAAAATCGTTAACGCCCAAATGAGTATAAATTCGGAGAGTGTACGTAAAGTTGGCACGAGGCGACACGAGACTACACGAGAGCGTAGAGTGTGCATTCGTGCGCTGCCTCGCCTCGCGTTAACTCGACAAGACTTTCGACGGGGCGACCTCGCAAGAGTGTAGAGCTAGCATAATGTCGGACGGTCGGTATTTTCGACGGTATTCGACTGCGTTTCGGGACCGAAGAATGTAGGTACCCACGACGACGTGACGAGTGATTTGATCTGTGCGAAGGAAAAATAGTTCTAGACGTCGTCGTCGTCACGTGATCTCGTGTACCTCTTCGGCGGCGGCGTTGTACACTGTGCGATGGCACGTTAATGATAGTCGTTCCGTTTCGATCGATGACTGGCGTCCGGATAAACGTTCGAAACCGGTTCGAAAAACATTTTCCCGGTTAGTCCACCCACGAAAGTCAAGGTCGTGTAACATTACCACACCGAGCACTACGCGTATTGATACGAACGATTGAATTGTTTATTTCCATATAACATGTAGACGTATAATGCAGTTTTTTGATTTTTCCCGCGATTGTACATCATCATCAAACATAATTATAGAAATGATTCACGTGAATGCTTTTCATATCATGGTTAAATCTAAAATTTTTTTATATAATACGATTGATTTCACATAATACGAACTATATAACAGGGTGATTTTTGAAGCATGTTCACCCCATTTTTAATACAATGCGAAAAAAAACATTATACGAAAAAAAAATTATTTTTCTATTTTTTTATTCACACGATTTTTTAAAACTATTTTAGTTTTCTTAATGTGTAACTACTAATACAACAGTTTTATAAAAGAGAATACATTGTTTTTTTAGACATTTTATTTTTTAATTTGTGTTATCGCACCTATAGTTTAGGATACTTATACATTCACTTGAAGAACGTGCCGGGACATTTTTGTGGAGATCATTTTTTCATAAAAATATAGTATAATAAGTGTTTTGAGTTGTAAATAAAAATGTTCTCAATTTTTACCATTACACACGGTTCATAATGGCATGAACATGCTTCAAACATCACTGTAATTTGTATACACCAAATACTTGTAAACATATTTACTGTGTTTCGTTATTTTTGTTTCATTTTCAGTTATTTAATTGTAATAGTATAATTCATCAAAAATTTTAAATGTAATAATTTTCAAGAATACTTGATTGGAGCTTATTTAGTTTTATAAGTATCATTTTAGATTCTTAGTGAAGCAAATGATCTATCGGTTTTACTACAATAGTGTTCATTACTCATTTTTTGCCTGGAAAAGCTATTCGGGTAGAAGAACTTCACTCAAAATGTACGTTCAGCCAAGTGTTTATAGATAAAAAATGTTAGCTAGTTTTTCTCTGTTCTTCAAATTATTTCTAATACACAAGAGAACCACAAAGTCGAGCAAAAACGATCAAATGTGTCTAAATGAAATTTTTATTTTATAAATTTTAGTTATTTTATCAAATCTCCAAAAGCAATATTGTTAGAAAGTCGAAATTTTCATAATATTATAATATCGTCAACAATTTTATAAAAACTCGAGAAATTAAAAAAAAAACCAACCACTTTTGGGCTAAATTTTAAACTGAACAAATCTTATTTTTTCAAATGTTTTCATCTAATACAATATTCAATTCATGATTTTAAGATCTAAAAAGTTAACTTATATTTAAATATCTAACGATACTAATAATATTTCAAAAATAATTACTCAAGATTTTTGTTTACATGTGATAAAATTAAAATTTTGATTGTTTCAAATCGACTAGGTTCACCATCGATATATTGTCTAAAGAGTGAAGAATATCCGTAATTCTAAGTGTGTATTGTTCTTTCGCATTTATAAAAGATAGGTATTTTGTTACATTACTTTAATAAATACCCCCATTGTGTAATGTACTAACATATTATAAATGAAAAAAAAGACAACAAATTTAATTGACAGATATTATTATTATGATATGAATTTGAAAAAATACGATTTGCCATTCTTTATAGAATTTTTCTGAAGTATTCTTGAAGATATCCTCACATTTGTTCATGTATTGAACAATGGAACATCAAAGAAACAACTGGAGTACTTTTTGAAGTGCTCCTCTAGGCGAGTGTAAAATTAAGTTTTAAAATTACCTCCCGTATCCAAGTTTCAAAGCATTTATATTTTATATCAAAAGTATCTCAAACCATGTAAATTCTTATAGCAAGCAATAAAGGAGTCTAGAGATAACAGTTTAGTCTCAGTGTAAAAAGAATTATAGCAGTTTTAAAGTCAAAATAAGTATAGAGTTTATATTTTTTCGTTTTTGTAAAATTCTGATGAATTAAAAAAGTACCATAGTGTTTAAAAACCAATGTATTCGGAGCGTTTTGTAATAATTATAAACGTGTTTAGTTTTTTATTTTCAAATAGTATTTTCTCTAATAAATTTCAATTTAAAATAAAGAAATAATTCAATTTTAGCCAAAGAGCATAGTTTGTTTAAAAGTGACTAAAACAGTAGAGATATTAGCACTATTTTTTGTTATTATTTTTCGATTTTCATTTTGCGTACACCAATTATACATTATTTATAATGGAAAATTCACCGTATCTCATTTATGTTAAATATAAAGTGTTCAGTGACAGATGGCGTTTTATTAAATTGTTTGTAACGAAATATTCGGTATGACGTTTTTAAAGTACCTTTGAGAATGTACCTACCAGACAAATTTCCGCACTTTGAGAGAAATATATATTAATAGATGAAACTCTGCAGGTGTTCTAAAAATGGCAATAGATTAGGGCTACAGTAAATATTTTTCATATTATTATAGTAAGTATTTTTCATATTTTTGAAACTGTAATTTATTTTTTCTAAAAAACTGCCTAATGTATTGATTAAAAGTTGTTTTTGTAATTTTAATAATATTTTTAAAATGACAATTATTAATTAGTTAGACACTTATAGTTATTCATGATCATTTATGTCAACGAAATTTTTAATATTTCTGATAATATATCAAACGATTAAGAAAAAACCAAGAACAAAATTAAAGATTAATCTTTTGCAAAATATACTTCAGACTTTTGGACGGCAGACATTATACGAAAATAATTAATATGATATAATATATAAAGAATAAGTTTGATATACTACTGCAATAATAAGTCGCTTATAATTGATGTGATTTTTTTTGAGTTTTTCACAAAATTTTCTATGCACTTAGGTGTATGTTGTGATAATTAAACATTTTAAATATTCGAGGCGCTTAATTCACTTACATTTTGTCGGTATACTTCGGAGATTGTTTTAAAACAGCCAACTGTTGTGTATTACAGTCAATACATTATTTATTTGGACTATTGCCAATCGTATGCAAAAAAAAAAAAAAAAAAGTAATAAATGAATAAAATAAACCAATTAAATTAACACAGAAAATTTTTACGTTTGGAAATAAATCTCAGTAAGACCTCTACCAGGCTTCTCATTAGATACTGCACCGTGTTTAATGAATTACTACTTGTACACACAACATGGGTCAGTGAAAAAGTTAACGAGATTTTGCAACAAGCCAACACCCTGAAAACAAACAACCAAACAAGGGTCAAGTATAGCGTTACGCTATTTAAAAAAAAAAAAAGTCAACAACAGTTACATTCGAGTAAATACAAATTCATAATCATTTTTCTCGGAAATGGAGTCTTTTATACATCGTAAAGTGACGTTTTAGCTGTATATTGTGCTTGACATCAAGTATAGATTTTAATGATTATAACAAGTTGTGACAACGAGATATATATTAGATTAGGTTTCCGAAACTCGTCTCGCTTTATTCGACTTTTTCGTAAGTTAGTTTACATTAATAACACTATGTAATATGTTTTGACCAATGATAAATCGTTGCACTCACCGAACGATTCTGAACGAGCTTTCATTAATTATGTTGTTTACGGAACGCTTTTATATTTTAAGTGTTTATAAATCTGTACTTGAGAGTAAATATTTTGGAAAAGTATATTGAATTTGAGAAATGAGCACAGAGATCTTAGAACCTAAGGGGTGTGTAAAAACATTGTTTAAATCTGAAATTTTATCACAAATAACTTAATATCCACTAGCAGTTATTTAAGTGTGAAATAATCGTAGAAAAAAATCACAAACACTGATTCCTTAAATGTAATTAATATTGTGTACCGCTTAATATTGCGTTACGGCAAAGACGAAATAAAACATTTTTTTTTTTACTTATTATATTATATATATTATAACCGAAATTCGATAATTTAAAATTTTATTTTGTAGAAAAAAAAAATCTAAAATAGCCAACAAATAAGATTTTTAGAAAAATTTTGGTGGTAAAATACATAAATAAAGTCACGTCATTTATTTATTGGGATTTTCTAATCTTTTTGAATTTTTTTTTTTTATAAAAAGTTTTACAATTAAAATTAAATTAGTGATATCGATTTATTTTTCCATAATATGTTACAGTAAAAATGTGTGATAGACATTATTATAAAAACTTTTAGTAAATCGTAGAAAATTTACAGATGGACTTTCATTAGAATTCAGTCATCTACATATTTCTAAAAACAACATTCACTAAATGGCAATTTAAATATTTTTATGAAGATAAAAAATTTAATATTTTTTAAAAATATTATACGAATAATGTAGTAAAAAAAAAAAACTAAAAAATATCGAGTTGAAAAAAGAGTCATTGTATTTGTTAAATTATTCTGGGGCACCCTGTATAATGAAATATTAATATCAATGTCTTTATTGATGACACTTAAATAATATAATTTTGAAACAACATTTTCAAAATATACAATATAGATTTCATAATTTATTTTATGAGAGAAAAGTTAAAACTAACAAACTGGAATATGTGATGAGAACAATTTTTTAGATTCATGATTTGTGTATACCTACTGTATAGTTAGTACTCGGAACATAGTTCAACACTTAGTTAATACGTATTTTTTCTACTGTTGATTAAGGTACTTCTGCTTCAGTTTGTATAAGGTATTTTATCACAATTAAATAGTATGAAGCAGTATTTTATTAGTTTTTATTTTTATTTATCGAATTTCAAATTCAAACCGATTGTGTTTTCATGAAATAAGGGGTTTTTTTTTGTAATCCAAGTTTCATAGCGAAACACTAGATTTACTGTTAATTTTCGTAATGTATAAACCCTATAAAAGAAATAAAAAGATGATGAGATAAAACTAAGAAATAAAATAAGTACATACGTCAAATGGATCCTAAATCCTGAGTTTACCGAAGGATTTGCAGACGTTAAATTCAACGAGAATCTTCGACAGTTGCCGCAGCAAGGCTTTTAAGATTGAAATGAAAGCTCTGTTTTTTCAGTGATATATGGTCTGAATTTAATATTTGAAATGCCTTTAATGCATTTTTACAATCACAAAAAAAAAGAACACACACACACACATACAGTTTAATTGACCAGCTTAAGGTTTTAATAAAATTACGAGATTTTAAAACGCCAGTGTAATTTTTGTTTTGTTTTAGATTTAATAACGTTATTGTAATTTTTTTACATTCCATTATAATATAATAATTATCACCGCATCGCGAATTCGATCGCTAACTAAATACACCGCGCCAGACCATATTTTAAGCAAGTTTTTTGTGTCCAAATGGACACTCAGTTAAGTCCAGTGGACACCTAGTAGAATAATATTTTACTGACTTTGTGTCCTCTAAAATAAATAGTAAATTTTAGTTATTATAATGTATTTTTTTTCGAATCTTCATAAAAAAAATAATTTATACACCTACCTATTTATCATTAGAATAAATGATAAAAATCAAATATATGTATCCTAAATGGTATTTTAAGGTTAGTACCTGAAAAACTAATAATAATACTATTAGTTAAATAGTTGGTAATAGCATGGAACAGGAATAGGTGATATTTCACCTATTCTGTGGTAAAAGCGCCCAAATCTTAAATAATAAAAAAGAACGACGATATAGAGAACCAGATCTTAGTATTTACCAAAAACGTGACTTTGTGAGTAAATTTTTTAGGAAAAATAATGACTTTACCGATAAAATATAAATTTAAATTTGAGACTGAGTTTAAATAACCATAAGCTTAGATTATAAATTATGAAAGTTAAAATGTCATAAGTTTTGTTTTTACTATACGATTTGTTATCTGTCATTAACTATAAAATATATTATACCAATTAGTCAAAAGCAAATGCTTTTGGTTCATGTCCTACATAATATGATTATAGATACAATATGTTGTTCTTTATAATTCCAATAAACGTAGGGTAATATTAAAAACTAAGTGGTTATAAATTTATAATACTGTTTAAGATATCAGAGGTGTTGTTGTTAGATAAATATTTACAGTATTATTACATAATATTATATTGTAGGTAACACTCTCGGTTTTAGGAGATTAACTGGGGAGGTTACCGCGTTAACGGTATGTAGTATTTTTACGAATGAAACTTGTTTTTAAGGGTTGAAGAGTGGACACGCAGTGATTATTTACTGAAAAAATGGCCTGTACCGCGTCATACCGACGACGGTAGTGACGTGAAGTAGAAAATAACACTGTTTATAAAAATATGTACTTAAATATTGTTTATCTCGCACCGCAGATATCTGTTCGGACACGGTCATTAAGAGAGCGGATAAATATTATTTTCTATACATATTGTTCAACGGAACGTTTAATGTACTGTCATCGTAGCTCATACTTGGACGGTGTTCAAAAGGAGATAATGTAGAACGTTAAATCCCGTCAACCGTGTCTCTTCTTCCTATAGCGCCGCCGCCGCCGTTTCAAAAGACGTATCGTTTTTATTTGAAATCGTTATTCTTATTCAGAACCGTTTTCGTTTTCCGCTCATTATATATTTTATAAAATAATAGTAATAATAATGATAATAATAATAATAATAATACAATCGTACGTAATCTCAGGCGCAGTAAACCCGAATAATATTCAGACGAGTCCGCCGTTCGACAAATGCAATTCCTATAACTGCGACGCGACGCGCGTTGTTAGAACTCGTTCTACTCTTCCTACTCCATCGCACGTGATAATATTACTTTTCATACACCGCAATAAGCTCGAAATTCCGTTTCGAAAATAAAAACCAAATCGTTTATCCGACCGTTGTGAATAAGCGTTTGTCTACATCGACGACGGTTCGCTTGTTTGTTTATTATTATTATTATTATTATTATTATTTTGTATTTTTTTTTTTTTTATTTATTCCTATACTATCTTTTATTCTTATCACTCGAATATTTATTCAACAGACATCATTGTCATAACTCTGACGACGACGACGGCGGCGGCGGCGGCGAGATCGTCCGCCGATAATGTTATGTTCGGTTTGTTACTCTCGTCCTCCGCGTTCGGCAGTCTTAGCATCTCGCCGTATACATTACGTTTATCCATTAGAGAGCTCTAAAGGGCTGACGATCTTAACGTTATTAAAGTCTGGCAGTATAAATGATACGGCCGGGACGCGGGGACACGTCGCGGCGCGGGACGGGCGGGGGAACGGCGAGGGCGTGTTGGCAGATACCGGATAATGATGATTGATACGGACAGATATTATTTGTCTCGTGCTTCTGCAACGATACCATTCCGTCATAAAATCGCGGATTAGACGGCCGTAGGAGTTTTGAAGAGAAGGCGGTCCTCGAGATGAGAAAACGTTATTTATATAAAGATGTTTCGGAGCGGAAACTAATCTTAAAAATAAAAATAATGGCGCAGGCGTTTTTTCCCTTTCAACCAAACGTCTTGAATTTTTTTTATTTTTTTTATTAATTGTCGTTTATTTATCATTTTTATTTTTTATTTTTTATTCCGTCGGTTAACATAACGGAAAAAAAACGTATTATTATTACGATTATTTATTTATTTATTTTTTCAACGGTTTTTACTCTTTTCGTTTTTAATAAATTATCGAAGTACAATGCACTTAATAGTTAGCCGTAACGTTTTTCCATCGAAATCTCGTTTAAAACGATCAGAGATTTGTTTTGCATTTTAAACGCAGCGGCGGCGGTACGTGATCACAATTATTCACATTTTGCAAAACGCAATTAATTCATTGTTCCTGAAATTCGGTATGAAACTTTTCAAAATAAATTGGACAGTAACGTAACCATCGCAATCGTTATGTCGTAATACATATTGTAATAGAATTGTTACACTGTACTTGGTCATTTGTGTTATTTTCATTACTTTAAGTTGCTTGCATTTTATTTTATTAAATTAACATATTCTTTGAGACTTTGTATCAGAAAACATTTGTAAAAACACCAATCGTAATTTTATATTTACGATATAATTAATATTATATATATTTTTATTCTAAGATAAATATCGAACAATTTTTAGATTCAGTTTGTTTTCAGTTAATATCTGTTCTTAAAAACATTATCATTAAACATTTTGATTACAATCGAGTAAAATGTAAATTTTGTGGCGAATATTTGCATTTTTAATTAATTTCTTAATTACTTAGATATTATTAAAACATGACATTTGATACACTACTTTTATTACAAAAATAATAATTTTTTCCAAACTATTACGATTAATTATTCGATTTGCTTATTGAAAAGAAAAGAATAATTTTTTAAATAACTGTTACTCGTATTTTACAACGATTTACTCGTGGTGTTGTCTTAGTAGTATTTTACACCTCCACCACACAGTTAGCCATCACGTCATGTTACTTCATTGATTTTGAATATTAAAAGAGTAGTTATTTTCATAATTTATAAATTGATTTGTTTTTAAATATTCTATCGAACCGTAATAAATAGTTTTATTAAAATTCAATTCTGTCGAACTAAATTAATTTGAACGCATTCGCTATCTAATACAGAAAATTGATTCCCAACGCATTATACAATATTTCATGCCTGATTTTGTCCAGAGTATTGTAATTACTATATTTGAAACGTTAAAAACGACGAACTCATTATTATTGACCAAACATCCTTAAGATAAAAAGAAACTTTTTTCTGAACCGGCCAAGAAAAAAAAAATCAAACTTAAACCTAAAGCAAATGACCTTTATAAGTTTAAAACTTTTTGATTATTACAAAAACTGTACCATCAAAATTTATCAAGACATTGCTGTGGATATATAATATTGTAACTTTTGTAATACAGAAAAGTTTTTAAGACAAGCCCATATAATTACGTATTATAGAAGTTATCTTGATAAGTTACTTGAAGTGATTTCATTTTATCGCTGAATAAGTAATTACGGTCATAATAATATAGATAAAATATCGGCTATTTTATAAATTTATTTATACACGTTAAAATACAAAAAAAAGTTTCAGTATACAATATTAATGTTACACAAACTATTGCGAATAAAGAACAAATATGTAATTATAATATTATAATTGTTATTTTTTTGTATATCAGAGATTACTAGAATTAAATCAACGTGGATGCGATGAATACATTCGGACATTTCTAAGATCGTGTCATGAAAAATTCAATAAGACACGCAAAAGTACAGCCAAAAATAAATATCGAATTGATATGAATTACTTTTGAGTAAATGCCACAATTATAGTTTAAGATTTGCGTCGAAAGACTTGCGACAAGACTCAAATATTTTTCTCAAAAACATTGTTTGAATACATTAAGTGCCGCATTATGACGTTATAAAACCGTAGATGATAAACAAAACATAAGTCATCCGAGAAAAATTATTAAAATTAAACGTAATAGGAGATATGAGATTTCGGTTTTCACACCGATTAAAAAAAAAAAAAAAAATCACATTTTTAGATATATCTTACACGATAAAATATTACCTTACCTTCTTTTTACGGTAACGATCAATTAAATACCCATTTATATTTATGCATAAATAGTTTAAATAATGTTTTGTTCTGTATTCTCCACCATAAAGAGTTTGAAAAAATGTTTTTATTTACTAATTAAAAATACATTTGAAATTCATAATACATTTTCAAAATGTTTCAAACTGTAAAAAATTACTATACATAATCGTGGTACGTTTAACATATTTATCATATTACGTTACGTTCAACTTCACTTATAGTTTATTTAATGTTAATCGAAAAGTTTAATAATATTAAGATAAGGGCATGTAATATTTTTTGAGGCTTACGTATAATCCATTTTACATCGATTATTTTTTCGTTAAATCTCTTTTCGGTAATTTTGTTTGCATGAATAAAATAGAATCACAGTTTTTTGGTTTCACATAGTATTTTACTATTTTCTAGTAACCATTAGTTTATGTGCGTTTTGATTTTGAACCGTCTGTGCAGGTTTGTTAGTGTACTGCAGACGAATAAATAAATAAATGATCCGAATTTCGTTTAAAATAAAAAATTATTATAATTCTACAAAAAAATTGCATGTTTTTAACTAACATTTTAATATTATGATAGTGTGTAATCAATATAATAACGTTTTAATATTCTCCAGCATTTTACCACTAACCTAATTTTTATTCAAACTTTAATTTCTTTTAATCATTCAATTTCACATTTATCAATAAATTTAATGATAGGTCAGTCACGTGTATGGAAAAAATTTTTTTTATGAAAGTCAAATGTAATAGATGTATAATTTATTTTTCAAAATCGTTTATTTATGTGTACTTCATTATAAATCAAAAATTTATAACATATATCCCCTCCCCCATTGAAAATTCCTTGGCACGCCACTGCGACTGGCTGTGGACGGCGGTCGACCGGGCTTGTTTTATGAACTTATAACTGCTTAATAAGAGTGCATACCACGCGGGTACGCATCATACCCTTAAGTGAATTGAATTTAGTTCTGAAGACGAACGTACGTTATGGCGCCACCTGGAAAATTTAAATAATGTCGCACACAAATGCTGATAATATGTCTTATTATAACGATGCGTATAGTCGCGAAAACGAAAAAACAAATTTCGGAATAAATATCCGTATCGAGGTATACGCGTGACAGATACCCGCGGAATAATATTTAAAAACCCTTTTTATCATTCGATGTCGTCGTTGCGGACGGACGAACAGGAATCGCACGCCGTACATCATGACGTGTGCGGTACGACGTTTTCCACGCCGGTCCAGGGTCGAGCGGATTTTCGCAAATTTTCACGAATTTCACGAACGTCACGCGGTCGTTAATCCGTCCGTCAGCCGTCCGATTAAACCTAACGATCGGAACCGTTCGAGTTCACAATAAACGGCGAACGGCGCGTGTAACGTCGTCATGTTTTCGTTGACAGCTGTAATCTGCAGACGTCGCGTGACTAAATTCAAACGGGTTACGATGATCGACGTAATAAAGATAACCGTAACGCAGACTCGCTTTACGAAAAACAAACAGCGTTTTGGGATTCAAATCTCCGAGCGATTGCAGTGGGGGAGGGGGGGCGATATTAACCTAACCGTTTAACTCTACGACCGTCGTATATTATAGAATATTAATAGCGAAATTTCGGAATTTGTTCCGTAATCTTCTTTCGTTGGAGTTCCTCTCCTAACGTAGGTTGGAAATCATCATATTAATCTGGTTTTTCTCTTGAACCGCCTTGAATTGAATTTAATTGAATTGAACCGCCTTGAAAATGAATTGAATTGAACCGCCTTGAATTTGAAATTACTGATCACTGCTGCAACCAAAGATTTTGGTTTTGCATTCAATTTGTTCTAGGTCTTCCTTTACTTCTTTTATTCACCACATATCTTTCCATATTTTAAAATGATTAGTAGTATTCGATATTTCTGTCCTCTCATCAAGTGCCCACAATACGAGTATCGCAACTTTCTTGCTCTGACTGTCTTTACTACTTCCTTGTTTTTTCCTATTCTCCTCATCACTTCCAAATTTGTAACGCGATCAACCCATGGTGTATTTAAGATTCTTCTATAGTACCACACCTCGAACGCTTCCATCTTCGTCATATCAGCTCCTTTTAGAGTCCAAGCCTCCACTCCATATAGTGATATGGAAAGCATGCACATAGCGTTTTAACATCCGCGTTCAAAGTTTTGACGATAGGTCGCGATTCGAGAAGATTTTCCTCATTTTAAAGAAAAAGATCCGTAATAAAAAAAATGTTATTATTATTTATATTCAAAAGTCGTTCTACACATGGTCATTGAAATCCGTTTAGTTTTGAGACGACGAAAGACAAACGACGTGTAGATCTAAATTATTAGATTATTTCGTTTTTTTTTTTTTTTTTTTACTTTATACTTAACGCGACCGACCTAAACAGTTCGCTCAATGCGTTTATATGACCATAGTAACGTAACGCGAGAGGGTTGATTTAAATATTATGTAAATTTTAACGTTTCATATCGGTGATTTATTATAATACGATGACTGTGTTCCGTCATTGTATTTTGATACGGACTAAAACGTCTGCGGTGCGAACAGGCGCCCCCCACATGTGGGCTAGTCAAATTAATTGGTCTTTAACGCGGTCCGCAACACTGATTTTTTCGAGCACGTCTCTCGACCGTTATCAATCAATACCTAACCGTTTACACCGTTCTCCTCTCGCTCAATCCACAACTGTATACATTCTATTTAATTCCTTCATTTCACATCACACCTTAAAAGAAGTAAAGTGTGACGTGTCTACGACGCGCCTCTTTCCCCGCACGAAACTAAATCTCCTTTCCCCATCCGAATGCCCTCGTCTACGATGTTCCTCTCACCACACGAAGTCAAATCACTCTTTGATCCCTCGTCCCTTACCCACCATTTTTTCCCCATACTTTCGTTCAATTTATCGCAACCGCACGTTCTCATAATTTATACTGTCCGGCGCACGTGTACGAATCACACTGAGATTTTTTCTTATCACACGTTTAGTTCATCCAACGCCTACAACCCGTACAGTTTATCGCGAGAATATCGCACGCGCTGTGAAATAAAAGCTCTTCGGAGGAAAAAATAAATAAATAAAAAAATAAAAAAATAAATAAAATATTGTCGATCTGACCCATATCGTTGTTATATTATGTTATTATTCTTTCGCGAAAATAATAATATTATCATACCGTGGCTCTTAGAGCCCATATCGTATTGAATAATATACCGGGACGCGGTATCAAACGAAAACTGTACGATTTATTCGAGAGATATATTGCGCGTATGGCGTGAATTCCACTCGGGGTAAAAATGCGTATCTCGTCGTCGTCGTCGGCGGCGGTGGCGCAATATAAATGATTACTGTGCGGCGCGTCGTAAAGGAAATACGGGTGAAAAAAAAAAAATCCGACTGCATTTTCCGTTCAGCCGCGTTCGTTGACCCGACGACGAACGACCACGTTGGTGCTCGGCTCTTATCGCGCGCCCTCGCCCTACATACACGCACAACGACCGCGTCATTTCAACGCGTTTCTATCTTATTATTATCACCGCGTTCAATGTAGCTTTCATATTTATGCACTGCTCGTGTGTGCGTGTGTGTGTGTGGGCCGTCTCAAGCTTTGCAGGGGCCCATGGGCACACATGGAGCTTAATAGGCCCTTTTAGTAGGACTCTGGACTACACAAGTCGAATACAAAAAACAAAAGTTTTTTTTTAATATGATTACTTTATTAATTAAAAAACTATGTACATTTCACAGAATCATAAATGGTATTTTACTGTTATGACTTTCAACAACGAAACTTTTAAATCATTATAAATAATCCAGTACATAATACGGGCAGGTAGAAACTGATATAGATTATTAAATAAAACCCGGTTCAGGTAATGGGATAAGAAATAAAAGATAATATCAAATGTACCTAATTGCACACAATTATTAAGCATTGTTTACTTAACATATTTTTAACATTGCCATTTACCTAAGTTTTTTTTGTTATAGAATTTAGAATTATTTTTTTATATAATGATTGTATTAAATATCAATACGTTACAGCTTACGATTTAAAATTGTAATCTCGATTATTCGGGGCCCCCGTTTGAACCGGGGGCCCCGGGCACGTGCCCCACGTGCCCATAGGGTAGAGACGGAACTGTGTGTGTGTGTGTGTGTGTGTGTGTGTTATTCAGCAATTAAAAAAAAACGTCTATTAGATTAGGAACATAACGGTATTACAGAGACAATTGCATCGACTACTCGGATATATGACGTCATAGTTGTTACGTGCGATGCGATTGTCGTAGAAATGAAGACCTGGTGTGTGGCCGTTAAAAATTAGAAAAGCTGGGCTGAAGTAGACGCCTTTTTTTTTTGACCTCGCAGAGGGCGACTTAAAAACGTTCTGATCTCTAAAATTATCTGCAACGAAGATTACACGACGTTTCAACGAACGTACACTGTTAAATACCACGTACTATAGACCCATTAGGAAAAACATCGTTTTTAATTTTCGAATCTAGAACAGTGATGCCCGACCTTTTTTCTTCGGAGAGCCACTTTGGTAAGCAATTCCTTCGAGCGGGCCACCAATTAAAAAATCCGAATAATCTCAATGTCAATCTAATAATACAGTTTTGTTACACATACTAGGTTAGGTTATACAGTGCACATGTAGTACTTGTTTTCCTATCTTTTATTGACTATTGAAAAGATGACGGGAATCAAAAATTAATAAAAAGAATTGTGTTTTGTAATCATTTTACTTTTATTTGAATATTTTGTTTTACATGAAGAATGTTTAAAGGGCCGCGATTTGGGCACCACTGATCTAGAAGCTAGTGTCCATTGTTTCCCTGGCTCGCGGTAGAGAAGTAGTCCGACCCTGGCCACTGACATAGACGATTGTGACTGGCCGATTTCGTCGGAAATGTAGTGTTTTGGTTGAGTTTATCTGAGTGGATATTATAATGGCCATAGGTCCGGTCGTTTTGAAAGAATAAGGAACCGCGGAATGTCATCAATCCATTATGTTTATTCATCGATTAATGAAACGTGATTATTCAACGTGATCAAATCAACAGTTTAGCTTGAAATTCATGAAATTGCATTAATACCGTTAATCATAAAAATGAATCGTATACACTCTTGTATCTAAATTATTTATATCATCTACTATCTAGTGCCCATAGTAAGAATCCGTAATATGAAGTTTTTATAATTATTCATCTATAGTAATTTTTTTTTATCGCTATACTAGGACAGCGAGAAATATAGTCTGCACGACTGCCTTTTGAAATTTACGTAAACGAAATATGTAGTTGGTATAATATGGCACATATTATTAAAGTTTATTGAAAAGATGTAGGTATAGTTATTATTCGTATGTTAGCTTTGTGTTAACTATTAGTTAACTTCACTTGTTATTGGATACTCACAAAATAATCTGATGTAGACAATAATTGTCACTGGTAAATAGGATAAATTCAAAACTAATGCGATTTGACCTATACAAATCTGAAATGGACCGAACAATCACGCCCAGTGTGTGATAAATCGTTGAAGAATATTTACTATTTAATATACATTATTTCGAATACTCAAAGAGTTATGGGGACATTAAGGAAAATGTTAAAAGATCACCTGAAAGATGTTAAGGATTGGCACACTTCATATAGACTGGTACGCGAAAAAAAAAAAAGCTCGGTGACACGAGGAAACAATTTAGTCGGTAAGCGCTACGCTTGTTTTGTCTACGTGCAAGGACAGAGGAGATGATAAATCAATAACCATTTATGCAAGATCCACATTTGCAAACGTAAATCAATTTTTGTGCGACACATCTTATTTCATAAGATAGACGGACGTATAGTAGTTGTAGTATTAGGCAACGAACACAAAAACGTCTAAACGACATTTGTAATACTTAATATACTAGAATAAATAAAATATAAAAAACAGCTAATAAGCATTTCGAAATATTAACTCATATAAATTTTAATAACAATATCACGACGCTTGACCATATGCATGGTAAACAAAAATATGTTTAATTAGGTTAAGTAAATATAAAACAAAAAGATAATTGTAAAATATAAAAGGGAAAGTTAGGGCGTCAAATAAAGCACTCTGTGGCGGTCGTGTGACTCGACCGTTATAGGTAACTCACCTACCGTAATTTTCCAAGTGTTACTTTATTTCAAATTTAGGTTTTGTGTCTATGCGTACGATTTGATCGGTGTATACGACATAGTGATGATTTCGTTATAATTATCGTGTACACAAAATTACTATTTTTGTTGTATCTATAAATTGTGGATTTTACGGTGATAACAAATCAACAGTATCATATTGAGTACAGAAGCAAAGTCGTTATGTTTATCACGATCGGTCAGTTTGAATTATCGTCCGGACGATACGGTGCAGCTAATATCTATAGTTTTCATAGTTTCTATGGCCACGGTCACAGTGATAATTTTCGTAATAATAATATATTGAATCGGAACGATGCTGTCGATATTTCTTTGTCGTACACCGACTGACCAAATCGTAAAACTATATTACATCGGGAATACTATTGTCATTGTACACGAATCCGCGATTCGGTCACAATATAGACGATGCGGTTGCATCTGCGTGAGCCCCGTGCCCGAGGTCCGTGACGTTGTTTGGATGAAATATCGTGGGATGGAAATTGTAATAATAAAATATTCTAGACCGTGCGTTTTACGATGCAATGTCGAAATATGCGTGTTTGGTCTGATTTGATTTTAACGTTTGATAAGAAACGCCTCTGGAAATGAAAAAATAAAATAAGTTTTCCACTATGATTCCGCATGACCCGGGGGTAGGGTTCGTCAAAGTCGCTTTCCATGCTTACTGCGTTTACGCGTTGACGTCAAAACGGCTTAAGATCTGTAGATATTTCCGTTATTTTCGCGGGCGTAAAACCAGTTGGATGAATACGAATGTAGATATTACGCTTCTTTCCGAAACGATTCGTCGACGTCATTGTTTTATAGATCATTGTGGATCTCATAAGATCTACGCAGACGAAAATTCAGAATTCAACACTCTTTGGGTTTTTATATTTTTGTAAAGTATTGATTTTGTCGGTAAAATATAACAAAGGAGAAGCGCTTTAGTCATCGTACAATTGCGTAACAGTTATACACAACTCGATGAGTAAATAAAAAAAATAAAAAATTAAGCTCGATGTATTCATATACGTGTGAGTCCTAAATTAATCTTAAATCTCAGAGGGTATGAAAATAATAGAAAAAGTTATCAGACTTCTGCGAGGTATTTTATTGTCTCTCAGACTTTTTGAATTGTTGTTTAAAAACCAATTGTCTAGAAAAATTATTCCGGTTTTCAGTGACACACGCGTAAAATTGTAAAAAATGATTAATACAGTAGTGAAAACTAATTAGTGTTTTTGATAAATGTGTTTAAAAAATAAACAATACGATTAGCTTATTTATCTAACAAAAATTGCATACATATATCTTCGGAAATCATAAATAACAAAGTATGAATGCTTTTTCGATTTCCCATGACCGTGTTTTGGTAACAAAGAGAATATCCTACCGAAAATACGTGGTATGATTATCAGAGCCTGATTTAGGTGATTACCTGGTTGACTTATAATGTGGTGTCCAATTTTAAGATCCTTAGCGATATTATTTCTTGTTTTTTCTATTCTAAATAGTTTTGCCTAATGCAGCACGAACTACCTAAAAATCGAGTTAGAATGGTAAAATTTGTCGTATTCAAGATTTTAATAAAATTAATATTCGATATTTTGGTATAGGTAAATCCAAAAATTGTAGTTTTTTAAAAATAATGGATTCTTAATATTAGTTCACCAAATACCAACAATAATCTTTACAGACTAGAAAAATGCTTCAAAAAATTTTGTTCACTTTTGAGCTAAATATAGGAACTTTAAATTATTGGAAATATCTAGTCTTTTGAAATTATTTAACAAGGAAAATTTTAAATCTTTAATAGAAAAACCGGAAAATTTAATAATAGCACTAAAAATTGTTACTCAGACATTTTTTTAAACGCGTTTTAACTTAGTCTTTTGAGAAGAATTATTGATTCCATGTAAATTAATGGTTTCCTTCCAGTTAAAACCTTAATAAATTTGAAATTATAAATTTGGTAAAAAATTTCTTTTGTCAGTAGACTGCAAGTATTTTCTTATCTATGATTTGAATTTCATAAAGATTAACTCAATGAATTATTTGCAATACCTGTTTAAATTTAGGATTATGACTCAAATGACTCTCACCTTAGTGTAAATATAAGATTTATTTTTATTTTTGTTTCATAACATGGTGAAATGTATCATTATTATTAATATTATCAAATTCATAAGGATTATACCTGTTAATATCTGGGAACTATTTTTGATTGAAATATGAAAATTGCACCAATCATAGGGTTTTTCATATTTTTAGAATATTAAACCCATATAAAAATTACAAATTGTTGTGCGTTCAAGATTATTAATCGAGTTCCGATCAAAATTGCCTACCGAATACAATGATTATTTATCATTGGTTTCAAATTTAAAATAAAACCACAACACCCTGGAATATAGTTTGCCAGATGATCTCATCATAAAAATTACTACTGGAATAATAGGAAGAATAATCCATGTCGATGTAATAACACTCATAAAAATGTGCCATTTCGGCACGTTTAAACACGTCGTCTAATTTATATTAAGAAAATTAACGATTCCGAATACTATAAAAATGTAAACATTGTTAAGGTCTTAATTGAAAGAAGCTAGTATAACAATTTTAGATCATATAAACAAAAATTACAAATTTTATGAAATAAAAATTAATCTGACACTTTACAGAAAAAAAATCAATTCAGCCGTAACTCTAACTTAAATCGCGTATAAAAAAAATCCTGACTTATGAGTTTTGAAATGTATACAGTACTGTTAGTTAAGTATTCGAATAAAACTATATTACATTTTCGGGTTTTAAAACGAGATATTTTCAATAATTTTAAAATTCTATGTATAGCTCAAATATGATAAAATATTTTCGAAAACTTTGCCGTGTCTATATTGGAGTCATGTTAATATTTGGGTTATTTTTGGACTTGAAGCCAAATTAAAAAAACGTATTTTATAAAAACCTCGTATATTACAGTGAATTTTATTGTTTTCACTCAATTCCGTACGTTTGGAAAAACTGTCGATAATGTAGAAAAATGGCCTTTTTAAAGTGCCACCTAAATGAAATATCTGATCACTAGTGTTGCAAGATGAAATTTTTGGCCAATTATCTCGATCCAAAAAAATGATAACATATATATAGAAAAAAAGATCACTGTAAAACTTCTAAATACGATCAAAACGATAAAAGTTAATTTGAAGAAAAAATGTAACTATTAAAATAATTTGTTTCTTTGTCTTGATTTCAACTTTTCACTCTTTTGTCGAGTTAACAGCGTGATAGAACTACGACGGCCACTGACGGCATAGGCCAGGCCACCCGGGGTGTCATCCGACGTTTTTCCATATTCGAATATTGATCATCATTAGAGTTAGGCTGTTGATGACCTAAAAAGCACGCAAAAATGCTCTGAAAAAAAAATGCGAAAATGCTCTAAAAAAAGTGCGAAAATGCCCTAAAAATGTCAAAAAATTACCTTAAAAATGATCTAAAAATCTAATTAAGTAAGTAAAAAATGTATTTATAAATAGTAATTTTTATTAGAGATATGGGCGTGATAATGGGTGTAATAGTGATTTTTTACTACTTTTCCCAATTCAAAGTAAGATTTCAAATAAATTAAATTTGTTTCCAAACTTGGGTTCAACACTTGCTGTAAAATCGAAAATTGCCCCACATTGTACAAAAACTACAAAAAAATGACCTAAAAGATGAAAAAATGTCTTGAAAATTTTGAAAAATGACGGTAAAAACAAAAAAATGCATTTATAGCTAAAAATGCCGAAGAATGCAAAAAAATGCGAAATAAAATTAGAATATTCTGCATCAAGAGAGCATGAATCAAATTTTAAGCTAGGATAGCATTGTATAGAATCAAAGGAAAAAAAAAATGCAAAAGTCATCAACACCCTAACTGTAATCATCGCCGTCGATTGATTGGATCGACGACGCGAAAACGAATGACGGCTCCGGATCGATCGATCCGAAAACAACCGTCACGAAACGAACCGAGGGCGCCGATATCTGAAATCCAACGGGGACGGGAAGGGGGTGCCGACTGCCGAGTACCCTCTCGCGTCCCCTTGCCGCGCCGGCCGACGTCGTCGTCGTCGTCGTCGCCGCCGTGGCAGCGAGAAAACGGGCCACCGTGCCGTAGCGATTTTGGCCTCGGCGAATTGGCGGGGCCGCGCGTGCGAGAAAAAAAACGGCCCTCGCGGCCGCGCGACGCCGCCGCCGCCGCCGTTGTCGTCCCCGGCCGACCGCCGCCGCTGCAGCACGCCTGGGCGCACGCACGCGCCCTCCGCGTCCACCGGGTTGGCACGACTGCGCGGAGCCGCGGGGGGCGCCGCGTGAATCCGTAACGGTCCGCTAGGCCGTGATGCTGTCGTCAGTCCGCCTGCAATCCGCCGACCGGCAACTTGTGATGCTCCGGCGGCGGCGGCCGCGACGACGGCCGCGGCGTCACGCGCGCGCGGGCCCCGGCTCCCGACCCCGACGACCCGACGGTAAGATGTTTTACATAACCTCGGCGCCTCGTCGTTTGTTCGACGCGGCGTCCGAGACAGTAGTAGTACTTAATATTTTATTAGAACGATATCGTATTATCGTTATTATTATAATTATTGTTATTATTGTTATTATTATAATTATCATTGTTATTATTATTATTATTATTATTATTATTATTATATGGCTATAGTTTTTGTGTATTTTTTTTTTGTCCAGTCGTGTTTTCGACCGTTTTTTGTTTTATTGTCGTCATGATGTCACCACGTTTTTACCGGTCACGGTAGACAGACGGGGGCGGGTAGGAATACACGAATTAAGACGAATCCTCGGTAAAACCGCTTTTGCTCCAGTCCGACGTGTTTCCGTCGCTCCGGAAACGTTATGGGTGACGGGACGGCGGGGGTACATAATAATATCATCGGCGTTACCCGCGACGCCTCTACGATCGTCCCAACCACGGTGGCTGTTTGTTTGGGATTTTCTCGGTTTTTCGATGTTCCTCGTCTCTAAAAACGAGTTTCGGTTTGAAACTTTGAAATCGGAAATTTTATTTTCTCCAGTTCGTCAGGAACGTTTTCCGTCCGCGTTCGCGTTGTCGAAGCGGATTGCTGTCGTTCAGCTGTAGTAAACAATTTAATGGCAAAAACGTGTTTTTTTTCACGACGTTTCGTTCGTCAGTCGATGCGTCGAGTACGATCGCTGTAGTTACAATAATAATAATAATAATATTGTTAGGTTTGCCGTATCGCTTACCCGTCAGTGTTCGGCAAAACGCCTTGGTGATATTATCGAGTGTCGTTTTAAACGCGACGTGACTCTCTCGTACTAACGGGTTACATCTTAAACGGTTAATTTAGAAATCGATTTTCCCGCGGCAAACGTCACGTTCTGTTCAGGACAATCTTTTCGGCGTTTTGGCGACGGTTTATTACGTAATTTTTAGGACCTAAGCAGATCGGTCTACTCGGAATCATCTTATACGATCGATCGATGAATTATCGTGACAAACACTCATTGGCAGTTTTTTTAGATAATTTTCTAGTGTTGAACATATGCGTACGACGTTGTACGCATTTATTAGTAAAAGGAAAAACGCATTGAACCGTTTTTCATTAGAATTTAGTTTGAATCGATTGTTATTATTATTATTATTATTATTTAATTTTTAAACTCGAAAAGGATTAATGTATTCTTTTCGGGATTATAATAAATTACGCTTTGCGTTGCTACGAAACTGCGTGATTGTTGTGTCGTTTTGCTTGCGAACCGAGTGCTTAAGACCGTACACAATTCAATTTCACGAGGCAAAAAACTTGTTTGGCATAATTTACATGCATAATTAATTCGTTTAGGGCGTGCTAATTTCATTTTATTTTTTTTTCTCGCGTATCTGATAACGGCATACGTTTTCGGGTTTCAACCAGCGCCGGCGCGAATTAACTAAAAACATTAATTTTACAATAAATAAATAAATAAATAAATAAATAAAAAATCCAACGAGGACAGGTACACGCGCCGTAGACAATCGTTTCCGAGTACGTGATTTTTTTTTGCTTTTGGAAAACCTTTTGAAAGAAAAAAAAAGCCTTATCGTCTCGACGATAAGTGAACCCCGTCACACACAACCTCCGCTCGTACATTAAAATATACCTATAGTACGTTCGCACACTCTTACGCGCGACGAATATAACCTACAAAAGCAGCACGTAATCCTGTACGGGGGTTTCCGGTGAAATCCTTATTCCCGCGGAATTTATTTTTTTTTTTCCGCCGCAGAAATTTATCTCTCGGTAAAACGATGACGATTTATTTATATACATTAGACAGACACAGAAAGAGAGATCTAGGGAGAAAAGAGGGACACAGGGGAAGAGGGTGAGCGAAAGAGCTACTGTAAAAAGAACGGGGTAAACTGTAAATCCCTTTGCGTCTTTGCGGGACTTTCGTATAATATTCGTGTTTATACACACACACACACACACACACACACACACACACACACACACATACAAACCCGTAACGAACACGCGCACACATATTATCTCACAAACACCGATATACGTATATACACACGCATAATACATACAACGTGTGTAATGTAATATTGTGCCATAGAGTAGTCAACGCGCGCCGTAATAAAGCTAATAGGACTCTGCGGCCGCCGCGATAGTTGTGGTTTCGGAACAAGCGCACAGTCGTCGGGCGCGGACTTACCCGCGATCCCGTCTCTATCCTGGCCCTCGTCCCGGCGGCCGTTCGCGTCCGACTGGAATACGGCGAGACGGTTCCGTACGCGCTGGATCAGGGGTCGAGTTTTGGTGGTGCTGGTGGGGGGAAGGGGGTAAACCGCTTGCGAACAACGCGGTCCGATATTTATATCTATATACACACACACGCGTGCGTATGTATATTATACGTGTGTGTATAATGTATTGCGGTACATTGTCGCGCGGTGTATATTGGGCCGTCGTCGGCAGTAGTAGTTTGGTTATTTATTTATTTTATCGTACGGCCACGGTGGCGGCGTGTGGAGGCGATAGCGTCGGTTGCGTATATACATATAACACAGACACAGACACACACACACACACACACACACACACACACACACACACACACACACACACACACACACACACACACACACACATACACACACGCGGACACGCGTATACGGACGGAGTGTGTGCGTAGTGTGTACTCGTGTATATCTGTTTGTGTGTGTGTGTGTGTGTGTGCGTGTGTGTGTGTAATGCGTGGTACACGACGGCAAAAGGCGCGGGGTGAAAAGTGGGGCGCCACGGCGGCGACGGCGGCGGCGTCTGGGCGATCTGCCGGCGACCGGTCGCGGGGGCGGGCGGTGTATTGATTAGGAGACGGCGGCGTCTTTTAAACGCCGTCGGATTCGGCCGATCGGTCGCCGCCACGCGACTTGAATTCCTAAAAACGGCCGCAGCGTTCGTGTCCCTCGTCGTCCCCGGGGGACTTTTGTCGCATTCGCACTCGTTTTGCATTGATTGCGTACGTGCATGCCGCCGCCGCCGCCACGACCACCCTGTACCGGTACAGACGTCAGTAGGATGAAATGGCCGATTCTGGGTCTCCTCTCCCTTAAATTTACATGTAAACGTATATGGAGGATTATATAGGCAAAAACAATACACGGCTCCTCCCAAATTATAGTTTGCCCCTTAAAAATGCAACCCTCAATACATGACTGTTCGTCTGAAATTCACCGTCGTGATATTGTGTGTGTGTGTATATCATGTGATTGTTGTATACTACCAACGTCAATCTTTCGGTCGCCCAATCTAACCCCACCACCTACTCGATCGCCTTAACCTAATCGGTCTAGACCAAGGTGGCGAACCTTTTCCGAGTCGAGTGTCAAAATTTTCCAAACAAAGTTTTCTAAAACTGTTCGCGTGCTCCCCCCCCCCTCACAGAGGAAGTTTAATGAAGTCAATATTTGTGTAGGTTATTTTACAAATTATATATGATATTCTTGAATCAGACGTCAATATTGAATAATCGTATTACAAATGTAAATATGTAATTATATTTTAATGTGAACTTTTGATCCTTTTTTTCACGTAAACAATTTTATAACAGAATATCTAAATTTCTAACTTTGGTAAAACATGCAGTTTTTGCTATGACTTGAAAAAATTCACTACACGTTATAAACTTTCAGGAAAAAATGAAAAAAATGAAATAAAAGTAAGCGAGTTGCACGACTTCCGACATTTCGATGTCTGCGTTTCTCACCACTTTTCCACGTAGACGATTTATTTGTATTTGTGATATCAGTAAAGCATACATGTCTAAAAGAATATAACTATATAATTAAAATCCGAAAAAATTGTTGAATCGTATTTATTTCAACACGATTTCATAAATAGTACGATTCAAATTTTTATATTTATTAAAATTTCGATAAATTCAATTTTTTCCACGTGCCATTGAAATTTCGGCGTGCCATAGGATCGCCACCCCTGTATAGACTCTATACAATGCCGTCACCGTTGTACCACGGACTTCTCTCCTCTCCCAATCTGCCGCCGACGCCGTAGAATACGCGTTATCAATGTAGTATACTTAGATAACACGCACAAAATCTATATAAAATCCGACGACGGTGGTGGAGGTGGTGGTGGTGATGGTGGTGGAGGTGGTGGTGGTGGTGGTGGTGGTGGTCGTCGTCGTCGTAGTCGTCACTCGTCGTGACACGAGCGGTAGGTTGAACGCTGCGGCGTGCAGGCGGCCATGTACGACGAATGTTCGACGGAGAGGGCGAGACGGGAGCGGTCGGGAACACGGGCGGCACGACGACCACTCGACGCAAAGTCCGCAACGTTATTATTCCCGACACATACGTACGAATAATAATAATAATACGAACGTATTACACGCGACGTGCTCCGTGGCCGTCGCACGGTCCAGGGTATCAGATCAATAGGAAGGGTCCGGATGGGTCAGTGTGTTGGTGTAAGGGCGTGTGTGAGTTTGTGTGTGTGTGTGTGTGTGTGTGTGTGTGTGTGTGTGTGTGTGTGTGTGTGGTGCAAAAGAGTTACACAACTTCTCGAGAGACACCCGTTGTCCTGAAAAGGGTAAGGCAAACTATAGACGCCTTCGGCAGAGGCCTCGACGTTGGCGGTTAGAGGCAGCAGTTGGCGGACCTGCGGTGGCGGTCGCCGGACTTCCAAAAACTTTCGTGCGGCCGTCGCGTGCACGTCTCCTCCGCCACCGCGGGGCAAGTTTACAGACGCGCGTGAAGTTTTTCCGTAGACGACGAGTGTATCGCTCGTGCCGTACACGACGTGTTTGCATAATGTGCATAGGTATACGACGTGTCTGTGTGTGTGCACATCCGTAACCGTATAATATTATGTAACTGCAGCACGTGTAGTGTATATCCGATTGTTGTCGTCGGTCTAGACCGCGCTCGTCCTCCGGTTCGAGTGTTGAAAAATATGCGATTTCGGCTCAAGCGAGACGTCTGATCCGTTTAGGCGTGACGGCAGAAAACGAAAACGCGAAACTGCAAAAACTTTAAGCTCTGATAAAATATGGCTCCGAGTTTAACAACTCTTTTACTACGCCTTGTAAATGTGCGCAAATAAAAAGGCCCGGCCATCTCACGCCTTTTATTTTAAAATCTCTTTATTACCTTTTCCCGCAAACCAAATTACTTATGCGTTTTTACGTCTTACGACCTTTGTTGGTTTAAAATTTAAGAGGCTGCTACACCAGAAAAAAAAAAAAAAGAAAAAAGAACTCTTTCGACTTCAAACGACACTCGCGATACGTATTATGAAAGCCGTCGGGCAATGATTCGTTTATCTCATTATGACTGACAACACTCGCGGCATTTTTCGACACGGAGGGTTTGAAAGAGGGAAAATTTCAAATGCAAATAAATCTTTTGGACTGAAAAATGGTATCAAAATATCCAAACGAATACCGTAAGTTTCGACGTGTTTAAAAAAAAAAATGATTTATTCCAAATCGTTTACGACGTGATAATCACGCGATTTTTCTATTACAGAACATTTAGAAAAGTATCGGTCAAAATCGGAATGTCGGTAAAGTTTTTACTTTGTTTAGTTTAAAATTATTCGTCACTCCTTGTAACTTTGTGATTTTTAGTTTTCTCCACTTCCCGACCACGTCGAGTCAGTTAGAAAATCGATATCGTGTATACCCGAACTATATAACACGACTGTGTTATATATTTATTTTTTGGTTCAGTTCGATTTTTATCATTCGTGCGCGCGCTGCGGTGCCGTAATGTCACGTGTACGGAGCAACGGTCAAATAAATGATGTTTGAAAAAAAAAAAATGGCGTATAATTAAAACGAGTAATAAACGCACGTTACGCGTCCTGTTTTTATCGCCTGAGTACATAACAATAATGTATATAGCGCAATGTCGTCTTCTCTAATGCGACGTGACGTTCTAAAGTACTACGCGAACAAGGCTTGAAACGATTTTAGAGATTTCCGGACAGAAGAAGTTGACAGAAGAATAGAAAGTCGCGTAATAATATTATAAGTTGTGTGTGTGTGTGTGTGTGTGTGTGTGTGTGTGTGTGCGTGTGTGTGTGTTCAGGTACTCGTAATCCGAGTAAATTTGACTGTGAATCGCAACGACGTTTCAATTCGGAGATAATTTCATAATCTCGAGTCACCTCGTTTTAACGACGACCCAACCACCCCCAACCCCTGCCCATACCCCGTCGCCGTCGGGCAGGGTCTGTAGATATGTTTTTAATACGGCCTTGCCGGCGGCGGTGGCTGAATATTATTAGAGTAAACCCATTTTGCTCGATGTTCGGAATCCGACGACGATCCGGCGCGTAAGGAACTACTGTGCGCGCTGTGGTGTGCGGCGGCGTCGGCTGTACGGAGCGCGCGGACCCGGGCGCGCGGGCGGGCGGGCGGACGGACGGACGGGCTCACGATCCCGCCGCCGGCTGTAATGGCACCGTTTTAATAGTTTCCTATTTGCATAACGTCGCCAAAAGAGGCTCCAGATATCGTTAACAACTTAAGCCGCCGCGCCGTGCCGCATCTACGCGCGCGTAAGCCGAGACGTTCCTCCGGAATGGGTTCTTCTATCGTCTCCTCCTCCCGTTTTCCCGTGTGCCCCCGGACCCCGGTCGCCGCTCTCCGTCACGACACGACGGGAGGAGCGGGGGAAAAAAAAGCTCCGACTGTATTATACCCTATATTATATTATGCATGACCTATCCAAGACAAAGCATGAGACCGAAAGAAAATGTAAATCGATTACACGGCCATTAATGGCACTTCTGAGTTTATTGAAAAAAAACAAAACGACATCCATACAGCGTGGCCACGGGGTTATAATTTATGTGAGTCTAACGAAAAACAGCGATTTATAAATAATACATTATTGTTTTCTTTGAAATTTTCAAAACTGTTGGCACATGCGTTTATACGCGTGACTTTAAAACACGAATGGCTGGTAGTGGACGTTTAGCTCGAAAACATATATTACAACGATCGAGTGTAGAATATATTTTATTATTTTTTATTTTATTTTTGTAAAATACGTATTTCATTCGAGTAACAGTTATTCTAGAACGTTTTAGTAAATTATGAAACATTATTTTGCCTTTTTTTATTCTAAAATTACGGAAAATCAATTATTGATGTATTCGTTTTAAAATAAAAAAAAAACATTTCTTTTGTTTTATTCCAATTATCTGAATAGTGTATTCAAAATTTACCAATTATTTATAAAAAATGCATGTATTCTTATTTGTGTTATTAAACAGCAGATAGTTTTTTTTAGTGATCTTAGTGATAGTTTAAAATAATTAATAATAAAATACTACGAACATTTCGAAGTCATATACATGTTATATTCAATTTATCTACGAGTATATAATATATATATCCATAAGTGTTTATTATTTATAATTTTAAACAATTTTTGTATTGTCAACACACGTATATATTATATGTAGCAAATGTATTTCAGTTCTTTTATTTCATTTTTTTTTAAATTTTATGTCATAAAGAACGAGAAAAAAATGTAGAATATAAAAAACTCATTTCCGTTTTCTGTTTTTACAATGTATACAGTGTACTATTCAGATTTATTTGACAAATGCAATAACTTTTTTCTATTTATTATCTTTAACTTTTTTTTCATACATACTTGAGAAATATGCTACAGTAAAATAGTATATTAAAAAATGTTTAAAATATATTTTTATCTATTTGATTTTTTAATAATATTTATAAGCCATAAATTGTAATTATAACATTATGAAAGAAAATACTTTCGTTTGGCAATTTTAACGTTTTAGTTTTTTATTACAAGACTAGTAGCTTATGAAATATAAGCAATTTAAGTTTAGAGTATTGCAGTGGGGATGGTAAATTTTTACGGGAGTCTTGGGATTCTCTGCTTCGCTAAATTCAAATTTAATTGTCTGTATTTATATCTTTTAAACCATTGATTAAAATTGTAAAAATTCAAATAACAAAATACTCCGAAAAATTATTTTCGTTTATGAAATTAAATTATGAACAGCGGTAGAAATTTAAATAATTTACATAATCAAGTAGTTAAAGAATAGTCGAAAAATTATAATTATTTTTACTATAATATGCAGCTCAATAGCGTAGTAGTTAATCATGTATATACATAAAAAAAAAAAAAAATAAAAAAAAAACGTAAAAAAACGTATAACATAGAAGTTATTCTAATATTCGTCAAACACTGTATACGATTTCTGGTAGATTTGACGACATATTTATATGCAAATTTACACGTTATTCGAACGCGAACGAGTGGAATCCTCTAGACACCGTATCCCGGTGTTATTAATACACACGCGTCAAACGCCGGGGGATTCGACGAACGTTAACGCGTCGGTCGCGTTCGCCGTGCGCCTGCGCCGTGTCGCACGGCTGCGGTTCGGATTCGCGGCGATTTTTTTTTTTATTCTATCGATGTTATTAAATATTTATGTCACGCCGCCGGTAACATAAATTATTATTCCTCTGGAACGTCATTAAATCCGGCCGTCGAACGATGTCGGGCATCCGAGCACACCGGACGTCGTCGTCGTTCGGTGATCGCGCAAAGGAGGACGTAACGTACAATTTCCGTGCACGCGTGAATACACGCAATCGAATCATTGATACGACGACGACGACGACTGACAGACCTGTGGATTTGCGTCTGAAATGAACTGGCAAATTAGATTAC
The DNA here is from genome assembly GCA_027580255.1 of Therioaphis trifolii. Taxonomy (NCBI): domain Eukaryota; kingdom Metazoa; phylum Arthropoda; class Insecta; order Hemiptera; family Aphididae; genus Therioaphis; species Therioaphis trifolii. Next base: position 131,740,690 of record CM050404.1, read on the forward strand.
ACGGTCGCGTATCGTCGGTTCGGTCGCGGGAGGTCTATTACTGGCATTCGAACGTCGTCGGCCGGGGCGATTCGGGCGTCGATCCGTCGTATAATTAAACGTCGTTTCTCGGGCCTGCCACCGCCGCCGCAGTGCCGATGTACGAGGACGACGCAAAGAAAACGACCGGAAAACGGGACACGGGGAGACGGAAAAACATTTTCAGCCGCGATTTATAATGAATCATTGTGCAAAACGCCACCGCCGACGATTAAACTCGGTTTGCACGAGTATATTATACATATATATGTGTGTGTGTGTGCGCAGCGATCGCGTTTGGGACAGTCCAAAGATTGGATGTTCGTCCCTCCTTACACCCCTTGCCCCCGTGCAGTGTATAATATGTATATATACGCGTTATGCGTGCGAGTGTATGTGACAATGACTACAAAATTTTCCGAGCCAAAGCGTCCGCCGCCGTCGCCGTAGCCGAAATTAACTTTAATTTAGTTCTGTCAAACACGATTACGCACGTCTCGATGGTTTTCGAAACGTATACGAACGGCACGCCGCCGCCGCCGCCGCACGTTCCTTCCGCGCGCGTACTCTCTCCGCGTTCGGTTCGCGAGTTATCCCTCCGGAAAGTGTGTCCTTTTTACCGGTGCGGTTCGATGACAATGGGCTATTGAAAGCGTACGTATGCGCGCGTACATGTGTGTGTGTGTGTGTGTGTGTGTGTGTGTGTGTGTGTGTGTGTGTGTGTGTGTGTGTGTGTGTGTGTGTGTGTGTGTGTGTGTGACGTTACACAGGGTGTAGGGCCCTCGTCGTACCGACGAAAGCGCGATATCCTTTGAGATTTAAACGCGCGAAAGATAAGAAAAAAAAACGCCACAGAACCGAGCCGGTCACCATAAAGGCGAAATCATTGGGGGTTTCAAAAATATAATATTTAACACCTCCCGCGGATGTCGAGTATGAAATAATAATAATAATATTTGATATCGTGATTTAATCAAAAGTTTTTTTCAAACGAAAAAAATCACCTACTAACAGTATGGTTTTCAATTTAATTAAAAACACGAAAATCACTTAAAATTCATTTATTTGACTGTATTACTGACATCTTTGGCTATAACAATTATTTTCAAAAATCAGTTTATGACTAGTAGATTTTTGCGTAAGCCATTTTATATTTGACGGTGGCGGTGTGGACGTGATAGGTAATGAAATTGTTTGAGTTCTCGATAAAATATACTTTTGAAAATTTCCTATTCATTTATGTATGAAAATAAATTGAATGAAAGGCGAAAAAAAACTTTTGAGTAGATTTTTGCGTGTACGTGGAACTCCGATTTTTCCCCAAAAGAAATGGTATTGAAACCACGGATTGGTTTAAAACCGTATGGCCGACGTCCGGTGGTGTTGCATCTGGTTGACAAACAAAAATTACAGCTTTGACTAGGTTTTAGTGCCCGTAACTCGTTTGATTATTTCTATGCGGACGGCAATAAAACGGTTTAAGCCTTGCAGTTCTCGGAATAACGGTGACCGGTTTAATTGGTTTTCGAGCGCTAGAGATAGCAAAAATAGGAAACGAGTTGCGGGAGACTGCGTTTATACGGTCTGTAATATTTTAAAGGATATGACCGTACTTTTTGCGCACGTCGAGGCAACGAGCAGAGGGGGTGAAGACGCGAAAGGCATTAGTTGGTAACATCTGCGCTAGTGTAAAAAAGTTTATATGACCAAAAGAGAGAACACATTTACAACGGGTGAACTCAATAAAAACTGCGCTTTCACCGGTTTTCTTTCTGTAATGACTTTTTTTCCTCCGAATCCCTCTATAGTCTTCTCATCGCCAGTAAGACATATAATTATTATTATTATTATTATTATTATTATTATTATTACTATCATTACACACTTTGTTACGTACTTGATAATTGAATGATAAGAGCACTAGCTGTTTCTGTGTGACCAAGCGTGTGTAAAATACATACATATACGCGATTATTATAATTGGGCAGTCGAATTAGCGAACGTTTTGGTTTATTTGTTACAAAATCGAAATGACGATTATGAATATAAAATGGCGTTTGTTTCAACAAACACTCAATTATCATTGATTGTTGATACATTTGAACGTACGATTAATCACCGCGTGTAAAATATTTTTTTAATTTAATACGATAAGATTATGCTAAAATGGGAAATTCAAATCGAGATTTTTATATTATTGTGTCAAATTATACATTTCGTTCATTTTTACTGTTTTTGTTTTTTGTTTTTTGTTTTTTTTTTTGTTGCTCGCAAAAACAAAGCGGACATTTATGTTTTATGGGTTTTTCAAATAGCTTAGAAATATTAATTTTTGAAACCCACCAAAAATTGTTCAGCCATTCGTCGAGAGCACGAAAATCCGAAAAAAAACCTCAGATAAAACTTTATCGTCTCCGCAATTATTCGTTGGAATGATACCGGGGTCGCAAATTAAATTAAAAAGGCGGTAGGGATAAACAATATTTTTTACGACTCGCATAAATTATACAAGCACGTTTTACGAGATAAGACCTTTAGTTTTTTTTTCTCTCTCCAGATGAATTTTCCGTCTACCCCAAACAAAGGTGAACGCGTGAAACTACATCGAGACTACGGTCGGGAATAGAGATGCTTAAGACTCACGTCACGAGCAACTTGCGCGTAGTACAAAATGGTATTTTAGTGATGGAAAGGGTGAGCTGAATAGGAGAAAAAAAAATTGTACCCGGGGGTTCGGATTGTCTGCTCGAGCAATTAAGTCCCGGATCGTATGTATACCCCGGTTGGGGTGTGCAATGACTGCTGAATGTTTAAGTATAAAGAAAAAGGAATTAATTAAGACGATTCGTACTAATTACTTCAACCAGAGCGAAAAAGAAAGAGAAAAAGAAAGAATGAAATCAAGAAGGAACGAGAGAACAAGGGAGGGACGACCGTGGCACTCGAAGCGGTACCTTTAAGAAAATTATCGTTGTCTGAACCGAATGTTTTTCGGGGTAGTGTTGATAAAAAGACAAGAGAAAACGAGGAGAAAAAAATAGGGGTTGCTGACATCAAACAACACAGTTTGTGTAACAATCACAAACAGTTTATGTTAAAGAAATTCTAGGTTTTAAGTGATGTTAAGTATCATTATTTCATATCCGTAAAAACGTTAATTCAAGATTTAATTAACGATTGTAAATAATATGAGTTCATAAATCGAAATATAAGCGTGTACGAACTGTTCTAATATTTTTCGCTTGATTATTTTATACAAATGGTCGAACGCGTAGTTTGACGTTCATCGTTTAAATGAATTAACTTCTATTTTCGTGACATTTTATTGACGATTTATTTGTTTTACGGCGTTGATTTATAAGTTTTTATTTTTACTAAAACGTAAATCTATTTATATATCAAGAAAATATTAAGAATAAATGTTTATTTCGACTATAAAATCACAAAACAAACATATTTTGTTGAACATCTTCATTAATATCAAAATACGATTTGTTATATATTTGACTCGAATAAAAAAAATAAATAAAAATAAAAAAACATATATAATTCATTTACATTCTTCGAATTTAAGTTTCACAGTTCAAAAATACGCGATTTTACGAAACTACAACGTTGGCCCTTATGCAGAGGCGGTATGAATGTATTACACTTAGTGGTGCAAGACAATATATAGACACCCACCCACCCACCCCCTTCATCCTAGAAATTATAAATAAATATTTTTTATAAGTTTTTTCATATACCTAATTTTCTTCTGTTAAGTTGTTTACACTTTTTATAATAACAATGATTGTGCAATGATTTTTTACTTACTTTTTGTTAATAAAACAATAAAATATAGACATTGTGTTGACCACCTACCCACCAACCCACCACCCTAATATTGGTGGTGCAGTGCACCAAAAACAGTATACTCAAACCGCCTCTGCCCTTATGTCGAGTACCGTATATACGCGCGTATCGATATCGACGGAGCGAAATTGATGCGAATGTAATATAATCCGCACCGGTGTGTCCGATCGTTTAGCTCGGGGCGGTGACTCCGGATTACCGGTTAGAAGTTACAAAGTCAGATTAGCCGCGAACGCTATCCCCGACCGAGGGACGCGGGACCGGGCACGCGGGGCCGACGGTTAAACTCGTGTTTAAACGGCTGTACAAAATGTTTTCAAGTGTTAACGCAAACATTCGGGTTCCTCGGTCATCCTGTTCGCCCCCCCCCCCTCCGCCGTCCTAGCTCGAAACGCGTTTTGATTTATTCCGGAGACTAATGGAGGAAGAAAGACGGCGCAAAATTAAACCACTGCACAAGTCGCCCGGGTGTGTAGATAAATTATTAATGAAACCGCCGCTGCCGAGGGACCCCGAGTACACGGTGACAAGTGTCTACGCGACGCGGAGTCGGCGGTCGGGTCCGACGCGACGGTGAGGGGATGGAGGTGCGGCGATAAGACGGGGACAAAAGAGCAACGAGCGAAATAAGCGGAAAAAAACCGAAGAACTGAGAAATAATACGCCTGTTGGTGTTTTAAGTCATGCAACACAGATGAGCTTAAGATCATCGGGACAAGTTCAAGCAGCGAAGTTGCTTCAGAAAATAGTTACAACAACGCCTACACGCGCAAGTAAATATTTCAAAGCATATAAAGAGTCACAAACACCTAAAAAACTATCGGGTGAAGATGCTCTAGCAGTTCTAATGGATGCTAAGCTATCTCGATATAAAAACTTATATAATACCTATTATGTACAATTGCTTATTTCATTAAAAAAAAAAGACATTTATTTCTTCAAAAATGTCTCCAAAAAACTAAATATATTATGTTAATATGTAAATAACTTATTACATTATGTCTAATAAACAATACTTAAAACAAATATCCATTTTCTCATTTCATATTTCGTTTCTATGATTTAATGCTAACTTTGATAGCTCTGTGCCCCACTGTGCGTCGTCGAAGTATAAAGAGAGGGTTTGTTCCTCCTTCGGATTTTCACACGACGTTTTACGCGTCGTCGTCGTCGTCGTCGTCGTTTTATAACTACGCGTTATCGTTTCAGGATTTAGGTCACTATCTATTCGGGGTTTTGAACCGGTCTCGGGTCCGACTGTACGGCGAAGTCAAAGTCTCACGTGAAAAGATCAAATTGAGGTTTACGCGTTTCAATCTCGAACGTCATACGTTTCCATTCAAACGCGTCATTACAATGGGCTGTGAAACGAGGATATCACGAAACGTAAACGTAGTCTGCAACGAACTGGACAATTTAATTTTACGTGACGTTTATCGTGAATTATTTTTTATTAAAACGTTTGCGCACAGCTTGTCGTGTTGTACACAATGAAAAAAATAATAATAAGTCAACAAATGCATAAAAGGTAAAAGTTAAAAATGAAAAATTATGAATTTAAAGAGAAACAGCTAGTCGTTATTGTGAATTAAACTGTTATACAAATGGCAATAAAGAAACTATAGCATACTAATTTAAATCATACCATTTGTTTTTATTTTTTTTTTTTTACACGATTATTATGCAAGATTATATGCAAGAAAACAAATTAGACCGTTTTGACTAGCTTTTCTGTTTATTTCTCTGTTTGTTATTAAATATTTTATACGCATAAGAACACTAAAAAGTAAAAATGGAGTGACAAATTATCTGAACTTTTGATTGTTTTTTACACACGAACAATGAACGTGAACACACGATTTCCAATAGTAATTATCAAAATAATAAATACTAATATAATAATACATCGATACTAATTGAATTGTTAACAATTACTTGTGTGAAAATTAATTTTTTTTTAATCGATCTTTGTCAAAATATGTTAATGCTAGGTCTAACAATAAACTATGATTTAGTATTGTATAGTCTGTGATTAAACCCCGAAACAAATATTTAACCGGGCTAATTAATAAAACTTCAAATACTACTTAGTACTTATATAATCATTGTATAAGAAAAACGATTCTGAGCGAAGACAGTCAGTCAGCCTATGATATTGCTAAATATATTTGATGATATTATTGTGAATAAACTATAAAGTAATTTATATATAATATATTTAAGCGGAACCTTGTTTTAAATTTTCTATCCATAGCTATAAAAGTTTATTACTATTTTAGTTAGTTAAAGATTATGATTGGAAACTTACTAGTTACTAGTTTCTCCGATATTCAAATCTGAAAAACTAAAAATGCTTCGTACTTGCAGGCAGCCGATTTGGGTTAACGCGGAAAGAAGATTATTTTAATACAAAAATAATTGAACATTGCATTAATGTTAATTATTCCTGGCAATGCATAATTAATAATTATGAGTTATGACACTTATATAGTTATATGCCAATACTGAATACAAATACATATTGTCATGCGTTAGAATTTACTTGGTAGATAGTGATTATTCCTAACATAATAATTATAATTAGTAAAAACTGATAATTTACCGATTCCTCGTCAGTCATCACACTGTTTATGTTTTTACTTTCGTATACAAATATAAATGTATATATTATGTATTAAGTTTACTTATTGGTTTATTCTAACATATTGCAAAAGTTTCTTTTGAAAAAAAAAAAAATGAAAAATAAATATAACTACCAATATCGCTATACAGATAAGCCCAAAAGGTGACCCTCAATATAAAACTTCAATCAATCGATAAAATCTACCCAATATCACTTTCTAAAATGTTTTTTACAATGTATGAAAATTAAATTAAGAATAGTAATCACTCATTATGTATATAAAGATTATATTCTGAAGTTACTTTTGTACTACGCATGAATTCATGTCACGATTTACAAGATTCACGTTTGAATCTGCTAAGTCGTCCTGTACCTAGTACGAACATAAAAATAAAATCCCTTGTAACCAATTTTGGGTCATGTCATTTACTTTGGACCATCAACTTAGACCATATAAAATGTCTATGGTTCCCAGCAATCGTTATTATTCCGAAACCTCGAGTTGGTTATTTTCCAAAATACTTTAAGACACCATTTCAAAAAATAGAGAACCCAAAAAAGGTATTACAATTGTACATGCACGGGCACAAGGGGCATATAAGAAGTGTATGGTAAGTGGTGCTGTGGGGATTATAAATAAAACGCTCGGGGGGTTGTATATATATATAACATGGTTGGGTACTGCGATTGCCGTCACCTCCGGGCGGTATGACAAAATCTCGTCTTATCTCGTTTATGGCGACGGTTTCCCTCGATTTCATCCTTTCTCGGGCTTCGCGCTCATCCAATGAGCTCGGGTCCGTTTTTCAGTTTAAACTGATTGCCGACAAGAATACAAAAAAGAGAACAACTCCTTTCAAAATTCGGATGAAAAAGAAAATCACATATTCCTTTTTTTTATTCTGTACGAGCGGCTCTCCGGACGGTCTTCTTGACATTGTCGTAATATTTCCTACGAAATCCGACAGCCGCTATACTTATCGTAAATTGCGACGATCCGTTTCCGGAAATACTTCCACAAAATTAATTCCAATGATAAAGTACACTATCCCTACCACTGCAGTTGACCCGTCGCGTCTGTCATTTAAATAATACACAAGAGTTCAGAATGTATAATTGTGTGCGGTTTTTTCGTATAACAATATCGTTCAACCGAACGAAGACTATTGGTTTTTATTAACAATGTACAGAGCGTATTCGTGGTATATTGTACGATGAAAATGTAGTTTTGTGGAAAACAAATGCTGATTTCAGCGAACGTATTTGAAAATGTTAAAAGTTAAAAAAAAAAGAGATTTATAATTGGAATATGCCATACGGCTATGAATAATTTAATTTGTTTTTCCTATTGACATTTAGCTTTCTACTGAAATAAATTTATTTAAATTCTGAGGTAGAAAAAAAAAACAAAAAATCATCAAAAATATACGTAATTTAAATTGTAATCACTAAAAATATAAAAATTCTCCTCAAAGGTGACGAGTATAGTTCACTTTTAATTGAAATTTGTTTTAAATTTCTATCGGATAAAATTCGTAGTGTCTTTAATTATTGCTGAGAGATTGTATTTTTATACAAATAACATTTTTCTTTCGCGTTGGTAGCAAAAAAAAAAAAAAAACGCCAACTGTAAATTATTTATCGCGTAAGTAGTCGCACTTAATGATAATGCAATCACGTGTTATGTTTTCGATTTATAAAAAAAAATACTGCCTACTCAATGTGGCCGTACTCACACGGATCGCTGGTTCAAGAGGACGCAACACCTGTATTTATAGTGTTTGTTTTGTGACAAATAATACGAATACGAGTATTATACCCGGATAATAATAATTGTAAACATTACTCTTTGTATAAATTTAAATACGAATTACGTTCGAACGGAATACTTTCTTTAAGGTATGTTAATTTCGGGGAAACGCGTAAAATAAATTTACATTAACGAATCATGTTAATTTCAAATATTTTCGCATGCATTATTTCGTATCGGTCGGAAACGCTCGAATACGCGATATGGTTACTTAACTTAAGTATAATTCATTAGTTTAAATACGAGACAATGTTTATCAACGGATGCACGGTCACATAATTTATTTGTTTTTTTTTTTACGTTTTAAATAGCTATAAAAAAATTGTTGTACTCAACGTGTCGCCTGCGAGTGAGCCCCGACGTCGATTTGAATTCCACTGAATGCAGACGTCAAAGATTAATACTAACGCATAGCAGAGGCGCCGAACTTTTACTTTTGTAATGACTAATGTCATAGATGAAATAGGTGCGTGGTGTCCAAGGTATAATGATTTCAACAGTTAAATTGTTTAACACTTAATATGTAGTTCGTATAATTAGTTTTATATTAAAATTAGTTAATCTCTAAAGTCAAAGGTATACTGATTTGCAAATTTGCAACTTGAAAAATAAATATTCTTCATTTGTATTTGTGTAAAATTTAACTATGTGAGAAAAATTTTTTTTTATGAATATTATAAAAAAAATGTCATATTTTAAATTTAAAATTGCTCTAGTCACGTTACAACTTTTAAATGTATTATGTCTTGAATAATATAAATACTAAAATGCTAATAATATTAATAAACAACAATATAAAGTCAATAAAACACAACAACCAAAATCATTTGATAAATCGCCCATGACTGCAACAGTACCAAATTACAAATCATAATATTATAAATTACTTCGAGAAAAAAGTAGGTAAAACGATAAGAAAGTTTGAAATCGGGTGGGTGGGTATATTAGCGAATCGCAACGTCGTAAATTAATTTTTAGACGACGTCGCCTCTGACGCATAGTTTTAGAAAACCCGGACAGTTTAGACGCGATATCCGTTAGTGTCGCGCCGCCGCCGCCGCCGCCGTTGACAAATACGTGCTGCGCGACCACTTTGCCGCCCAAAATACGAAAAGTTTACTTTTGAGTGAGCACATTTTCGGTCTGTTGTTACGGCGGCGCGGTACGATTGCCGTTCCAAAGTTATCTTTTGTTAACGCTAGTGGAAACGCTGTTCGCCGCGTGTACACCGATACAGCGAGAGTGAATTTAAATTGGACGTTTTAATTAGTGTCAAGTTTAGGACGTCGCGTGCAAATGGAAAGCGGTCGCCCGGTCTCGTTTTTAAAGTTTCCAGTTGCCGTTTACACTTTTCATTCTCGAACGTTTGTCCGTGACGTGTACGCGGGCTTTCCCGAAAACGCGGGCATGCCGCAGACAGTGATTTTTCGCGGCGGCTCTCGCGGTCGTAAGCGCCTCCGGGAACGGGCCGAACCGTCGGGAATCGGGATAAATGACGACGACGACGACGGTGATAGTAGTAAAGATATAATAAAATCGCGTCGTTTCGAGTAGGCGCGGCGGCGGCGGCGGTCCATAAATCGTGACAGTCAGCGCCGGGTTTGTTTTACGCTTAACGCGCTATACAATAATATACGGGTAATAATACGCACGTTAACACTGCATTACGTTCGCGCGCGTATTGTATACATAAATATTTATGAGTCTTAAAACGTCGGCTCGGCGCGGGGTGGGCGGGCGCCGAGGATCGTGTAGACAAAAGAAAAACACGAGATCGAGTAAATCCGTGCGTCGTGCGAGCGGTGTAGTAGTAGTAGTAATGATAATAATAATAATAATACACACTCGCACGCGTGCGCGCACGAGAGTCGTTCTTTATACTTACTTAATTACAGTCGACTGCAGCAGCGTTCGGTCCGGGCGCGGCGGCGTGGCGAAAAGTGCCGGTGCACCGCGTGCGGAGTTTCGCCGTTACAGTTTGCAAATATTTAAATCCGACGAAACTCACCCTCCCGCCCGTCCTGATCGCGCAGGTCACGGGGTAGTCGGTCGGCGTAGTAAGAATACACACACACACACACACACACACACACATGTATATAATATGTATATACTGTGCGTAATTCGTTTGGCAAACCTCCTGCCATTGTTGTTGTACGTATAAAAGACTCTCGACCCAGTCCCGCCACCGCGCCACTCCCGTGCCGCTCTCGTAAAAAGTTTGCAACACGGTCACCGCTGCCGGGCGAAGGGTCGAAACAATAATTAGTCGTGCGATGTCTAGATTTTATTACGATGCCGGGCAAAAGTTTGTCACCGATTGTGTAATTTTATACGCGCTACGGCGGCGGCGGTGCGTGGTCTCCGTACACACTAAATACGGCGACGGTGGCGATGGTATAGCGACACGGCCCGGTACATACTGCGGTCGTGGTAGTGTGGTACACAGCGGTCACAGTCTCGGTATACTGCTGCGGCGTCATAGAGCGTGAAAGTTTGTCGTCAGCCCTCTCTCTCTCTCTATTTATTTCTCTCTTTCTATTTCTCTCTTTCTCTTTTTCCCCTTCTGTCTTAGTTGTACGCCTTGTTTTTCCCTAACCTTGCCCGGGACGCTGTGCGAGCGCAACTCGCCCGTCGGACCTGTTGGCCATACAGTGTCGACGACGACCAGTTGTCGCGGAAACGCAGACTTCTCCTTCACACCCATCCGTAGGTCGGTGCAGGCAACAGCTACGGTAACAGACGACGGGGCGAGTTTTGGGGTACTTCCGGAGAGAGACAGAGAAACAAAGAGGAACTTTTTCAATTATTACTTCTTTCCGGCCGTGAGCGTAGGATACAGGCGGGAGATGAGATTGCGAGAAAGGAAAAAAAACCGATTGATTACACGTGTGCGCCGAGTGATACACGAAACAATAAGCTGCGCAGACGGTGACGACACTACATGCGATATAATACAAACGTTCACATATGTATACGTGCACGCTCACTCACACACACACACACACACACACGCGCACGCGCGTAGCACAACATAAATCTTTGTGGAATTCAACTCCTGTGCGAGGTAATTATGAAAAGTTGAAAAGTTTACAGTCGAGATCGCCGGATCGTCGTTATATGCGATCGACTAATGGTATCTCGTTGAACGTTCCATGACAATCAAGACGCTATGTGCGCTTTGCGTAAAAAAGAGATCGAACGATTATCAATATTTGTAATCAATGTGCTGACAACCATATTATTTGGTTTTATACGATTTTTTTGCCTGTCGGTAATTGAATTTTTAAAAACGCTAACGGTTGCCGCACCAAATTTATCATCCGTCAACGGGGTCCGATATAACTATAATAATACGCTGAGGCCGACACGTCGACAGACGTGATTTGAAAATTTCAAATGAATCGCTGTTCAATGTTCATTCGTTGTTGTTTTTTTTTGTTTTTTTTTATCGAAATCGAAAAGTCAAGACGACGTCGCGTCATCGGTGACGGGTCCGTCTTTCTTATTATAAGAAGTAATATCTGTTTGGGCGAAGTAATATCGTTTTTAATATGTATTACGACGGTGTCTGAGAAGAAGTATCGGTATATTTCGTTAGCCATACTGGTAAAACGAATCGAGAAAAAAAAATATCTTCTTCAAATCCCGCACGTTCACGTTCATCAGCGATTAGTATAGCGTTTTCATTCGATTGTGGATTATGACGCGAGCGGCACGAAAGAGGGAGCCACGTAGATCACTGCTACTAAATAAAGCCATATCGTCTGTATTTATTAGACGGATGACGACAATGAGGCGAAAATGTTTAGCCGAAAAGAGTTTAAGACGTCTTTGACGAAAAATCTCAACCAAGAGAAACGCGATTATGCTAGAACATATCGACAGCGTCGTAGTAAAAAACATGACTGTCTATTGGTTTTATTTTGGCGATTAGAGTTATATTCAAGTAAAATTCAGTGTGTGTTGCAAACTCTTGTTTTAAAACTTTGAATTCATCTCTGTGGCTGGTTCCGAGCTTAAAACATTTTTAAATTTTTATGTGATTATCGTACTCAAAAAATACCACTACAGATTCGAGATCTGATAAAATACATCACTTGTGTTTTACGAACGTAAATTTACGAGGCAGTAATATAATTATTATCAGACTAAACTTGACTTTTTAAACTCAACGAGAAGCTTATTGCGTTTCCGGTTGTCGTTATTTTTCGGATGTTACATTTTTTTTTCTGATTTTTGTTTTTCAACTTTTTTCTGAAAGCCAAGAGCACTGAAAACAATATCGTTGCTGAGATAATTTATATGTTAAGATTTCTCCGTTCACCTTTGTGTACACTTTGAACTATTATTTTTATTTATTTTTTTTTTTATGATTATTTTTCCTTCTCGAACAATATAAAATATATATATACACACACATAAATATTTCCAAGGAGTCCCACAGAGACAGCGAATAAAAATAAACCTCAAGTTTAACTTCCGGATAAACATTTCTCCAGAGACCATTTTTAACATAGTAGTTTTCTATTCCGAGCACGTTGGATAAATTAGTTTCGAGTCACTTAAAAACGTCGTAAAAGAACACTGCAGTTTAAAGTTAAGCATTTTATAGTTTCGTTTCATCTAAATACAAATTATTGTAACGGCACTGGCGATCAAATTAAAAAAAAAAAAATTAAAAATAACAATTATTAGCGTGTATACAGACCGAGCGTACGATCTTCGACTATCATCGATCCCCGGGTAGGACAGTGATTCGAGAAAAACGTTCACCGTTCAGACCGAAACCACGCTGTAGAAAAGTCTACCCGACACCGGCACCGTTCGGGGGCGTTCGCGTCGACAGAGACAGTGTTGTGTGACGAGTATTTCAAGTTGAACTGATTTAAATTAACACGATTGAATGGTTGGGCTATAACAAATATAAATAAGGAAGTGGGAGTCAACGACTGTTGACGAAGTTACAGAAATATTTATTAAAACATCTGAAAGGAGAGTGATGTTACAAGACTGAACAAAATAATAATAATAATATAAATAAATAATTTTAACGCTGACTAACAATATTAGACGGTCATTAAATTAAATAACTACATTTTTCTCGTATTTTAATTCAATATACCTGCATATTGACGTACAAATATTGTATAGTTTCATATAATATACATACTAAAATTATAAATTTAATTCAATTTATAAAAAACTTACCTACAACTGAATCTTGTCCAAAAATAGGTAGATAAAATAAAATGGGTGCATTTTATGTTTTATCTAGTGTCCCGGCCCCCCTCCTGACATTTCTAGCTACTGGTTTCAACCGTATTATTCGTCATGTCAGTCGAGAAAATTGTACGGAGACGTGATATAACAATAATCGTTCGAACGTGACGATCAACGAGTAAGGAATATTCGGTCGAAAAATAATTTTAAAATTTAATAATTTTTTTTTTCCTTTTTTTTTTTTTTTTTTTTTGTGCGCGTCCAATACATAATTTACTCTTGTACACACACGTTCCGGTCGGTTGACTGCGTCGAGTGCGGAGAGCGGTCAGTCGAAAATTATTTCCATCCTCTGATTCCCGATTGTCGGTTGGTGCGCGTGAACGAGGGCGCAAAAAGCAATTATTATTAATCTAGGTGTAATAAAAATGCAAATATATTTTTTGTCGGTCAAAAGCCATTATACAGTTTGCATAATACGGGACGACGCGTACACGAAATTCCCGTGTGTGCATAATAATGTTTGATGTCAAAGCACCGCTGCTGCAGCGCAGTGCACTTTTAAATCGATCGGTTCAATAAGACCATGCACGTATTATTTTCACGCGTATACACGTTTCGGAAAACCGTTGGTAAAAAAACAAAAACAAAAAAAAACCGTAGCAAAAAAGGCGACGGTCGGACTTCATTAGCATCGCAAATGTACTTTTTGCTATTTTTGTTTTCCGTTCGTAATTCACATATACGCGCGCGTGCATTATGATAATACGGTCGACGACGGGGGAGTTTTATTATAATTTAAAGTTATGTAGCGACGAGGGTCGTTTTAAACAATTCTGTCCTATTAATTTTCCTAATCTCTGCGGCTAAGCGGGCGAAACGGTTTCCGGGCGGTGCCGACGGTAAGACGACGTTTCAGTGTTGAAACACTTCTCGACGCCACAAATCATGTTAATCGCGTTGTACCCGCGGGCACCCAGTTAGTTTGATTTCCAATAAAATCACCTGTGACGGTCGTGGTACCTGAAGCCACAACGACGCGTCAGCGGGCACTATAACGGCGCGATTTCATACGGAACAAATAATGTTTGTTTTTTTTTTCCAATAAAAATTTTCCCCAACGATATAATGTCGATTCGAATCCGCTGCGCGTTTTAACGTGACGATTTCGACGACAAACACCGACACGGTCGCTCGGAAAACTCGTCCGATTTCAGAAAGTACTGATCGCGAAAACCTTACCCACAACCACGATCGATAAAGGTCCACTGAAATCGAATCGGTAGTGGTGGCGGTAGCGGCAGTGAACTTTAATGTCCATACGTTTTAATACGAGCGCACTCACTATCGCGAAATTTTACCGCAAGATTGAACGCGATGTTTTTTAATTTTCGCTGCAGACATTATAATTTTCGCTTACCGCTGCGATAATCACTATAATTCGATATATTTGAATCGTATGATTTGATGTCATTCGAAAATAAATGAAAAACCGTTTTGCATCATTTCGTGATTGAGCCATTCAATGATCGGATTCATCTAAACTTTCTGTTTTCGTAACAGCCCAAACCGTTTTTAAAAGCATTTTCAGTTAATATAATATTATGAGCCTATGGTACCATTTTTGTTCTTCATCATCTGTTACAGCTGCCAACAGTAATAAATCTTCTTCGTCTGAACTCGTAGTTTCATAAGGCTCGTTTCACACTTATACGGATTCGGTTCGTTTTCGGTAGCGTCAAAAACGAATTAAAACTCTTCACACACACACACACACACACACACACACACACACACACACACACACACACACACACACACACACACACACACACACACACACACACACACACACACACACACACACACACACACACACACACACACACTCTCGGTTAGTATAAGGTTTGATTTCACGACCGAATCATCGAATACGCAGTCACTCACTTTGCCCACAATGTTCACTATGGAGAAAAGACAATTTGTTGCTATGTTTTTCTCTATAGAAGAAACGAAAAAAAGAAAGAGGAATAATCGGTCACAGCCCATTCGGCTCCCGTTTCTCTAAACGACTCCCGTTTTACAAAAAGGTCAATTCCCAAACGGCTCCCGTCCAAAAAGGTCTAACGACCAGGTGAATTCTTAAACGGCTCCGGATTTTTACTTTATTCAGACTTAGGACTGTCTCAAAAGATGTGCGGTTAATAACGTCTTGGTGCACACTGTGTAAACGATTAAAATTATACGGAAAAGAACGTATAGTATAATATTAAATTAAAAATTTTTAACGTTAAAAAAATAAAAAAATATATAAAAAATGTATAAATAAAAATATTAAAAAAAAAAATCCTATATCAGGTAAATTTGTTAGGCATAATTTTTTATGCCGTGCGTATGTTCGATAACTATAGTAGAGTTTGCAATTATACAATTATACCTGTTTGTAATTTTTTTTTTTTTCGACGGAAGCCGTTTGGGAAATTACCTGTTCGTAAAAGCTTTTTTGATGGGAGCCGTTTGGAAATAAGCGAACAATAGACGGGAGCCGTTTGGGATCCCACGGAATAGTCGACTTCACTGGGTACATCCTATCCTTCACTAACCTAACCGTGGTATAGTAAAAATTTCAAAAATTAATTGGCGAATTAAATTGTTTAATAGTTCATCATCTTACTAGTGATATTATCTGATGACTGATAAACGATACATATTATTACATTTTTCGTAAACTTTAAAAAATCATAGAAATTAACGGATCAACCTTTATAAGAATTTTTCAGAACACCAAAATTTTTCTAAAAATCATGTTTACCAAAATGGCTATTTTGATTTTTTTTTCAAACTCTAAAATAAAATTTAAAATTTTGAAATTTGAGTTTTAAAAAAAAAAAAAAAAATTTTAATGTAATTTTATTGTAGCGCTAGGCTATAGCATTCATTAAAAAAAAAAAAGTTAAAAATAATGAATAGAACAAAAGTTATTCAACATGTCAGAGATCTTCGTGAAACACCCTGTAGATGGTAGCTGGAAGTCCGTGTGAAGTGCAGCATTACGTATAAACCATGGGGCGGTAGATATTGTCTCCGTATCCGGCACGTGAAGTCGCTTTGTACACGCCCACGGAGTGGTGGTGGCGGCGGCGGTGGTGACGAGAGAAAAATTCGCTGGCCGCGTAAATTAGCCGAGCCGAAATGGGATTTTCCTCGCGTGCGCGCGGCTCTTCGCCGGCAGACACGCCGTGTGCACCGAAACACGCCGACGCCGCGTTAAAACGAATAAATCACGACGACTACTCGACCACTCGACTCCGGGAGCACGGTCCGGGTGCGCACGGCGAGCGTGTCCCCCGAGGTGTGAAAACGCACAACAGGTGCCAACTCGCGTTTCCGGTGCCGGACTATGATATTGTGCGTCCACTCGTCGTGCGAACCGAAAACGGTCGATCCGATTTATCATTCGTTTTCCCACTCGACCACGTCGGCGGCGCTGATCGTTAGCCGTTGACGACGACGTCGCGGGTCGTCGAGAAAAACAACGAATACAAATCGCGCAGAGTTAATATTATAATCCAGGGCTCAGGACTTGAAGCACATAAAATCATCAAAATGAGTGCGTAAAAAAGCGTTTAAATACTTCATAATAAGCACTTATAAACATTAAAATAAGCAAAAATAAGCAAAATCAAAAATGTTTACCCACTTTAAAAAAAAAAAAGTATAATCCGTTGCCTCAAAATCTTCCAATCATTTGTATCAAAACATAGGTATTTGTGCCCTTGTGATATATTTTCAGACTTTTTAAACCATGAACACAGAATGATTTTTTTCAAATTAATCTTCATTTTATTATTTAATATATCAAAAAATTATAAGAATATAAATCATAATATAAGTATTAAAACCAAAAAAATGTTGGGAATGCCCGTGCCAATGCGTTACGTTGAAATTATGGCCAGCTACGATCGACACGGCAAATAGATACCTAACAAAAACAAACAAAAATACGAGTTTGGTTTATTAACTACGAGAAAATACAATAAAAAGGTAAACAAATGTTTCTAGTTGGAACTGTAATACAAGTAGCGCACATTGAAAAAATATAAATTTTCGTCAATCCACGTCGACATTTCATCATTAATTAGTAAATATGCGAGAAAAGCAGAAAGAACTAGTTAAAAGCCATTTTTTCTAAAACCGACGAAATAAGCAAAAATAAGCACTTTCAAATTGAAAATTTTAAATCCTTGCTATATTTCACGAACGTTCATAGCACTCTGTTAGATTTTAAGACAAACAAAAAAAATATGCTAATGCTTTAAGTGCCGAGCCCTGGTTATTATTGTATCACTTATGATCGCCACGGGGTGTTCGTGACTACGTGGCCACGTATGCCGTTCTGGTGCGAATCCGTCAGCAAACGATTGTATCTCTGACGTCAGTGACTTTGAATCGAGACGGCAGCCACGGTGATGTTTCGAACGCATCGATCCGTGTCCCGCAGTTGAAACCAATTAACGAGGACTGTTGTTCGAAAAATATTGCATTCAGGCGATTACCGGACCCGGCGATTAGCTGTTTATTTAATTTACTGTTCATTAATTTCCAATTGCTTATAATAATTATAATATATCTATACGTATTGTATATCATAGACATAAAGTTCAATTACAATAGCATACAATTATCACGGGCACTTTTGTAAAACGAATCGAATGATAAATATCGTTTGCTTTCAAAAATAAATATATCTCTGTGTAGTATTCTCTATTCAATTGCTATTATAATCTATAAAATAATACTTGCGACGCTTATTATGCGGGTCGAGATAATATGATTTATAACTGTGGTTGCGACTGTCGTAAAAAAACGGTTGGTTTAAAAATATAATTTCTTTTGCAATAATTGGAATTTACAATATTTGTTGGAGGAAAATTTAAACTACACTCATCGACGTATTTTTCAAATAGATGGCCATAGAACATATCGTTCATATACACATAATTTTGAAAACTTCAAGTTTGTAATTTTTCGATCGGAAATAATAATTTTAACATTTACCCGCCAAGCATAATTAATTATTAAAAACTTCATTTTTTATAGGCTATCATTTGTATACGACTGTAAATATAAATTACAAATGTCTTAAGTTAAAATTTTCAAAAAATTACTTAAAGCTTACTCGTGTTAAGCATTCTTATGTAACACAATCTTTTAACACTGCGATGTTTTTTTCGTTGATCACGCGATTTTGTAAATGCTCTATTTTTTTTCACCCTTTTTTTTTGGCGCAAGTTTATTTAAAACGTCGACGGTAATGTTTTTTCTCTTTCGAGCCGAAATCCCTCGCCCTGTAAACGATAAATAAATTATTCTGAAAATCTGGACAGTACAACGAGCACGACGTTGTTTTTTTTTTAAATCATACCGTTTAGGTCAGATGCGTGCGACCAGACGAAATAGTCGAAGAACATAAAACCCTTTACCGTTTCGGCTTATCGACTCGTCGTCTTCGCGTTGTTTACGCAGGGGCCGCGAGCTGTTTGTGTGTTATCTTAAGGCGATTGAATACCGGCCGAAAATCGGCTCAAAAACCGTCCTCCGTCTTTCTCCAAACGGGTCGATCGATATTCGACGGAGAGGAGTGGATGAGAGTTTTGAAAATTTGAATTCGACTCGTTGTCGACCAGTATAGCCGTGGTGCGAGTACAATCGTCCGACGAGCCCGACGCACGCGGCGCGAAAAAGACGCTCTCGACGTGCGTAACGGTTCCGTCGCCGTCGTCATCGGGTCGAATATCGTTACGCGCGCATTAAACCTTTATCAACACACATTTTATTTCTCGTGAAACGGTCAAATCGGCTTTCGAGTGTCCACAAGGATACTCTCACCATTCCATACGATACGGTCTTGCGCCCGAATACGAGAGGAACTCGGTTAGGAGGAAGGTTTTTTTTTTCAACATTTTTTTAAACGCTTTTGTATCAAATTTGGTGCAACGTTGCCATATGTATCATAAATATGACAAAACGAGACTAAACAGTTTTCGTACGGTCATTTCATACAGGTATAGTAAGCCATCATAACAGAAAAAAAAAACAATGGATTTGAATAAAACTGATTTCTATGGTACATGACGTAATCGATCAGAGTTAAAAGTATTAGAATATTATTTTGAATTGTATGACTATTTTCGATTTTTTTCAACGCGTTTTTGGATACCTACGTTTCGAATCGCCATTATTTTATGTACGTCAAAGGGATTCATTTTTGTCATCGATTCAGCTTGTACCTCCATCGGAATGTCGCCATATGCTCATATGTGTTTTTCTATTCGAAATAGAGCGCTGGACATTTTGCGAAGTTCGATAAATCCTAACATCATAGACCAGTTATGGTTTCCACACGCCGGCCATACGACGATAGGCAATGTAATTATTTTACGAAAAACATAACGTACGGGACCGTATTCGTGTCGTGGAAATATTTTATCAGAGCAATGTTCGGAATCTTGTCATAGTAGACAAGGTGAAAAACGAAAAAAAAAAATAATAGACAATAATATTATACGGAAGAACGAACGTATCGTATAATCGAGTTCCGCCCGTCGTACATACGCCCGCGTGGTTTTCGGTTACGGTTCTTGTAAAATAAAGATTTTGCGGGCTGGTAGTATTGGAATTGTTCACGATTCGTGATCGCGTTCGGTTCGTCTTTTCCGGAACACTTTGTCGCGTGTACTCGTAGGATATCAAAGGGGTCTCCGCGGGTACGGCGCGATCGTGTACTCTATACACGTGTCACAGAGGCTTTAACGTCGTCGAATCTCTCGTCGTCCAACATCACGACCGAGTAAAACGTATTAATATTTTTTTTGTTTCCGTCACATGCGGATTTCGACGCCGAAATGAGTACCTAAGATTTAAATTTTACCACACGCTCATTTACATGATTGCTCGCGTGAAACAATTATATTTTCACTCGCACGACGGACAAACGCGGCGTGTTCATTATGAATACGGCCCGACGACGTCGCATAGGTGAACGACGTAAATGCGAATATTGTAAATTATTTAGTACGGCCGAGTGTCCGTATATTGCGTCGACCGTATAGGTACCGTTAAACGCCAACGGCGGCGTGTTTTGGTGTAAAAGTCGAAACGAATACGATTTGTGTTTTTACGACGGTCCCGACCAGCGGCGCCAAAGTCAGTTTTTGGAGGTATTCATTTATTTATTTATTGAATGTAAACGCCTTTGAAGGGCTCAGTACAGAAAAAGAAACAACACTTAATACTAAAATGATGACATAAAAGCAATTAAACAAGAAAATACGTTAATTATAAACACATTTTCACAAGAATATACTAAGTTATAAGTAGACATTTTAAACTAAATACTTTAACTTGGTTGAAGTATCATTGAAGAAATCGAACTGTTTTAATGTATTACCCGAAGTAATCATTCTGTTCGTAGGAGCAAAATGACAGTAGTTTTGACGGAAAGTGTCGGTGTAAAAAGTATGTGATAGACGAGTATTAACATGAGGAACATTTAGGGGTATTTCACATAATAACTCAGGGCAATCGCTTTGTCAATTGAGGAGTTTGTATAACCAAAGTAGATCGTTACATTTTGTTCTCTTCTCGAGTGACTCGATATTAAAATCAGTTGCTAACTGTTCGTGAGAAGTACCTACCTGTTTTGTTGATTTTACGAGGCTAAAACTCGTAGTAACCGGTTTTGAATACGTTCTATTTTAACAATGAAGGTAGATTGATGCGGGTTTCAAATTGTTGACCCGTATTCTAATATAGAACGAACCAAAACAAAAAAATTAAGTATTTTCCAGCAATTCGGATTTCTAATTATATTTCAAAACATTATAAGAATGCCTTCAAAGCAAGTGCCCGTCCACCTATAACCACAACTGTCCCTCGTTTTTTTTTTTTCGTCCCGTCGAGTGGATATAAACTAGTGTGTTTCGCAGTCTTACCACAACCGCCCACCCACCCTTAATAGGTATCGAAACCGCGACACCTAGATATACGGGGATCGGCGCCACTGGTTCCGACCTGTATCGACCGACCGATTGTCAGTGGTCGTCGCGTGTTTGACGAGAACTTAAATTATCACACGCGTTTCGTCTGGTCGTGTTTTCGGCACGCGGATCTTTCGGAAAAAACGTTTTGGGACCGCACGCGAAATCGTCTTCGAGGCGCCCGAGGACTAGAAACGATTTCGTCGGTGCGGTTCGTCGTCGAAAATCACGGCGCGGGTTTCACCCCGCTTCCGACCGGCGACTACGACGACGTGTTTAAACCGTTATTGGCCCGTACGAAAACCATCGTTTTTCCCGTGATCAAGGACCGGCGGCGAATAACTCGTATAATAATAACTCATTGTGCGCGCACCTAACCCTGAACAGCTTTGGAAGACACGTATAATGCATCACCCCGCCCGTCCCGTCCGCCTTATTTACGTCGACCATGATTTATTTCTCTACGCAATAGAACTTTCTTCGAAACTTTCACTCCGTTTCGTGTGTCGCAGTCTGAATTAAAATACTTGCAGCACTCGCACGACGTGTACAGATATAACGATATTATAATATATACATATATATGCATATACCGGAAAAGTATGCAGCGATTGTGTGCGGCGCCGTACACGATTCGTTATGGCAAACACAATAACCAGCGACTTATCTGTAAAGAGCTTCACGACTTAAACTGTATCACGCGATAAATAAATGAAAAACGATTCGGTGACGAAAATGATTCGGTCACGATTATTGTTCAAAATCATAGATCGGTGGGAATTTTAAACACGGCTTTTCACGTGGGTCATTTATACTAATATGTTAAGAGGTACATTTTTGTAGGCGTGAATACGTGAAATTGTTATAATCACACAGGGGAAGTTGGTCTGAGGTCGGGCATCTCCCTTAGGATTTTAGAATGTGTTAAATTGTATTTCACGGGCGGCGGCGTACACTTTTAAAAATGTAATTATACTTATAATTTTACGAACAATTACAAATCGTTTTTATACATAATCATAAGTAGTAAATTTATTGAAATATTACATGGATATTGATTATATGATTTCATGTTTATTTTTTTATGTTCACTGACAGTATCTCATTGTTTTTTTTATGATATTTGATCAATCCATTTTCGTATTTGTTTATTATACATGTGTTCATTCGTTAAAAGTGACTTCACATAAAAAAAAAAAATATTGCGCATGATAAAAACCATTAAACAATTATTTTGTTTTATTTCCTCTCGGAAATCAGGATTTTAGAAAATAGATACAATATAGTGTTAGGGCGGACCGCACGGAATACGTCAAAGGACTTGCACATAGTGGAGGTGCCCCGCGCCGTTATAAAGTCGCGATTGATTCGCGGACTCGTAGCGCGAAAAAACGTTGTAGGATTCGATCGATTTTCGTGTATTTTTTTGGTAACGCTTAAAATCGCCGAGTGAGTCACATAAATATCCAAGGTAAGTACGCCGGGAATAACGTGAAAACGGCGCTGTGACGGCAGAATGGGGGAAAAAAAATAAAAAAAAATTCATAAACGTAATGAAAACACCCCAACGGCCCGCCACGGGGCAGTTATCCGTCCTCGAATTATTTATTTCGCAATTATGTTTTTGCCTGAACGCACGTCGGCGCCCGCCGATAATAGTGTGTAATAATTTTCGCGGAAAACGGCGCTCGCGTATATAAAATATATCCGTGCCGATGCAGCAGCAGCAGCAGTACCGTCGCCGCCGCCGCCGTACTACCGTGTTGAGGGACGAACGGGTCATTTGTTATGCGAACAATTAAATTGCACGCACGACTACGATCAAAAAGGATTAATGGGCTTTTGCTGACTGTCGGATTGATTGATGGCCCTTTTCGCCACGAATTCCCCGTCCTTAACCCTTTCGTCAAAATGGGGACACTTGTAAATCATCACTCTCCAGTGCTCGACACCCTCGTACTCTCTCTTCCACACATACGTACGCACGCGCCGCCTCCCTGCCCGTCCCCCGACCCACGGAGACCCGCTAGAATTCTACCTCTCCGTCAAACACCGTTGTCTCTCTCTCTCTATCTCTCTCTCTCTCTCTCTATCTCTATCTATCTATCTCGTTTTGTCCGGTTTATCTCTGGCTCCGACAACGGATCTCCCCTTCTCCGCCCCCCCCATCCTGACGGTATGGTTGAATTGTTAAAGCAATTCATATTCAAATCGCTTTTGCCGCGCGTTCGGAAATGACCCGTAAAAAACCGCGACAAAACGACGACTACGACTACGTCACCGCGTGTCCACGTCGCGTCGCAACAGTATATTATTATTATTATTTATATACATTATCATTGTCGTCGTTATTATGCGATTATTATCGCCGCCGCGAGGTCGTAAAAGAACCACACACACCGCTTCATTATCGTATTTCATACTGAATAAACGACATTAAACGGGTGCGCGGTGTTTGTCGCTCGTGCGTCGTCAGACACCGTGACGTTTGATTTTTTTGTTCGTCCTCCGAGGTGGCCGTCCCGATATAATTGTCCGCCGTAAAAGCGCACGACGCGTTTCGCATTCGAAACCGGCCGGGCGCTTTTGAAGCACGAACGATTAGTGTGTCGGATCGACGCTGTAAATCAAACGGGTCGTTCTTATTACGGTATCACTTTTAGGAGGTATATTTTCGGTAGGCGAAAATCCGTACTCGCACATCGTAATAATACGAGACCGCGCGGATCAGAAGTGAGTCGATTTCCCAGAGTCTGACCTGGGATTTTTCCCGTTTTAACACGTTCTAAAAAGAGAAAAAAAAATGATTTTTTTTTTCAATTTGTCGTTTACGATTTTCAATATTGTTTTTTCAAACAACACGTGACGAAAGTATCGTATGAATTATCGTTATGACCCTGTCGATGGGTTCGCCGAACAGGGTTCGTAATGAGGATTTTAACTGATAAGAATTCGGAAAGAATTATCGTAATAACGTTTCGATAATTTTAAAAGTGAAACAACGCGGAATATATCCGATTCATGACGCTCTGTGATAAATTAAAGCTAAAACATATATAATATTTTCGACGTCATTTACACATTTCTACGTTGAAACGTATTTCTAGTTAGACTTAAGTTAATTTTCTCTATGTTTTGATTTTGCCAGGAAATTTTATTTGGTTTACCATCATAACAAAATTCGTTAAAAAAAAAAATACGTATTTATCGCGCAATGTATCTGATCGTGCATATTTTAAACTCGAGTGATTTTTACTTTATAAATATCGGAAACACGAATTAAGTTATTAAATGTAAACACAACAATTTGGCTTCACGGATGAAGTCTGAATATTAACGAGTTTACGATACACAATTCGAAATGATGTGTACCTATTTATCGTTTTTAATATTATTATTTAATGTTTACATTTCGAAAAAAAATAATGTTTTTTTTACGATACGATATGCACTTGCAACGATGATGATTTCTATAGGCTACGACGGGCCTTGCATACTCATTCGCCGTGGCATGTTCAATTTTATAATACTTTTAAGTAGGTAAATACAAGATATAAAATATTATACATGCTTTTA
Organism: Therioaphis trifolii; assembly: GCA_027580255.1. NCBI lineage: Eukaryota > Metazoa > Arthropoda > Insecta > Hemiptera > Aphididae > Therioaphis > Therioaphis trifolii. The sequence goes on from CM050404.1 coordinate 131,765,834, forward strand.
TTTGCGGTGCACAACATATTTACCTGGATCAGTGGTATTTTTATGAAATTAATTTCGCGCTCGGAAATTGTTTAAAGTGTATTCGAAATTTTAACTTTATAACAGTAGGTAAACACTCATTTTCGTTCTTACATTAAAGGGGTCGTTAAAAGTTTATAATACTTTGGCGCTGGCAATCGTAAGGCACGATAATCCTTCTACGGCGCGGCGCTTCGTTTAAAACGTAATATTTAAACGCGTTATCTTTATTCGAACGTATTTTACTGATTCAACTGATAAATGTAAATTCAGTTACGGTTTTAAAACCGTAAACGTTTCGTTGCTCTGGTGTATAGTTTTTTTTTATTTGTTATCACGAGTCTCGTTCTTAGACATGTATTCCAACAATAACCCCCTCATCCCGTACAATTTAACATTATACATTATAATATACATAAAAAATAGTGTTTTTGCATAAACACTCTCGATGTTTATCACACCTATCGTCATAGGTTATTCTTTTAACGACGTCGTCAGCAAATAAAACGCGTATTTGTACGGTTTCACTGTGCGGCCGAGAAAATTAATTTTATTTTGTCCGAAAGAACGAGTAAAAATAATTTCGTTTTATCTGTGGATACTACGCCGCCGTTCGAGGCTGGCTGGTGTCGTCCATTACTTAGCGCGCAGATAAGAAGGCGAGAGTCTCGGTCGAATAGTTATAGGACCGTAACGATCCACCGAAGATATTAAATAAAACGAGCGGAAAGAAGTAGTAAAGTAACAGGGGGAAAAAAAAGAACCCAGTCAGGCTAGAGTGCGTAGGTAGGTACACCAGAATTTAATGCGGGGGTGTTTTCTTTGTCTTCCCCGGCTTCTTAAAATCTGGAGTGCTCGGAAAATCCGGTTAAATTTCTCCGTGAAATATGTTTTTCTTAAGTACATAAAAAAAAAAAGAGAAAATCTGTCGTGTTTTCAACTTTGAAAGTGAGTGTATGCGAACCAAACTTATACAAAATTAACACGCCCTACGTAGCTACATCGTCAAAGGTTCAGTTACCTTGGGTAACCCCCTGGTTAGATCAATTATTTTTCCGTTACAGCTTTTTCTTTTAAAACTCGAACGTTATAAAATTACCCTTAATAAATAATTGTTTTTACAAACAGTTTTTTTTTTTTTTTTTTTTTATGGTAACGTATTTTTAAAACTTAAAAGCATACCTGGCACGGCACAAGAGTACGAAACCGGAATTGATATCTGGCAGTGTAAATCACTTTTAATACCGGCTCCAGCAAAATATTTCAAACAATATCATTAGACTAACCATTTGTTTGGTAGGTCGTTTCATAACGTTGGACTCTGAGTGTAATAACAGTTTTTCGGATTGTCACGTGTTTTTTTTTTTGTTTAATACCGACAAAGAAATTAAAAAAGAACCTCTGAACATTGAACGTAAACGGTACGTACAAAATTATCCTCAATGAAAACTAGATTAAAATATTTTCAACAATACACCGTAGGTATAACTTATTTTCGGCATTATTTATGTGAATTTTAATTATGAATTTAACGACATTTCCACAACGTCCCAAATAGACACTTGAAGTTAAATTTTAAAGTAATGTTTTATGAAACTCGTGTACTTCATTAGTAATTATTAATATTATTACTATTGCTATTATCGTTATTGTTGTTTTGAGTGTAATCATTTTAAATTTTTTACCATGCAGTCTCTAGGCGAGTAACAATGTGTTCGAATGTAATATTTACGAAGTACTGCAGAATCGTAAAAGTTTAAGGCACTGAAAAATAAGTTATGCTTTAATGTTATTATTATTAATATAACTATTATTCTTATTTATTTTCGTCATAACCGTTAAAAATCCACCCGGTTTTGTGAATTAGAAGAATAATATACGAGTACACACGTACGATAAAAAAGTGATTACTCCGATACAGCGAAATTATAACCTAACCGATACTTAAGCGCGTGCAGAGTTGATAAATAAATAAATTAATTAGTCTTATAAACGTCGAAGGAAAATTACAGAACGCGTTCGTCGCGTAAAAATGTATCGTTTACTATTTTCTCGCGCACGCCATTGTTACGTCTTGTAATCGACTGCGGCGCACGGACGTCCAAATTACCATGGTCCAAAAATAAAGATATTCTTGAAACATCGAGTAGACCAATAAAAACACACTAAAAAGTAAATACCCACAGGAATAGTGTGGCGGAGGACGGTTAAAAGTTCCATGATCAGATTAATGTTTGAGGCTTTTTTTTTCTTCGAATAAATCTTTCTCGTAGACCGTAGCGCGAGCTTTCGAAACAAGTTAGGAAAATAATCAAAGAAAAAATACGTCTACATATACAAACACATACATGTGTGTGTATGTTTTAAAAACTTCTCCGTTTTTATCGAGTTTCATTTTTGATCGCATGTATTTATGAATATAGAAATAGATTTATATTTGCCGCGCACTGTTGTGAATTGATTTTAAAATTAAAGTCGGTTAAAGCATCGATTTCGTTTTGGAAGTAGAATTTGAAAACCCTCAATATGTTGACGTGCGTTTAGAACGAAAATACGAGCAAGCCGTTGAACGGCACTGCGTATTATTTTTATAGAGAATGAAATATCATTATTGAAGGCTTTCGTGTCTCGGAGCCGTTTGTGCCAGATACGTATTATATCGAGTAAGTGTTAAAGGAGTAATCGTTAGACCTAATTTATTGCTTTGAAATTATATTCGGTTTGGAATTTTGATGTGCCTTTGATGTGCGACCAGAATATTTTATTGAGTTTTTAAAAGTATTAAACGCAATACGCTTGTAGGTCACATTTTTTTTCAAAATATTCTTTGCAGTATTATTTTTTGTGATATTTAATTATTTCAAATTAAATTTGATTTTTTTGAACAGTTTATTTGTAGTTCAGATATAATTGCAAAAAAACAAAATGTACAGTCCACGTTCGTCATTGATAATTGCTAAAAAGAAAAAAAACACGACTAGACCTGACGTTATTTACTCGCGAAAATTATTTCGAAAACAGACGAATCACATTATAAAATACATATTGTATAGAATAACTTGAAACAATACGACTAAAACAGTTGGCGTTGTAAGTCAACCGTATATGTTATTGTTTCGAATAATGAGCGCGTATGAAAAGTTTTTATAGGATTAAAAATAAAAAAATAAAAACTGATCCAACGTAACGTTTTTGTTTCAGATCGAGCACTTATCGCCGTCGTCCGTGGAAAAAACGACGGAACTGCGTCTCGCCGCTAGCCGGGATCCGAGTAAGTAATACTGCACCACCATCACATTTTTTTAATACACTGAACACACACACACACACACACACATATATTATACACTGAACTATATACGACTGGCCTGGACGCGATATGAAATAGTATTACTGAACCGATGACCGTCGATGGGAAAACGTACCTATACGTATCGATAACCCTGCGTCGTCCGACACACAAACACACACACACACACACACACACACACACACACACACACACACACACACACACGCTTGTGTATGTACATATATCATATCCTCGATTATTATTATTAACCCTTGCGTCGTCGTGCAACCCTTGTTCGGACGATAACGCCCGTACACACACGTACGCACACACACACACACACACACACACACACACACACACACACACACACACACACACACATACACATTTATAGTAGGTACTATACTACTACTGCGTGTGTTTAACGAACCAGAAAACGTAGCCATCGTATGGCCGACATCGTTGGCGTACGCGCCGAGGTAATTCCAACGGTATAGGTTCGAGAGAAAGAGAGAAAGATGAGAGAGAGAGTGTGTGTGTGTGTATGTGTGTGTGTGTGTGTGTGTGTGTGTGTGTGTGAGAGAGAGAGGGAGAGAGAGAGAGAGACCTGTGCGTGACGGATATTTATTATCGTCCCTTACCGCATCGTACACGTCTCCGTCGGCGTCCGGGGTTTCGGATCACCAGCTCACGACACGATTGTCGTTGCGTCGGGATCGCGACGTATCGAGCACACTGCGGCGTTCGGGTCCACCGCTCACGAGCCGTGTTATTATTGCCTCCGAAAAGGTGTTCGGTGTCGTCATCCCGTTAGGTTTTCAGGTTATTCGGGACGGAGATACGCGGTCACGGCGGTCTCGCCGCCCGAGTATTAAGGTACGTTTTCCGTGCAGACATACGTGGCGTCCGGACGAGTTTGACGCAGCGTCAACTGCCACCGTCAACTCGTATAGATGGTTTTTCGGTAAGAGGTTCTTTAACCAACGATAAAATAAAATAAAATTGTTGACGATTGAGGCGAAAAAATTCTCGAAATTCGCTGTCATCATTAGAAAGATTCGTTGCTGCTGATCTCCTCACTTCGTCCATCCAATATAGTTTAAACCCATCTGTGCATAAAATCCCGCCCTCTGATCTTTTTGATATTTGACAAAATAATTACAAACAGGCTTGGCAAGATACATGGTCATCAGTAACTCCTGATTTCGCTAAGTGGTATAGATCCATAACCCCTACAATTCCACGACACCCGTTGTTCGATAACCAGCCTCTAGACAGGTCCCAAATCGTCCGATTTTCCAGGCTCAGACCTGGTCACAATTTACTCCTTGCCTTCCATGCCTTCCATGCCTTCCACCTCGACTTGAACGACCCCCCTTTGTGCACTCGTCATGCTGAAGAATCAATTTGCGACTTCTCGCATATTCTCGCCGATTGCCCATCACTCTCTTCCTCCCGATCTAAATTACTTCGCTTTTTACATAACAACAATATTATGTCACTAGAACCAACAATTATCCTTAATTCCTTTTCAAGATCCATTATTATTTATATATTGAAATTCTTCGAAAATGCTGGATTCATAATTTGATTATATTGGTTTAGAATTCCTTAAACGTTTGTTCAATTTTTTTTTCTTTATTTGTTGTTTTGGTTTTTTTTTTTGTTTTTGTTTTGTTGTTGTAGGTTTTTTTTAATCACTGACTGTTTTCTTTTTTTTTTGTCAGTATATATTTCTGTTGGGCTTTTTTATATCTTGTATTGTATTGTTATTTGTTAATGTATCTTTAGTTGTAATTGTTAAGCTGTAATAATTTTATATTGGGAGTTTAAATAAAAAAAAAAAAAAAAAAAAAAAAAAATAGAAAGATGTCCTTTTATAAGTTTTTCAAAAAAACTTCAGATTTCCTCGTCAAAAATAACAAATTAATTGGATTTTTTTTTTATTTATAAGAAATTCATCATCTTCAACTTCTTCTTTTAGTAGGTGACACTGCATACGATTGTTATTTAAGATTGTATTTAAATATTAATTTGTGATCCATATTAAAAATTTGGTAAAAAAAAACATACACGCTGAACCAATGTAGGACTTGTAATGGACTTTTATTTTATTTTAGTTGGCGTAATGATATTTCATAATACGAAAAAAGTAGGAGTAGCCCCGGCGTTTAGACGCTGTATGGAAAGCAATCTTGACGCGGTGTTTGTCTGGCGATGCCAAAAAAAAAAAAAAAAGAAATGAAAAAACAACAGACTCGTGAAGTTCGGTAATCTCGATCGATCGGAGCTGTGGACGCGGCGAATCGTTCGTCGAACCGCGGCGCGAAAACCGTGATCCGCGCGTTCGCGTCCTGCAACTGGGCGTTTTCACTCGTCGTTTTTATTAGCCGCGAACACTGCGCTCGCGTTTCCACGCGTTTCAGATGATTTCCCGGTATCGAGAAATAAAGTTTTGGCGCACCGCTAACAGCGACGAGATATTATACTAAATTCTCAGGACCTCGCAAAGGGATTCGGTTGTGAGATTTGATGAAATTCGCTTACACAGTGTAAAGTTTGAGCCCGCGGGAATCGACAAACACGCGAAATATCCACTTACAACGCTTAAAACACTACGTGTATAGGTATTGCATTCTCGTGCACTTGTATTTTTTCTCCTCGACTTCCCGTCTCCACGCGTTTTCCGTTCGGAACATTTATTCACGTTGAACCCGCGAAATTGTTTCGTGGCGTAATTAACTTGTAAAAACTACAACGCATTTATGAAACGTAACTACAAAATAAATACAACGACATCAGTGTCAACTCGGGTGTGGTCCGTGTAAATCACGGAGGAGCGGTAGTGACGACGCGGACAAGTCAATGAAACTAATATAAACGATCGAAATTCGCGTTAAACAAATCGATCGATAATCTGACGCCTGTGAACCGAATTCGAAACTCGAGTGATAACGATAATAATTATCGTTCTAATATTACTCTACGCTCTTGTTTCGTCTACAGCGCTGAAATAAATCGAAACGAAAATCGGCTATATTTATCTTTGTCTAGACACGGGGTCCAGTACGATAATCTCGATCAGGATAAATCGTTAGTTTTAGATAAATCATCAGTCGTCCGTGCCGAACTCTGTAACCAGCGTTTTACAACGCATAGCCGTTTACTACGCATAGTTTCACTCACACAAAAACATTTGGCCTTTCGTGCGACCGAGTAACGATGATAGTACACTGCGATTTGTATAGTACGGGCGGTGAAATAATCCGAGTTAATTAATAACAACACGCTTAGCGCCGCGAGTAAACGTTCCGAAAAACACTCCGAACAGACAGACACACACACAAACACACACACACACACACACACACACGTCAAATAAAGGTCCATTAATCGTGAACGGGGTGTTTGTTTCCGTTTAAATATTTCAACGTGCACGTCGGTGGTGTTTTTTTTTTCGCCCATCACGTGGTGGCCGTGGGGACGGCGGTGAACACGGAAAGGTCGGAAATAGAATCGCATTATCTAAATCTGCCGGCTCCTGTCCACAGCTGTGTCTCTGTGTGCCGTAAAAACACACACACACACACACACACACACACACACACACGAAACGTTTAAATTTCTCGCGTCGCTCCTGGGTGTTTTTTTTTTGTTTTTTTGTTTTTTTTGTACTCTTTGCGTTCGTCGCGGCTCGAACTGTTTCCGAGATGATTTCACAAACTCCCGGGCCAAAACACGTCCCCAGATAATTCTGCGGTTTTTTTCGCCCTCCCGTCGGCCACGGCGGCCGCGACGTTCCTCTGTAGTAGTAGTAGTGGAAAACTTTTCCAACAGGCGTGGATTGACGGGTGGCTGAGGGTGGGGGATAAAAGACCGGACGGGACGAGAGGTAGGTGTCGGCAAAAGAGTCAAGGGTCGGGAGGCGCGAGAGCAGAGCGGAAAGATACGGTGGTGGCGGCGGCGGCGAGTGGGTCGGCGAAGGGGAAAAAAAACTTTTCACCGGATAAAGTTTCACACTGGCCAATATAACCGACGGCGGAAAACGTTTTAAAGAATTTACAAGTTGTACACACGCCCGGGATTGATTTATCGCCGACCAGGCGCGCACTGATCATTATTCCGTCTGATCGTTCCGCTCCTGCCCACACCCCTGACCGTGTTCCCCGCGTCCCGTCCGCCGTCGGCCTCTCGATCGTTCGGCGCGCTGATAGATCCGTTTTCGGACTACTACTCACGGGAGGCGAACGCTTATCGAATAACTTCCGTGCGACGGCCGCCGCCGCCGCCCTCCATGTCTCCGTTTAAGTCGCGCGTGTATTATACCCGACAACTTTGTCCGGCGCGTAAACTTTTTGCGTCCCTTAATAACCGGGATGTTTAACAGCCGGCATATTAGGTGGCAATAGCGGCGGCGGTGGTGCCATGTGTTCGAAAGCAATATCGAGACGTTGTACGTGTGTGTGTGTGTGTGTGATGAAAAAAATGGTAATGCCGACGAGTGAAGATTAAAATTAATAATACTGCACGGCGAAAATGTCATATAACGCGCTCCTTTTATAATATCACTTGCGAACTCTGACGTCATACACGTCGCTTTATTTCAATACGAGACGAATAAAGTTTTTATTATTATTATTATTATTATTAATGTTTTCGAGTGTATTTTGTTTTTTTTTTGTTTTTTTAAAGACAAAGTCCTGTGTTACTGCTGCCGTACTGCGTCTGTGCACAAAATAAACGTGTGCCCATAGTAAATATACTTATCAAACGTCTTTACGAACACGAGTTTTCTCGTTTTTTCATCGATTCGTATTTCTCTTTTGCGTCGACATCAAATTATTCCGTCGTATTATTAATGTGCATACTGCATATTATAATATATTATGTAACATTTTAATGTACGCATCGAGAGACCGGCGGCGGAGTAATGTTAACATTTTACGCGCTATAACGCCGCCGTGGCATGTGCCATTTTCCCTGCAAAAAAATAATTATTTTACACTTCGATAAACGTGTTTACAAAGAGAGAAATACTTAATGATTTTGCGTGTTTACGTGTGAATATTGGGTATACCGAGAAATCGTTTCATTAAAACCGTTCGACAACACCGACCCGACGGCAAACGCTTGTATTTTTATTGGCGGTAATTCAAAGGGCCTTTGAATTCGAAGCCAATTAAAAATCATTTGAACGTACTTGGGCTCGGTCGACGTGCACCGCGTCGCGGGACGTGGTGTTGATGTCAAACAGACCGACGAACCGTCTTAAAGCAACCGTTTTCGACAAAACGGATCGAGGAGGGTTTTTTTTTTGTCGATTCCTGTAAAACGGAATCCCGAAAAATACAAAGGAGCCCAATGAATAGAAAATGTAATAAATTAGAATCCTTTGTCGTTCGCCACTCGAAATACCGTCGGTGTAAAGAATAATGATAATAATAATAATAAAATTAAAAAATACTCTCTTTGACTCTTTGACGTATTCAAACTAATACGAAATAAAATGTAAGTATTTTTTTTTTTCAAAATATCGCAAGAATAAAAGTGCAGTACGCGTCTCGGCGTGCGTATTAAATTGTGTACCGTAGCGCGTGGTATTATTCCACGTGTGTGACGCGAAGACCACACATCGACGGTGACGCCTAGGAACGAACCGTCTGAAAGTTTCTCTCGAACGCGACAAGCACGGGTAACGAATACGTTAACAGCGCTCTGCCGGTTTCCGCTCGTAATCCGCGAGCCTCTAACATTTCAGAGCCACGACGAACGAATCTCAATACCTTCCGGGTGAAATACGAACGACAGCAGGGGCGTGCTCACGGGGGGGATGATGAGGGTGTCATATCCCCTCCCATGAACTTTTTTTATGTATTGGTAGTTTTGTTATGTCTGTGGTCAGCGGCGGATCAAGCAATTTGCCGCCTACAAGCAAAAGGAAATTTGCCACCCGTTCATTTGTATAAGTAATTTTATAATCAGCAAAATACGTTATTTAGCAAAATGCATTATTAATAAAATTATTTTTTATTATTTAAAAATACATAAAAAATAACATCTAAACATAAAAAATATAATTATTACACTACATACATTATTAAAAAAGCTTTCTTCGACTTTTTATGATTGCAAATTCTTCAATTATATCGTTAAAATGTATTTTTGACACTAATTCCGCTTCGATACTTAGTATGGCTAATGCATTTAAACGATTTTCGCCAATGGAAGATCTTAAAAACGTCTTAATTCTTTTAAGACGTGAAAAAGATCTCTCTGCCGAACAGTTCGTAACCGCCATACAGGAAAATATTCTTAGAGCAATACTCACATTCGGAAATATTTCTTCCAATTCCTGGTTCCGGACAAATGTAAATAAAATTTGGCCAAGTTGCTTTTTCTCAATTATATTATGAATATACATCTTAAAATGTATGCATTCTTGTGTAAAAGTTTTTCATCAATTTCTATTTCGTAAAATTGTTGGAGTCTTTCTTCGGCCCCCTCGAACAATATCATCAGTACTAGGTAACTGATTCGTTGTCTATGGTAATCAAAAAATTGAATTTTTCGTAAATTGATGCGTATCCAGAATGTTTCATTTCTAGTTGCTGCCTGATTTTATCCAATACAGCAAAATAATTTATTTGCAATTTCTTTTTACCAACCAAAACTATTTCATTCGCTCTAGATTTATCTTGCTCTAGTTCGTCACATACAAGTGGTCTCAAACGATGACGTTTCTGGTCCTATTCGTATTCTTCTTGTTTCGTTTTTTTACTTCTTCTATGAACTGTTGAAACATTTTATCTGTTCTAATTTCACTCACATAACCAATTAAAGATTTATACAGATCAACAACATCTTCTAAATTAGCTGACGCTGATTGCAACATTTTACTTGTTTTATCAAATCGCTCTGACAATCAAGTTCAAAATACGGCCATGAAGACAGATTCGAATTTACTTAAGTTGTTTTTCAAATAGTTAATAATTATTAAAACATTATGACAGATAATATTTTTTTTATGAGTAGCGAATTTGCCGCCCCCAAAATTTTGCCACCCCAATCACCTGCTTGTTCTGCTTGTAGGGAAGCCTGACGCTGTCTGTGGTAATGTATTCGTAGATATATCTAAAATACAGGTCCCCTCCCCCTTTGAGAAAAAGCTTAGCACGCCACTGAACGACAGCATTAGACGACGATACGTTACGTTAAAAAAAAAAAAAAAAAAATGAAAATAAAATGTATAACAAACACCTGATGATGGGGTTTTCGCGAAGCAGAATAATTTACTCGAAAGCACCGGAAGAGAATGGCAGCTATAATTTCATGTCGGCATCGCAACGTGTCAACAATTTCTGCTTACAAATAAACGGTAACGTATTTGTACATTAAATATTATGTTACGCGACATTGTATAAACGATATTTTACAGCGAAATTGTGTTGTCGCCGCCGCCGATGATAGAACGTGTGACACGCGCCTCGTGTTATTATTATTATTATGCATTCCAAGAGAGGAAAAACTTACGGCACGTCAGCCAAATTTTATAAACTATCCGCGTGCTCGTTACTCCGGGAAGAAAGAAAAATATCGCAGTAAACTCGTTAACGCGTCCGTTTCGTTCGAGGGTTGAAATCTCACTCTTGTTTCTCGGTGCTAGCCTACAAGTTTTCTCGTTTGTTCCTCTTTAAACATTGAAATCTTTCGCAAATCACGTCAGTCGATCCGACGTTGGTCGTAATTCTATTTGATCTTGAGCGATGAAATGATTTTAAACGACGATAACTTAACACAATTATTATTACTACGCTATAACGAAGAGTTTCGGTAACCCGTTTTATCGTCTAATTTATTCCGGGTCTAATTCATACACACGATAATAAGTTCTAATTTAGTATGTAAAGTGTGAAATTGTCTCTCTTTTTATTAAATTATACGAATGTTCATTTATTAGTGTGTGATGCTAAATTATTTACTCCCGGGAGACTACGCGTTATACGTACACCGGAACACGGCACAAGACGTCGCCATTTTTACTTCCGACTGAATTATATTGATTAGTACATTCAACTGGTAAAAGTAACTTATCTCCGATTTCGAGTTTACCATAGACGAAAATAACGTATTCCGGATGATCATTAGTACGGTATTTCTATACCTGAAACTATGTACGTGTTTTCACTGCAGACGAATGGAATTTTTTTGTCGTGTTTGAGGCTTTCGAATTCTTCGACGGCATACAATTGGTAAATATTTCATTTTTATTTACAATTAATGCGTAGATTATCGGGTTTCAACGAGACAACTCGTGTTGTGGAGATCTTAACTCACTGTAAACCATTAAGTCTATTCAAAATTACCAATTGCATTGGAACAAAACAACTATTGTTGTTACTACGTATGCTGCATTTTTTCCGAATATAATATATATTATATATATATATATATATAATTTATACGTATGAATGCTGATCGAATGACTTATACGTCCGTGAACGATGCGTCACAAAGACGGTCTCTTTTACAATTTTTACGCGCACTTACGACTGACTCGGCTGTTCAGAGTTCATTGTAAAATAAATCGGAAAATGTCTGGCATGAATCGAAGGGTTTGCCGGAGTTGATAAATAATGGAGTTCTCATTCGGCACAGTGAAATAAAGAGAAATAGATAGACACAGATAGACAGAAAGAGAGAGAAATCGAGAAAAAACCTGGAGAAAATGAAAAGAAAAAAGTGAAGGAAAGAAGGACGTACACACACACACACACACACACACACACACACACACACACACACACACACACACACACACACACACACATACATATAGGTATATAATTCTTGAACTTGCTGACGTTAATATATTCGGAAATGGTCAACCAATATAAATGTCTGGAATTGCTGTGCGTGCTCCAAGAGTCCGTCGAGAGAGAATATACATATTATAAAATATCGGTTCCTGTATATAAATAACACCTATATGAATCTTTATCAATATTCAGTGGACGGAGACGCGGTCAGGGGTGTGTATGTGCTATAAAGTTACGTCTACGCATATATAAATATATATTTTTTAGATGCGTTGCGTTATCTGCGTTTTCGATATACGAAAAATATGATATTATACGACGGAAATAAAGTAGAAGAAATTTGAACCGCGCGGTATGAGAAGTGAAAAAGAAATCGTATCATGTAAAAATGACACCTGGTTTTGACTATCGAAAAAGTTAAAAAATATTGTGGTTCTTAAATGGTTTCAATGTATAATTACGTTCCACTGAAAGAAAAACGAATCGAATGTTTCGTAATTTAAAAATAAAACTCAATGGTAAAAGTAACCGATGAAAAGAAAAAAAAACTCGTTTCAGTCGTTGCACAGAAGACCTATTCAAAAGTCCATTGGGATTTTAATTTTCTCTGAAATTGAAATCAGCAAGTTTTGTACTCGATATATATATACATTTTTTTTTTTTGCAAACCACCAAAGTTCCTTTCATGTATCGAGTTTAACTAACCAACAGTACAGAACCGACCCTCGAAGTTATCGAAAAAAAAAATGCGTCAATACATCTCTTGAATTATGTACAAGTAAATATTTGAGAAGACTTAATAGGGAGTCAAAAATATTGTTATATGATTTTTTATATATTTTTTTTTTTTTGTAAAATAACGTTACACAAATTCATACTATTGATATTATTTCGAAACGAAACATGCTCGTCGTACAACTATTTATACTAAAAAGTATGAAAAATCATTATTAGAAGTAAATTGTACGGTAGTTTTGAAATATCCTTCGAACGCATAATGATCGGAGAGAACAAACACTGGATTTAATCAATTGGATTTTCTTAGACCAGGAAGTTTTCCATAACGATGCGACGACGACAGTAACATGTACGGGTTTTACAAAATATTGCTTTCTTAATTTGTTTTTTAACTAGCCGGGACGATAAAAAATACAGTTGATTGAAACACACGAACGTCAGGCAAAACGCTATCTCGTCAAAACATAGAGTTGTAAAATTTACGTAAATTTTTTATTTTTTTGGTAATTCACCGAGAAAAATTTACGTAAATTTGCCGAACATTCTGTAAATTTGGTAAATTTTGATAATTGTTTTATGTCACATTAGGTACACCCCAAGGAACTCCACGCTTTCTCTTTTTCATGAACTTATAATAATCATTTTATCGCTTATTATTATTATTTACTGGATAGCAGGGTATTCATGGTGTTATAAATTTAAAATAATGACTTTGTATGAGTACCTTGTAGTTTCCTATACTATTAATGACTTTTGTTTGTATTTTAAATTATTTCATGTGAATATAAATATTAAAAATGTACCTATGAAATAAATTGTAAATCGATCGAATCAAATTCATCAGGTACCTTGACATAACATCAAAAAAAAAAAAAAAAAAAAACAAAATAAGTTCCGGTTTTTAAGTTATATTTGTCTTTTTCTCAGCGCCGGATTGAAGAGGTACCAGCCCACCGAGTTTTAAGATTTTAATCAGCTCATCATGGTGAAAATTAAGTAAAAAGTAATTAGAAAGCTTCTGTTAGCTTCTTTTTCATACTTATCCACCCATCAACTAAATTCAAAATATTGTATGCTACATATCATTTAAACGGCCCAAATTTTATCTAGCCCACCGAGATTTCCTCGGTAACTTGCCTGGCCTATCCGGGTCTGCTTTTTCTCTAGATATAAATATAACGTTTTACGTTTTAAGTTATATAATATCAACTATTCCATTCTACTGATGTGTTATGAATATTCAACTCATTAAGACGTTTAATTGAAAGTGTCGCATGATAATTTTTTCGGTAAAAAAATATTTACTAGTAAAAAAACGATCAGTAAATTTACCGAGCTTACATCTGTATCGAAACGTTCGACGACATGCCGTCGTTTGAGAGTATCTTCGTCGTAGTACCGTCTAAAACGGAGTTTCGCCGACTAACACTTATCGCCACTGTTTGTATTATTATACTCTCAAAGTAGTGCAGAGGAAAAACCGCGGACCGACGGCACCGGTTGATAAAAATAATAATTAATCTACGTCTCACGCGTTATGACGACGTGACACGATCGCGTTGTTTGCGCGTACCTACTACAGGACCACAGGCTACCGTCGTCGTAGTGATTATTATTATTATTATTATTATTATTATTATCGTTTCGTTTATTTTTCCACTCGTTTTCCCGGGCTTTGTACGAAACGGGCGGCCGTCGTTCGTCATTAACGGATATCTCGGGGAAATTAATGATTTGTTTCTCGCGCGCAGAGTGCACGGCGCGGCGCGGACGGACGGGTTCGGATTTTTGTACAATCGCGTGGACGAGGGGTCGGGGGCATTAATAAAGCACACGATTATCATGTTCGCCGGGTTTGCGACACCGCGGGTTAATTGAACGGGCGGACGAGACGTGAACTACGGGAGTAACCGAATTGGTTCCCGTTTGGCCGAATTGGTTCCCGTGCGAAAAAGGTATTTTATTAAGTAAGGCCGAATTGGTTCCCGTTTAAAAAAGGTTTTTTATTAGGTTGAGCCGAATTGGTTCCCGTTTGTGTACAGGTAATCTTTAATTTGGTACAAAATATAAATTAGACAGTATAAAATATAAATGTACCTACACGGCTACACTCTATAATCTATAGTATAAATAGTATAATATACAATAAGATGGCAATATATTTATATATTGAAAGTTTAGCAAATTATCGGTGATATCCCTATCAATTAAGATAACGATTGAGATATATGTACATATATAGAAGTTTGCTTTAAATTTGCAAATCAACGGTTTTAAATAATTGTATTATTTGTATTTTATACCTACACCTAGTGACGACTATAGTTGACTTCCAAATCAACGATTTAAAATTGTATATACATTATATCATTTTGTTTTATAACACACATAAACGCACATTTTTAACCAAGGCTTCTTTTAAATTTACAGTCCTAAGCCCGTAAAATTGAGAAAGAAAATGTGCGTAATTAAACGGGAACCAATTCGGCTCAACTTAATAAAATACCTTTTTCAAACGGGAACCAATTCGGCATGTGGGGTTAGAGCTCGGGAACCAATTCGGTACCAGCCTGAACTACTCGGGCACCGCGGAGGCAGAGTAGCACTTTGGACCGCCGCCGACAGACGCGTCGCCGGCAACGTATAAAAAACACCGTTGCAGGCGCGGGACGGTTTTTCGACGCCCGCCATGGGTTTCGTACGTCTTTTGTCGTACGTCCCGTCGTCGGTTTTGGTCGAATCACGATCACGGAAAATGTCGGTGATCGAGAGAAACGCCACACGTCCACATTCGCCGGCTGTGTGACGGGTTCCGTGCGGAAAATCGTGTACACTAAAAATATACGTATTTCGACGCGATTAATGAATGATTGTTTTAGAGAAATAAAAAATAGAAAATATTCATATATTATCGTTTGATTATTAAATACCATTGATTGTTTTGCACCTTTGTTTTTGTTCGATTTATTAAACATGATATTTTTATATTATTTATATACACGATGAGTCAGATATATTTGACCGATGCAATCATTTTGATTTCATTCATAATTTTTACTTTTTATTTATTTTTTTTAATAAACACTTGGGTCACGCTCTACAACGAAATTTCATTCAACGTTTTTTTGATCAACATTTTTAATTTTACCGTACCATTTGGTAAAAATTAAAAATGGCCATTTTGTTACGAAATGGCTGTTTTGGTTTTATTTTCAAATGGTACACTAAAATTTTAAATTTTGAAATTCGAGATCCAAAAATCAAAAAAAATATATTTTTATACGATTTTGTTGTGGCACAATACTCATTAACATTTACGCACATAAAAAAATTAAAAATAATGAATAGAAAAGTAGTTATCGTGTTTGACAAATAGATTTGACTCAGCCTGTATATTATGTATACGTATAAACAAAAACCGATGAGGAATAAAATACGGAATAAAAACATTTCGAACTAGTGATTAAACCGAATGAAATATTATTTTATTTTATTTGTATTTTTTATTTTATATGTATGAACAGGCTATAAGCCCAATAGTGCAACACAATTTGTAATAATGAATATGAATAATAACAATAATTATTACGTATTACATTCGTACACACTATATCTCTGAACTGTACGCGCGATATAATTTAATCGTTATAATATTGTGTACATATCGTTACTTTGAAGTCGTCGCGCATCCGTCACTAATAAATTACGTCCCGTCGTTCCAGTGATTTCTTCGTGCGTTCGCGAATCGGTGGCGTCCCTTCGCCCATTTCAAACGATACGTACTATCCGACTGATAATGAATCAACACCGGTGTAACATGGGATTTCCTCCCCCCCTACGATCCGGGGGGGGGGGGTATAAATATCCCCGGAAATAATATCCTAGGATATTTTTACTCCTGGTTGAATATTTATTCCCAGGGGGGGGGGGGTAATAATAAGGTAGGATATTATCATGACACACGACGACCGTAAAAAGAGAGCAGCCGAGGATTCGCCGAGACGTCGGGGTGTGTGTGTGTGCGTTTGTGGGGGGAGGGAATAAACGAATTCGCGTCCGTGTTATTAGATCGCATATCTGTCCTTTGATCGCGGGCGAAATTCGATTAGTCGGCGAAAAAGAATTACGTCGCGTTCGGTCGATACCTCGGCACGACGCACTCGACGACGACGGCGACGGCGACGACGACGACGACGACGTGTGCGCGTGCACCTAAGGTTATGTGTATAGTAGAAGCGCCCCGGGACGAAAAGAGGAGAAAAAAAGAAATAGAAAAGAAAAAAAGCACGTCGACCGGGGAGACGTTAAGAGCGGCAAATTGGATTACGTCTGGGAGACGGCGCGCTGCAGATACGCGCGTGGCGTGCAAGTCGAATGGTATTCACACACACACACACACACACACGTATGTGTGTAGGTCGTATTCAGTGAGCACGGCGAGACGGGGAAGGAGAAGAGGGAAATACCGTTTCATAACCGTTACAACACTGGGTTTCGGCGACCGTAACGTGCGATTTACAGAGAAAAAGTTAAACGGCAATAAAACCATGATAAATCTGTATCGCGTGAGCCTCGGGAATTGCCTGTTTGACGTCGATTTTTACTACTCGAGACGGCACCGGCTATAATAATAGTGTGCGAAAGGCAAGAAAAAAAAAAAAAAAAGAGTAAAATAAAAATAAATAAGAAAAAATTCCCGCGTCCCTCTGCCGACTACGACCGGGGTATCGCGTTTTGCGCGGACGGGTATACGCACATGCGGTACGTTGCCGCGGGGGTGGGGGGGATGAGAAGCCGGAGAAGGATGATTCGTATGAGGAATGAATAAACTACGTGCGTGCGGTAAAGACCCGATATCGACGGCCTAAACGAGAACTCTATTAAAGCGTATAAAACGTATATAGTAATAATAATAATAATAATAACGCACCCCGTGTGAGTGAGTGTGGGTGTGTGTAATACTGCACGTATATAAAGATATATACGTATAATAGTGCGCGACGGTCGGTGTAATAAAATTAATGGGAAAAAATGTATTTTTACGGGTTTACCAGCCCGGCGGCTGCGTGACGCGCGTTGAATATTACGTATTGTGTGTATTAGTGACGGAGGAGAAATTATCGATTTCGACGGGAATGTATTTCGACCGGCCGATAAGTAATGTCGACGTCGCGGTCGGATGAATACATCTTCGGCGGTGTACGGTCAAAAGGGGTCGAGTCGAACATTTTGACATTCTGAGGTTTTCCGATGGTTACCGATCCCGTAATAAATTATTATATCTGTTTTTTTCGAAAAATATCGATATCGTCGAAACGTTTCACTCTTTCTGAGATATAAATGTACGTATAGCGATTGTTCATCGAGACTTGATTCATTTTTATACGTCACTGAAAAAAGCCATTTTCCGGATTTTTGTATTTTGTTCGAAATGTACGATTTAATTTATTCCGAACCGATAAATCATATGAAAAAATCGTAATTACATTAAAGTATCTATTTAAAAACGAATTTTCAAACATCTCGACAGTCGTGCAGGTACCGATAACCTCGATTCTTTTCGATTCATTCCCTATTTCGACCGCGTCCCAAAGACGGTTGTATGACATTGAACGTACATAGAATGGAGCGATGAAAAACAATAAATAAAATAAATAAAAGACCAAAAAAGGAAAAACAAAACGAAAATCGCCGGTCCTACGCGTGCGAATCGAAAAAACTCGGAACGTCAGAGTCACCGTACGGGTTGCCGGCCAAATTTATCCTCTGACCGATCGGCCGAGTGTCTGTCGCCGAGACAAAAGACGCGTCTCGTCGTGTAGCCTTTACTGCAGCGTGCCTCGCCGCCACCACCGTCGCGACGTCGCCATTACGTATACGCCGTCAGACGCGAATTTTCGCCATACTTACGGCGCGACGTGACATCCTGCGCGTCGTCACGTAGCGCGCATACTAAACAGTTGGGTACGCGAAATGTGACAGCCAGGACATTGTTCCTTCGGTTATTATTGGACCGGTGCGTACACACGACCGGGCGGAGGCTGCGGTACACGTCTCTATTTATGGATATAAATATAGAAGTGTGTGTACTGTCGTGATCGTTGGACTCACAGATATATTATAAAACAACTAGATAGCCGACTGAACGAATACAATTTGAAGTCTAGAATCCATATGCGAACAGGGCAAAATATGATTGATTAATCCATGACATTTTATATTATTCCATGAAATATAATTTTTCTGTGATTGAAATCACAGATACATAAAAATGTTGTTTTATATATCTGTTATCTTTCTATATGGATTCGGATTGAAACACAATTTTTCGATTATAATTTATAAACTATAAACTATAAAGTGCAATTCAAGTAATTCAACATCATGGTGGTTTCTTGTTCTGTGTCTGGTTGTGTCAATAGGAGACTGAAAGGAAGCAAAGTTCATTTTTTTTCGTAAGTTATACATTGTTATATCTTATGTAAACTTATTATTAGTTTGGTTATTAAATTGTTTTTAAAAAAATCATGGAGTAATTAAATATTTCATGGGTTAATCAATCGAATTTGCCCTGTTCGCATATGGCTGTCAGACTTCATAGGTCTTATGGGACTTTATCACTGAGTCGGCTGTCTAGTTGTTTTATATATTTGTGGTTGGACTGCAGTTGGAAACCAATTCGGATTTCCGTCGCATTGATAATGTACGCGCTGCAGTAATCATCGCTCCGGCGGTGGCGACGGCGCTGTCGTGACGTAAATTATTCGAAACGAGATCGACGGCGAAAACCGTCTGGACCAGTGTTTCCCAACTTCTTTTACTCGCGGGACCTTTGCAGGAGCTTGAACTTTTTGCGGAACCCCCATATTTTTCTACAGTGGTAATGCGGACATATTATGTTTTCTACTCTTAAACGAGTGGGTTGTCGGTTACTTCCGGCACAAGGTTTTCACGGAACGACGGTAATTATTGATATATAATCAATGATTAACGATTTGAAAAACGAAAACAAAAACGACGCCAGCTCGACAAAGCAAGGATCGATTTGGTGACGATATCGACGAGGAATCGAAAAATCCTGAGGTTTCGTTGCAGGTCACTGAATTCCGCGTATTTGCCGTACGTCCCTCGTGTCGGTCTGAGTGTCTCGGCAGAGTTTCCCTGGATTTTTCACTTATCGCCCCTTTTAAATTTTTAAAAATCTCATCCGCCTCTCCAATCATTTTTTTCTAATTGATTGATTCATTTTTCTAATAAGCCATTGCATTAAAGTTAAAAAAATAATAATAATGTAACCTTTAAACAATGTCGTTACTCTCATGTGATAAATAATAATATTTACTAATAATATTAATGATATAAACATGATTCGAGATGTTTCTGACGTAAAATAATTACGAAAAAATCACTCGACTAGTGACATTTCTTGAGATGAACCTCATGAACGCGTTCCTACAAACGAAGTGATATCTGGCTCAATAAATGTTGGCATGAGTCATAAGTCTCTCTTTTCACTTGTTTCTAATCAATTTCTTGATACTCGTCAGAAGTTATCGAACTCCTCTAAAGCTTCTTTCGACTAGGTGTCTAGGAATATCTGAGGAAACCCAACCCGCTTTATTTCCAAAGTTGTGAGAATATAGTTTTTACCTGTTTCGAGCCAAAACAAACTCATATACATTTTGTTTAAAATAGACTTTGGCCTCGTCATTGCGACTTCGAGTAGTTTTTTTTTCGTTAAAGCAATGTTTGGAAGGTAATCGGAATTGATGTGATAAGAGCTATAAAGTCTGTTATCATTTCGCACTTATTTTGTATTATTATATACAATATTATATCTACTACACAGTTCTGTACGTCGTATTCGGTGTATTGTTTTTTTACCGCAGTTAAACGTTTCAATGTTTCATAGCGGTAAGTAGCAATAATGATAAAAACGGAAGCCACGGTAGAAACTTCACCAAGTGTACAACGCACTTTCGAAATTGTTTAAAGTTCGAATTGTAATTTTAAAATTACGTTCAAATCGTGTTTGTTAAGTTCGATTCCATTTAAATATCATTCCGTGTTTGTGTTTCATACATAAATATGTTTTGTTTTTATCTTTTTATTAAATTCCTTTACTTACTAACTGCTTCCCTCGTTTCGACAGTGGACCGATTTGTAGTAGTCACTGCCGCTACCCGGTGTATACAGTGTTTGTTGAAGTGTTTAATAAAAAATGTCAACGTCAACAGTGTGCGTATTATTTACTATTTTCTATTTACATCTAAAGCGCACGTGTAGTGTATTTGTTTTGGAACTTTTCGCTCGATATTACCCTTTGGTTATTAATAAAAATTATATCCAACATTTATTGTGCTCGTGAAAAAAATTGTCCGTGTAAAACATATATATATATATATATTATGGATTAGCATGTATACGATTCTTATATCATACACAATACGACATTGTGTCTTCTTAGTTTAGTACAGTTTCCATGTTGTTCAGTCATATATAGAATAATACTTAATAGAGTCCAAAATTACATAATATAAGAAAACCGATTTGTATTAACTCAGAACTACATTCTAACACGAAGTGACTTGCGAAATCAATGATAAATCATTGAATTTGATGGTTCGGTCCATGGTTCGTAAGAAAAATCGTGTGTTTAAGTGGTCCAAAAACGTTTCCCGATTTCAAAACATTGACAAATAAAAAAAAATCAACAGTCTAGTTTTCAATATTTTATAGACACGGTTATTGGTTCCAGAGAACACAGTACTGTTTTACTCCACGGTTTAAAAACAATTATAAAAAGTAAGAAACATTTCAAACCCCGAGTATTCTTCATTTTTACGATAAGATATTTTTAGGTAGGTGTATTGAATTTCGAAGAAACGATAAATCATGTGTTCAATGAAATAGTTCTTAAAAAAAAAAAAAAAAAATGATTTGGTGTAATTTACAAACATAAGAATCATGTATTATGTTTGAATTTATCTTGACGAACAATTTTTGACATTAAATATTTTTATACTCAGTTATATACCTATACCTCAAAACGAATTAAATTTTGTTGAAACTTTTCGTTAGTATGTATAAGAGCTTTTTTTGATACTAAATATAATAATTATTTAGTAGTAAATATTTGAGGTCCTCTACCGTAAATACGTGTGCTTATGCAATAGTTGAGAAGTTATGGAAAAATAAATTAAATAGAATTAATTTTATTTATTGGGTATTTATCATACCATTTTTGTTATTATTCCATTGATACCGTTTTAACTCGATTCATTGGTAATTTTCACCGAGTACTGGAAACATTTTTAAGAGCAGAAAAATTCGACCTTCTCAAAATACACAGAAGAAACAATTTCGACCCAACGGCGGAACTGTGCGTGTAGACGAATTCTACAACCCCAAAAAAGTCGACAGAAGAAAAAAATATCATTTTATAAAACCAATATAATATACGGATTTCACTACGCTCAGAGCAGTCTATAGCTACTGCGTTGAAACACATCGAGGCGGATGTTTTCCGAATTCTCTGAAAAAAAAAAAAAAACTTCCGTACAAAAGTAGTAAAAGTGACGTGTACCATGTGTGTTGAATTTCTTACGGGGGACGTGAAATTAAAGGAACATTATTGTATCTCGAAACTTCAGCGAACGGTTTTTTTTTTTTTTTTTTTACAAGAAAATAATTCGTGGCCCTGTGATTCTACCCAGAAGTATGGAAATGCGATTAGCTTCAAAAAAAAAAAAAAAAAAACAGAATTTTCACATGTGTGCCGCCGAGCCGAGTCCAACGGAAATCGACATCAAGAGCTGTGTAATTTAATTTATCGCTTCAAAACAGACGCGAGAGGCGAGATCGTTCGTTTTCCGTACATCGAAAATAGTCTGTTCGCGCGGGCAGTACTTTTCAATTAGTCCAAGCCATTTGTTTCTCATACCGGTCACGCCGTGTACGCACACGTAATATATGACCGTTCGCAGTACATTTACGTTAGCTAGATGACGTGATGTTCAAAATTGGTTGTCGAAAATGCGGTATACTCACACGATGCACACTGGGTACGCGTGTACGTCAACGTGTGTGTGTGTGTGTGTGTGTGTGTGTGTGTGTGTGTGTGTGTGTGTGTGTGTGTGTGTGTGTGTGTGTGTGTGTGTGTGTGTGTGTGTGTGTGTGTTTGTTTTAGTCGGTATATACGAAATCCTGCGACACCAACGCGGAGAAGAAAGACAATTTATCGACCCCGACATGTGCGCGAACGAGTATAATATTTCGAGGGCGCGATGAAACGAATAAATACGTCGGCAAACGAGCCAAGAATGGTCACATCGGCTTTATAATAATAAAAATAACAATAAGAACCGGAATAATAATCAATAGCATAACGTGTAAAATGAAATAAAAGAAATATCCGACCAACGAATTCTCCGTGTTTTCGTTGTTCGCTCACTGTTCGACACGGGCGGGGATCGATATTGATCTCGCGCGATACTATTTTTTGGAACGCGTTAGTACCTATTCATACGATAGTACTTAACGCGTACAATGCCAAATCGACGAATCCTATCTACGAAAATGGAGAATATCGAATAAGAGCAAATGAGGAAATATACCAGCTATTCCATAAACCAAACATAAATACATTCATCAGAAGCAAGAGACTCGAATGGACTGGGCACTTATGGGGGGAGAATGGCATTTGCAATCAAGTTCTGATATGCAGAATCAATGGCAAAATCAGATATGGCAAAGATTGCACCAGAAACAGAACTAGCAGGATGTGAAAATCGAGAGAAGTGGCAAGAAATAGCGGAAGCAGCAAAGGCCCTTAATGGGCCTATATTATACATATACAGTAGAACCTCGATAACTCGAACCTCTATAAGTCGAATTTTCGATAACTCGAAGGAATACCTTGGCCCCTGGCTTCCAATATATGATATGTGTGATAAATTTTCTCGATAATTCGAATTTCGCTAACTCGAATTTCTCGATAAGTCGAAGTAATTTTAGTTGAATTTTAGCTTATAACTCAAATTTATATAATAAAATACATTCAAGAACAACAAGAAATTGGAGACGAGATTTTTTCCGCGCTAAACATTATTGAAAACTTTACAGATAGGTCAAACATTAAGAAACAATCAAAAATATCTGATTTCTTTAAAAAATAGTTCTTTTTTTCTACTTTAGTCTACTTTATTCATTACATTATACATACTTTTTTTAAATTTTTTACACAATATACATACCTACATAGTACATACATTATACATTTATTAGTAAATACATATATAAATAAATAATTAAAAAATTTAAGTCTTTGTGTTTAAAAAAAAAAAAAATATTTTCAATAACTCGAATTTTTTTTTTGCAGATTCGAGTTATCGAGGTTTTCCATAAGTCGAATTTTCGATAACTCGAATTTTTTTTTCGCCCCCAACCGATTCGAGTTATCGAGGTTCCACTGTATATATGTAAAAAAAGATACGTAATGATTTCGATGTTTTAAAGCGAATAATACATAATATAAACGCTTATACTGCACACGAGTGCGATTATGTGCAGTACAATTTATTTGTTTGAATAAAAGTAAAACAAAAATGTCTTTCTCCACTGTGTATTCCAATCATAAAAAAGGTGATTTTCATTTCACGATAACGGCTATCAACGAAAAAATCGATGTCAATGATTTACCGCATGATAGCCAGGTCTTTACGAGTTGTACGAGCTGCGCGTGTATGGCTACCAATCGAATGCGTCCGAGTCGTTTTGAACAAAGGGACCGCTTTTTTTTCTTGTTTATACGTACATATTATGTATTTTTTTTTTTTATTTTAAAGTCGGTAACAGAAAACCGCGTCGTAAACTATACGGATAAAATAATAATTGTTTTTACCAGAGACATCGGATACTTTGTGTTGTATTGTATGTCTGCCGCCATTTTTTCGGACAAAGAAAAAATAAAATCCGCCCCGAAACGCATAAATAAACCAGAGTAATGTACGCGCGAGCAGCTGTATGCGATGAGCGTTTGTAAATTGTTTCGACGAAACGCCAGATGAAGGGGGCGAGCGAATTTCGGAAAAAGGTAGTCGGGGGGGGGGAGAGGAAGCTGGAAAAAAAATTGAGAAACCCGAGGAAATAAAACGCTACGGACAAAAGCTTCTCCGATTCCGTTCGTCCGACGCTGTTGGTCTAATCCTTTTATCGAGAGCCACGCGATTGGAGATAATGTCGCGCCTCCAGTGTGACGTGTATACAACACCCGTATATAGTAGGACGCGATCGTACGTCACGGTACCGTAAAGGTTCTCGGCTACAACCGGTACAACATACACTCGGTGTTGTTTTATCGTGTCGAAAACGCGAACGCGTAACGTCACGTTCGGTGTTTGTGTAATGCTCGGACTTACGGAGGCGGAAACACCGAGTGACTGTTATTAATGACGGCTGTACGACTGACGACTGCATCGAATTCAATCGCCGAGGCGTGGCGGGTTGGATAAAATAGTGATTTCGGGCAGATCAAATTCTGGTTTTACATAAAAAAAAAAAAACGACCTTAAATAGGCTGTTTTATTTGGTGGAAAAAAAATACAAATGTGTTATTCCAGTGTTAGTCTAGAAAATTAGTTCAGTGCGTAAATTGTTATGTTTCTTAATCATTCATCGTGTTAAGACGGCAAATTACGTTTCTAATATTGTATTAAGCAAATAACGATGTTTACGTATCTTAAACGACAAATTCCTCGCGAAATAAATACGTTTAGTTAAATATTTTTGGATCGTTTTGTTTCAAATATATTGTATATTTTATACAATATGAATTTCGCTATTAGATCTTTGGAACGTCGATCGACATTTTCGACTGATTCGTCTCATTGATTGATCTCTTCAACAAGATCGCTATATGAATACATCGTTGAAATTGCTCTTTTCATCCAGAAATAGTTTTCGTTTTTCCTTCTTTTATCATAAACAATTCCCGGACGCTTGAGAAGCAGCTAACCGACGCAGAACAAAATCAAACCGTTTTATACTATGCATATTTCTAGCATAATATCTTGTATTTCGTTCGGAATTACTTTTATTTGTACTTTATGAAAATTTAAAACGCTTTGTAAAATATGAACTTTTAATTATTCTCGACTTCGAATCGTATTTTTGTAACTAGGTATATGCAAATTTTTTTCACCTCGAGATCTAGACTCAGGGGCGCACACCCTAATCATAGTCTATTGACAAATACACATATGAAAAGGGTGGGTGGGTTGCTTGCTGGAAGGTACCAACTACCTAACACGGAAAAATAAAATATTCCTACAATACCACAAATTATAAATACCATAACATTAATATAGTATCATAATGGTAGTCAAGGCTTATTCTAAAGCGCAGTTGGGCTTATTTTGCGTAGTTGGAAAAGTCAGGTACGCACTTGATTATCGAATTTTGTGTAGTTGACTCAAATGACTTTAGTCAGTTGAAAAAAAAAACTCTAGGGTTTTCCGAATTAGTGCCAACTACTCCTAAATACTAAAATTTATAAACACGAAACAAATTTGTAAAACATTAAAAAGAGTGTTAAATTTAAGTTAAAGCTGTGAAACAAATATTGCTAGGTGGGTATGTCAAAGTGATCATAATAGTTTTGTCCACATAACAACAAATTTATATGGGCGCCCCTGTCTAGACTATGTCGTGCAGCGCTAAAGAATCGTGTGTTTCAGTGACAGTATGCGCTCGCAATAACGCCACGAACACGACGACCGAGCCGCGTGATTTACCAACTCGTTCGTAATTAATATGGATGACCAACTCATTTGTCACCGCGTTAATTATTATTTACGATATTTTCGCCGTCGACGGGCGGCGTACGACAAGTTTTGATTGGTCGCGTTATTGTTTAAAATATTCGTATTGCGTACTTTGGTCTCATCAAAATTGTAATTTAGTACGCGGCGTCGACGGTTTCCCTGCAGACGTACGCGGTGTACGGACGACTTTAATTAAAACAATTTGATTGAATTCACACCGATCTGTGAGCTCCGCGAGGGTTTTCGACGGTAGGTAATCGCAATAATGGAAAACAGCTCGTCTTGTATTCGCGTATTTGCAGTGTTCGTTCGTAATGGAATTGCATTAACGCGAGCTCCGTAACATCGGTGCTTAAGATTAAGGTCCGAGCGTCAGAGGGACGCTAGAAGAACATAATAATCGAAGGCGGTTGTTACTTTTGCACCGCTTAATAATAATAATAATAATAATTTGTATTTATTTAAATAAATAAATATTTTAACACCCCAGAGAGTAAGAGGTAACAAGTGAGTGTAAGCTAAAAACTAAAAACATCGCAAAATTAACAATCGACGGGAAAATTGAATACACATTAAATCAAAATATTAAACATCGAGGTTTAAATTATAATTAATACAATTTTTTAGATTAGTAATGGAGTCGAAAGAAAAAAATCAAAATTACGAATTAAATTACACGATGTAGGTATGCGGCACTCCGGACTATTAGTAAAGTAATTATTTTTTGAATGAGGAATGGCAAATGGTGGGCAAAATCTTGAATTAAAAGAGGGGTACTTTAAGGCCATTTTTTTGTAATATTTCATGGCGATCGATAATACCATTCAGGATTTCATACATAAACGTGACATCATACACTAATCTTCTTGTTTTAAGTGACTTTAAACCTACAGAGTTCGCGATTTTAACGGTGTTATTGTGCGCGGGTACTTAGTTTTAAAAGCATAAAAACGTACAACTTTTTTTTGTATTTTTTTCAACTTTACTAACTAGGCCATATTGATTAGTGTTCCACAAAAACAAAAATAATTAACTCGACCCGTATGAGAACAATTAAAAACGTACAAATCATAAAATATAATATACCGAATAATAAACGCAGCTACGGAATAATGCGCACGACGCCGTCGAACGTTCCATCTCTTTTGACGACGGATAAAATATATTTCGACCGTGTTTATAATATGAAAAAAAAAAAAAAATACAAAAGTGGTAACCGAAAGTAGACCAGTCGGTCGTGTGACCCCGACTTGACTTCAGATTGTCTACGACAAACAAGACGCGGATAAAATCCCGTCTTGCTGCAATGGTTATTCATTATTTTCGCAGACGTGTCATTAATAATAATTATCGTTTTTCAAGAATACGTCTCAGTGACGTTTTCATCGAGTTACATAATAATTCACAGGATTTCGGCGAAAACGTCAAACTTGCGTCGATAAATTTAAAAGAAATTCGTGATCAAGTGCAATATGCCCGAAAATTAATTATCCGCCCGCAATAATGAGATTCATTATTCATTATTTTAAACTTTGGCTTTTATAATATTATCGACAACTGAACCGGAGCTATGAAAACACAATGCGTTAGCGACCAGCGTTTAGATTAATAACGCGCTGTTTGTTCAAAGCAAACCGAACTCAATTCACTCTGATAACTGAATTACTTTCTGGGGGTCTAGTCTTGAAATCATTCGGATCGGATCCGTATACGAACAATCCACACGATAGATTTTCGTGTACGGACGAAAAACAGTATTCTTGAAATAAAACTATCCGTATACGAAAAACTTTCCATATACATGGAACTTTGTCCGAATGGTTTATTATATCGTATTATCGTATGAATTAGGTTGGTAACACCACACTAAAATATACAATCTCATTGTTTATTTTAACGCAACAAACAAAAACGCGGGCAACAACAATTTCTGCATCCTCTTCGATTTGTTCTAATAACTCGAGGCCATTCAGCTGAACATACAAATCTAAATCGTCCATGTTTTAAGTTAAAATTTAAAATATAAGTGCGCGAGAATCACGGTGTTCATCAAAGGCGAGTCACAAGTCAAAAGAAAATATCAAAATAAGACACGAGTAGGTATACCTACGTAACCAACGTTAATCACTCGATAATCAGTATGTCACAAATAATAATGCACGTCGCACGATAAAGTTATTGTTCAAATTACCTGTGGAAATACCAAATACAAATGTATTTATATGCTTGTATCCTATTTAACTTGTCATTGATTGAGTCTTAGTATATATTTTATTTTTAACTCTACAACCGACCACTCTCTGTGTAGAGTTCGGTGATTTTAATTAATGACGGTATATTTATCGCAAGTCTTTTATTACCTACGTACTTTCCCTCGGTAATTTTTGGTTTAGCGACAATATTTTTAACTATGATACAATTAATTATCCGATTTAACTTGTGTTAATATATTAAATATCTGTTTCTTTATAACTTTATAAACATTACAAGATAGGTAAGTATGGACAATATTATTCGGATAAAAAATGTATTATTTACTAACGTCAGCTAAAATATTATCAAAAACCACGGTTATTGATTTGTTTTATCAATTATTTTGTTACTTTCCTATATTTTAATTTGCTGTACATAATTAATGAAAAAAAAATAAATCAATTATTTTTATAGTTAACACGCAGTTTTAGTAATCATATATTAATTAATGTGGTTTAATTAACGACAAAAATAGGATAGTAACATGATAATGTGTTTATTTGTATACGGAAATACGTTTCCGAATGCCATACCCCCATTCGGATGAATCGATCGGAACTTTTCCACATAACCGAACCCATCCGTACACGGAAAAATTTCAAGAATACGTATTTTTTGGATCATGTGGAAATCCGTGTGGAAACTACGGTTTTCGTGTACGGATCCGATCCGAATGATTTCAAGAACAGACCCCCTGATCACAATGCGAGTTCCGAATACTTTTATATCATAACATTTTACGGGCGACTCATACGGTTTTCACGAGTGGTGATTTTATGCGATCAACCCAAGAACGCTTGTGCGTACGCAATGATAACCGTTTGTCTTGAAATTTGTTTTTTTTTCGTTCTCTTAATACGCCAAGAACGAAGACAGACGGTATATTTTCGTTTCGCCATCCTAAACTAATAACTTCGGTATGGGCTATTCGTGTTTTTCTTTCGTAGCAAAACACACTGTATACAATATGAACTTGTTTTATCGGGAAATGTTTTGAAAAAATTATTTACATTGCATTTCTATCCGTCTCGTGTGTTTTCATTTCATCAAATCAATAACAACAAAAAGTCCGAGTCATTGTCCTAACATCGTACTCGTAATTGTTTTTGGCGAAATGTTTTTCATCAACAGATCATACGTTATGTTTCACTGTACGTCATAATTCATTGTTAGTTCCGTTCAATTTTAATTCTACGTAGATGTAACATATATATATATATAAATGCTGATAAATTGTACACGCATTTTGTAGTTATATACACAAACCATTGTTCGAAAACCAGGTACCGCGTGCTCAACATGGTTGTTAATCATGTCGATAAAGTTAATTGTTTTCGACAGGTATTGCTTTTCGTGTAAGTTTTTACAAAAACCAATAGATCCGCATTAAATATCACCTTGTTTTTTCCTCTTTAATAAATTAATTATATATTACAAAAAAAAAAAAAAAAATTCTCATCTCTACCTAATAGACATTTTACCATCCGATAATAACTATAATTACGTGTATATTATAATGTTTACTATACTCTTTTTTTTTTTTTACAACCAGAGGGTTGGTTTGCAACATTCTTCTTAGGGTCAACAACCCGATGGTTGGTTTGCACCTTAGAGAAGTTGTTACTTGGGAAGAAAGGGTTATTACTGTGCAGTGGTTTCCCGCATTTTATATCAATCCTATGTATGTCAATATTGAAATGTATACTGTGTCTTTTAGCAACCCACAAGGTGGGCAGTCCGTTTGATAAAGTTGTTACGTATCAAATACAAAATTAATTAATAATACGAGCATTCGAATAAATATTGATGTTTTTAATTGCCTAGTTTCATTATTCGCGTTTCTATAGAACGGCTAAAACTTAATGACCGGAATTCCTTCGACCAATAATTAAAACTCGCAGAGGGTAAAAAAAGACGACTCCTCTTTTAATGTTGTTCAGTTAAACGCTTTAAAAAAAAAAAATGGCACAGGTTCATTTCACATTTAAACTTGAACACATACACCCACCCAGCCACCCCACACACACGCACACTCACACTAATTACGGTAGCTGGACTGACTTCGGTTGACACAATTAATTACAAAAACACTACACCCAAACCCTTGAAGGACGACGTTTCCACTTTTTATACGTCGATCACACCGAGTTCTAATTTAGTGCACAAGGGTCAGTGAAGGGGAATAATAGAGCTGAGAGATGTAGGGCGTATAATTCGGTCGATGTGACGAGGCGGGAAAAAGTTAGCATTGTTTGCTCATAATCGCAACAACTGAACACTGGAAGTAATAATTATTGTTTTTAAGTCCGGAAGGAAATATTAAATGCTCGCTCCGTTATGGAAGAGATGGCCTTTTGGTAAAGGGGTGAAGACTCGGCGCCCGAGCAAATATTTATTTAAGTACGGAAACTTTTCCAATAACCAAACTTTTTTACGTGAGGTGGCCTCGTCGAGGCTAGTTATTATTTTTCGTCTCGTTCTTCGGAACCCTTTTGTCGATTGTTCCGTGTAATTTGTTTCGGCTGTATGCGTTTACAACAAATTATGAACAAATCATTATTCGTTTAACGGAAATAAAACAATCGATTTCGTCGGCTGCACGTTCGTACCGACCGAAACGCCACGATTTTATTTTATCTCACTTTCGGACGTAGAAACACATTGTAATTCGTAATTCTCGTGTTTGTCAACGCGACGATTTGGACGGGTCTTTTTTTTTCTTCGACCATAGTAAGAAATATAATTTAAATAATAGATACTAATTGTTTGTTTTGTCAATTATTTTGGGAAACGCGTCGATTGTGTATTTGATTTTAATTTGTCACGTACTTAAGTTATAAGTGTGTAATGACTTTAATAAAACAAAAAATAAATAAACGAAACATTTTCCGTTCAAAGTTAACTTTCCGTACACGATTCGCTCATAAGCGTAATTTTTAATTTAACATAATTCGCCTTCAAAATACCTCATGACGCATACGTATACAGATGAAATTATCACACTCACGCAAAATTAAAACGTTCATTTTAAGAGAAACTGTATAAATATTTAAATTTCCTAAACATCGACGAATTATCACGTCATGAACGTGTAATTAGAATGAAACGTTTAATTGCTAACAATATCGTAGAAGACCGAGTGGAGTGGACCATTAGTTTTTTAACGTTATCACCGGTAGTTTTTTACTCATTTTTCCTTATTATTATTATTATTATTATTATTTTTTTTTTCAATGTAATCTCCGTGAAGAAACGTGACCTGCTATACCGATTATTCGGCGTATACGGTTCCGATTGTTTCAACCGTCGTCGCCGCGTCCCGTTCTTTTATTGCTTTCCGAGGATATTAATCTAAGTGTCACACGACGACGACGACGACGACCGGGAGTAACGAGAGGAGAGTCTCGGGCGTATCGATTTTTCGGGATTTTCGAAGGGCGAATAGGAAAAAAAAAACAAATAAAACGAAATAAAATATAAATAATAATAATAGTAATAATAAACAAACACACGCGTAAAACGCAACGATAACGGAAGAGGAACATATTACGTTTTTTCCTCCGCAACGGATCCGTACGACGTCGCCCGTATAGGAAAACTTTTAACCCGTTTAAGACGAGACGCGGTACAAAACGTATCGGCCAAGTTTTTCGGCGGCGGCGGAGGGCTCCCCTCGGCCCACCGTTCCCCCGACGCTCTCCCCCTCCCACCCGAAAATCCTCCACGTCCGTTCACGTGCCGCGCGACACACGCGTACACATCACCGACCCTTTCCCCGCGCCGCCGCCGCCGCCGTCACCGCGTGTCACCTGGTGCTCGGACATTACTCACCGAGCGGCGTGACCCCCTACCCCCTCGCCTAGTTGCCACCGCCGCCGCCGCCGCCGCCACCGCGCGCCCCTCTGAATATAATACGCGCGCGCACGCGGTCGCGTCTCCAACCGTCATCCCTTAGATCCCGGCCGCCGGGGCGCGTGGTGGCATTGATGGAACTCCGTCCGGGTCGCCGTGCCGTGTCGTCCGCCATTCGTCTCGTCGCCGCCGCGAAGACGTGTGCGATAAAATACGAAACCAATATCAAACGATTGGCGAGGGGACGGGCGAGAGGGGATCAAGACAAACGACCGGTCGGGACGGTCACTCTGCGCCCCGCTTTCGAGCGATCTCTCACGTCCCTCATCCCTTGCCGTCGCAGAGGGACTAGCAGCGCACGTGTGGGGGGTAACGTTCCCCGGGTATCGAATTAGTGTCCCGCGAGTTTATTTCGAGCTGAGAACATTACACTGCGCGTGCATTATTCGCGCCGAACGACGTCCGTTTGAATTATCAACAAGAGCAAAAAAAAAAATAAATAAATAAAAATAAACGTCTTAATCAAAAACCGACTTTTCGCACGTAATGTCGCCGAAAGCGACGACGATCGGTCCGACTTGAACGTCGACATCGTACGTCATCACACGTTAACGATGGCCGATCGACGTTTCAGCAGAGCCGGATCAGCATAGGTGCAAAAGGAACTTTTGCTCCAGGGCGGCAACTTTTTGTGGGCGGCATATAACTTTTGTTATACCAATAATAAGATTCACAGTTCACATACGGTTCTGTAAAATTCTGTAAGAAATAAACGACTTGTGTAGTTTTGTCTAATCGATCCACTGTGCCGCGTCGTTGACTACGCTTTTTATCGTCTTATTTCTGTTGAAATATACATACGTGTGCCTATTGTATATATGTATAAATAAAATATAAAAAAATTAAGGTTTTATACTTGTAGTAGTTATTTACGTAATTATATAAGGTGCCGAATGTATTTTTTTTTCTATTGTTACAATATTATTCGTATAATATTACATGAAATACATATTATACTGCTTTGAGTTTTTAACGACTTGCCGATGAGAAATTTCCTATCAATTATATATATTGCTCCAGGGCCACTCTGACCCTTTATCCGGCTCTGTACGTTTGGACGCGAAGGCGGCGTCAACGTCAAACGGTATCCGCGAACGCCGATTCGACATTGCCGTCGTGATCAGTCGTTTCCGTAAAAACCCCAAGGCCTTCTTCACACGAGGCAATTCCCAGACGACCCTTATAAAACACGTATTTAATCGTCGTGACGATTTTAATTTTTAATGATTTTACTGTTATATCGATCGCGTACCTTTTTTATTTTTTATCTAATAAAATGACGAAATTTAGTAAAATTTTGATTTGTTTTGATATTTTTTTCGCTCTTTTTTCGTATTCACCCATATTGCCGTTCGATCTTTTTGCACTCGCGCTTTTGCTTTCGATCTTTTGACGTAGAACCAATTTTTTTTTTTACTGTTCTCGCTGTGGGATCGCGTGAAACGTCGACAAAACCAGCGTGCGATGTTCGCGCACGACCGTTTTCTACCGGGCCGTTTTCTACCGCCATGGCGTGCTCGTATCGGTGTTCTTTATTTACCTCCGGGACGAGAGTCGAGGAAAAAACAAAAAAAAAAAAATAATAATAATAATAAAAAAATAAACGGAAACCCCTCGCGTACGAAAAGCCACGCGAACGTCCTCGACTCGACCGACTCGACGTCGTCTTAAGTGTCTAAAGTAAGAGTCGCGAAAATTCCCTCGTGTGCACACGGCTATTACTCGCGTCGCTTTTTCGACTCGGCCGTCAGCATGAGACAGGGACACGAGTTTATAATTATTATTTTCGAGACGTTTTAGTGTTTTTTAGCCGTTTTTTTTTTCGAAAACTCTAACGACGACGGCGACGACGTGTCGCTATTGTAGTACGTACGTATAACGCGCGTCGGCTTGATAGCCTTATTTTTTCATCGTATTATTATTATTTTTATTGTTATTGCCGTTATTAAATGTACGTTCTTCAACAACAATTTTTATTTTCATTTTTTATTTTTTCTTCATTTTATCGCTTCACGGTGTTCTGATTTTTCTCGCTTCGGCTGCGAGTGAAAAAAAAAAAAAATAAAAGTTTCGTTTCCCAGCTTTGATATAATTATTACATCATAAGTCTCCTTTCTTCGTTGCGCCCACCCTCGGAAAAAATAAGTTACACCAAGATGTACATAATTATAGTAGCTTTTAATGAACGTTACTGAAACTTTTTTCTCCCCCCCCCCGCGGAACAATTGAGGAAAAGAAGTTTTCCACGGCTTTTTGAGACAAAGCGTCGTCAGATCATTTTGATGGTTTTTGCGTTGGCGACGGTGTTATTAATCAAAATTATGTGGCACACCCCGGTGTTATTTTTTTATTTATTATTATTATTATTTTTTTTTTGAAGCTTATCTAAAATGATCCATCAATATTCCCATGACTACCGTGTTTCGGATATTTCAAAAAAACAAAAAAAAAAAAAATCCACTCCACACTATTCAATGGTATGGACATTTTATGTCTTAAAGTTTTCGTTGGAATTTCTTTTATAAATCGGCAAAATATCGTGCCACGACTTGGAAAGTTTCTGATATATTCTATACTCATCGCTTCCTTTGATCGGAGTAATGACTGTACGGTAAAATCAACTGAAAAATAAAATACACTTACAAACTGTATCCAAATAAAAAATTGATTTTCGTGAAAAAAATTAAATTTTTTAACTTTTACGCAATTAGACTTAAATAATTTGTATGTTTTTTGTTTGTTTTAGGCGTATTTTGGTGATCGTGGAATTCAATCTCAAAAACCGGTAAGTAGATTTTTGAAATTTGATCAACATATTTTTATAACCACTTGAAATGAACATATGTTATAACACGTGTAGCTTTTGACGATATAAATTGTTAAGCGGATAATTAGATTATTTTTAAGTTTGTATTGCACAAAAAATCGTAAACTCAATAATATTACAGTCAGTAGCAAAAGTGACGATTTAATGTGGTTATTTTTTTTTTTCGTAAATCAAAATACCAATAGTTTAAACGACACGACGTATTATAACACGAGAAAAAGTGACAATAATATTATTAAAATCGACATGTAACTAATTTCGGAAAACGACTATTGAAGTACACGTACCTACACATAATATAATATGTTGATGAATATTCATTGACCATTAACGATCTTCTCGTATTCGAACCCCGTCGAAATATCGTATGTAAATACGATAAAGTGTAAACTCCGTGTACGCTTTTATCGCGTCGACGCATTAATCAGTTTCGCGTGGATTATGTTTTATTTTTCTTTATTTATTTTTTTTGTTTTTTGTTTTTTTTTTTTTTACATTTCATTTCACGAAGGAGACGTACGGTCTGCGTCGTCGTATCACAGACACCGTCGAAACGATTACGATCGCGTGTCACTCGCGTGACGTAAACTAAAATCGACGCGTCACATCCGATAGAAATAGATAGACGAGATTTTCCGCTAGCGAAAAAAAAATCGCGCGCGATCGACGCGGGCCACGTGGTTTTTTCTACCGTACGAGAACACTCACGCGCTTTTTTGGCGTGCCGTGTACAGTGTGCTGTCTCGCACATAAAATGATCGACACGTGCCATTTTTTCGAGACCGGATATCACGTCAAAAAATCGCATCCACCCGGTGTAACAGTCAAATCTTACCCCCCTGTCTGCCGGTAAGAATATCCTAGGAAAATCTTACCCCCATTAAAAATTTCCTAGGGTAATAGTACCCCCCCCTGGGGAGGTAAGAATATCCAAGGATAATCACCCTCCCCCGGTATAAATATTATAGGATAATCACCCTCCCCTGGTATAAATATTCTAAGATAATCTTACTGGGGGTGGGGTATAAATATCATAGGATATTCTTACCGGAGGGTAAGGAGGTACTACGACGACGGTTCACCGTTTTTTTTTTTTTTTTATCGTCTCGACTCGTCTGATTTTCGATTGACCCGGTCCAAAGCCGAGTGTGATGACCCGAAATACGTATTTTTCTCGTGGCCCTGCCCTCGCCGATCCGTGGCGTCGAACCACAATCGAGTTTTTCCGTGTTTTCACATGTACGCAGCCGCCGGTGCATTTCTTGTTCAAGCGATGTCGACCATTAATGCCGAGCACCTGCGCCACGCGCGTGAATGCAGTCATAACATGACGTTATATCACCTGCCGCCGAGTCGTAACGGCGACGGGCAAAGGTTTTATAATTATTATTATTTATTTATTTTATATTACCATTTTTTTTTTAACGGGTCATGCTTTTATTTTTCGAATTCAAACACCGAAAAGCGTTTAATCCGCATAACCGGTGAAATAAACCCTCCGGCTTTCGCACATGAGCTCTCTCTCCAGTGCGTGCGTGTACGCGCACCCACGCACACACAGATACACACACACACACACACACACACACACACACACACACACACACACACACTCACGCGTACGATAACTTACACACATACGCGCGCGTACGACGACTCACACGTACGAGTACACACATACACACTCTTACGCGTACATAACGCGATATACGAGTGGAGTGCAAACGACTCTTCTATTTACGGAGAACCTCCGCGGTAATATTGTCTGGGATCAGTGTAGGTAAACATTCATATTCACACGTGATTTTACAGCGGCGCCCAGGATTATATTACCGGTGGCGAACGGGCACGGGGGTGTCCGCGAGCCCCGCATCGAGCGCGCCAAGATTAAGCACACTGTACACGCATATTAGCATAAAACGACCATTAAAATTCGCGAGAAACAGTGTAACACACTCGGTAGGCTCGCTGTTTTGAGCTCTCTCTCTCTCTCTCTCTCTCTCTCTCTTCCTTCCTCCCTATTTCTCCTACTCCTCCCTATTTTGCTCTCCACCCATAACTCTGTCTCTATACTGAATTGGTGTATTATGCGCTCACCGTGAGCTTGAAGCATAAAAAACGAAAAAAAAAAAAAAAAAAATATATATATATATATATATATATAAGATAAGCGTATTTAATAATTTATAGCCCCACCCCTTTTCCAAACCTTTCCGCAAACCCTTTAGTGGTTTATTATTAATTAATATGACAACTTATTCACTATCGGAGCACTGATTAATCGTGTACGACGTGACATGCGTAGGTATGCTCTTTGAATTTCGGTTTTCTCCTTCGCCCTCTCTTGTTCGATATTTGAAAGATTTTCTCGGCTATTATATTATTATCATTTATGATATGCTCGCCGTCTGACTAGTATTACCGCAAATCACGAAATACATCTATTATCATATTCACGTGTTAAAATCGATCGATCCATACCCCTTTTACACTTAATCGAAAGATTCCACCTGGAATCACTATCGATAATATTCCGATTCCTCGAACGAACACAGTAAACTACTTTGGTTTCATGCATGATCATCGCCTAACACGGGACCCTCATATAAAAAAATAATAATAAATGTTAAACTATAAAATCAAAAGCAAAGCAAATTCCTCACTTAAAAACCACTCAGAACTTAATTTGAATATAAACCAAAACGTGTATGAATTATTAATGAAACCAGTTCGGTCTTATTACGAATTTGGGGCTCTGCAAGCAAATAGAATATAATTCGTTTACGAACAATCCAATCAAAAATATAACGGACTATAACAATGGCTCCTTTATACATTTCATAAATATTTAAAATGCTCACGATAACCGAATCAGATAACTTACTTACAATAAATTGCATGCAAAATGTATTCAGCATAAAAATCCTCTTAGCTTAGCTCTTTCATCCTATGAAATCCCAAGTGTTCCGATCCGGCGTCTTAAACGACTGTGGTGTCGTGATTTAATAAAATAACTTCAAAGTCGCTTATAAAGGGAAAATAATAATAATAGTTGTCATCATGAGAAAAAAAAATGAAAATATTATTCATAAATTATGAATAGGTATTGGTGCAGAGCTAGCTGTCTCCTAGTTTTTGCGCAAAAAAAATACTTTCGGTTGTATTTATTGCACCCAACAGATTATGAAAAATAAAACAAATACATTTATATTACGTTGAATAGTTGGCAATCAGATCAATCAGACTTTTTAATCTTTTTAACATATCAAATTATCTTTGTTGTAATACATGACTCTGCAAATAGAATAATATACACAAATAATTATCATACTCACCGGGATTGTGAGTACTCATATTTGAATTTAAAGTCATTTTAATATTTAAATCTAAAATTGTTTATAGATAAATAGTATCTATACAGTATATCTTAAATTCTTAACGATTTTGAATGATAATTGAATAGTTTATGAATTTTTTTCAATAAGTTACATGCTCGAAAATTAACTAAAGAACTAATCACATCATTAAAGCATACGTGACATTAAAAGTACAAATTAATTTTTGAGTTTCTAAATTAGTTCTGTAAAGGTTAATGAATCTTATTTGTGACGTCATATTTCACGTGAAAAGGATATTATTCGAATAAGCTGCTTAGTCTATTGCAACGTTTGATGTGTTATAATTTCGGTTTTCACAACTTTAAAAAAAAATAGAAAACTAATAGTTTTGAAGTACCGACAATTTATTATATAATAAATATAATAATTTTTTCCTTTCCATACTCAGTCAAAAGTCATTTTTTTCCAAAACAAGAGTTTTATGTTTTTTTAACTGTTTAGTTATTTTGTTAATTAAAAATAAAAATACGTTTTTTAAACACAATGCTTTTTAAATTGTCTGTGTTTTGAATTTTAAAAATCTAAGACGCAATATTTAAAACATTGCTAGTTCTCGAAAGTATCAATGAAAATACTAAATTATACTAAATTCATTGTAATATTACTTTCAATTTTCACATCTTGAAATAAAATATTGTTTTGTTAATGTGTTTAAAACTAAAATATTACATTGTGCGCTTGTACACGTCTGTGGCAACAACTTTTATAAAAAAAAAAAAAAATAAATAAAAAAAAAAAACGGGTTCACAGACGTTTTATCGAATGCCCCGTGGCTGCGTTTTATTAATCTCGCACCGTTCGACGTTGAATGATGTCCGTACGCGTCACGGCAGTGTAGTGGATTCCAATCGTTATCATACCGTATCATGTCTTGTCATTTTTATTAATGTAAACCTCAATCATTTGTTTTGATATTTTTTCCGAATCGCGCGCATCTTTTTTTTTATTCATAGATACCAGTCGGGGAGCGTTCCACACAAATTGGCTCCGTTCCTTTATATACGAGACGGCATAAAATACCGATTCTTTATTTTCGCGTGTGCCGCAGCATGCGATTGGCATCAATGAACAGCGTTTTATAAAATGCAACCCGGCCATATTTCATCCGGGATCGTGTCTAGAATTTTTATTGCACCTCTATGCGCACGGGAAAAACGACGCGCCCCGTCCGCGGCAGTAATATGTTTCCCGCCAGTGCCGACGAGGGAAAATTCCGAATACCCGATCGGCAGCGGCGGGATGGCAGAACCGGCGGGGGCACAGTGACGAGACGGTAAAATGAAAACGCGTACGTAAATAACGCGTGTCGATTGTAAGTGTTGCGCTCACGGCAAAGCCCCCATAATTTGGGGGAGGGGGAGTTCGGGAGGACCCGTGGTGTCGAGGCCGGGCTTTCGAGGGGTCCAGCTTAGATCGACCCCATCGTCCCAATGTGAGTAATTTTCGAACAACCGATCGCCGTATGGGATTTATTTCTGTCTGTCCATCGTTGCCAAACTAGGAAACACAATCGGTTTGTTTTCAAAAATATGTATACATATACACATAATGTTTTCGTTCGTTTCGTTTGTACAATATTGATGGAAAAACATTTTTCACAATTTTAATAACGTTATTCAGCACGACAATTTTCATAATCTTCGCAGGTAATTTAGACTATTTTCGTAAGTCGTTTCTCTTTCCTCGCTCCTACTCGTAACACCCGGTCTTAAAACACATTTATATAAACACAGAAACAACTAATTGTGCGAGCAACACCCCCACAACAGAATTATGAAAA
This sequence comes from Therioaphis trifolii, assembly GCA_027580255.1. Taxonomy (NCBI): domain Eukaryota; kingdom Metazoa; phylum Arthropoda; class Insecta; order Hemiptera; family Aphididae; genus Therioaphis; species Therioaphis trifolii. The sequence continues at coordinate 131,806,694 of CM050404.1, forward strand.
CCATAAATGAATTAAAAATAGATCTTTTTATATCACCAAACTTTATCTTGTTTAAAAAGTATAGTGATTCCATGCTTTGTAACGCATAGCTATACGTATTATAATTGAGTATTGTATATTGTATTTTCATTAATTTTTTTTCTTTTTCATTTTTTTTTTTGTAAATGTTATTATTACGAACGATTGTTTTTACCTAGTGCACGCATTGGCCCGTTTGAAATTTAAATAAATAAATCACAATCACACATTTAATAATTACCCAACACAGGTAATAATATACAAATATATTTATTTTTTATTTATGTATTTTTTTTGATTTCAACTTTTAACTAAACATGTAGTACATACCTACAATATATTTATATTTTTAATTGATTAAAGATACTTATAAATATGTTTTATTTTAAATAAACTCACTTCTATAATCGTATTATATACATAAAGTCAATATCGAATGTACCTATTTATGACGAAAAACGAATTGTTATCTAAGAGGAACCCGGGCGCACTTCTGTACCCGAACCAAAAACGAGACACGGGGGGGCTATATTGAGTGGGGTTACCCCCGCCGGACCCGGGTGGACAGACTGACGCCAACCGACGCTCCAACCCCTCGGTGTGTCCCACAGGCATTTACGCCTTATTTCACACACGCGAGACCGGCGTCAATGATCCCCTACGTGGGTGGGGGCGGAAAATATCACGATGAATGTGTGGGTTATCCACGCTTATTTCTGCTAGTGCCTCATAGTCGGCACTTTTAACAGGGTTAGAGGCTATTCACCGCTTACTGTTATAATTTTTATTGGAGACCTGCAGGCCACCAGGTGGGTGGTGCACCAAGGACCCCGGACTCCCGCCCAGATAATTGCGATCGGTGCTCGGCGTGGGGGGAGGGGGCTGTGAACTGACGGTCGAACGCGTGACCGACGTGACGTGCGATTCCTTCGATCGCGCTCGACGGTGTTTTGCTTTTGAACAGATCGTCAGATCGCACCGTCTCGTATCGTTTCAAAACGCGTTAAACGGGTTATTTCGCTTACGTAAAAAAAAAAAAACGTGAAAATCTCACGCGATCGTTATTACCGAAAATTCGACAAAACGCGGCGACGGGCGTTTTGTTCGCACGTCGACTTCGACGGCAAGGTGATCGACGTCCGACGCGTGTGATCTTTAACGATCGCGCGTCACGATCGATATTGTAAATTCCCGTCGTCCTGGCCGTGCCCCGTCGTTCCACGTACTCGAGACTCGTCCGTGGAAAAATCCGTCGACGTGGACGATGTGAATTTTCCAGCGGCATCCGACTCGAAAGCGACGATCGCTCGCGCGCAAGTCCGCGGAAAACCGTCGGGGTTTTCGCCCGTTCATAAATCACCGAGCCGACCGCGTCACGCCGCCGCAGAGCCCTGACGCGTCGGGCGGGGGCGTACAATGGAATCTCGGAGTTGGTCCAAAGGTTTTTTCGCGCATTAAAGACGTTGTCCGCCCGTCCGCTCTTGTCGCCGTGTCGCCGCCTCGGACGGTCTTTATTATACGCTATTGTATTGTGCCGTGTCTCGCGCGATCGATAAAATAATATTTCCGGGCGAAAACGACGCCGCCGCGGGCGCACGTCTCCGGACGCGGCGCGTGTGCGTGAAAACGGCCGCGATAATCTCTCGGACGCGACGCCCACGCAGCCGTCGGGGCCGAAACGTGTGTGTGATTGATTACTCGCGGGCGAAATGACCCGGCGAAAGGAATTAACCGTGATCCACGGCGCGCCGGGAACCTTATTCGGACGCGGGGGTGACGGGCGGTCGTCTCATTTCCGAAAATCCTCACGGGGCAGGGTCGGCCGGAGGAGCTGTGGTTCCTTTGTGTCCCGCGATCGAGTCGATTAAAGCCCCCTTCCGGGGAAGGTGAGGGGAGGCGTAGACTTTTCGAAAAGTACTCGTGTGCGCCTGTGCGTCAAACGGCGGCGTAGTCGTATTGGGTTTTTCCAACGCTGCAGCAACGGCTCATTGATTTGCCGACGTTTTTTTTTTTTTTTTTTTTTTACACCTACTCGAGTCTTGTTAACGTGTGCACGGCAGTAGTGTACTCGAGTGCATAGCCTCCTCTCAAAGAATTTTTTTTTACTAGTCTGAATTTTCGTTTATTGTACATTTCTTTGTTCAATCAGTATACAAAAAATTAGCGGTCGATTCAAATGGATTTTCAGATATTATATTGGTCTTTAAATAAATTTTTATATTTGTGCATGGATTCTGAGTGAAGTTAGCTGCAAAATATGTTTTTTTTTTTTTTGCTTTATATACTTAAAATACTACGTAACTGTGAACATTTTCGAGTAATAAATATCGACCAAAAGTCAATATGATGCGAAGTCTTTTTCAGTAATTTCATGTTGTTGTTACGTTGAACTGGTTATTTTCACCATTCCCAAAAAGCGTTTTCCGATATTTTGGATAAAACGTAAGAAGTAAACGAGATTTTCAAGCGACCGATTTCATATATTAAGTGATATAATTTCGAAAGTCATTGCACGAGAAACTTGAAAATTTCACCAAGTATCACCAACCAATGTCTATGTTATTGTATTATTATACAGACCAGACGAAAGTTTCAAAAACAGTCGATCACTTTTGATCTGCATATTATAGTTCGTGCGAAATGTCGACAATATCCGGTTGTTCGAAACCGACTAAACTTTCCTTCACGGGGGTTGGAGTGGCTCGTTTACCGTGCGACTAATTGATAAAACCATCAGAGGGCGTTTAGCGTCCTTCGGTCCCTGCCTGACGACACGCACACGCCACGCGTCGGGGGGTCGGCACGGGGAACCGACTCGGACGACCGGTGAATATTTTCGTCGTATATTGTTTCCCCGGTACGTCTCGTCGCGTGCGCCGGCGAATCGGTCGTGTTCATAATTATTATCGGTGACGCGACCGTAGCTCATGACGTCGTGGTCACTGTCCGTCGTCGTGTCAGGTGGTGACCTGTGTCTTCCACGGTCAATACCGCACGGTCTGTGACAGGAACTGTGACTGTTAAAAAACGACAAAGGTGACATTACGATCCCACGTTATATTCAGGGGCGGATCCAGAATTTTTCCAATGGGGAGGGGGCGCTTTGTTTTGTTATGAACTACAACAGGTCATCACGTGTTTTGTCAAATTTGAATTTTTTTCAAAATTTTTTATTATTTGTGTAATGTGATGAAGTATTTTTTGAAACAAATTGAAATGTTCAACATTAATTTATTATATTAATAAACGTCGGTGATACAAATAATATGTACTTTACATAATGTATTTATTTGTATTTACATAATCTATTTGCACTTTTGCAGCGACTGACGAAATAGAAATGAGAAACAACTCGTCGAATTCTATTGATTTAATACCATAATATTATGCAATAATAAACAAATATAGCTATTCATATCCGCGTCCGTACAGAGCGGCGTATTGCCGTAACAGTGTTAATATTATTCTGTTGTCTTGACGTGGCACTGCAGGTAGGAGTTACAACGATAATAATAAACCAAAAATAATGTTTTAGGTAGTGTATTAAATTTAAATTATACTACAATAGGTACCCTATATAAATTAAAACAGAATTATTTTTCATCATACAAAATACAAATGTACATTTTATAATCATTCCACTAAAAAACATAATATCAATATGTTATATTATGTCATAATATCAAAGCCGTAAATGTCCTCTTAAAAAAAAAAAATTGAGGGGGGCCTTGCGCCCCCCCCCCCCTGGATCCGCCAATGGTTATATCGCAATGCGTTTCGATCGTGACGAATGTGTCAGGACGCGGCCGACCCATTTTGTCGTAATACGATATCGCTCGTCTCGACCCGGGCCGTCGTTTGTTTATCTCTCGCCAATTATAAAACGTTATGATAATTGCACGTACGTGTGTCTGTTCGGGTCGCGATAACAGACGCGTATTATGTTTCCGGGGCGCGTTTAGAAAACTAAAATAATAATATCGTGTAATTCCATTAAAGCCGCGTCGCGTGTGTTGTGTACACGGCGCGCCGGGCCGTCGCGAAACGCGTCACCGCCTAAAAAGTTGACATTCTATCCGGCGAAACTGACGCGTGGAACGCGACCGCACGCGAGTCGTGTTCGCCCGTAACTCAATAGCTCGTGTTATACGATTATACGCGTAGACGTGTGTGTGTGTGTGGGTGGGTGAGTATATAAGTGTTACCGTACGATACATTACGCGCGGGCGTACGTGTACGGTTTTAATTCAATCGACGACGCGATAATTTGATTAATAACTCCGTCGGCGGATGAAACGTACGCGCGTGGTAAGATAACACGATTAGCCGACGATACGACGTCGACGACGACGATTTTTTTTTTTTTGCCGAAGCAGAGTGATTTTTCCATCCTCCCACACTCGTTTCCTCGGTCGTTTTCGGGCGTCTTAGTTTGTTTTTATTTATTCGAAACTCGGAGAATTCCGATCGGTCGGTAAGATTTTAGATTTTCACTATTTTCTCTATCCGTGTGGTTTTTCTTGTTTTAAACAGCTGTTCTTAAACGACGACTTCTACGTGCACTTGTTACGAAATAAATCGTAAATAGAGAACTACGTACGCTTTTTACATTTTTATTTATTTATATGTTTTTCTTGATTTTCAAATTAACAGTTACTTATTAATAATACAACACTAAATATCATGTTCAAATGGTTGTGAATAACTTTTGACGGACACGCTTATCTCGCCAATAGTCAGGTCATATATTAATACGACTTGAGTTAACGAGTTCCATCTATGACAAGTATAGATAGATAAGTGATAAGCACAATTTCTGGTCAAGTGTGACCGTGATAACGGAAGCTCCTCTCAAGTTCATAAAAGTACAATATTTGAACGAATATTGAACAGATACGAATTATGAAGAATTCATTTTTTCAGCGTCATTAAAATGTAATAATTATATATTGCCGTTTGAGAAATGCGTAAAACTCGAAAAACCACCCTGGTAAAAAATAGAAAAAAAAAATCCACAGTTTTGCAAACGCGCGTCTAGTGTACTTAAGCTAATCTAACCTAACCGAATTAAATTTAAATTAAAACGTGCGACGTACACTAATAAAACTGGTCGACATACATTCAAAATCGAACGAGAAAATGAGTATTGACGTCACAAAAGAATCACCGCGGACCGAGTAGTCGAATCTGTTTCGAGCTGGTCCAATAATAGTATTATGTGCGGTACACGTTGGTCTACGCGTGTGAAATCGACGCGATCCGTTGCGAACACACGCACGTGTCATGGCTTTTGAGTTCACGTCGAGGTGCGGTCAGGACGCACCGAAACCCATAATACCGTCTCGCTATCAAGTAATCGTTAGCCATTAGAAACGTTTTCGTACCCACGTGACTGTAATCCGTACAACAGGGGTCACCAACTAATTTCCATGGAGGTCCGTTTTGAAATTTACCAAATTTTCCGTGGTTCCAAACCTGCAGGCACCCTGTAAACAAGGAGCGTTTTAGAGGTGCAACTCTCATAATAGTAATTATAATACATTCTATGTTATTATGAACCTTCGCTCGACGGTATACATCAGTGGTTCTTAACCTTTTGTAGAGGGAATCGGACATTTCGGCACGGCCATTTCGGCACGGCCGTTTCGGCACGGCTATTTCGGCGCGAAGACAAATCGGCGCTGGGCATTTCGGCGCGAGGAAATTTCGGCGCGGCTAACCTAAACTATCTAGTATTAAATGTTTTCGTAATAATTTTTTTTTTTAAATAAAATTAAGAAAAATAACCGTAATCGTCAATAGTACAATCCAGTCAAATATAGCTGTTATCGTGTAACGTAAAAACCGATTAAATAGGTAAGATAAAGTTAGGTACCTACCAGCAGTTAAGATAAAGCGATGAATCAACCGTCTGACCGTAGACGTGTAGAGTATTAACTGTAGTTTGTAAAAAAAAAGCATTTTCTGATGTTAAAATATATGGTTGTTTATTTCATTTGTCGAAAAATTTTAAAAAACAAGTTGGTGTATTAAATCTCACAACTCGATACAATAATGACGCTGATTTTTCTATATCAGTTAAAATGATAATTTCATTAGCTTTTGTAAGATTAGAAGACCTTGATTTTGCAGTTGATTTACTGGCTCAACATCTTGATGAAGAATTAAATTAGTTATTAGCTAACCGTAATGGTCGGGGAAGAAGAAATGCGCGTTTCCCTCCAGAAATTTGGAATTTATATGATAGACTCTTAAATTCTGAAAATAGGACAAATAATCATGCTGAGGCAGCAAATAGGAGATTAAATATTGAAATGGGAGTGTGTGGCCCAACAATTTGGACATTTATAAATTGCTTGAGAAGGGTTCAAACAGGCCACGATGTTTTTATAGCGCAACTAACTGCTGGAGGTAGTCCCCCTAAGAAATTAAAAAAATACACTGACCTAAATCGCCGATTATATAAAATAGTAAGCGAATATAATATAAGAAATTGCATTGAGTATTTAAAGGGAATCGCACATAATATTTCTTTAAAATAAATTAAAATAAATTTCAATTGTATATCATTAACATTTTATTATTATTATTAATTCATTTTATCTAACTTTATTATATTATCAACATTATATTTATTTGTATTTTTTAAAATTGGAATATTGGAATAATATATTTATTTGTATTTTTAAAATTGTATATTAATACCTGCGGCGCCGAAATTTCCTCGCGCCGAAATGCCAAGCGCCGATTTGTCTTCGTGCCGAAACGGCCGTGCCAAAACGGCCGTGCCGAAATGGCTGTGCCGAAATGTCCTAGATCCTTTGTAGAACACGGACCCCCGATGAAAGATTTTTTGAGATCGCGGGACCCCTACCAATTTTTCGTTGGATACCTTTTTACAAAACACCTTATGTTATCATAACCAAAATTATAATTACCACCGCGTTAAATTACTATCCGACTGAGCTATTCATATTATACGATATAGCCGAGCAGACCTGGCCAGAGGGAGTGGGGTCGGGGGTGTTTATACCTGGGCCCGGGATTTTCATTGGGGCCTGATACGAAAACCAGGAAATTACAAAAAAATTGATTTTACGGAAGTTAGAAAAACCCGGGCCTCCAAGAGCATTCCGTTAAATCCTAGTAAAAATTGTACATTATTACAATTGGATTTTGGACTTTAGAACAAAATACGACTGCAGCCGGTTATTTATCTATGTAACTATGTATATTGTACACTAGGCGTTTCAAATAAATAATATTAAAAAAAATTAAGAGTTTACAAATTACCCGGAAAAAAAAAGTTTTATAATTTAAAATTAAATATTATACGAAAAATGATTTTAAATAGTGTTTTATTTAAATTTTTAATTGGAAATATCGATCCTTTATTTTAATATGGAACAAAAATGGGGCCCGTGTGTTACTTCCTCTGGGCCCGAATTTTCTCTTCACGGCCCTGTAGCCGAGTGCTTCACACGGCGACTACGGCAACAAAGTCGATTTAGCCTGAGCCGACGGCGCAAAAAGCGACAAGTCACGTGTCGGCGCGAGTGTGTATATATATATATATATAGTATATACATATATTAAAAATGTACAATTTATTGTAGTTAAAAAGAAAAAAAAAATCGTTTTACGTGCAAAATTACTTAGCACACTCTGTATATCTAATATGAAATATACTATACAGTGTTTCTAATATGTGTGGAATAATTCAACAATAGATAAAAATGAAACACGCCACATAAACTACACGGCTCCTAAAACCACAAATACCACAACCGCCTTGATGTAGAACCTGCCCCCCGAATCCAGTCTCGAATTGAACCAGATATTGCCAAAATTTCCAAAAATGAGCAGCCCCAAATATTTCATTGGTTATTAGTTTTTTACATTTTTTTTTTCACTTTTAAAGCAGTATTTTTCTTTTTACTTTTAGCCATACAATTATTATTTGTTAATAATATTATGTTCAGTAAAATTATTTATATCAGTTATGAATGAAAACTAGTGTTTATTTTTATCACGTTTCTCGTGATATTCACAGAAGACACCACCTAACAAAATGTGTACAAACAAAAGGGTACCGCTGGCTAAAAAGGTCGGGAATCACTGATGTAAAGTGTTGTATCTTGTCCGGATTTATCCGAATTCCTCGTCGGATCGCGTTTAATACACCGTACGGTCGGTTGACGACGGCGGTCATATAAAACATAACACACGTGATTATAAAAGTATATCGCACACGGTGCGTGGTGCGGGGAAAGTGGGGTTGGGAAGTTTATTATCGTACCGACGACAACGACGACAATGATGGAATAAATATTAAAAAAAAATAAAAAAAAATGAATAATAGTTAATAAATAATAATAATAATAATAATAATAGTAATAATGATAATATCGTGGCAGATTTCCTCTCGTCCCGTCCTCTCGGCGAACTGCGTCGTCGCAGGCGATTTTTTTTTTATCATCGCGAAATCTTCTCGGTAGATTAGACGCGCGCGCGCCCGCTCACACACCCGCAATGGCCGTCGATGCGTGTAACCTCTTCGTTCAACCAGAATATATTGTTATTATAATTTATTGAAATTTCGCGCGGCGTTCGATACGTGAAAAAACCACCCCGACTACGACGACACGTTCGGAGCAATAATAATAATAATAATAATAATAATATATTATAATAACGTCTCTTCGACGTCGTACACTCACACGCGTGCGCGCGCCCGTCTTTGCACCCGAATATATACGTACACGACATTATAAATAATAATAACGGCACGATATAATACGATGGTTTGTAGAAAACGCGTACGCCCTTTTGATATATTATGTACCCCCGCGTCCTCTACCCGAATGCGGTTATTCTATACTCCGTAATTAATAAAACAACATAATATCGGTGTCACACGACCGAGTCGGAGTAAATTAATCTTTTGACGCGTGTGCGTGCGTGCGCGAATCCGCGTGTGTTTGCGTGTGAGTGTTAGGGTTTGTATGAGCGTTAGTGTGTGTGTGTGTGTGTGTGTGTGTGTGTGTGTGTGTGTGTGTGTGTGTGTGTGTGTGTTAGCGGTCGTGTGCGTGCGTGTGCGCAGCGCCGCCATCGCCATGTCGATCCGAACAAATAAACGCGACCGTCGACAGTATTATTTTAGATTAATTTTGTTTTTCATTCCTCCGCAGCGTCCCGGAAGGATCTTTTTTTTCCTCTCCGAGACGCGAGGTACACGGTATTTTTTTTTTTTTTTTTTTAAACGATGTGATTTTTTGTTCTTTTTTTTTTTTTGTTCTTTGGAGCGTCGCTTTTACGTTTCCTCTGACTGCTATACACACGAGTACACACACCTGCACGGCGGGCGGGCGGGCGTGCGGGGAAGGTTTACTTATTACCTACATCGATTTATCTCTCAAGTAGACACCGACGGGATTTTTATTAATTTATAAACGTTCGCATTGCCCCCGAGCGCGTTCGTTTCGGATCCTCCGAGTATAACTTTTATTAACATTTCCCCGAACACACGTCATTATAATACGTATATCGCGTTATATTACAATATTATAATACATCACGCAGTTTGCCATTGAGTTTCAGACGAAGCTCGGTGTTTTTTGAAAAAGGACAAATGCTCCTCACGCCACGGATATAACATGGTAATAATAGCAGACACAAGACGTGATTTTACGTTGGCCATAAACGTTTTCCAGTCGTTATACTATCGGAGATAAATACATATTTAATAACGTTACAAGGGAACACAATAAAACTTGTAACTAAGAGTTACATTTTGTGTCTTTCCTACTTTTTTTTATTATCGAACGGTAACGCTCTCATTTTATTATAACCTTTTTTTTTTTGTGTGTGTAAAATTTGAAGGCGCTTTTACATGGTTCTGAGTGTGAAATATTTTACGTGAAACTACCAATCGTATTGAAACATTGAAAATATCCTTATTTATATGTAAACTCATTAATTGCATCATTAAATAAGCTTTAACAATAAATTCATCGATCGCCTGGAAAATCCTTAGATTAAATAAATAATATAATCGTATTATTTGGGCACAAACATGAGTTTATTTTAAGATTCAAGAGTTACACTTGAAACGAATCGATAATATGGTATGAAATTACGGTAAATCGTAAAAATTAATTACTCATTTGAAACCGTCAGAGAATTCAATAATATGGCATGAAATCAAAGGACCCCAGACTTTTATTTTGTTCGCTGAAATCGCCTGAGTTTCGTGACGTCGTCTATACTAAGAGATTAACGATGATTTACAGTTGTGTCCACATTTTAGATGTTGACAATTGACGTTTGTAATTTAAACATTATTTCAACGGCGAAATTAAGTGCCCGAGACGACACTTGGCGCTTTAGTTTGCACAATCCACTGTCTAAATAAAACCCGACATATCTTTCAGACTCGAAGAATGAGGTTCACTTTAATCGTGTGTGCAATTTCTTTTGAAGTGTCTCCCCGAGTCCTCTCGACGTCCATTACCGAAAAAGTGTCCATTTCCCCTCGCCAAACACCCACGTCCCGCCGCCCGTTATTAATGTCATAATCTTTTGTCCACCGATGCCATTTTCACATCACGCCAGGCACCGGCGGCCGACCACTACGACGCTACCCCATTGTTTAGAGCACCGCCGGGTTGTTTTTCCCTTTAACGACCTTCAATGGCAGCACTAATGGGTCGGAAAAATGGCCCAGGAGGCTATCTGGTTTCCCGGGGTAAAACGCATCTTCAGAATATTATACTAAAAGCTCGGGTCTTCCAATCGGTTTAGATTACACACAAGACCTTTCGGGATCCGGTCACGATATATAAGAGAAAGCGCAGAGACAACAGTGCCGATGATTTCCTAAAATAGAACGTATAAAATAGAGAGCAAGAGAGAATATTATCGTCGAATGGTTCACTCTTTGTAGACCCATTTATCACGATACGAAACCTGGGCACAGATATACCGGACGTGAAGGTTGCCAGATATCACGAAGCAGACATGGGAACTAGTAGAGATGACAATTATAAATCAATAACTTTTGTTTTCTCGGGCGTTTCGAATTGAATAACGGGTGAAAATAACACGTAAATTAAATGTAAAAATAACGAGTTTGATTTTAGTCATAAAATCGACATGAATTCACCACAGTTCTGATAGAAATAGTGGACGATGTATGACTGTATGAGATTTATTTAGTTTCGAAAACTCCTATTGAAATTCGCGGTAAAAAACCTTTTAAGTTTTTTGAATATTGTGTTCAATGAGAACATTTGATTTAAATTTCACATACCTGACCAAACACAGATTAACGTGGTTCAGTAGAGTACAATTTTTTTGACTTCAACGTTTTATTTTTTTAATTTGGAAACAACAAACGTGATGAAATTGAAAAAAAAAAAAATAAATAGTTTCTCACCGTTCATTTAAGTAATATGAGTACGCTCTCGACTTTGATAACATATTTTATAGAAGCAATAGTGTAATAGAACACATCGTGCATTATACTCGAGTCCTGATAACATTTAGTTTTTATCACGTATTTCTGTTCTAGTATTTATTTTGTTTTCCGTAGGTTAACATAACGTTTTGAAAATATTTAGTTCTATTGTCTAGCTAGGTTTTGTTGAACAAAATATCATATAATTAAAAAACACACAGGTAACAAGTGTTCATTGAATCGTAGTATGATATTTTGGTTTTAACGCGTTTCACTGGTTCAGAATTTAAAATCGTTCGTAATTTTATCTAACCAACAAGAATTTTTCCGCATAGTTACTCGACGTGCACTACAAGTCTACAACCAACCCCTTGACAAAACAATGTTGCGCACATTGTATTGCCGCTTTCCAGACTGTATGACACACTTAACACGCACTCAAATGAAGTCTCTTTTTCTCTTTTCATTTTTGCGTGAGGGGGAATAAAAAGATTGAAATAGGACACATTTTTCCTTTTCTGGTAAAACGTCGCGTTAATAATCTACAAGAAGAAAAACGTAACATTCACAATATTTAATCTATCTTTATACGTCTAAACCGTGTGGTTTCTACTTCGTATTATAATATACATTTGTATTCTTTTTTCAAGTTTGTAATCACTTAAAATTATAAAATACCTCCGATTGGTCGTTTGATATTGGAATATCGTCGACAAAATAACATAATACCCAGAGAAGTTTATAACTAGAACATTTTCAATAATTTATATCGTTATTTTTCCTGACAAAAATGGCGTTCGGTAGTGACTAAGGTTTTCGGTTAAAATTATAACGGGATCGGTGCACCTGATCATAAGCGCAATAGGTGTGTGTGTGTGTGTGTGTATATCAGGCGCAAACTCAAAAACATATTTTGGGAGGGGGGTTAAGGTTGCATAATTTCATATTTGTATAAAAACAATTTTATATAATTTCAATGAAAAAATTATTTATTTCTCGTTATTTTCTTTTTTTATACAAACAATTTTACGATAACAATGTAGCCTGTGCGTGTTCACCGTATTAATTTTAAAATTTGAAATGTCAATAAAACGAATATAGTAATAAACTAATAAAAAATAATAAAATCAACATATTTTTATCTAATATCTCCCTCATTGATAGAAACCACTTATATTTCGTTAAATATTGAATACTTTTCCTGAAATTTCGGGAGGGTTTGAACTCCTTCCCCCCGTGTACGCGCCTGATTTATATATATATATATAGTATGTGTGTGTACGAGTCGTTGAAACTATCATAGCGAACAAAACTGTTGCTCGACCGATAATTAACTAACGCAACGTTACCACGTCGTCTCACCGTACACGCGTCAGATCGAAAATTACCCGGAACATATTTTGACACGGCGTCGGCCGGGCGAGGTTCGAATTACTGCCGACTTCGGAGCTCTAAGATCGGCGCAAAGGAGAAAAGGCGAATGAGAAGAACACAAGTTCAATAAGAACTAATCAAGAAATAGTCGCGTACACGAAAAACGAGTAGAGAGCGTTATATATGTATAACACGCATACGTATATAAAACAATATATATATACAAATACGTTCTGAGGCGGCGGTTGTGGTATTGTGTGTGTGTGTATGTGTGTGTGTGTGTGTGTGTGTGTGTATGTGTGTGTGTGTGTGTGTGTGTGTGTGTATATATTTATTTATATATATAGAGCGTGTGGATGCTAAATTTCCCGACCAATTACCGCTGGCATCACCGTTGAAGTTTTGCAATTTGGCAAGCGCCGAACGCGAATAAACAAACAGTTTCCGACGTGAACCTTTGGCGAGAAAGTTTCATAATTCGTGAAGGCTTCATTAAAGCCGGTAGTTAAAATTGTTGTCGGCGTCGAGAAAATGTCTTTGCGGTCACATCCACCCCGGGATTAGATTAACCGCCTCCCCACCCCAGGCACCGCAGTGGCCTCCGCCGCCGTCGTTTATCGCAGAACGTATCGCGCGCCGGGTCGTCGCGTCCGAGCCAGAACCGACCCGTCGGGGCGGAGTCGTCCCCGGGGCTTTTTCGCCTCGGTTTCTCGGTCCGGCCGCGGTTCTAATCCGGTCCCGAGACACGCCGCGCGCGTCTCCGTCTCTCGTCGCGCCCCGCTCGATCTATACCCCGTCGCGACCGCCGCGACCGGACCCGACGAAACGACGACTCGTCGGCGATTAAATTTTATTGAACCCGTCGTCGTCGTCGTTATATCGCGGCCGCAAAGACTGCGCTCCCGACCGGAAGCACAAAGCGCCGAAAACGGGCCCGACGACGTGTTGCTACGCGCTCGTCGTATTAAAAGCTACCTCGTCGCCGTCGTCGCCACGTGTGCGCGAGCGATACGGAAAATCGATTTCTGACGAGAATTCTCGTTGTTTCGGTTTTTTTAATTTTTTTTTTTTAATTATGACGTCACAAAAATGCGCGAGTATTGTCAGCAATTGTTTAGACCAGGGGCGGGTTTAGGTATGTGGTGGCCCCTGGGCGGAAGGCATTGTGGGGGCCCCTTATACATAAACAAGGAAATATATTTTTTTTTACTTATTAAATAACATTTATTATCATATTTTAGTGGTAGTAAAAATTGACTTCTTATTTAATAATAAATTATTATAATGATTATCAAATCGAGTATAACTAGTATAAGTCATATATCATAATAATATTAAGTGCACCTAAGTATTGAAATAAAGAATACAATAAAAATAATAATGTCAAGTAATGAAAATGAAATGCCTGGAACTTTTCTTGATGTCATTTGTACAAACTTCCTAAAATATCATACGCACAGCTTATTACCGCTAGTTGATTGAGCCCGTCTCCGTCCATTCACAAGTACGAAATCTATTTTGTATGTGCTTTAAATTAGAGAATGATCTTTCACTGCTGTTTGTAATAAAAAAAAAAGCAAGATAAATGTGAAAAACTATTTCAACATTAGGAAAACAATCTTTTATTTTCTAATTAATCAATATTTTATGCATTAAATGTTCTTGACTAATAATGTGAAATTATTGAATTTTCAAGAATAAATTCAGTCTACCCCGAGTGTTTCATGAGAATCTATCGGATTTAAACAGATATTCTTTTGCCGTTTACGATGTTACACATAATCTGTTGTTTCCGAAATGTCTGCTCCTTGTTTTTCATACTGATCAAAGTTGACACGTTTAGCTTGAACAAAATTCTTTAAAGACTTAATAGAAGAAACTGCAGTGTTAAGGTCTAAAGTTCATTGTCTAACCGTTCATTGTAAATAAACGCGAATGCATCTATCATTAGTTAGTAAAATTATAATTTTTTAATATCCAAATAAAGTTCGATATTATTTAATTATGACTAAAAACTTAAAATCTGAACAGTGAAAATCTCGTTTACGGTGGATTTTTGCCAATTTTACCGTTTTTACTCAGTTTTTCGATCGTTATTCTCGATTACTGGAAAAACTATGGAGATTTTGGAAAAATGACCTCTTTAAAGTACCATCTCAGCTCAATTTCGAATCTAAAAAGTTGCTGGGCGAAACTTTTGGACAAGGATTTATATACGAAAAAGTGTTTACAGAAAAAAAAAATAAAAAATAAACATCATTGTAAAACCATAAGATCCTTCGCTTCTCTCAGAATCTAAAAAAAAAAGGTCTTAAATATTTCGTAAGCCTTAGATGCATTTCGTTGTTAATCTGGTTATCCGGGCCAGCGTGTGTGTAATCACTTTATGATAATAAACTTAATACGTATAGTTGCAGGCTTTATTAGTATAGATTATATTATAATCTGTGTATATAGTACCTTTCAGCGTAATAGTGTGTGTGAGCACGTTTATTTTCTTATAGTTAGTCAAGAAAATATTTTAACGTTTTCGTTAGGTTTTTTTCTCGTTATATTTTCAAAGTAGTTTGAAAGCAATGAAGTATATTTTTATTTTTAAGTTATAATTTTTTTTAATTCTCTCGTTTCCTGAAGTATATATATATTTATTCGTTTTACAACATTTAAATTCGTGTTTGGCAATCGGATCCAATACCCGCAAAAAAAAAAAGGATATCTCATAGCACCTATATGAATAAAATGATTCAATGCGAATAATATGTCCGTTTAGTTCTCGCATACCACCGTCTCCCGAGATAATCGTTCGAAAAACTGTCTTTTTTTTTTTTCTTTTTTTTTTTACACGTCATTCAGTGAAAATCTTTATGATACAATATATATATTTCTTTGATATTTATCGTAATTGCGAATATATATGGTATTCGAAAGATTTTCAACGGTATTTTCGTAATATTATGTCAACACGATATTTCGCACGTCGTCGTCAGTCTCCACTCATCGGATCATCACAACGGTTACGACCGTGCGTTCGCCGTCAAAACCGTAATTTACTCAGAGTTGTGCATAGCGAACGTGCGGTTATTTAACGCGCGTTCTGCGCGCAAAATCGCATAACGCATTTACGAGACGTTCCCAAGACACGTCCCCGACAAACGAGTGCCGTTCCCGTATCGTTTCTACGGCGTCGCATTGAAATAATATTATAATATCACATCGACGCGTTGTCTTCGTCTTCTGTCACGCGAATTCGGTCGGCGCGCGAACCATACATCACGTCGCAAATGTCGTTCACGTGGAATAAACCGCGTGCGGCCGTCACTAAATCAAACGTTTCCACAAACCTAACAGCGACGGTAAAACGCGATTAGCGAAACGATATTCGGACGGAATCATTGGCACGCGGTATCTGTGGACCGGACACATAACAACGAACCGTTGACTGACCCTCCTCGTGCAAATAATTGTGATGATAAAGACAATAATTATAATAATAGTCAGAGCTTGGCGAAATTCTTAGAAAATTGATTTTCAAAATCCAAATCCAAAATAACAGAAAAAAAGATTTTGAAAATCCTAAATTCAAATCCTTTAAAAAACATATTAAAAATCCAAATCCAAAAATCTTTAAAACCGTTGGTTTCAAAATCAAAAAACCACACCTTAAAAATTGACTTACAATGTATTAAACAAATTGAACTATTCAAAATGGAATTTTTTTAGTCATTTTAATTGGTCAAATTTTTATTTCAATAATACATTGTTATTGTAAATTAAAGTACTGTTTTATCTTAAAAGTAATTTTAAATGTTTTTAATGTAATAAATAATATCGCTATGGCCATAGATTTATATTTTTATACGATATCACAAAATAGATGATTATTGTTCTGTGATATTATTATTATATGTTAATTTATATATATATCTCTTAATATTATTCTATTCTGTGACTATCTACTATATATAGTACAGTATAGAAATCTGTGTTTATATCCTGTATTACGTAATAAATGCATTGATACGATTTAAATGTTTAATATGCCTTTGGTTAATATGTATATAGTATTCGTAGTAACAACAATGCTGCATGCTTCACATTTTTTTATAAATCATTAAAAGACATAAACTATATAAAAAAAAAATAAGATAACATTATCTTTGTTACTGTTAAAAACCACGGTCCGTGGTTAAAACTGACTAATCAAAAATCAAAATCATTATAATGATATTTCAAAATCAGATCAAAATCATTGCAAATATGATTTTCAATATTAGAAATCAAAATCCTTTTTAAATTGATTTTTAAATTCTAAAATCCTGAACGGATTTTGGATTTTGAAAATCCAACAGATTTTAAATCATGCACATCACTGATAACTGTAATAATAATAATAATAATAATAATAATAATAATAACGGTGTACAACGCGCTCGGATCTGGGCGAGCGCGAGGGTCGAGACGCGCCCGCGGCCAGACCCCGGTATTCGGCGTCCCGTCGTCTCTCCCCGCGCACGAGGCCACGTCGGCGAAACTCGTAAACAACCCGGAAACCTTTTTGATAAAACTACACGCACAAGGGTTAGGCTCGGAAACACGACCGGAAAATCCAAAACAAACTTATTTCAATGGCGGTTGATTGGTTTTTATATTTTCTTTCTTTTTTTTCTTCCCTCTCCTCCTGCCGGCCTATTCGCGCGCCGCCTCTTTCGTAGACGCCTTGACGCGGCGGCCGAAAACGCGACGAACGTTTTGTACACCGTCGGCCGCCGCCACCGCCGATGATCGATTTGTCGGAGGACGCGGGAGTCGCGCGCACGACCCTCCACTATGAAGGATTTTCCGAATCGAAGGTAAAAAAAAAAAATCGCCGCTACCGTCGTGGTTTTCTCTCGTTCGACAATATATACGTAGTATGATTTCACCTCCGGCACGTCTCGACGCTTTCGGTACCTCCAAACAGCACGTTTGTTACACTACATCAGTTCATTAGCCGGGCTTATCGCGAGTCTCCTCAATCTGTTTATCGAACTATAACTACTTTAAGCTTTAGTAATATTAAAAAAAAAATAGAAATTTAAAAACCATTTGTTTAGTCGACTGTAAAAGGTAACGTTATATGAAAAGATAATTCTCGACGTCAGTGTCCATAATGATTATTAAATCGATTCAAGTACGTAAAAGTACGTAAAAGTAATCGCTTTGTTTATTTTATTTATTTATTTTTTTTTTAAACACTTTCGGTTTTACGAAAATCATTGCCGTGAAGTATATTACGATTAAAGATGGTCCATTTTGATTTTATTCGTGCTACTTTGTGTCATCGATATGATATTATATTGAGTACATGGCGTTATATTCATTTTGAGAATTCGATGTAAAACGATTGAAAAACAAAAAAACCAATCAACTGTGGACTACTGTTTTAAATCCACGCGACCACTGACGGCACGCCTAAGTACGCGACCGACGCAAGAGTCGATTTTAGTAATTCACTCGTAGTCGCATTCGTCGCCGTACACGGTCATCGTTACCGTCGGATATAATAATATTACAATATCGTTCACTGTCACATTATTATCTCATCGTACGATGTCATACATCGCGTGACGCGTTATCCTCGCCGTGTTGTTTTTCGCGGGCACCGTGAAGAATAACATAAAAGCTACTGTAATCTGTCGGAATAGACAAAAAATAAAACAAAAGCGACGCGTACCCCGGGCGGAACTTCTTTCGCCCGAATTTTACTTTCATCTTTCGATCAAATTACCGTTAGGTAGATTCGGCTCTTTTCACCCGAGTAATAATGACACTCTTTTCGCACGTGGTTTCACGTTCCACATTTTCGGAACGAACCACGTATCAAATATTTATACCCAAAACGAGCAACGGTGTCCGTAGACACTGTTAATGTCATCTGACGATCGATTACTTATAAGACAATTATTATAATTACGTAATTATTGAATATTATCGTCCAAAAAGACTCTTTTATTATTCTACACTTGTTTTCTCTGTTTATTTTAGCTATTTATTTTTTTTTTACTTGGGGAAAATTGTTGTATACTATAATATATTATATCGTATGTATTGGTAAAACTTCCAAATTAGTATTGTTTTTCGCCTCGATGGTTTTTCAAGTTTTATAATTTTCTAAAATTACAACATTTAACTATGTTCATATAATAAAAATCTCAAAATATTGTACTCGAAACCACATGGATGAAAGGAAAAGTCTATCTTCCCGTACGTATTTGGACAAAAAGAGTGCACCCACACAAATAACACGTTGGCCGATTGTTTATACCAATAGTTTATATATACTACATGTATGCTATCACGACCACATCAACTGCGGACAAGCGTGATAATTATTATTCTATACGTTATTCAACGTGACAACGCGCCACGAACGCACGGCGGTGAAATCCCCAACTTGGAGGAGTTCTGCCACGGTGGAGCGGTGAGTACGACGTACACCATACACACTCACACACACACACACACACACACACACACACACACACACACACACACACACACACACACACACACACACACACACACACACACACACACACACAAACACACACATTTAATAAGCTTACGATAAGTTGTGCTGATTCCGTTGTAAGCTCAATCATAAACAAATGCCATTATTGAATGCAATTTTTGTTAGAAAACAACATCTTAACAGATAATCAACCATGTTCTCATTAAACAATTGTCGAAAAATATTGTTTCGTTTTTTTTAGATTCTAAGTGAAGCGAAGGATCTTATGGTTTTACAATGATGTTTATTTTTTAATTTTTTAATTTTTTAATTTTTTTTTTCTGTAAACACTTTTTCGTATAGAAATCCTTGTCCAAAAGTTTCGTCCAGCAACTTTTTAGATTCGAAATTGAACTGAGATGGTACTTTAGAGAAGTCATTTTTCCAAAATCTCCATAGTTTTTCCAGTAATCAAGAATAACGATCGAAAAACTGAGTAAAAACGGTAAAATCGGTAAAAATCTGCCGTAAACGAGATTTTCACTGTTCAGATTTTAGGTATTTAGTCATAAATCGAAAAGTATTGAAGCTAGAAACTTGAAAATTTTATCCAATATCAAATACATACTTTTTTATATTGGACAACATTTTCAGAACAATTATAGCACTTTTGACTTAAATATAGAACTTTTAATTTACCAAATTGTTTGAAAGTTTTTATGTAATATAATTTTAAATATTTGACTAAAAGTTCTGAAAATTTTATATGACCTTACTCATATACATACCTAATTATCCTAACAAAAGTTCAAAAATCGTTAGTCAGGATTTTTTTTTATACACACTTTAATAAATTATTATACGATTGTTTTCGATATTGTCTGATTTCTTTTAAGTTTATTTCTAATGAGTTATAATTGTTATAACAATTGAAGTTTAAATGAGTTATATCTAATTGAATATTTTATTACAAAAATTACAAAAAAACTCACCAAAAATTATACAAATAACCGTAAAATACGTAAACAGTATTTAAATAATAATAATTATATTAGACTGAAGCTTTGCTCAGAATCGTTTTATACTAAAGAAATGAGTCATCATTTCTTTAAAACTTAATACATTCATCACCAATATCTTGTCCGAGGACCGAAGGGATGATGGACGAACTTGTACCACCATCATCTCACTTACCAGTTTTTTTTTTTTTTTTTTTACAATATTCCAATTTATAAACGTTTAATTGGGTATTTTACAACTTAAAGCAATTTCAAGTGTGAAAAAAATGCATGTTTGCATTAATTTCAATTCACATTATTTAGAGATTTAGAGACAAATTAAATATTGTGGTTTATTATTTCATAGATTATTAACGCATCGTTGCATTAATTGTTGCCCCTGCACACACATACACGCACACACACACACACACACACACATACACATAAACATTTATTACGATTACGACTAGGTATTATACTGATTCTATTGGAATTTCAACTGAAACAAATGCCATTTCGAATGCAATTTTAGTTTGAAAACAATATCTAAACAGATGATTAAAAATGTTTTTTGAATATTGTTTTCATATAATATACGTTTTTAACCATATTCCAATTTATAAACATTGAATCGGATAGTTTCTGATTTAAAGCGATTTTGAATTTGAAATAAAAAATGTATGTATGTATGTATTAAATTAAATTCACACGATTTGGAGAGTTAGAGACACATTATATACTGTGGTTTTTTATTCATTGATTATTAACGCACCATTTTATCATTTTTCGCCCTTGCACACACACACACACACACACACACACACACACACACACACACACACACACACACACACACACACACACACACACACACACACACACACACACACACACACACACACACACACACACACACTCACTCACACTTGCTCGCTCGCACGTTCGGACGGCGTCGCGGCCACCGACGCGCTTCGGGGCGGGTAGCGTTTGAACCAGCGATTCCGAGCGCGCGCACACGCTCAAAGGTCCGTCCGACGGTCGGTGGCGCGGCGTGTAGGCGTCGCGAAACTTCCTCGTGTTGTCGCCGTCTTCGTCGGCGACGGTTGCGCCTTTTCCGACCTCGTACGCGTAGGTACGCGCCGCCCGCGCCGGTCGATTTTATCCACTTGCTCTCCGCGTATCGCCCGTTTTTGTCCCCGGCCGATCCGACTCACGACGCGCGCGACGCTTTCCCGCACCGACCACGACGACGAGTGGAAAACGGATTGATCAAAGTGCTGTCAGGCCATGATGCTGCCAGTATTTTCTGTAGGCTGGACCACCGAAGACGTCAAAGCCGCAGCCACGTGCCATCCGACAGCCCGTGATTACAAATCGTTCCGTATCGTTGAAGGTATTTCCTTTGCTTATTTGATTCGGGGGGGAGGGTTCTCAACTAGATTATAAAATACCCTACTATACACAGGGAGGTTCACTCAATTATGCTCACCCCTTTTTCGGCATTAAAAATTCAAAATTTTGTTTTTTTTTTTTTTTTTTTTTTGACGAGTTACCGTAAAAACTGTATTTTACATTACTTTTTTTTAATGTCTCCTCAAGAGCATTCTGTGGACGTATTTTTTTTTTTTTTTTTTACACGGCTACCCCATTTTTTTCCCACCAAATTTCATTCAGGTCAGTTTCTGTAAATTTCGATCTATTGAAATCAAAATATCTGAACTACCGATTTTTGAGTTATTTGTATACAATAATTAAGAATAATAATATATTAATCTCTATTGTATATATAAATAAATCATCAACGAGAGTGGAATTATTTAATAAGTATAGCTGAACAGAGAAATTTACAGGCATAACCGAAATAAAAGTTTTGAAAATATTTTTGTAAACTATTAATTCACATTATTTTAAACATAATCGAGTGTATATTTACTCAAGAACAATTTAGCTGATTGTGTAAATTCATTCTTATTTCTGTACTCTATTTCACTTAAATGAATCTACCGGACACCTAATGTATACGTAATAAAATATTCGCTTAAGAGGCTGTTAACCTAAAAACGTAAATACGAATTTTAATACATAAAAATTTACAGAAAACTGATCTGAATAAAATTCTATGGTCATAAGAGAGGGTTGAAAAAATACTTTCTATGTCTACAGGCTACTCTTAGGGAAAAATGCAATAAAAAAGTAATGGAAAACATAGCTTTTATAGTGACTTGAAAAATTCTGGAAAATAATCCAAATTTTTGAACTTTTACGGCCAAAAAATGGGTTGATAATAATTCTTAGTGAATGGTTGAGTCCGTCCGTTTGCCGTCAGTTGACAGACGGACTCAATTTTCAATGTTAAGATATTCGTCGAACGCTACCAGCGAAAATTAAAAAAAACAGAAAGTGAATTGTTTTCGAATAATATTTATCGTACGTTGCACGACTTAGTTTTTTCACGCTTGGTATTGAAATACGTTTAGGAACCGGAAATTCAGTACGGTCACAGAGTGAGCTGACTCGACTTGTTTTTCGTCGTTATTGTTCACGTGTATTTAGGCGTCCTCCACGTCTATCGCGCACCAGAGATTCGATTTTCATCGTTTGTTGTCGTCGTGGTTTTTCCTAGACGCTAATCGCCCTCAGTATCGTGTATATTGTTTGTGATTTACCATCACCCGATATTAATAGGTCACCCGCGATCCACACACTAGTGGACGCGAACAGAGAAAAAGAGTCGTTCCGGCAAACATTATTGGACAGTGTACATTACGCCGTGCACGCAGAAGCCGCGCGAAATAAAAAATCGCCAAAAGGCGTGACGCGCCCGCCCGTCAATAGTGTCCACGCTGCACATTTCGGTCGTGGAGGCACTCTCTCGGAATTCCGGTCCGAGTCCCGGCGCGATCGTAATGGTTTCTTCGCGGTTGGCGTGCGACCGTTTCGTCGCGGACGTCGTCGCACACGATCTCTACACGAAGACTCGGAAGAGGAGAAAATACAGGGTAAGGGACCGTATACGGAGAGATAAAATAAAGACTATATATAGAGACCGTGGGACCCCTCCCGCCGCCGCCGCGCCGCCGGGTCGTTCGCGGATCTCGCGAGCTCCGCGGCGGCGCGTTAGACGCGTCAAAGTTGATTTGCACGGTATCGTCAAAAGCGTGCGCCTTTCAACAATATACTATTACATTAGAGCTACTGTGATATTAATTTGATATCGTTTTTTTTATTCTATTCTGGTGTTTTAAAAAAGTTCTCAAAGAGGTACACATTTTGATTTACAGCGTTTCGAGGCATTCTATTTATGTTTCAGAACATTTTTCAAGCGTTTTTCGTGTTATTTTCAGCGTGTACTCTGGCAATTTTTATAAATAATAAAAATGTAATTTATAATCACGGTATCGATGATATTGATTCGGTGATTTTGTTAGATTATCAATAACTAAACTCGTGCACGTAATAACACACGAACCAATTGCAGGGCTTGCTGCAACAACCAGATAAATCCACCTTTTGAAATTTTTCAAGACAATGTAAATTTAGTTTAAAAACTATTATTCGTGTTAAAATCTTGTCAACGAAATATATTTGAATTCTATACTCATTTATACAAACATATTTGAAGTTAGAATTGAAAAAAAAATGTTTGATATTGAAATATTGTTAGTCAAAGTTGTAGGGAACATGGATTTATCTGATTGTTGCGCCGAAAAGCAAATTAGTTTTTATCGATTCATAAATTAAGTTCATTTTACTCTTGAATTGAATATTTAATGCTATTATGATGTATAAATGTCGAATGACAGCTTACGCCTCTAAAAAATTAATCACAGAAACCCTGTGTCATCACTGCAGCATATTACAAAACACGATGAATCCATTTTTTTAAATAACTCCATCACTATTGATCGGATTTAACTGATTGTTGCGTCTGATTTTCAAGAAAATTTTTTTTTTATACATTCCGGCAAAAAAGTGAGTTTCGGGAAAAAATGGATTTATCTGGTCGTTGCAGCAAGCCCTTCAATTGCGACCGGATCGGTGATTTATCTCGTCGAATAAATGTGTCTTTACAGTGATGTTTTTTTATTTTTATCTTATAATAAGGGAAGTTGTCGTTTTCGATTTTTATCGTATTTCCCATACGTCTATATAGTAGGCGGTGTGGATCACACATATTATTAATATAATTGTATACTAATAGTTTAGGAGAGTGATGCACTTTATAAATATAGATCGTAATAAATAGGTAAAAAAAAAAAATCGTATCATTTGGTCCAAACGGGCGTGCATCTTTTCTTCATTTCCGTGACGGTTACCGAAAATAAATTGTGCATATCATATTCTATATGCAGAACGGTTTTCATTCCGCCTTTTCACTGCAGTCATTGTGGCGCACGATATTTGTATCTAATCGAAAAACGATCCGATTCTCCGTCACATCTTTATCATAATCCTTAATTTTTTTTTTTTTTTTTTTATTGAATTTCAAACAACGACATATTTTGTTGAATAAATCTACGACTCGACATTTATACTCCGATACGGTACACCTGTGACGTTTACTTTACACCGATAATTGTGGTGAATTGCAATCGTCTTACAACAACGTCGCCGCGTTCACTGACACTGTATAGTATACGATTTACTTGGTTTAACTTTAGTACAGAAAACTTCAGGACGTCGAACGGTTTTTTACATACACGGTCGAAAATATTATCCAGTAGACGGTCACTCGCTACGTTTGAAATTCTGTGTTTGACTAGGGGTCTATTTAATTATTTTCAAATACGGTGAATTGTGTGTTTTTATACAGATTAAAAATGTATTTTTCTTTTATTTTCTGTATGATTCATTAATTTATAAAATATAGTATATGAATTATGATTTCTCACATTCTCGCGATGACGTTTAATTTCAATTTTTGACCGAGATCGAACGAAAAATATAGGTATATAGTTTCAATGATTTTTTTCTTTATAAAAAAAAAAAATAATAAATATAAATAACATAACACGCATCACATCGATCCCTTTTGGCAAATTGTTTTCGCTCGATTTTATAAACAATAAAACATTGACGACACTAAAAATTCAAGGGGTAACATTGAAAATGTATCGAATACAAAATTTAGCCTTATTTCATTGAACAGTACTCATTAAAATTTTTTGTAACTACCGTTTTTTATAAATTCTTATTAACTTCATTGTCGCTTACTTGTAAAAATACTTTATACTCAATAAATCATCGGTTTTCATATTATATCCATTCTTGAATTCAAGTTTAATGTCATTGTTCAATTGTTATTTACCGTAATTTGTGGATAGGCGTTAGATGTCTATACGAATAACTAAGTGTAATAATTGTTGATGTTTGATCGTTGTGCTCATGACACAAACGTACAAAAACGTATTATAAATACATTCCGAAAAGATTTCTGCTTTTTAAATGTCGACACCCTTATTCCTAGATCGATGGTCGCTAAAAATAAAACTGACAAAATTATTTGTTCGTTCCATAAGATTTCATATTTATATTTATTATATTATAATACGCTCGGGGGGAGGTTCATTATTATTCTACTTCCCGCCTCTCGTATCCGCCAGTGACACAGTAACACAGTATCGCATAATATATGATGTTCCGTTTCTTTCACAAAGGTAACGTTCTCGGTGGTATCTCACTGAGGATCGAGTTTATTCCAATTAAAATTACCATCTGACAGTCGTAAAGTTGACTTGACTAAAGTTTTTGAAGCATGAATCACGGGCGGAGGATTCAATTAAATTACCACGTTTGCTGTTATGCACACATTCCTATTCCAATTCGCTTTACGCTCTCGCGGCACTTTTAAAATTAAATAAATACACATTTTTTCTTCTTTGGATATTCCTATTTTTCAGTCATTTTATTGAAACTATCGCGGTTCAATTATAATACAATGCGTAAATACAAAATACGCGACTGCAACAGTTATACTAACGCATAGCGTGTTTTATTATCGGGCTCGTATCGTGCAACTATAAATTATCATCGTATCCACGTGACGATAATTCAAATGATTAACTGTTGAATTTTTTTTTGTTTTTATTCAGACGAGAAGAAAACGAATCTGGCGATGGAAAACACGCGATCTGGTAAGAATTGTTACGTTATTCGAATACGATTAAACCGTACAATAATATGTATCATGCGCGCACACAGTGTGTGTGTTGATTTTTTCATTTTTATAACTCTATTATTTCACCGAGATTACAACGTTTTATGACCATCGCGTCTATAAAACTATATTGTACCCTATTCGTCGTTATACGGTAACGTAATAACGACGAGTAGATGTAAAAAGCGGATAACGTCTCATCCCCTTTCCCCGGCGAAACACTAAAAAAGTAACTTATTAAATATCAGTTTATCGCGTCAATAAAGATATTATAAATAAGTAGTGATACCTTGCTTCGAGATGACTTTCCTCGTCAAAGCGCCTGTAATCCGAAAGAGCTGAGCCGCCGCACACACTCTGTCGGACCTAATATAAATGGTAATTTTTTTAACCGTAATATTTAGTGTCATACACTTAATAAAATACCTAAAGCGACGCGTGCATATCGTATTATACACCGTGCGCGTTTAATACGCTATACGTTTATACGTACGTATTTATATATGCTTGTATACAAATAAAAAACGCCAGGGTCGCGTGTGTGCGTGTGTGTGTTTGTGTGTGTGTGTGTGTGTGTGTGTGTGTGTGTGTGTGTGTGTGTGCACGAAATCAGATAGGGATTTAGCTTTTTAAATTCCTCGTCAAAACTGCCTTCTTTCATCGATCTCACCCTTGTCCCCGTCGCTCTAGTCTCTAATAAAAAACACATTTCATCCTGACAACGGCTTTAAAGGATAATGTTATTAAGGTTATTGCTTTATTCAGAAAATCTCACGAGACTGTTGATAATTTATGTACTATATCGTCAAGTTTTGTATATTTATATACATATATTATAATATATAAAGCACAAAAAGATCAGAGAGTGATATTTAAAAAAATTCTCAAGTCTCACATTCGAAAATATTTTTTTCACACCTGAGAGACACGTAGACGGAAATAAATAAGTGCGATAGAATAATACTCGCATCTTTGCAAGCTAATGATGATACAAACTATCGTCAACCTATGTGTTCAAATTCTGTTCATTAACGCGATCAAAACGATGAAGAAGCACGGATTAATTTTCTCGTTAAAATTTATATAGTCGATTAATTTTGACACACGCATTTATTTTTTTTTTTGAATTTAGGTTAAAATCAAATTTATTAACTGGCCTCAAACGAATGAATCTAAGCCGTGAAAGTTGAAGTGACTAAACTTTTACAGGCTTATGTGACAATAATGAATGACGGCGATGATGACAATATACGAAACCGGTATGAATTAAATGAACGTGTTTAAAATACATCAATTTCTATATTTTGAAAACGAATTTTTCATTAAAATTTTCCCATTGAATAATCAACCATTTGTTCATTTTAATAATACAAAATGTACATGATTTGCGATGAATTCAGAAATTTAACTTTATATGGGTGCACTATAATCACCTACGTTTATGCGATTTACTTCGACGAAAGTCAAAAGTTATGCGACGCAATTTTATACATTGTATAGGTACAACAGACATAGGTAGTATAAAAATAGAAAATAAAAATAAAAATATTATTGAATGTGTTTGAAATATTCAACAAACGAAAACAGCATTGAAATCGGTACTCACATAAAAATAATATAATGACGAAACAAAACGACGGAGTTAATATATTCTCAGTGTGAATCTTCACGAACCTATCAATTCAACTCGATTTTATTTCACTCGGTTCGACCGAATGACACAGCGATACCGGTTGATAACAGTAACCGCCATGTCGATTGCAAATAATCATATCCTCTCCAGCGCAGCGGCGTAATAATATGCAATAAGATCTGTAGGCACGTTGTGACGACGTCCATTATTCCGTCGTTAATCGAATTACGTGATTGAGTTCTGCACTTGTTGTGCGTCGTGTCGAGACGGTTCTTCGTTTAAACCTTTCCTTTTCTTCTTCTTTTTTTTTTTTTGCTTTTTTCTTTTCACGACGATGTCAAGTTTAATTGATAATCACAAAGTTTTCGAGGGGAAAATTAAACAAGTCCGCATCGAAAAGTATAGCCGATAGTTCGGCGCAAAGTTTCTACGGCGCGCGCTACGCTGTTGGCACTCGGGACGGGCAATAATAATTAACCGGCGCTTTTCGTTTGGACCTCGAAGGCGGCGGCGCAGCAGTCTGACGCGAGGTCGCCGCTGCGGTTATTGGATTTCATCAGGGTTCGTTTACCCCTTTGATAATCTCACTGTCACCGTCACGTCTTTATTTCCCGAGCTTAATTTTCACGGTAAAATATTTTCATTTTTTTTTTTTTTTGTTTTTTTTTTTTTTATTTCACAGCGGGGTAAAAAAAAACTAATAATAATTATAATCGCGACGATAGTAAAATATAAAAATTAAACGATTAAATCGCAAAAATACCGCAAAGTTTTCAACCTTTTAGGTGTAAATCGTGACACGTATTTTTTTTTGTTTTTTGTTTTCTTTTATTTTTTTCCACGATTCTGCCCTGCGATATACGCGTTAACCGTTAAAAGCGAATACGACCGGTCGACGACGGGACGGCAAAAAAGGCGTGTTTGCCGTATCGGCCGCCCGAGTG
This sequence comes from Therioaphis trifolii, assembly GCA_027580255.1. Classification (NCBI taxonomy): domain Eukaryota; kingdom Metazoa; phylum Arthropoda; class Insecta; order Hemiptera; family Aphididae; genus Therioaphis; species Therioaphis trifolii. The sequence goes on from CM050404.1 coordinate 131,835,769, forward strand.
CGGGTGACACTTCAATTTTTACGGCTTGACTTGGACAAGTTTACAATTATTCAGGGCCGTGTGCCCGCGGCGAAACTTTCGTGCGACGCACAATCGAAAAACCGACGGACGACGTGGAAACATATATAACGCGACATTACACGATATTATTATTATTAGCGTGCGGATGACGTGTGAAATTTGACCTGTAAAATAAAAATAAAAAAACCCAAAACGACAAAAAAAAAAAAAAAAACAAATCGGCGTGACGGTTTCCGCGCGGGGTCGAGAGACGAAACGCATAAATATCGTTATCAGGGCGACATTAATGTATACATAATAATATTATACGTAGGTGCCGTTCTGAGCGATCTCTTGTCCGGATCGCGTGCCGGCGGTTTAAAAATGACCACTCTCCGTTTATCCGTTGCGATTTTATCCGCGTGTGTTCAATACGATATATTTATATTATTAGCATAACGATACGAAATGTGTGTGGACGGTCGGTCGGTCGTGTGTTGTTGTTATCCAGTCGTTATTGTGATAATGTTCGTGTGTTGAAAGAGTATAAATTATTTTCGATTCGATCGTCCAAAAACGTTGTGGTCGGTGTTATATAGGTAGTGTTTATACTTTATGTGTTCGCAAAAAAGAATAATGTCGATTTGAACGAAAACAAAAGAGGAAAAAAAATCGATCGAAAACGTAATTAACGGTGTATTGTCGTACCGATAGATTTGCTTTTAATGAAGACCATGACGTTTCAGAGAGTTTGCGATGAACCGAGAATTTAGGTTTGTTTTTAACGTTTTTTTCACATCACGGTCGTGATTTGAACCATTTTGTTTTTGGTATTTATTTCAATATTACTCGTGATTTTTCGTCGGTCGAATCAGTTTTAGAAATAAAACATAAATATTTATACATATATTTATACGCCGTCAAATGAGTTCATTTTGAAAAATTATTTGAATCGACTTTGTAAAAAGAAAAAAAAAAATAACTATATGGTAACAATACATTACGTTTTCATCTTGTCGTACGAAAAATGTTCCGTTTGACGCAACGGAATATATATTCAATGCCGCTTTATTAGTAGGTACGTAAACCATAATTCTATTTACGTAATGGATGAACCACTTAGAGTACATTTTAAAACGCGCACAATACAGCTGTTTGTGGCGAGCGGACGACGAGAACAATGTTCGGTTCGCATTATCACTCGGAACATAATCACTTTGTCTGGCGAGCAATAATGATATAGTGACTAATGGTTTTGCTAGGACTTGACAATGAGAAAATATCCCGCCATAAATGGAAACGGCTAAACGCAGCAGACATTAATGTCGGTCATTCGATATTTTCGGTCGGACCGCCCGCCAAAGCGTCCGCGACTTTGTGGAAACGCACACCAAACTTAAAATTTGTCGTAAACAAAAGATTTTCTAGCTGTTATTATCGAACGGAGTTGAAATTCATTAAACCGAGAGAAAAAAAAAATTAGACTTTAAGAGCTCGAACCGCAACGTAGTCAACTAAAAGTTTTAACGCGCCGATAAAGCGAATCGAACGAAACTGAAAATAATGATAATAAAAATAATAATAATTGACACTTGTAAACGCGTCGGCGTATTATTTTCGAGTTGACGGTAACGACAACGTTCCGACGCGACGTATTATTCCGACAGACATTGATTTTTTCCCCTCGCGAGCGGTACAAAAGAAAAACGCCGCCGCGCACGACGCGTCCGACAATATTATTATCATACATGTACGTATCGCATACGACGACGACGACGACGCAGACGTTATACGTGTTGACACGGATGTTATTAAGCGCGGCGTTCCTTTCGGCGTGACGCGGAATCGCATTATGCGAATTAACCGGAGACGGGCGCGTGATTAAGTTCACCGGCTGCTGTTGTATATCGCACTGACTCGGCGAGAAGCTGACGGGTGTATACGTCGAGCCGACACGACAATAATAATAACGCGTAGACGAATATAACACGCCACGCCGTACAGTTGTGGGTATGGCGTGTTCATTGCATGTATACACACACACACACACATATATAAACGTACACACACAAACATATAAATTCACATACACAAACATATAAACGCACACACACACAAACACACACACACACACACACACACACACACACACACACACACACACACACACATATAAACGTACACACATAAACATATAAATGCACACACACAAACATATAAACGCACGCACACAAATATATAAACGCATACACACACACACACACACACACACACAAACACACACACAAACATATAAACGCGCGCGCGCACACACACACACACACACACACACACACACACACACACACACACACACACACACACACACACACACACATACACACACACACACTAGAGCGTGTTATTGAAACCTCGAGATGACGTATTATCAGCGAAGCGTTACTTTCCAAAGTGATATTTCCTTTGTACGTCAAAAGGATACCTGGAGAGGTATACGGTACGGCGGAATTTAATTTTTCCTAGTGCCCCGCGCGCACGCGGTGGAGTAAAACGCACGCGTAAAGCCGCCCCAAACACGATCAATAATATTGATCAATATTTGACATTGACAATAGTATTGATCGTGTATGGGCTATATTGAAGGATTGATCAATATATTGAACAAATTAAAAATGTTTGATTTTTATCGACGTACTGTCGATAATATTGTTCAATCATCATTTATCGACGCAGTGATCAAAGTTAAAAGTTCATCAAAACATGCCTCGTCCATTCTTAAAAAATTTCTGTAATCTTCTGGTTGATTTAATTGTAACTCAATTAAAAGATTTTCACAATTAAAGTGATTTTTTTTTTCAACCACTCGGAAAAATGGTCCGGTACGGTACGGTGTCTGTCGGAACGTGTCAGACTAGTGTGAATCGTGCTTTATCCGTGAGAAATCCTAAAACACACATAAAATTACGTGTTTAACTCAAAACGCGGGAATATTCAGTTGTCGTTGATTTTTGTTTAAATATTACATTTCGCACAGATCGAACAAAGTGCGTGTTGTACCAAACGAGCTTTCTACATACCCCGGAGGAAAAGTAGAAACCGGGATGGTGATTTTCTCGTTGAAAATCAATAAAACAAAACTAAGGAAGCCACGTTCTCACCCGCAGGTGGTTGTTAAGACCGTAAGACCGTCGCGTCGTTTATAATCTCGGACGTCTGCTTCCTATGGGGACTTTGTCGATATCGTCGTCTCGCGTCGATCGAACAAAATGCTTTGAATTCTCTACGATCATCAGTTAAAAACAGCACCTATTTCCCGGCAAAATCGCACGGCCGAATGTCTCTGTAGAATTCCGGCACGTGGAACCCATTGAAATAGAATAATAATAATAATAATAATAATAATAACAGAAATAATAATAATACGAGACCAGACAGTATTGTCTTTATCGTGAATCGAACAGGTTAATATCGGGTTAAACGCGTGCGGATTTTAATAATGACTCCAATGCATTTAATATAAGACTTACGATAATAATTATTGTGTGTGTTACACGAACCCGTTCAGTTGTATTTCCGAAGAGTTTAATAAAAATACACATAATGAACGACACAGTTTATCACGTTTTACAGTGATAATTTACCCGATAGTAGGTTTACTTAAAATCCAATTTCACGCGTTGAGCCTCCCGCGAAATCCCTGTTCGATTCAACACGGTTTTATTGACTCGGGCACAAATCGTATTGAGCGTGTTCGGATATCAGCCGGGTCTTATTTATCGCCGTTTTATCGGGACTCTGATAACGGGCGACCGACAGCGTATAATATAATATCATACGTATTATGGTACAGACGACAGTAAACATTTTACAGCTCTTTCCGTCCCGCCGTATACGTATTCCAATACGATCTGTTTTTATGATTTTCTCGCCGGCACGAGATCCGGCGGCTGCGACGGGATTAATGCACAGTGATTTCGAAACAATCCGCTTTATCGATCCGACATCGGACGGCGTTTATGACCCGCGCTACGTGCGCGAAACGAGTCGGGCACGGACGTTCGGGCAGACCACGATTCCGTACGTTTTACGTTTTTGGAAATACGATTCCGTACGATTCGTAACGAACTACGGAGAGTGTCCGAAATGACCCGAAAAATAACGCGATTCCGTACGATTTTCTATGCAACGTTGTCGAAGTTTGCGTGTACTATAATATTATCTTAATATAAAAATTACTAGCTTACCCGTTGCGATGAATAGTTTTTTAATAATTTAAAAAGTATACAATCGCGAATCGATACGTTAATAAATTTAAAAAAATCAATAAATACGTGTAATATCGAAAATTGAAAGACACATAAAAATAATATAGAGGGTGAGTATAGTAAAACGTGTACTTTTTCCAGATTTTTTTTCCATGCAAATGCTAATGGGGTTTCGTTTAAAAAAAAAAATTCGAAGAAATCCGAGGATTTCAAGTAGGTATCGGTTAACGCGTTCGTAAATTCGGCCTTGTCTTATTATAAAATAATAAAATGAGTTGTATGGAAATCTGGCAACACGGGCACGAACATTTTACAGGTGAAAACGTACGGAATCGCGTTGTACCCGGATGTTTCGGCGTGTCTTTCGTGCGAGAATCCCGCTGACGGTATGAATATCTTCTGCGCCGACAACCTCCGTCCGGAGTGCAGGTCCGGTGACAAAACGTAAATTGCGCCGGAAGAAAGAAAAAAAATTGTAAATTGTGCCCGGTATTTTTAAGGTGTAAATTTCTATGTAGTTAATTGCGGACAATAGAAATATTATCTTTATTCATAGTCATTTAGCATTACCCAGAGGACACCACGAGGAGGTGACTAACACTATCCTCCAAAAATATTTTTAATATTATGGAATTAATTAGTTATTTTGAATATTTGTTGGTTAATTTTTACCTTAAACCTTGATTAAAGTCACATCTCGAACGGTTGATATTGTACGGAGTAATTTTTTCTTGTCTTTCACAGATAATATATTCAGTTGCTTTCCGCTTTGTCGTTGTAATTTTTGAAAATCAACTCGATGATTATGATTTACATTTTTTGCTGTTGTATTTTTATTTTACGTCATCGTTTTCAAAAATGCTATACTGGTTTTCACCGTACATCGCCACTTTATTTCACCCGAAGACAGTGTTCACGTTTTAATTTTTAAAATTTATAATTTTCGTACATCATATAATTTCATTTTCTTCTTGGCTAAAGAAGTCGTGTGGTGCGAAGAAAACATATTAATGTATTAGTAGTTGTAACTCGTAATATACGTAGTCATTACGATATAGCCTAATTAGGGTTCTAAAATTTCATGAAATATTTCATTTACACGAAAAATAAAAATTTTCCCAAAATAAATAAAAAAAAGGGTTGTTTTCCAATTAATACATATTATAGCTATTCAGCTATATTATGTAATAAAGATGAGAAAACACGTTTTAATTAGGTAGTATATCTATTCTATTCTATGAAAACATTGAAAACATAAATAATTTTTAAGCACAAAGTGTCCAATGCCTATGTTTTTTTATGTTACTTTTAGTTCTATAGTGTTTAATTTTTTACTAAATTTATAATGTATAAATAAAAGTGATACCTAAATATAGCCTGGACTAAATTATATACACTTATATAGTTATAATTATACATAAAACATACTTACTATTCATTTTCAACCCTTGAATTTGTGAATGTTATCTATACATTTATTTTTTACAAAACAATATTATTTATCTATCACAGATTTTACTTTTTTTTTCTCAAAATTATTTGTGAAATGATATTATCTCTAAATAAGTACAAAAAATACAATATTAGACAGGTATCTAATTTGTAACTAGACACTTAAGATTTCTTTTGCAAATTACAATTTACAACACAAGACAAGAAAAAATAAATAAATAATCATTACGAAATAAAGAACTATTATCAAGTAAATAATATTCTTCTAGCTCCAAAAATCATTAATAGTTTCAACCACGGTCTTAGAAAGATATCTTGTAAGACCGTGGTTACAACCTAAAATTTATAAAACGCAATATGTTTTATTATTTGGTATGTGGTATAAAACATGGAGCCTTCACAATACGCCCTGTCGCATACATTTCAAATGAAATATTTCAAATTAAGAACCCTAAGCCTAATATCATGATGATTAACGATTTCGTTTGGTTTTTACATCAATAAAATACGTATACAAAAGTGTCCAAAACGGACTAATTAACGGAAGTCACTTAGATACTATGGGCGCGTTTCACTACATACAAATTTATACCTGAAATATACCTGACGCAATTCACTTTACAATTTTCACAAGCTGCTCACTATGGGCGCAATATTTACAATTTGTTTACAATTATTGCCCGAGCGCGCGCGCCGGTCGACCGCGTCGCGTTACGACACGGCCTCCGCATCGTATTATATTATACTATAATTATCACGTTCGACCATCTAGTATAACAGTACGATCACCGTCCTATTAATTATCATTGTCACGCGCCGTCCGCCGAATTTATTCGCGGTCTATGTATATAAATCACACTTCCGGTATTGATTTACGCGTAGTCGTCCCGATCGAATGTCCGCCATAAGGACCGCGGCGGTGTACGTGCACATCATTATTACAATAATATTATGTCCGTATTGTAATTATTATTATGTGTCTGAAGGAAAACGTTCATAACTCGGTGAGACACCGATAAAGAGCGGACGCGCGTAAATTATCGCGTTCACGACCCTCGTTCGATATTCATATTGTGGATTGCGTTTTTACCGAACGAGACGGACGCGCGTGGAAACTTTTTCTCTGTCCGCACGACGTTTTCGCGATGGTTTTAAACATTTTTCCAGTCAGACTGGAAGTGTCGTAGTCGTACACGTCATACTGGTGAACTGGGGTTTTTAACACGGGTATTTTGAAATGTTTTCAACATATTTTTAATTATTTCGAATTCAAAAATAAATTTCTATTGAATAAAAATAACCAAAGCAGGAAAAAATCGATTCGACTTAACAACATTTTAACCACTTTTCGATTTGTTTTTGTTTCATTCTATATTTTTTCGTCTATTAATTTGTTTATTTTGCGCTTTGTATTATATTATATACGTACATATATTGAATTGATTTTCATCGAATCATCATAAAATAAACAGTTGATTATTTGTATTGCAAATTGAATGTTGACTTTTAACAACTCTTTGGCTTCGTATTTATTTAAAACAACTTGTTTTACAGACAAATTATCAAAATCAACAATTTGACGACAACTAATTTTACTTTATACTTATATTGTTATTAAAATCGAACAACAGATTTTCAAACGTATTATTTTACTATGGTAGAAAACGTGTAAAATATCACTCAATATATTCTATTATATTGTTATTAATACATGTATCATAACAGTTTATTTTAAAATTACCAATATTCAGTTGATCGATCAAATTTCAAACGGAAACCAAATGTTCTGTTATGAAAAAAAGAAAATGGTTTAAAAGTTGGTCCACATACACGCATATATATATATATATATATATATATATATATATATATATATATATATATTTATATAATATAATGGCATTTTAACTTTTGACACAGCGTATACGACAATCGTATAATATACTAACGACACTTTTCATAAAAAAAAAAAAATAAATAAATAAATAAATAAATAAATAATACAATACTCACAGGTATGCTTGTATTTATGTAAACAACTTTTACAACACGATAATTTATCGAGAGCGAGTCTTTTAGGTCGAAATCGTAATTCCTGCCCGGAAACTTGGCAAAACAAATAAATCACATTTAAACGACAAACGTACACATAAAATATCTACATTGTAATATATGTACTCGAGCACACACGTGACGTGTATAACGACCATCGGAGAGAGCGAACTGGGTCGAGAGGGAAGTCCGGCCCGTTTGAAAAGGACCGGTCAGATTATACACAGTCACGCGGAGGTCGAGGTGGAGAGGAATTGATGGGCGTGCGCGGGTTGTATTAGCGTGTGAGTGTAGTCAGGTATGTGGCAATGATAAGCCACGATGTATGCGTGAGTGTGTGAGTGTGTATGTGTAAGTGTGTGAGTGTGTATGTGTAAGTGTGTGTGTGTGTGTTCGTGTGAGGAAGGGAGGGAAGGAGGGAGAGTTAACCTACACGGGGAGCGAAACGCCGTTCTTCCCCGTGCGGTGCGGCAAACTTCGGTGTGGGCCGTTGTATCGCCGCCGCGTCACACGGATCATTATGCAGATTACCTGTTGGCGGACTTTTGCGGTAACAGGCTACATATTATATGCATAATAATATATTATACAAATCAATATTACGAAAGTCTTTTAACGCCTTTTCGGTTTTTGACGTTGGCAATACATTCGTCACACCTATCGTACCGACGACGTGCAAGAATTATATACTGTGGATTCCGCTGAATGTGGGCACAATGGGACCAGCCCTGTTTGCCCATAATAAGCGGTTGCCCATAAAAACCGAAATTAGTTAAAAAATTATAATATAAAAAAGCTTTTATTTTTATTATCGTATAATTGAAAAAAAATGTGAAATAATTACTGTATAAATTAAATGTTATATAGTATGTTATATGGTTTAAACGGCATAATGATTTTTATTATTTCCGATGAAGACAATATCATAGATACGACGAAACCCGATTAAAATAGTCGTATTTAAATACATATGCGTATATTCTCTAACACTATGATAAAATAAAATTGCCCACATTAACCGAATCGAGTGCCCATTTACGTGGTTAGATTTAACATTGTTAATATACATTTGTATTAACCGGACCAGATCTTTTTGCCCACAATAAACGGATGCCCATATTAACCGGTGACCACATTAAGCGGAATCCACTGTAATACGACGCGTGTCGTACGCTAAATATACATATTGATAATTTCTATTATAACATTATAGATGCCTACACATAAGTCGTGCTGGCCAACAGGCGTGTTTTCCGATGTCGTTATTATTGATGCGCCCGCTAGAAACGTTTCTCGAGGAACGTTCCACGGGAACAAGGAATATTTCGGAAATAAATACATTACCTTTCGGGAATATTCCTTTAAAACAAAAGTGTATTTTTAACGATCACTCTGAGATCAAAAAATTAGATAGTTTAAATAATCATAACAGTATTCATAGTCATTACTATTTATTTAAAACAATTATTTTATACGGATAGGCGGTGTGGTGATAATATAACTGTTGAATTGGATCGGTATCAAGTAAATGATTCAATACAATTTATTTTACTCTTACTAATGTAGTATTTTTGAGCAAAAAAAAAAAATAAATCTATTATGCAAACAATATAGGTATAACTTAGTTTCATTAAATATCGAAAAATATGTAGATAGGTGTAAAAACTAAAAAGTTCTCGAACAATTGACATTCTAGTGAATATTCCGCGAAATTTTTCTAAAGAATTTCTCGAAATTAAATATGGAGGGAAAAACGAATTTCACACTTGTAGACAATCACATCATGCGAAGTCGATAAGTTTCATCGTCGTACACGTATCTATAATTTAGTTGTGATACGCGCAAGTATTTGAACGAGAAACGTTTGCAAGTAATTCAAATAATGTACAGAGACTTTTTGTTAAGTTCTATACTCAGATCTAAAATAAATATGTTTTCACTAAGAACACGATGCTTTTTTTTTTTTTAATTATCAAAAATTGTTCAAGCATAATATTGTTTTTAAACATCACAGACAACAACACTTTTAGCCTTAATGTCCAGTGTCTATATAAAACAACAGTGTCGTTTCTACGTCAAAGGTATTTTTTTTATTTTCTTTTGTACTTACAGAACATTTTATTTGTTCACAAGCGGACCGAACGGAGGAAAAAAGCCCATTATTTCAGTGTAAATACGTTTGTCAGAACAAACACGTGGGGTGAATGGTTTAAAAGCAACCCTAGATGATTTTCTCTTTACCTGACAGAGAAATAAAAATAATATTAGCAAGCCACCACGCTCCGAGCATTCAACTTCAAATTCCGTAATGGAAAAGTGACTGTTCCGCCGTTGACTTGGCCATTTTGTTTCGCCGAATTTCCAAAACGTTTTTTCCATAGCAAATAACGATATCAATGTGAATATTGAATCATTAAACAAATACGTGTGTGTTATAATTTAATACAAATATGTTAATGGTTTAAAATGTATTCTAGGTGTACTGCGTAGGTACCTATATTAGAAACAATTTATAAAATGTATTTAAAAAAAAAAAGAAACAAATATTATGTTTTGAAAAACAAAACATTTTTGAAGTAAAAATTATCATAACAACGTGAAGAGGAAATAACGTAATTGCCCAAACTTCAATGATTCGAGCATATTGAGATCACGAGATAATAATATATGTTAATGACAATAACTAAGTGTGTGCATTGCCTACATTAAATTCGTTAAAATCGAAAGTTGATAATTATTTAATTAGACTCACACGTCTTAACTCCACTCACACAAACGGAAAATCTAATACATTTCATAACTACCCATTCGTTTATATTTTAACGCCGTTGTTGGCAGTGCCAATAGCTCTAGACCTGGACGTCGAGTAATGTCGTTATTGTCGAACTTCGTACCTAGATTTTTCCCCTATATAAATAAAAACGGATCTGAACATGTCTGATAATCACTTTTCGACGACTTCTCAATTAATTTCACCGGAAAACTATTCTTCCACTTTGACACTTAAATCATGATAATATTCGTATAGTTATCGCAGATCGTTCGTCATACAGCTGCAGCTGTATTTATCACTCGTCATTCACATTTAATAATATAATATTATGTATTTATGTCTTTGCGATACGTAAAACTATAGAAATAATCAACGACAGTTGGAAAATATCGAATATAAGCAATAACACTTATCATAACTAGGACTGCACTCGAGTGTTTTTCTTTTTATTGTTATAAAATAAAATAAATACGTATAAAAACACAATAAATTAGTCACTCGAAATTCACGGGACCGAGCTAAAAATATAAAAATTCGATTTATAGAGATTTTCGATTTACCGAGTGTTCGAATAATCGAGAGGGGAAAAAATTCGAATTCAAGAGAAGTGAAAAATTATTTGTATGTATATTTATTTATCAATTTACATTTATTTATTTATTTATTTATGACATATTATTGGAAATATTAACTAATTGACATGTATTTATTATTTTACTTATTACATATTATATTTATTAAATGATTTTTACTTATTTATTACATATTACATATTATATTATGTTACATACTCGTATTGAAGAAATCTGTTATTTTATTTTGTGTTAAATTGTTAGCCACAATATGATCCATAGCGTATATATCATGTGAAATATGTACATACGTTGTACATTATAAATTTATCGTGTTTAAATAATTTCGAATTATGAGAGGTACTGGCAAAACAAATTCGAATTGTTAAGTGTATACCACCGACAGATATTTCGTATTATCCGAAGGGACCGATGTACGTGTATTTTCTTATGATTACAGTGCTTTTCTCAGGGGACCAAGCGTTTAGTTCGATTTATGGAGTTTTTCGAATCATGGAGGTTCGAATTATCGAGCGACTACTGTGCGCGTTTTATCGCAAACGTTCTTAGACGATTTCATTAGTGTATTTTCGAAATTCCGTTTAACCCGAGAACAAATCAATTTATCAAATATCCGAACAACGTTTTCAGACGCGTGTGATACGTTTGCCAATAACGGTGGGCAAATTGAAAAATACAGTTTTTAATACACACGCGTGCGCGCGTGTGTTTTCATTTTTTCATTTTCGCACACCACCCCTCACCGCACTGTCGCCGTGCGTGCGAACGCGACTGCGGGGAGCCGAGTCGGACGTTTAGGGACACGGGGGAAAGACTATTGGATTTCCGGTGTTCCGGCGCGTTCATCATTCGCGTTCGCGCCCCGTTATAAAGCCGTTTGATTATTTTTATCGCGAGAAAAAAAAAAAATTTCTTGAGAAAATCTTCCGTCGACGCCCGATGCGACCACAACGCCCAGCACCGGGTTAGCCGGAATCTTAGCGAGCCCGACTTGATAGCACGCGAGTCGCGATCGATTGCGAAATCCGTGATTTCAAACGATATGATGACAGACATTACCAACACGATATCCCGCAGTAAACACGCGGTCCGGCGACTCGAACGTACGGTGCAGGGGCGGACTGGCCCGGTCCGCTGGTCATCGATCGCGGACTGGCCTGTCGGCCGTAATATATAATTTTGCCCTGCATTATTAATAAAAATAAAATATAAAACCAGACAAAAATGTATCTTATAATAATAATAATAATAATAATAATGTGAATCGTGTATTTCATGTGCATTCCTATATGTATACACATTAGTGCCCCATACACCAATTTACAATGATTTATATACGGTATATAAGGTAATATTAAGTTCAGCTTTTACTCAAGTAAGTTTTGAAAGGAGTTTTTCAATACATAAAACTATAAAAACTAGACTCTTTCTAACGACAAATTAGAAGCATTCATGTTTATGAACCTTGAACGTGGCATGATTGTACCTCATGATATTATAATTGATCGATTAGGTGCCACTTCCACTGAAATGAAAAGGATGCTTATTGGGTAATTTTCATACTTACAAGAATGTTCAGTTATATTTCATATTTAGTGTAAATAAATATATAATTATCAGAATTTATTGTACTTGTATATTTTATTTTTATTTGTTGCAATTATTTATTTAAGAATAATCATTATACTGACAAAATTATTTATAGATATGCATTAAATATTTGTTGTATGATGTGTTTCTTGTAAATCTTGTTTTGCTGTCTACATAGCACATAGTTTGTAATCTGTTTGTGAGCTAGGCTGTGGTACAGTAAAATCACAAACATTTGTAGCCAGTCTTTTAATAATATCATATTTATGTAAGGTAATAACTAATAAATAATCAACAATTACTGTGAGTGATAACTGATAAGCAAACATCATGATTGAATAGTAATTCGATCAAAAAAAAAAAAAAATTGACTTTATTATGTTTATTAATTTTCCCGAAAAAATGGCCCGAAGTATTAAAATCGCTGACTTGCCTGTCGCCTACCCAGTCCGCCTTGGTACGGTGTATTAAGAAGGTTTCTATCGTTTTGTGTGTTTCACGACGAGAAACTGTATACATTTTAGTAAACACGCTCGGAGAGCGCCGTCGGTACAACCGAAATCCAATATTGAAATCGATTTGAACGCTTCGTTGATTATTCTTTGTATCGTGCACAGGGCCGTAGCAAGGGTGAGGCGACCTAGGCGTTTGCCTCGGGCGCCAGCGAAATGGGGGCGCTAAACTTTGATACATTTTTTTAATTAAAATATTGTTCTATAAATATAGTACTCGGGGATGGATTTGTCAATGAAATACGAAAAAGACATCAACGGTGCGGAATTTATCGATAAGATTTCCGATTTTCAGCACGCAGTGAAGTCAATTATTCCTGACCATATTAAATCTGCAACAGTTATTGAATTACTTCAGCTGATTCAAGACTACAATTTAAAAGAATTCTAACCAAACATAGAAAATATAGTATTTAGAATCTTTTTGACGATGCCTGTAACTGCAGCTACATGTGAACGTAGCTTTAGAAAAATTCAAACTCATAAAAAATTATTTGAGATCAACTATGGGCCAGGAGAGACTTTCGAATTTATAATCTATTTTGTCGATAGAAAATGAAGTGGTAGGAGAAATTAATTTTGAAGATGTTTTGATTAAGTCATGGATGAATTTGCGGCAATCAAATCAAGAAAAGTCAAATTATGAGATTTATTTTTTTTGTGTGTCAATAAAAATGAATTTTAAAATAAATACTCGAGGCTTATTATATACTTTTCAAATAAACAAATATATACATAATAGTTTAACATTTTAAAAATGATGATTTTTTTTTTTTGACGGAAGGGGGCGCATATACTCAAACTTGCCTCAGGCGTCAAATGAGTTTGTTACGGCTCTAATCCTGCATCGCCATTTTGTCAATTTCATGCGTTATTCGTTTAAACATTACACTATAGAATGTCGAAAGAACAAAAATATAATTATATGTTAAATGCTTACATGAAAAATAATTAAAGTTTAATCGAAAACAATGTGATGTTGTAGACAAAAAGCAGAATTAATTAAAAATATTCCAAAGTGTTTTCATAATTTATTTCTGCCCACATTGATCATTTTTGATGAAACTCACACAATAGGCGCGTTTCCTTGGAAATGCATGTTTTTCGTTCTTAAATATACAGAAAGTGTGTGACATATATTTTCGCGTACGTTCTTTGTGGGGTGGCACTACCGAGTGACCTTCCGATCTATGATTTCGGGTCATTATACGTGTAAATACAGATATCAGTTATAACGTAGATTGTAATCAAACGTCAGGATTTTCAAATAATGAATGAGAAAAAAAGACAGAACCCCTTCACCCCCCCAGATCGGGATAAGTATTTTTGTGTACGTCACGTACGATCGCGTTTCACGGCGAGTGACGGAGAATACGGAGCCTTTTACAAGCCCGACACGTACCGCACGCGTGTACACGAGACGAGAAGACGTCTCGGGGCGATAACACGTTTTGCGAGGTGAAGCTCCGACCGGTGAGGGGAGAGCAGGCGTATACCAACACTCTTTGCGTCGACTGTTAGTGGCCATATTCTCTCGGCGAACAGAGTATGACGTCGTGGCGGTCCAGGCGTTTGTCGATTTCGCATGCGGGAGTTGTCCGCGTCCCTCCGCCACCACCGCCGCCTCCACCGCCTCCACCGCCACCGACGCCTCCACCGCCACCACCACACACGACGACGACGACGACGACGACACGGTCACGTAGCCGCCGGGCCATAATTTCACGTCTCTCCCCGAGTCCGACGACGCGCGAACACTTCTACCCACGCACACCCTCGTCCGCCGGCTCCGTCGCCGCACTCGATAAAGTTTTTGATGAAAAATATTTTTTCAATAACGGCTGCTCGTCTTTTATTATTTCGTTAAGCCCTCGGTTCATTGCGCCGCGCGCCCGTCATTTCGAGGGAAAACTTCGAGCGACAACGCTCCTCGTCACTCATCGTCGCTGTACCAAACACCACGCGGTGTGCACGCCCACACGCGTCGTACCACATCACGCCGCCGCATAGTAAGAGGAACAGTGAAAATCACACCGACGCAATGGTCACCAGTCTTAACTAATATTCTGCCACCATCATTACGCAGGAAGGAGGCACTGCTTGGAACAACAACCAAAGCTCATAAGACGAAAAGGTCCCGGTTATACCAAGTGCTGAGAAATACGCCTAAACTCAGGTTAAAATCGAGGAAACCCCCGTGGAGCACAGCTAACGAGTTGGCACTATGAAACATTGAGGGTAGAAAAGAATGGCATGAAAACTGAACATCAACAGATGTAAAAAATAATGGTCTGTAGTGTCAGACCCAAATGAAGGTGTAGAGTAGGGTGACCAGACGTCCCGTTAAAAACGGGATTGTCCCTTTTTTGACCATCATGTCCCGACAAACTTCCAACGGGACGCTTTTTATCCCGTTTTTATAAGATGGTCTCGTTTTAATCCCGTTATTTCCATATAATAATTATGTTAATTTGATGAAAAAATATTAATGTACGAAAAGATACCTATAAAACAGTTACTAATCAATTAACATCATTATTAGGAAAATCTGGGCTATCGGAAGAGAGAAAACCTATTACGGCCGAAGAAGGTATGTTTGCTTTTCATACCATCAAGCGTATTCATTCGTTTCGGTCTATGGATTGAACGTCCTCACTTATGAAGATAATTCATAATAAAAATATTGTCTTGCGCTCGAACGAAATGTGAATTGATTATATCAAAAGTAATTTCCGCTTTTGCAACGGAGCAAGTTTTAGAAGCGTTAAAAAATACTAAATTTGCAATCCTTATGAAAGATACATCAAATCACAAAAATCTGAAATTTGGTTGGGGGGGGGGAGTAACGACTGTCCCCTTTTTTGATTTTTTTAATACGGTCACTCTAGTGTAGAGTGCATGGATTTACCACGTGATGTATGGTCCGTACTTAATAAAATCCGAACTGGTCGCGGCCGGTGCGGCTCCATGGTGTCCAAACCGGGTCTCGAGGACAGCCCTACGTGCGAATGCGGTCACGACGACCAAACAATACACTACGCTGTGGAAGTTTGCCCGAAAAGGAGGTTCAAACGGGGCATTGAGGGAATTCATGCGGCAAATAATGAAGCGTTAGAATGGATTCGAGAACCAGACATTGCCTTATGACTAGAGCAAGGACTTTCATGCATTTGCATATTTTTCCTGGTAAACTTTATCATATGCTTGTTAAGTACAAAATACATTTCATAACGTTTATGATGAAATACTCAAAGTTTTTAGTGTATATTTTTACTTATTTGGAAATTTTTTGGTTTAAGGGGCATATTTTTGATTATAAGAGCATATTTTAAGCTTTTAGTGCATATTTTGATGGTTTATCGAAAATCAAGCACTTTGGTGATTATTTTTCATGAATCAGGGTCAACAATTCGTTATGAACTTATAAAGACGACGAAGATAAATTTTATCTTGAAATAATAATAATGGTCAGTATTTATTATATCTATTTTTGTATTTTTATTTAAAGAATAGTGGGTATGTGGTACGTTCTCTGCTATTCGCAAATATCAAAGAAATGTTAATAATTCAGTGCAGTTCTAGTTTAGGAAAGGTAAATATTTGAGAATAATTCAACAATTATTTTGAAATACCTCTTTTGTTTTATTAGACGCAAAATAATATTTAAGAAGAATGTGATCCAACATTCAGAAAAGATTCCAAATCAATTTGATAAAATAATTCTAGTTAAAACTTGTATAGAATAATAATAAAATTAATTTTTTTAAGGGCATATTTTTAATATTTTGATGCATAAGTGCATATGTCAAAATGCATATTTGATGATTTTTCACTTTTTAGTGCATGAAAGTCCTTGCTTTACTTATGACTACCTATGGGTTTTATCTGTAAACAATGACCGTGTACTCTTACTTTTATTATTTATTTAATCATTCACGTCTTTATATTTATATTTTTATTTGTAGTTATTTTATTTCATTTTGTACTCATGTTATGATTTATATTCGGTTTATATTTCGGCCTTGATTGTGTTAATTTGTATACCAGCCGTACGAAATAAACGAAAACGTCGCCGTGCGCGAGATCGAGCGGTTGTTTTCCTATGGTTTTTACATTCATCATTTTCTACACGCCGGCGAGACGCCAATATGATTGTAAGCGGTCTTACACGCGCTCACGCCGACGTTATCTCAGCGTCGGCCGCACTCGTGACGTTTCACACCCGAGAGTTTACCGAACAAACATAATATCAGGTTTCGTTGTCTCGTATAAATGCGGGCCCCTTTCCTGGTGAGCATACTTATTTACACCCCCCTCCCCCAAACCCCCCACACCCCCCAAACACACACACACATTATTACATAAATGTGTTTAATAATAATTAATATGTATGTAATTAACGAACGCGTGTAGAACGGGCCGATTCGATGTGACGACGAAAATCGTTACTGAAAATCATTAGTAAAATAACGCGGTCGCATTGTTACGGTATCGTGTTTTTTTTTCACGGAACGTTTGTTCGGTGACGAAATTACATGATAAAAAAAAAAAATAATAATAATAAAATAAAAAATAAAAACGACGCGAACGAAACGGAATACTCTTGGTCGGTAATCTCTCGGTCCCTGCGATGTTCGGTACGCGACTACGGCGGCGTGGTGGCAGCGTAGGCGTGCATAATATTATAACGCGTGTGGACAGGAGGGACGGGGCGACGGCGGATCAAGTTAAATCGACCGTCTCGCCGACCTAGAGAATTCCTTTTTGTCTTCCCTATAGTTTTATTATTACTATTACTATTATTATTATTATTATTATTATAATTATCATTATTATTATAATTATTTGGTTTAGTCGTTTATTTATTTATTTTTATATTTTACCGCGCTCTCGATAAAGACGGCCGGAAGCGCTGTTCTACGGGCGCTAGTAAGGGACACGAGTGATTCGACGGATTACTGCGTGCGATCCCGGCACCACCCCGTGCCCGCGGGACGCTGCGGCGGAGAGGCCCTGGCGGCGGTGGTGGCGGCGGACAAATGGCCAGATTATCCGAAAAAGGCTGCGAGGCAATCATTTACAAGACACTCCCCGGTTTAAGGCGGTCAGGACCGTCGTGCGAAGGACGACCGTGCGGGGCGGGGGAGATGAATACGGAATGACGACGGGGGAAGTGGGCCGGGAAGAGAAGACTTTAATGAGACGAATGCTAAACGCCCGCTAATGTGGGGGTTTGTCGTAGGATCCGTGAGGGTGGGGGTGGGTAGTGTGTAGGCCATGTATATATACACACACAACGCACACGCACACGCACGCACATCCACGTCAAAAAGAGGCTGCAGGAATAAATCATCTGTTGGCCCGGGATTTTTCCCGTCGAATTATCCCCCTGCCAGTTCCTTAATGACGTCACATTAATCAGTTTGTTTGCGTTCAACTTTTGATGCGCTGGCATTTATATAAACCGCGCTAAACCACTCGAGAAACTGCGCGGAGACGTTTTTCCCGCCGCAGCCACCGCGACGCGAATCGTTGTTTTAAACAGAGACAATTTGTGAAAACATCTGGGGGTAATATGCGCGCGGCGGCGGCGGTACAGATATCGCGCCGCCGTCGGAAATTTATATTTTATGCACGAATGTACCGTAATGGCACTTTCTTTCGTTCTTTCTTTTTTATTTTTATCTTTCGCTCTAGTTTTTTTTCTTCTTCTTCTTTCTCTTCTTCTACTCGATCTGGTCGGTAAATCGCAGGCGCAGGCCGTCGGGTACCACGTGATCAGGACTACGTTCTCACCGACGAGCACTGGGTACACAGCCGGCGGTGTCGAGTTGTTGGAGCGGTGGTAACCATAGATGGTCCCCGTCTGTCCGTCGTACCTTTCAGCAGAATCGATCCGAAACAGGCGTTTTAAATGTAATTATTACGGTATATTCTAAAACACCGTCGCATACGTGTGTGATCAATTCAAGTCACATCACTGCTATTTGACCGAACCCATCGCTAATTGCTATTGTTTGCGATTTTCCAAAGGGGGCAATTCAGTGGTTTCAAAACAATTATCAAGATCTGTTCATTCGCCGAACCGATGTATTATATACGCATACACGTGAAAGACTAAATGCCTTTGTTTGAAAATAATTAAAGCGATTTAATGTTTCTGTTTCTTTTTTCGAGTCTCGGAGGAATAAGACGACGAAAGACACTTAAACACTCTCACATTGTTCTTTTTTCCAACCCCCGACAGACGGGCCAGATATTTTCCGTGGAAGTCGGTCTACAAAGAATAAACGTGAGCAAAAAGTAATAAATTTCAAACATCAACCAAGCGATCAGTGAGAAAGTTTGGTACTTAAAAATAAAAAAATAAACTAATTAATATAAATGAGTAAACAAATTAAAACACTGTAGACAATATCATTATTATAGCACCCCTCGAGTTTAAACGTCTCTTCTTTTTTTTTTTTAAACGTTGAATATATTTATATTTGAAAGTCAATGAAACCGTTGAAACAAAAAAAAAAAAAAAACTTGTACAAAGTGACTGTTTGAATAAATTTGTCGAACGGTTTGTTGTAATCATTCAGGTGACACTTTCGCTGTTTTAATGTTATTGGGTTATCACGGTAAATATCAAAAGTTAAAGGCATTTCAACTTTACGCATAAAAATGAGATTATAAACCCGAAGTACTTTAAAAAGTCTATTTCAACGTTTGAACGATATTATTATATTTTTTCGTACGGCACAACGAAACTTGTAAATTCAATTTTACGATCACATTAATATGACACGATACGGTTTGCTTAAAATAGGGTGACCAGACGTCCTGTTTTTTACAGGATTATCCTTCATTTTAGAGTTGTCTCCTGCTGTCCTGACGAATATCTCTCGGGACGATTTTTGTCCTGTTTTTTATTCAATCTCATAAAGATACAAATATGTTTATATAAGTAAGATATGCACCATATACCCCATATTATAGTATTTGATAAGTTTTTTGGAAAAAGATGACAAATTAAAATGCGTAGACATGCGATCCGAAAAATCATCATCAATATGAATAGTAAAAAAGTTTTAATTTATTAAGCAACTACTATTTTTATAAAGTTTTTATTTTTCAACATATTTATTGAAAACGATGTATTAGTTTTGTAGCCGCTTTATGAGAAATAGAAAAATACTATACATTGAGGTATATTAAATCATGTTTTTTATTGTGATTAAAAATTATGATAAAAGCTGTGATTAAAATTATTTCAAAAGCTATGAAAATTATTTTTGTCTCGTTCTTCATTTTTTTTTTTTTTTTTTTTTTTTTATATGGCCACCCTAGTTTGAAATTTAATCACACCATCCATTTCGTTTGTGCGTCACTATACATATACCACTCGATTCTATGTCGAGTTTCGAAGTAATTACAGTGTTTTTACGGCACGTGTACGTCAACTGTGATTAAAAAAGTCGGTTTGTCGTATTATGAACATCGTCGCACCAAGTGTGGTAATGATTGTGTTATTCAAACTAAATTGGCATGACAATATAAAAATATAAAAAACGAGCGATTCGTAAATATTACGATGTGATAATCGACGTTTACGTTGTTATTGTTTTAAAATCCGTGTGCGCATGCGCGTGCACGAACGACTGTAGCACTGCGCGGTTGCGTAAAGTTCAACTTGATCGCTATATCGTAATTGAAATTATTGTTGGCGACGAGCACGTTGTTAATAAACACTCTGGCGCGTTCAAATTTTACAGTTTATTAATATTATTAAAACGAGCACGACGTCGGAGTTGATGAATGATTACAATATACGCACGGGAGCAGAATCAAATCACATCAACTCGGCGGGATCGCGACCGAAGAGAATTGTAATTATTGTTTGTTCAGCTGTAGTCGCGAGTGAAAAAAAAACGACTCGACCAAATGGAAACGATTCAACGTGTTTGATAACAATTATTAATTGTTTCCAAAGCCTCGCGAGTCCAAAACAAACGGAGACGTCGTTCGTGTCGAGTCCCGGGACTTGGCCTTTTTAATTCACTTGGTTTAGGCCCCAACACGTCCGTTGTTGACTGTCGCGATTCGTTTGCGCGGAACAAGTCGTTCGGCGATCGCATCGCTCGGAAACACGCGCGCGCGTGCTCGTAACAAAATAATATTCTGATATCGCGTTCATCACGACGACGACGCGAAGTTTTGGCGCAGCAGATCGTCGTATCGGTTAAACGTGGTACGGGTTGTGTATATTGCGTATATACCTACTGTTCAATTCAACAATCGTATTATTGTAATAGTCGTCATCAATCGTTTAGATGCGTGATTACTACGCACGCACTCGCACTCGTTTGTGGACAATGGTAGATCCAGAAATCAATTTTGGCGGGGAGGGGCAAAATCAAAAGTACGATCTAATTTGACCGTATGCATGTATGAGAGAGAGAGAGAGAGAGAGAGAGAGAGAGAGAGAGAGAGAGAGAGAGAGAGAGAGAGAGAGAGAGAGAGAGAGAGAGAGAGAGAGAGAGAGCTATGAGCACCAACGGTAAGAACAACGACCCCTCTCTAATATTACAGTATTTTTTTTTTTTTTTATTGAGGAAATGTATTTATTTACATATAATTCAACAATATTATAATACATAAATATAATAAAATCTACTCATTTAAGCCGAAGCTTGTGATGGAGTAGAGAGTTATACATTTTCTTATTAGCATAACATAATTGAATGAGAAATAAGAATAAATATAATAATAATATGAATACAAATCGTTATACGTATACAGAAATAAAACAGAACATAATTAATAATCATTGTCGGAATATACGATTCATTTAAAAAATAATAAGAGTATCGAATATAACAAACACGGAAATTATTCTATTAATACAATGTTACATAATAAAATTATAAAACAGAAAATAGCCAGCTATATACTATTTTTTTCCAATCTAATAACCCGAAGTATGATACGCGATAATATTTTTCAATATTTTATGCATAAAATTAGTTGTTTCGGGTGTCGGTGTATTACTATGAAAACGTCCCTTTTGCCCCTCCCCCCTTGGATCCGCCAGTGATCGCGGAAACTGAGGTCATTGTCGATTTTCGAACGTCTCGACCGGAAATTATGTTTTGCCGCCACGTGTGTGTTTTACAATGTTAATATTACCTATCGCGGCGCGGTGCGCAGTAATCGTTCGCCACCGGTGTGGTCGCGAATCCGACGCGTGTGTGCGGCCTGTGGTTGTGGCCGACGTATCGCGCGTGCAATATTTTATCGGGCTCGGCAAAGACATAACACGAAGGCGGCGGCGCTTAAACAGATTAAACCGTGTCTCGCTCGGGATTTGTAAACATTAATCATTACGGTCGTTCCGTCTTTTTCCCGAAATTCCGGCGAATCCCGTGCGGGAACCGGCGAATCGAACTCGTCGTAACGACGTTTTCATACGTTTTGTATTTATATATGTATATATTTGTGTTTCTTTTTTTTTCTTTTTTTTTTTTTTTCTGTTTGCCCGTCCCGACGATGCCGCCGGCCCAGCGACGCCCGCACACACCCTACGGACACCACCTCTCCCCCGACCATCACCGATCGGATTATCTGTCGGTCGCAATTTATTCTATTTTATTTATTTATTTGTTTTTTTTTTTTTTTTGTTTGGAAAAACCCACACATTCGTACACATACGTACGGATGACAAGTCCGAAACCATAGTGACGGTGTACTACCAGAGTCTGGAGCGTCGCGCGTAACCTCGTATCGTGTCATTCATATAGCCGACTCGAGTCCGTCGGTATTAACACGACCGAGTCGGGTTGATTCGAAAAACACATTAGCCAAATAAATTTCGGTCCCCTCGAGAATCGAGTCATTCAGACTTATACCGTGACACGCCGCCGTCGGAGCAGGCGTACGCGAACTGCATTCAAGAGTCTTCAGTCAGGTTTTTTTCGTTGTAATTTTCGTGTTCTGCAGTTAAGATCGTTATACGCTCGAAGAAAAACCTTATTAATTACCTCCTGCTGGTTTTTATCCGAGTGATATAAAAAAAACTCTCATTTCGACGCGTGACTCAAGATTTTATTTTCATGTTACGGCGATTGAATTATGGCGCTTTATTATTGCCTCTTTCTCGCCCACATTCGCGTGTCGATGTTTTCCAAGCACAATATTACATTGTCGCGTAACCGGAGAACGCGACAACGGGTCAGAATAAGAGGTTTTTCTTATGATTTTGCCGAGCCGCTGCCGCCCTCGATTGTGTTGTCAGTTCGGCTAACGAATCATGACTTACATTTCTTAATGTTATTTTTATGGGAGGGTGGTTCCACTCTATTCTCGTTTTCGGTACGTTTTAAAAAAACATTAAGCCTCTAAAAAGGAACGGTGGTGCCGGAGTAATATGGAGAAAATGGACCGATGTGCAACGATTCGAGAACCATCGAGCCTGGAAAAGAGAGATAGATTTATATATTATATGTACACGGAGGAAGAGAGAGTGACAACGAGAGTAGAAAAAAGAGGGAAAGAATGAAATGTCTCGTTTTAATGGAGAAGAAAATGTTCATCAAAGTTTTCCGTCCGTTTTTAAGGGCGGCCATAAATCAACCGAGGGATTTTTCGCTCTGGCATTTTGTGTTGTCCTCGATATTCGACGGGACCTTTACCGAGAAATTGATTTGAATTTGAATACACGTGTATACCTACCGTGCGCAGTAATTTCAACGTTACAATAAATATTGAGAGGTCTCGTCGGCCCGTATACACAGAGAGCGAGGTACCTGTAAATATGAATGCGTACGGACCGAAAATACGTATTAGGGTCTGGATGGAAGCCCGTATATCGGAGAGAGAGAGAGATAGAGAGAGAGAGAGAGAGAGAGAGAGAGAGAGAGAGAGAGAGAGAGAGAGAGAGAGAGAGAGAGAGAGAGAGAGAAAGAGAGAAATCGGCAAACTAGGAGAAATAACCTTTACACGGGGAAAAAAAATAAAATATAAATAAAATAAACCCCCCGACGTTTAGTCGTAGTTGAAGATGTCCTCCTAGACTCGAGTTTGTCATAATATTCGGCTGTGAATTTTAAATTTTAAATTTCCCGCATACCGAAATGTATAATATAGCACATCTCGCGGGTTATCGAAGAGCGGAGAATCGTATATGCGCTGTCTGCACATAACAATGTAGATTCGAAATGATCTCTAATTTCGTCATGTAACCCAGTCACGTATCTGTATCCATATTTTAAAGGTAGGGGATTTTTAAGTTCATGCGTTTCAAACCTTTGCTCTTCACAGGGATATGGTATACGAACGTACACGCTCACACACACACACACACACACACACACACACACACACACACACACACACACACACACACACACACACACACACACACACACACACACACAGACGTACACATACGTGTGCAAGCACGCGTGTACGCGCACATGAAAACGCACATACATACATACATATATATATATAATATATAGGTAGTAGTAATCTAAATTTCTTAGAATGTTCGCCTTTAAGCCGTTGGGCTTCGTTACCGCTACGATCGTAAGAAAAATGTTGAAAATGGTTATCGAACGAGAACGTGCCGACAAAAGGGTCGGCGTACAATCTTTAATACTTCGTACAAAGTTTTACAATATTTTGCGGTTGGAAAACTATTATTCCGTGATAAAGTATGATCGTATTAATACAATTTTATTTGGTCTACCGTCTACGCGTTTCTTCTATATCGGTTACTAGGTACTCGTACGAATTTTGAGATTTGTGGTTTACTGAAAAGATTTTCCGTTGAGCCGACCGTATTAAAAATCACACATCACATTCTAATTATTAGTATTTAATTGTTTTACAATTTTCAACACTATATGATTTTATGAAAATACGACATTAATAATATTTTTGTTTATATTGAGTGATAACAGGGAAAAATTAAATGTGTTTTCTATTCGTGATTTTAATAAACAACCGTAATACAATTTCTTAAGTTTGTAATATTAATTTATCGAAAATAAAGTATTTGCAAAGAAATAATCATATGATTGATCGAACGTAACGCATTACTCGAACGGAACAAGAATGAAAAACTCGTTTAATCGAGTGCTTAGCATTTAAAAGTTAAATATCGAATAGGCCAAAAAGCAAAAACAAAAAACAAAAAACAAAAAATCATTACCAATTCCGAAAATAGGCAATCATTTTAATTTACTTTTAGCTAATTTAATTTCCAGTAGCATTCGTAATTCGTATAAAAACTTGAGCATTTTAATAATTCTATAACCATTTGTTGATTAGGCGTTGAAATTGTATTGCTATACCATCCGTCCATTCGAAAAAGTAAAAACAACGTAATTTAAAAAACCTTATTTTTATATTTGATAGATCAACGCTTTTACTAGATTTCATTAAGTGATATTATTTATTTTTAAATTCAAGAAAGTAATACGAAGCACGTCGGAACGTCGTACGCACGGGATGCCAGTCGTACGTCGCCGGAATAGAAGTCAAACGTTTACGACTCGTAATGAATTTAACGTCGATATCATTTACAGACCGCAGTGTATGGACTCGAGATTGTTTCGGGAGGATTGATCTTGTGGTATGTGAAATAAAGAAGGTTGGAAAAAAAATACAAACGATTTGACCTAGTTTTTACGAATGAAAATGTCGAACACCCCAATAATTGATCGCGGACAAACAATATTGCGTATGGCGGCGCAGGTTTTGTTTTGTTTTTTTTTCATTTCATTTCAATAATTCTAGCTGAAGTGCTACCAGGATTTATAATGTTGTACAATGCGCACGCGGAAAGTTTTGCTCGCACAGTTCTGTACGCCATTAACGGAATACGAAATTGAAATATATTATATTTTTACGAGTGCTGATAAATATCCCTGAAAATTGTTCGAGCATATTTTTTTTTTCGGAACAACACGCCGTGATTGATTTATACGTTGTACGCGTAAAAGAGAAAAGCTCACGGTTTTACGTACATTCGAAAGGTTATGCGATTTGTTATGATTTTTTTTTTTTTATTTTTTTTTTATTTTTTAAATGACAGGATTGAAATTAATACGATACAGGAATAATTGTTTTGTAAAAGAGTCTCGTCGTATCGATTCGAAATAAAAATGCCGCATCAACGTACAGACCGTTCCACGGAGATCTGCACAATGAAATCCCCAACGCTGGATAAAAATGACGGATTTAAATTTTTTACCAACGTGATTTTCATATTTTATACTCGAGTTTTTATGAACGGCGCTCTCTATGTATAATGTAATTATGATGACGAAAGAGAACGTCGTATTTTATTTTTTATTTTCGGAAACGTGGGTAACGATTAAAATCGTTATTTTTGGACACGGAGTTTCGGAGGCATTATAAGTGTTTGAAGCTCAGACAGGAAAAACACGGGTATTCGTTAAAACGTAATTCAATTAGCGTTTTTAAATCAAACGCGGATAAAAACAAAAAAAAAAAAAACAAAAAAAAAAACAAAACAAAACTTCGTACACGAACATTTTCCATGGTCAAATCACATATTTCGTAGTAATCTTCTCGGGACACGCCGCCGCCGTTGTCCGTAAATGATGTTTTTCGCGTAAACGCGTCGTAACGCTTGTAACGTAAAACTGCGCGGTCGAAACGAATCGTGTGGCGAGGCTTTTGGGCCGAGCGGCGATCGTTAGAGTCTAATACGTTTTATTCGTCTCTCCGGGTCGGAAATTAAAAAATAACAATTAGCGTAATAATTATTGCCACTGTAACGCACAAAAGTACGTGGGTTTAATTTCGTTCCGAAATTATAATACGGAGTCGTTTACAAAAAAAAAAAAAAATAAATAAATAAATAAAAAAAACAACGGGGCTGGTTTTTGTTCCGAGTTTTTTTTTTTTTATAAGGACGTGTTATGCGGAATCCTTTGAGTATATAAAGGTGAAAAAAAATGTAATTCTTTTGTGCGGCCCGTAATAAATTACAACACGCGTACATATACATATATATGTATATATGTATGTGTGTATATGATGTGCAGGAAAACGCCGCCGCCACTCCTCGCCCGTGTGTGTAGAGTCATCGCGCGCCGTTGTACGGGCAGTTTGTTGTTACGTACGCGTGTTTAAATATTTAAAAAGAAAGGGGCGAAAAAAAATCCGGGAAAGCCACAAAGTATGATAAGTGTAACTTTATATCATATAAGATTGGAAGAAACAAAAAAAAAAAACAACAACAACAACGCCGACGACGAGAAGAAAGGCAAACGTGGCCCGTACAATAACGATCTGCGAACCAATTGTCGTGCTGGGGATCCTTTAAATTTACGACTTTTCCGCGTCACGACCACCGTTACCCGCGCCACTACCCCACGGGACGGCCGGGAGTGGAACAGAAGGAGGACGAGGAGTAGGATGAGGAGATGCGAGAGCCTAGGAGGCACAGGGTGGTCGGCGGGTTGCGTGTCAGCTGCAGATAGTCGTCCGACAATATAACACTTGCTCCACCCATTATCCCCTCCACATCTCATCCGTAATCCCATTCCGCTCCCCTGTAAGATGTGTGTGTGTGTGTGTGTGTGTGTGTGTGTGTGTGTGTGTGTGTGTGTCCCGTACGTAAACCGTATCCAGCCAAGAGGACAATTTAATGCAGCCATGGATTGAAAATTATCATCCGCCCCTTTATCTGGCCGAGTCCATGGCGGAGAAAAAAAAGGAACGGTAGTGGCAAACGGGAGAGGAAAGTCCTGAAGAGTCCGGGGTGGTGGGGGGCACGTTCGCGTGTGTGAGAGGAGAGAAAGAAACGCAACGCACAATGGAACCTTTTATATATATTGTATTGTATATAATACGAAAAAGCGACAGTCGATAGCTTTTGATGAAAATAAAAAAAAAATAGTAAAATAATAAAATAAAAACGGTTTGATCGCAATCAAAAAACGCATCCGGACGTCCGCGGTAATTCCGATGTTCTAGTATGTGTGTGTGTGTGTGTGTGTGTGTGTGTGTGTGTGTGTGTGTGTGTGTGTGTGTGTGTGTGTGTGTGTGTGTGTGCGTGTGTGTATATGTACACATACAGAATCGTCCACCCATCAAAGTTTTCATCGTTTCGTCCGGAAATTCTAAGGCGCCAAGATTGTCTAGCCGAGTGTGTCTGCGCGTTTTACGAGAAATGCGATTTCATGAGTTATTGTGTAAAAAAAAAAAAAATACGTATAAACGTATAAGCGAGATGTTACGTACGTCTGGACGTAAGCATCGAATGAAAGTTCGGAAAGCTAAAACTACGGTGGGGAAAAAAAATAATAGACGGAGTAAATTAAAGGTCAACGACATTATATCGTAACGTTTAAAATACTATAGCCGATAACGGTATCGATAAAACGATAATGTTTCAACGTAATGTTATTATCCGACATTTCAATATACGTAGTTTGTTTTCTTTGTTTTATACGCGTTAGAAGACGGACACCTATGCGAAATATCGCGAGACGATGACCGTTTTCGTTCGACTAGAAACTACCCAATTAAAACACTTTTGGAAAATCACGCCGCTATAGCATAACAGTCGCAACATTTTTGGTGAGATACAGCGTATGCGCGTGCGTGTGTGTGTGTGCCCGCCCCGTGAGTTTATCAATACTCGAAATACTTATGAACAGTGCTAGGATAGTACAGTATTTTGCATTTTTTTTTTTTTTTATGATTTACAGGATATAGCTTTTGAAGCACGAAATGTGATTTGGACGTCTACGAGTTCAAATAAATAGTTTTTATTTTGCATTTTTTGTACTTTTTAGAGTTTCGGGTCATTTTTTAGCATTTTAAGGTCATTTTGTGAATTTTAAGAGCATTAATTATACTTTGTTAAAATCTAGGTATAATTTTTATTTATTTTCATTAAATACCATTAATAAATAAAACTTTGTTAAATTAATCTACTTCTCATGATTCGGATTTATAATTTGTTTTTATATGTTTTAAAACAAAGGAAAAAAAAGTTGCAATTGCACGAGAATCCGGTCTCTAGTAATAACAGTGCCCGGCATCGGACGGTGATTGCAGTAGAATATACACAACAATATATATTAAAGTATATTCGTAGTAAATCTGTAACGGCAGCAGATAATTCGTAATATCGGCAGCGGTAGTAATACCAGTGGTCGTACAGTAAAGTGTACGCACGAGTGTGTGTGTGTGTGTGTGTGTGTGTGTGTGTGTGTGTGTGTGTACGGTTTAAACGAATTGTCAGGTCGCATTTGTTTCGGTCCGGTAATTTATAATTGATGCTGTAAACAACGGTCCGTCTGTGGACCACCACAGCCGCCGCCGCCGAGCACGAGGACGACACGAATACGGTTTTTGCGATTCTACACACGTACGCGCACCGGAGCCGAAGCCCGACGATACGACCCGTTGCCGCCGCCACTCGTCCGCTGACGATGACCCGCGACCGCCGAATAAATACATTACGCCGCCGACGCGTCGAAACGGTGTGCGGCCGGCGCGGCGTGTCAAAGTAACCGTCGTCGTCGGCCGTGTACACCGTGTGACTCGAACGTCGTGGCGTCCGTCAAACGCGTCTGACGCGACCGACGCGACGAGAGATACGAAAACAAAGGCTGTTTTCAAAGACACTGTTTAACTGCCCTGGCAAATCCGATGATCCGATGACGCGCGCGTGAATTTGAAAAACTAAATATTTTGTTTTCGTCGCACGCGATAAAACGACATCCCAGATATTACATGTGGATGAATTGACGATCGATTACTGCGATCCGAAATAATAGTGGTCCATTAGAAGAAAAACTCATATTTCATAGTTTTTGTTTATTTATATAAATATTTATTTATTTTTTTTTTAACTATTTTAAAACATTTTTTCATCAAATATTATGTAAATTAAAAACGTATATAAAAATTGCAGGTAAATTATCTTCTCTATTTTTTTTTTTTTTTTTTTTTTAAATGAACAGCACTATTTTTTATCCTTCCTATTAATTCATATTTTTATAAAATAATTTCGATATTAATATATATATATATAAATTATGATAACTTAAATTGTATTATAATAAGTTAATTTATAACTTAATTTATCTTGTGGTTACAAAAAGCCTTTCTTCAACGGAAATGGGTCTTGAAAATTAGTTGAAACGTGACTGCAATCAGGAGTTTTTTTTTTTTTTTTGTACGACGGAGTCGAATATTTCAATGGACATCCTCTGAATTTAAAAAATAAAGCAACATCGCCACGTAAATTCTTACTCAAATGATGGAATTCACCGAAAACAAAATGATAATTGTAGACCTTTTGGGTTGGCAAACGTTTTTTTTATGTATATATATTTAAAAATTAAAAATTTAAGGTACGTAGTGACTGATGAATTTAATAAAAAAGCTATTTGAGATTTTGAGAGTGACATTGTAATAAATTATAAATACCAATATATTTTGTACACGCAAATCGGTTTTGATGGTCTGACTAATTATTATCAATGACAATATCGTTACCAAATCACACTCGTCTACGTGGACACGTAGGACACTGGTGCGTTGTCGTGATATCGCATAGGACGTATCTGACGTATAGGACGTATTTGACGGACGCTTCGTAGGACACGGCGTAAACGATCGGGTGG
This sequence comes from Therioaphis trifolii, assembly GCA_027580255.1. Lineage (NCBI taxonomy): Eukaryota > Metazoa > Arthropoda > Insecta > Hemiptera > Aphididae > Therioaphis > Therioaphis trifolii. Next base: position 131,866,669 of record CM050404.1, read on the forward strand.
CAGAAGGAGCAGAGCGACGAAGGACTCGATCGAAATCTTATTTTTATTTTTAGTTTTTTACCAATCGGCAAATTATTATTATTATTATTATTATTATTATTATTATTACTATTATTTAATTATTACAATTTTGAATTTTTTTAATATCACTGTTGCGTAGACTTGCGTTCGTGTTTCGATCACGTACACGTTTTTGTTCGGTAACGTTTTCTCACGGTATTCCACGCGACACCGGTCCCGTGTCGGTTTTTCGATCGATACACCGCAAGATCGTACGATAAACGTTTTACGAACAATAACGGGCGGACGGTTTTAATCCACAGGGTAAAGAATAAAATCGCTGTTTTAATCGCTGTCCGTTATTTTATCATGTGCGTGTGTAAGATTTTTTAGAAATAAAAAAAAAACGTGTCGTTTGAACTTGTAGTTTCTCACGATTTTCTAGCGTTTATTTTTATTTTTATTTTTTACTGCACACGAATTTCGACCCGATCGCCCATGCTCCCCCCGATTGACCACGGCGAACGGTGTAGGAATATTATAGGTGTCAGGCGTAAAATAAAATATCGAAACACTGTGACGATGTACCCGGTCACGGTCAAATCAAATTCGTTGTCACTAGTGGTGAACCGACATGATCCGCGGTCTGGTCTCAATGTATACAAAAAAAAAAAAAAAGATAAATGATCAGTTCGGTTCGGCTCGAGCATTTTCGGGAAACATTAGATCCAGTCTACGTTTAGTAAAGTATACCTAATTATTTCAGTTCGGTCTGGTTCTAGCGAAGAAAAATCCGTTTGGTCCAGACCGTACTGTCCCAGGGGCGAATCTGTAGCTTATTTAAGGGGGGGTGGGCGAATCGGCATCATGGATTCTTAATTAACAAGGACGTAATAATTGAAAACGTACTGTATTTTTTATTTTTTTTTTTTATTGTGATTTGAATTTGGACGAAATCGACTGTTTTGATAAAATTTCATATAAAACTGATTCTCCACTCGGAATAATTTTTTATTGAAAAATGATTTATCATTGCTTTACGATTTAATACATCTACCCCACTTTGCACAGCAAACGCAAAGAGAATGTACTTATTAGACTTCTTGTTGCGCTATATTCGATATTTGTTCTTATTGATAATCAAATAATAAATATTATTTGATAAGATATTCAAAAGGATACCGTTTTTTATTATTTATTAAGTTTGAATTTATAGTTATATAACTATGAGTTATGAATTTCATATTCATTATATCATACGGCGCTATAGTTCAGGTAACAAAAAAAATCCCTAGGGGGGGCGATCGCCGCTTCACCCCCCCTTAAATCCGCCACTGTACTGTCCCGACCACGATCCTTATACAATGAGCATGTATGTAAATCGTTGAAAGCTTATCGTGGGAAAACAATGTTTAACAGTCGTGTTGTTATTCCATACCACTGTAAGTTATGACCTGGTAAAACTGATATTTATACGTATCCGACCAATGCAAAATGTCGTCGATGCAATCTACCAACAGAGTACGGATTATGTAGTCAGTTAGAAATGCGGTCCGTAGACGTCTTAAGGTCTACATTTTTTCTGGTTCAGATCGACAGCCCAGTCCACGAGCGTTCATGGTCAAAATTGTATTTCGTTCGAACCGACCGAAATCACGGTAAATTTCCACTCCAGTCTTGTCCAGACGTTTTTTTTTTTCATTACAAGTTCGGCCCGACTTAAAAAAAAAAAATAAATAAAAAAATAGGACCCGGTCCGGTCTCTAAAATTACGGACCGAGGCACAACAATACCGGAGACAATATCGAAACCCCAACGGTAATGAAGTTTACGTCGTTCACTATCGTACTTTGACCAGTCGGCGAGAAGAAAATATTATAACACAACGAAATGTATCGTACGACGTACGCGTTGTACAAAACAAACATTTTAGAACTAAGTTACTGTTGTAGTTGGGCGGTCCGTGTTATAGCGGGTTCGAGTTGACGTCGAAACACAAATTTGTTTAATGATCAAAGGCGCACGGCGAGAATAAAGAAGGGAAAAACACTGCAGAGAGAAAGACTGAAATGTACGAAATAAGAGTTTAATAAATGGGTCTTTTTTTTTTGTTTTTTTTTTGTTTTTAATATTGAAAAACTCGAGCACTTGAAAAACTTTAATAAACTACAAATATCTTTTCATTTTTCTTTCTTTCGTAGAATTAGCCAGTTTTTATATTAAAAAAAAAAAAAAAAGAAGAAGAAGGAGGAAAAAATATTCTTTTATCGCTAATAACGAACATATTGAGAAAATAATGAACCATAATGTGGATGAAAAATAAAAATATGCATTTGGTTCTAACGAATGATTCTGTCGAGTCATTCGTTATAGTTCATAATATTTTTTATAGAAAATATCATACTTTACGATGGGGGTGAAAAGTTTTTTCTTTTTTTTTTTTTATTAAAAACAGTTTATTTTTCTTTTCTCTGAAAACATAATTGCATTATTACATAGAGGTTACATAACAGTGTATTATTCGAGAAATAAAAATATGACACTTATAATGATCGAATGTATAAAAATATAATGTACTGTTTGTAAACAGATAAAATACATTTATTTTTATCTTGTGTTTTTTTTTTTTTTATTATGAATCGTAATACAAACAAATTGTTGTTTTAATTAATTTGATTTATTTTGTATTTTCACAGAAATGGAGTACTTTGTTATGGACTCGATACAACGGAAATTCTAGGTAAGACCCACATTATTTTAAAATATGTTTTGTTTAGACACGATACGAAAAAATTTATAGTGTTTTATATTATGTACCTACTATGGTGTATATATATATATATATATATATATATATATATACTCACACTAACATTTCGATTATCCAAATTAATTGGGAACACACTAAGTTCGGATACTGGATATTGTTAAAAAAAAAAAACGATTTTATTTTTTAACGTACAATTACATATTATTTATTATTATTAAATATTTACTATCATCACTATTATTATTATTATTATTATTATTATATTGCAATTGTTGAATTTACAAAGATTATTATATTTAGAAATACATAGAAACAAATGTGATTGGTATTTTTGTTGAGAAAAATACTCATTTTCATTTGACGACAAGGTGTGACGCGCTTTTCTGCAGCTAATCCTCGCAAACTTTTAAAAAGAAGTAAATGTGCCGGGCAACATCCAGCCTGTTTTTCAACTCTGCGGGTGTTCGAGTGCTTCGACGAGTTTAAACGTTCGGATACGCAAATTGTGGTTCGGATAATAGAGGGTTCGTAAAACGGAATTGCGGATTATCGAGGTTCTACTCTATTTTTTTTTTTTTTTTTTTTTAAGGAAAACTATATGAGCTCGCATAATATTATAGTATTGCGATTGTTAAAATTAAATGTTCAAATCAACCACAACGTCATAAATTCATTTTATCCACATAGTTAAACGTCAGTTGTTTTTTTCCTAATTTCGTTGATCGACGAACATCGATCCGTCGTCGGGGATCTACAGCGGTCGAACGGAATTTCCGACGACTCGTGCGTTTTCGCGTGAACGTGTCGTCGAAAAAATTTCGCTCGACAAGCGCATCGTCTGGTAGCCTGGCCGATCGTTTTTGACTTTTTAAGCTTTACCCTTTTGAAACGGCGTTCGAATCGTCACGGCCCCGTCGTGTTCCTCCGACCAAACCACAACGTCACACGGCGATCGGGTCACGAACCGGCGGCGTGGCGACTATCGGCGCGAGCGAGTGTGAGGGAACCGAGCCGACTCGTACGACTCTTATACGGGTGTACCGCGACGGCCTGAGACTCGCACGGACGAAAAACCGACGTGATCACGGACGAGTCGAATAATTCACTTGTCAGCGTTCGAAGTTAAAACTTTGAACCCTCGCTCAATAATAAAAATTGGTTTTTTATCATAAGCAATCTCAAAAACACTAATTATAACGATATTTTTATACAAAGGACAATTTTTTTCTCTCAAGTATGTAATTCACACATTGTGTATAATTTGTATGAAGTCGACAGAAAAAAGTTGATCCGATAACCTAGGAATGCTGTAGTGTACTGAAACTCCCTGAGAATCGCGACCTCACGTATGTGTCGTGTATTATGCATTTATCGTTTTAAATATAAAACGTTATTGTTTCACGACGGTAGATTTGTTTTCAAATCACAATTTTATGACCTGTTTTCAAATTATCATCAAATAATACCACAGGATAACGTTAATATTATGTTATCTGTGATTATAATTTAAACCAGGGGCGTCCAACCCGCGGTAGATTTTGGTACGGCCCTCACTTCAATTTAAAAACCATGAATTAATTATATATAATATATTAATATGACGAGAACAAATTTATTTTAAAAATATAAACCATCAAATTAGATTTTTATAAATTATATCTACCCAAAGAAACATATCCAGTCCTTCATGACCGTGCTTTATTCATGTTCTCGCTTTTCGGCAGTACCTACTTACATTTGCGAACAATTGTTTTTAAGAATGAAAAACGCAAAGACTAAGAATCGGTCTACTATATCAGACAAGCACCTTGAAAGTTGTTTAGGGATTGCTACAACTTCAATCAATCCGGATATTGATTCATTACTTTCACAAAAAAAGCAATTTCAAATTTCACATTAAAAAAAAACTAATGACTTTTAACTTTTTTAAACTAAAACTTTTTTTTATTATAAATAAATTTATTTTTCTGTGTACTTAATAAATTATTAAATATTAATACTTGTAAAAATATTTCTGCTTATTATTCGCTATTGTAAAATTATAAAAAATGTATTGTTGTATTATAGATTATAATTTAATCATTAAATTTGAATGTATTATTATTTAAAAAAGTATGTGGCCCACAAAAACTTCTACCTATATGATGTGGCCCAGTCTTCACAAAAGGTTGGACACCCCTGATTTAAACGATAATTAATAATGATTTGAAAAAAAAAAAAATGTTTTAACTACGCCACGACTGTTCCTTGCACTGTGAAATGTTTTGCTCCGTAACCAGTGATGTATTGCTAAAATAAATCATGGATATACGCCTTGTTTCATGTAGGAATATTAACGTATTAAAGAAGGAACCAAAAACTTCTTTTCTCGCTTCGATCGGACAATATTCACTTTACTCGTATTCACTAAAAACCTCATAGAATATCAAATCTATGAATATTATGATGTGATATAAAAGCGTTCTCCATCAGTTTAATTAAATTTCACCACATTATTAATGTATGAGTAGTACCACTGCATCGTGTCCATTTGCGATGCATTAAAGTTGTGGTCATGTAGACCCACCTTGAGTGCAGTCAGCTGATGGAACACGCTATAGCATTCATGGCGTTGGGAAACCGTGTTATCGTCTACAACTAGAGCACTATATCTATAGTGCCTTGTCTACAACCACGATATTGACTATAGTTGACTCTTTTTTTTTTTTTGTAGAATTATAGACCATTTAGGCCCTTTACTGCCAATATCAAATTCTTCCACTCTTCTCTATTATATGCATGCATTAGGTCTCCATGCCAATCTGGTCTTAACTCCTGGATATCTCTTTTGACTACATCCAGCCAGCGCTGCTTCGGTCTGCCGCGAGGTCTTTTCCTGTTCGAGTTGTTTACGAGTACCTTCTTGACAATACTGTTATCCGCTCTCCAAACGTGACCAGCCCACTCCAGTCTTGTGCCTTTTATAAATTGTACTATATTTCCATTTCCATATAATTTTTGTATTTGTTCGTTTGACCTTGTCTCCCACACTTGGGTATCAGGGTTATATACGGGACCATAGATTTTTCTTAACACCTTCATTTCAAATATACTAAGTTTATTCTCATCTCCGTAGTTGACTCTACGGATAAATAAATAAACGATATCCCATGATTGTTGATTATGACTGTTTGACAACAAAAACTCGTTGTTAAACGATGAAAAATTCGAATTTTTCATAAAAAACAAAAGAACAATAATAATAATCCGATACCGAATCACGTCATGAATACAAACACGAGTTGAATTATTCATATCTGTCAAATTACAAGCTATATACGCTAGATACGGCCGTATAATACCCACGTATCGTCAATTTCTCATAAGCTATACGCCATGGATAAAAATAGCGTATTGGGTATACGCCGTATATCCCCGGATACAGTAGCGGCGCGAAGTTTTTCCCTTGATGAAGCGGTTATAGTTTTCAAATATTTAGTACCTATCCGCCCGGCCCCGGCGCTTTATTAATCAATTTATGTCACGGAATAATATTATATCAACATAATCGCCTGTTAAACCGTGTCATAATAATTATTATAAGATATTAGGTGACCGCTACTGATTGTGTACTAACATTATTTACGTTCATAGTTCATACTTTCATAGTCTTATTGATATTATTAACCTGTTTGTGATATGTCTGTATACCCTATCTACGCTACGGTTTCTACGCTGGTATTTCGTGTTATCTAATAGACATCCGTATTATAATCATTTAATACAATTGAAGACTGGAAATCAATAATGGGCTAAGTGCCAAAACGTTGTTTTTGAGTTATTCGATTTTTTTTGTTTTATCAAAGAATATTTGATAAAAAACCTAAACCAATTTTTTTATTTATAATCTAGATTATGTTCGATATAATTATTGCAAAATTATATTAAATTTCTTTCCCCTTATATTTTGAAAATAATATTTTATTCAGAAAAATGTAGAAGGTGGTATGTGCCATATATTTAACCGTCACAAACGAGGCAAGTACCAATAAACAAAGTACCTATCTAACAATTATTGTTTTAATAATACAATTTAATGAAGTCTCCACGTTCTAACCGATTCGTCAACACCCACCCATTTCGACTATGAAGCAGCTGCTTCGTGGAACACCCATTCGCGCCGCCTCTGCCCGTTCCAATACCTTCCAATACACCATTGTCCGTAACACTCCGAGGTTGAAAATAATATTATCTATTCAATAGATCAAGGGACCAAAAACGATACGTTTTCGCCGGTGTTTCCGAAATGCGTGCGAAAATCATTATCTAGGTCGAGTTGTGTGCGGAGTTTTTTAGCGACTAAGCCGAGTTGCGTGCGCCCCCCCCCCACAATTTTATATCTATTTATTTATATTCATATCAAATTTAAAAAAAAAAAAAATATATATATATATAAAAAAAATGCGTTCTTATATATTTCTGTAGTTTTTCCTGTTTATAAAAAAAGTATTAGTGGAGTATAATTTGCATTTTCAGCTCCATGAATATTGCATAATTGATAAAATGGTTTAGGACAACTTTTAAATGTACCATCAACATATAAAACGTCACATTCAGTTAAATATTTTAAATTTGTTTCTGTTGAAAACGCTACAATATTTTTTTTCCGGTATTATTTATAAGCATAAATATTTCATCTCGATTTGTTTTGCTTTCACCTAAATTTGTTACGGCCAAATGAAGGTCTTCTAAATTTTCTGGAAATTCAGGAATTATAAAAATATACTCGGACGCAATTCCACCCCGTCGTATAAAAACTGCGCACGCAATTCGGTTGTTGACCAAAACTGCTCTTTTTTTTTTTGACACGCGATTCGGATGCAGCCGTTTTCGCACGTCCGCTCACGCGGGTTTCCGGCAAAGTCGCCGCGAATCGCCGTTTCGAAAACGGACATACTTTCTCGTGACACGCGACGTTTGCGGTGACGGCGACGGCGGGGCGTCGGATTAAAGCGTCGGGTGGTCCCGCGAGGTCCGGCGGTGGCGGCGGCGGCGGTGACCTGCGAGCACGTGTACACGTTATAACGGCATTACGGTCCCGCATAACATTACGATCAAAGGGATATCGCCCCGGGTCAGCTCTTTCGTGAGAATTCCGACGTTTCGGCACGGTAAACGAAACGACCGTACGCGGCGGCGGCGGCGGCGGTGACGTTTTTAATAATAAATCACCGCGCGCCCGAACCGGCGTGTTGTTATCACGAGACAAAAATTACCCGTCCGCACCCCGTGCGTCCCTCTCCGGCCCTCGCCACCTCGTGACCGGCTATGAATAATGATAATAATTATGGTCGTTCGCCGTGGGATTTCGCGTCAAAGAACCAGTCAGGTCGTGTGGTCGGCGGATCGAGCGGTTTGCCGGCGAACACGACCATGAAATCGGCGCGCGGTTTTTTCACCGTCGATCACAGTGCGCGTCGACGAGACCGACGATCGGCGTCCGATAGTGGAGACGCCGGATTTCGAAAAAAAGAAAAAGAAAAATGAAAAAAAAAACGGGACGCCGTCATACGGGAAGGGCTCGACAGAACGCGTGTGCTTACCGGGAGGAGGTGTCTTCCCGACTTTTCGGCCAGGCGAATTCCGCGCGGTTTGTTTCGCCCGAGAAAGAATTTTTAATATACCGCGCGTAAAGAACCGTTTTTTGATTCCTCGATCGATTGAATCGCAAATCACGTATATGTATTTTCAGCGTTACGGAGCGAAACATTTCACTGCAGTGCAAGGAACAGTCGTGGCGTAGTCAAAACATTTTCGTAATCAATTAATATTCGAATGAAAATCACAGATCACACGATATTGATGACGTTATCCTGCGGTAGACATTTTACGATAGCTCGAAAGCACCGTGCTTGTTGAAGAATAATATGTAGGTTCATGAATATCGGATGAAATATCCTGAATTATTTCACTTGATTTTATTGTACTAGAATTAACACAAGTTTCAATTTCTTCACCTACTAATATCGGCTTATTATGAAACGAGTCATTTGAATCACCAGAATTTTCTTCTGAAATAACGGTTAATGATTATTAATACTATTTATTTCTGAATAGATCTCGGTTTTGCGAACGTACATTTGGTACAACGGGTTAACGCACAACAAGGAACAGATAATAGTGACAATTATTTACGATAGACGGATAATGATTAAAAAAACAGTTTTACTACCTTGACCTTTTATAAGAAAATAAACTAACCTTTATTTTCTTGATAGTCTTTCAAGTTTGACACTCATTCAACCGATTTTTCATCTGAAACAGAACCTTTAGAAAACCAGTCTTTCATTTTTTTTTTTTTTTTTGACAACTGTACGTCTTCATTTGCTTTTTTTTTTCTTAATACTTCGATTCTCTGCTCCACTTGGTTTCTTTTTATGATTCATTATTATTTTTCAATAGTGAAACTATATGTATTGTTTAAAAACACATTAATTTAGTATAACAAATTTGTACCTGTTTTTTGTTCGAAAAAAAAAATAGAGAGCTACACACTTGCCGAGTGATCAGCAAATACTAAGTCAAATTATTTAAATAGTAAATAGTAATAAACACACACGTACATCAACTGATATAATGTAGATATTAAGCATGTACGTCGATCGATTCGTCGATTAAACAGAAAATAAAGATAATATTATAATATAATATAGGCACTATTATTAACAAAATATCTATATAACTAATAAAAATACTAATAATGTTGTACTATTCTTATCGGCGATCAACGTCGTCGTAATTTCGGGGAAAAAATAAACATTATGTTAACGGATTAGTGTGTAGTAATCAAAAATATTATTTTTAATTATTAATTTTTAAAAAATAACTTAATTTTAATAATATTTTTTCATAAGTTAATCATTTAATATTTTTGCGCCCCCCCAGCATCAGGCGCCCGAGGCAAACGCCTCGCTCGCCTCACCCTAGTTACGGCTCTGAAAGCACGTCATAATAATATTTTGATTTGAAAAGAAATTTTAAACGTTTACGTATTATGAACAACCAATCTACCGTGGAACAATAACGTTTTATGTTTAAAACGGGACGTACAAAACAATAAAGGCACAATACAGGACACTGCAGCAGACGTCAGGTCGTGATTTGCAGGGAGTTCCAGTACACTACGGCATTCCTAGGTAATCGGTTCTGTTTTTCCGTCGACTTGATGTGCTGTATAAAACATATACATATGTGTGTATTTTATTAAGTGTATATTGTGTGAATCGCATACTTTTTTTTTATTATTCAAAAGAAAATTTACAATCTGCATACGTTGATAATACAATAAGTAAATTTCATGAAGGTGGTATCGACATGAACGCTTGAAAGAAGGGAGTGTCCAGTGACATTACTTCAGAACTCATGACTCATTATTTTGTTGATTATGCAATAGGTCTCTTGGCAAGTGACGTTTTATGCGGCGTATCGGGTCGATTGGGTTTGATAAGGTTGAAGATCAAAGGATTTGGGTGATTAATTGTATGAAATTGTTTGTAGTACTGAGGGGGTACTTCGGGAATTGTTTGTATTTTTAGGTCTTTGTGGTCTCAGATCGCCTGTGATAGTTCGTAGGTTTATAGATTGGAATGATTGAAGTTTATTAATATTTGACTTTTTGGCTGCTCCACATATTTGGATGCCGTAAGTCATGGCTGGTCTTATAATTTGTTTATGAATTACATATTAAAAAAAAAAAAATGTTTCTCTTACAAAAATATCCTTTTATTACCTAGTGTTTTGAAAATTGCTTATGAAAAAAAAAAAATCAATGCATTACGAACAAAAGTTATATCGCACGGTCCAATTATTCGCGGAGCGCTCTGTTTACATGAAGTGTGCAAAATAAACGATTGAAACGCACTCGTGGTTTTATCGATCACTTGGTTAAACATGGTAGATTCGCCGCAGGGTGTACGGTGCGGAATTTAAATCTGAGTGCACCTACAGCGTTTAAAACATCCGATTATAGTTAAAGTGCGTCGTGCAAGTTCGCGTTCACGTCGTCCCGTTGAAATTTCGTCGCGCCGCCGGTAGAGTCGATAACGTAAAGACGTTCTCGGACTCGGAACGATGCAATTATTTCATTCGATTGGGTCAGACACTCGGCCGGCTGTCGCTCGTGTCCGTAAAATATTATTATCGTATTACACGCCGAATAGACCACGTCGTCGCGTCATTACTTTTTTTTGTTTTTTTACCGTCGTCGCCGAGAACAGTCTTCACGAGGCGTTGGGTTTGCCTTCACTTTAAAATGATTATACTCGCACATCCACGCGCCGCGTCGTTTTCTCAGAGGTCTCTGAGAAGAAATTTCGCCCCACTTAAAACGGAACAAAGATTTTCGCCGATTCCAGCGAGTCGACTCGCGTGCACCGATATTAAGCGGATTTTCATTTTATCCGGAAACATCATTCGTTTTGATACATGTTATAGCGTTGTCCCAAAGGACATTTTTTCGAAACCGTACTCAATATTCATACTATAGTTTCATGCGGTCGGAAGCGACGGAAACACAGTCATATACTTAACAATCGATGTATCGATCTGATCGTATTTCTATCTAAACATATCTGTATTTTAATAGTTTTGTTAAAGCTTATTTTGAAACAAAATCTATCAAATATTAGATAAGTATGAGAAATTTAAAAGTTTTATATTTCTTTTTTCCCAATTTATACCGTAGTAATTTTCGTATTCGATATTTTTATTGGTGTTTTAGGAACCATTGACACGTTCACTATGTTAAAATTTAGATGATTGATAATGGTGATTAGGGTTTTTAATTTTTAATTTTTTTTTTTTTTTTTGTCATGAATCAACTTTTGAATCGTCTCATCGGTTAATGGTAAAATATTCAAAATAATAAACGGATACGTAATATTTTTTTGTTTCAACACTCATCAGGAAGCGTACCTGATATTTTATTTAAATTAAAAACGCTTTTAGAATTCTCAACATTTCGACTGTGGGGTTTACACTGATATGAGATGGCAAACATAACAATTGAACATTGAACAAACTGTGAAAAAAGTACATTATATAATATGCGTTAATTTAGTTTATAAACATTCGATCGGTGGCTTACTCCATGGTCACCTTATAAGACATGTATAGGTCTATGCCCAATGGCGTGGGCAGAATAGGTATCTCCTAGAGTAGGTTTGGAAGTAAAACAAAAAAAAAAAAAAATAATGATAATAATATTTAAAAATATTTTTATACTGAGATTGAAAAATATAATTATTTGAATGACGCTACAAATTATTCTGCATCTAATAAATTGTATTAATTAAAAAAAAAAAATCATCAAAAATTGAAACAATAAATTATTAACAAAGGTTATTTACCCTTACTCTAGTTTGCTTAGTATTTTTTTGTTTGTTCTTAAAACACATTTTTTCAAAAATGAAAAGGTATTTTTGCGTTGTTACTATTACTTATTTGGTTGTCGTATTGCCACTTTGCTCGGCGCTTTTTATCTTGACACGCGTGTCACATTGACCTGTGTGCACGTACAGTAGTATGTTGTAGGCGTATAAAATAAATCGTCACGGTTTGTATAATGTTGGTAATTTTTATCAGTCACAATTTACATACAGCCTGGATATATAGTCGGTGTATTCGTTTAACTCCAAATCAATATAATGTTATGCCGTTTTAAATCCTTGGTATAACTTAGGGTGGCCATATTTAAACAAATAAAAAAAGCACAACAATTTTTTTTAAAAATAATTTCAATCAAATTTTTCATCACAGTTTTCAATGATTATAAAAAAATTAATTAAATGTATCTGAAATATTATCTAATATCATTTTTACTCTTATGACGCATTTACAAAACTAATTCGTCATTTATAATAAATACATAAAAACATAGTAGTTACTTAATAGATTACATTTTTTTATAATGTTCTCAAATACTTTATTCCTATACTCACTTTTCTTAAACAATTTTTAATTCATATCGATGATGATTTTTCGGATCACATGTCTACACATTTTGATTTGTCATCTTTCTCCGAAAAACTTCTCAGATCTAATAATTTGGAATATTTTGTGTATGTTGTACTCGTATAATATAAACGAATTTACGGGATTGACTAAAAAACAGGATAAAAATCGTCCTGAGAGACGTTCGTCGGGCCAACGGGACACGTCTCTAGAGTAAAAGACAATCCTATAAAAAACATGACGTATGGTCACCCTAGTATAATAACTCATTACTGTCTAACGCGTGTACAAACACGAAATTTCAAGTTGGCGAATCGGTTTTGAGAAGTGCACTTGTTTTTATTCGTAAATGTGCATGTTACACCGTGTAAGACAGCCGCGCGTTTACGTAAGTACCCCAAACGTGCACAAACGCGCGTGTCGTTATCTCTCCGATCCCCCTATCGTCCGCGGGGAAGAACACCGACGTGCCGTATCGTCGTCGTTGTCCCGTCCGCGATAACGATCCCAGCGCCACCACGGCCGAGACAATTACACGATAATAATATTTTATGATATACCGCAGCCTGTTTCGGGAGTATCGCCTCGATATAACTGGGAAATCGGTGTTGTTTTTTTTTTCGAAAATATTTTGCGAGAAAATTCAACTCGAATGACGTCAGTTTAAAAAATAATATTTTCAAATATCAAAAATGTTGGAAATTTTTTTATTTTTGAAATTTATGAAATTATGGTTTTTTTTTTTAATCTTATATTTTTGTCAAATAAAAATAAAATTAGATTTCGATATTTTGTGTTTGTTTTAACGAAATAAACCAAAATAGAATTTCGTAAAAATCGACTAACTTAGTGTTTAAAATCATTTCGATGCCGTTTTTTTTTTTTTTGTGTATTAATCCGTTTCACCGCTTTCGTGTATCCTTGAGATACTCGGGATGGTTTATGTAAAAAATTTAGATAATATTTGTAACATTGGAACCAAAACGTGGACAGACATCTTAGATTCTCAGAAGCTAAACCTTTTTTGAAACGTAGGAAATTATTTTCATTTATTTTCCTAATTATATGTATTATTGCACATAATGAATTTACTTATTTGCTAATCTGAGTCAAACTATTATAAATCAATTCTCATTTCTACTTGTTACTGATGAATACTTTTACATAAAACCGTCATTACACTTATGTTACTTCTCAATTTCAATAATATTCTTTATTAAAAACGTCCGATGGACTCGATATACTTGGTTCCAAATTCAATCGAAAATTAAACAAACATGTCTATCGATGTATTTTTTTTTTTTTTTTGATTTTCTAAAATATTTTTTGAAACCACCGTCATAAAATGACAATTTTTTTACTTATTAATTTACGTATCGGGGGGAAAACACTCATAAATATACTTTTATAATGATAATATAACACGAGAAATATGCATTATAAATTTCCTTCGAGATAAATGAATTATTATTAACCATCACTATCGCGACAATAATATGCGTACCTTTTCGTAAAACTGCATCGACGGTCTGCACTCCGTACGACTGTGTCTATACCGCAAAACCGTTACACGGTTAAATATGAATAACCTGTGTGTGTGTGTGTGTGTGTGTGTGTGTGTGTGTGTGTGTGTGTGTGTGTGTGTGTGTGTGTGTCTGTGTCTGTGTTTGTTGTAAATTATAACAGTGCCGGCGATATCGTGAAATTTTCGCGATCGTCCTATGGGAGGGGTATGTAGAGGGGTGAGGGGATGCGAGAAAGCGTCGGACGAGGGATAAACGTTCGCGCGGGACGCCGGCTTTGACCGCAATTAGTATGCCGACCCGCACAGTGTATACATATACACATATATATATATATATACAGCGTGTATACTTTACGACCCGTATCGTTTCGGGGCGCACGGCGGTGGCGGCTGTCGCTGTTGATAGCATCGCCGTACACACGATACGGTCGTCGATCCGGGATAATGACTAATTATTATTATTATCGTGCGCGCGGCCTGTTGTAAACGCCGGTTTCCGGCTTGGTACTTCGTAGACGTCCGCGATCCGATCGATCTGCAGGGACCCGAGCACGACGACGAGCACCTAACCGTACGTTCGCCGAACCGTCACCCGACCGAGCACATTTACCACAAAATCGACCGAGCACAAATGCGATTCGACAATGTAAATCCGAGAAAAAAAAAAAGGAGAAAAAAAACGAAGAAAAACGTTGAAATACGATCCGGTCGCCAACCGTAGAAATACGTCCGACGTTATCGTGTCTATTCGTTTTTTATACCACGAAATAAATCGCGGTTTCGGAAACGAAAATCGAGTTTGATACTTTTCAAAAGTATTTCCATCGTTCTCTCGACGTAACGGTGTGCTGCGTAAAAATCAATAGGTGATAATACGTGTTATTATCGCACTAATGTGTACGGTACTTGACTACGATTTATCGACGTCCCACGGATACGTGTATAAACTATAAATATATATAGGTATATATTATATGTGTTTTGTAATCGTGAATAGACATTTTTTTTTTTTACTATTATTAATTAATTAAGGCATTCCTAGCTAGAGTAGCTATCTAAGCCTATTTATAATAAATACATACGATTTTCTTACAAATAAGTGCGATATAAAAATACAAGTATTAATTATTAATTAAGTTAAGAACTAGAATTTTTTCTGGCTTGGTATATAAGAGGTGTCAGTTAGTGATAGGACATTTGATTCGGTCGTGGGGTCTTCCTCTCGTGAGACGGCGAATTTTCGGTGGGTTTTCGATTAAGTTGTAGTGGATTGCGCCATTCGAGTTCGTAAGAGACTGAAAGAAACTGTTTGATATAGATGGTTTATGTGCTCGTCAATAGTAGGGATTTTCAAGTCCTTATGTAGGGCTTTGTTGTGTACGAACCAGGAAGCATCAGTTATTATGCTGAGTATTTTATTTTGATAAATTTGAATCTTATTTAAGTGACTATTAGCGCAACTGCCCCATATAGGACTTGCGTATAATAATAAAGGTCTCAATACTTGCTTATAAATAATAATCGAGCATTTTTTGCTAATGGTTGATTTTCTATTTAGTATTGAAAAGAGAACCCCTAGTCGTTGGTACGCTTGCTGAAGTTTAGCCGATATGTGAGAGGCCTCCAGTTTAGTTTCTTATCGAGAATAACGTCTAAGTATTTTACTGACAATTGTTTCCAGTCAATTGGCTCGTTGTCAAAATTAACTGGTTGAGGTGTTGGTGTTCTGCGTAGGGAAAAAAAATACCGCTTGACTTTTTGAAGGGTTTATGATAATTTTCCACTTATGGCACCATAGTGAGATTTTATTGCGATGTTTTTGGAGTGCGGTGGTAATTATCTGAGTATCCGAAGAATTGCAGTAGATTGTAGTATCGTCAGCAAATAGGGCGATGTTTGTGTCCGTAGTTTGTGGAAGAATAGAAAAAAAAAGTAAAACAAAACAGACATTTGGTCGAAAACAGTAATACTGTTATCGCTCAATAATTCCGTTTTAGGTCTCCTACGGATCTCGTTACCTGCAGTAATTCCGCGCGTGAAATACGAGTAATAATACCGTTTCTCCCGCGTCGTTTTTAAATCGATTTTCCGATCGACCGATCGTCGGCCGTGCCGTTTGCTGTAGTTCAGCATTCGGTTTCGTTTCAAGAGAAAAATGCATTTTCTATTCTATTCGATCCGACGATCGCGTTTTGGCAATAGCAATGCGTTTCGGCCATGTTCTCTCGACGGGCGAAACTTAACGACGACAGTTCTCCGTTACAAATTCGCCGGATCAATCGGCAGTGGCGGTTGTAGCGTACAGTGAGCAGCTGCCCGTACCAACATTCTTGGCATTTATTATTTTTTTTAATTGCAACGTCACGTCGTCCTGAATAATTACTTTTTTTCCATTAACACCTTGATAAACAAAATAAAGCGATTTATCAAAGGTAAATATAGATTGTAATAGATAACTATTTTGTCTACTGTCAAATATTAATATGATTTATGTATCACTACAGTGCGGTCAAATTTAATTTGAGTCCCATATTTATAAAGTATGAATTCATTTGTTTGTAATAAACTAATAAATAATAAAAATATGGTTTATATTTCAATTACATATTATTATATTAAGCTACATTTTTGTTTAAAGAATAAGGAAAATCTACAAATAAATATAATTCAGAATTTATTTTTATTTTTATGCACTTATTGATAAGATAAAAACTTGACTATTAAGGATTTTTGATTATCGTTGATTGTGTATGTATATTTCTATATAAATAGATTATTTATAAATCTGTTCATGCCCGTACGAAATTTGAATCCTTGAACCGCCCCTGATCAACGGCACGACATAAAGGAATAAAAAATAGTAATAATAATAATTTTAATAATAATAATTTTTATCGCATGAATATATTATTATCGCATAATACCTTTCGGGACAGGCTTTTATCACGCGGCTCGTCCGCGCCGTTCCAATAACGCTCGCAAACCCCAAGGTGTATTTCCAGTAAATGACATTAAAGGCACGAGGCCGGGAAACGTTACCGCTAGTGTTTTATAGGCGTATAAATCGTAGGACGGGCAGGAAAATGGAAAATCGAAATAAATGGGTTCGGCGTGAGGGACGCGGCCGGTCGACTTATCGCTTCCGGAGGATCTCGTCCGTTGTCCGGCCCCGAGGACGACGGCAACGGCTGCTGTTTAGAATACTCGGTTTCTCGGTCGAAATCGCGTCCGCCCTCGTCTCGGCGCAAAAGAACACGACCCCTCTCACACCGTTAACTGTCGGGCATTGTCGTCGTCGTCGTTCTTTTAAAGAATTGTCTTATATTTGTCTGTTTCTCTCTCACTTTGCACTCGGGCGTTACGTGAAGCCCATCATTTTTCTTCTTTACGTTTCTCTGGACATCAAAAGGCGTTAACACATGAACACACGTAAACGTACACGTACAAGCACACGTAAATAGATACACACACACACACACACACACACACACACACACACACACACACACACACACACACACACACACAGAGTTCATGTGCATCGCAACGTCGTCAAGATGCGGGTATGAGGTGCAGGTGGTGTTTTTACGGGTGGTGAGGAAAATAGAGCGACCGGGCGTGTGGGGAGGTTCGTCGAGACCCGAGACCGTCGAAATCGGACATTTTTCAAACGCGCTGCTGGAAAGTGTCCCTCCACGCCGTTCTACGGTCGAGTCCACGAGAACCCCGACATCCATTCGTTATCCGCAGGTAGTAGACGACGTTAACGACGACGGCGGCGGCCACGACGACGATGACGACGACAACAACGCCGACGTGCCACCCCGTTTCCGACACCGTATTCGACGGCAGCGACACCCCGTCCGGTCCACCGGGGCGAACGGGTGGGGGTGTTTTACAAAACAGGAAATATTTCTATTTCCCGTCCGTTTGCGGAATATTTAACACGCCACCGAACGCGGGGCAGCGTTTACCGAGGCGAAATTTTCGCCGGTCAACACATTGCCTTTTCCGGAAACGCAGGCCGAATACCTTTGGCGCACGTGTGCACGAATGTGCGTGTGTGCGTGCGTGTGTGTGTGTGTGTGTGTGTGTGTGTGTGTGTCCGTTGTGTAGGCAGCTATTGTGCCTTTAGCGACGCTGCAGCACGTATAGTAATCGAAATTACGGTAACAATGACGTAAGGTTTCGACCTTTTTTTTTTTTTTTGTGCGAAGAAAAAAAAATTGAAAAAACCGTTTCCATACCCCTCGGAAAAAAACACGCGCGCGCGTACTTTCCGCTGGCGAGGGGTAGAAAAAAAGGGGGAAAAAAATAAATAAAAGAATTTTAATTTCGAAAGCAACACACATTACACCACCCATATTACGCGCGGCCGGCCACTGAGCTACGGACAATAATACAATTATTACATTCCACGCGCGGTACCGTGTGCGTCGGCCGTCGGTTTTATGTGCGTATGTGCGTACGCTGGCAATGTTCGACAAAGACGGACGATGATAAAATCGACGGCGGTTTGCTTGTGCGGAAAACCGTACTGTCGGACCGCACTATCTAGCTCTCGCTTTGTCGGTGCGAAATCACACCTTTCGATGAGACACGACCGACGAACCGCCGACAGGTAAATGTATAATTACCTGACGTTTTTTTTTGCCCAGCGAACGTGACTCGGCCGCGCTTACAAATCGATTATTTTTAACATTTGTTTCAATCGAGCGGTCGTAACTCGTTTCGTTCGCGACGCGCTAGTGTTCATTTCCAGGTTTGCCACAGACCTGAAAAACCGAAAAAACCTGGAAAAGTCAGGGAATTAATTTTTAAGTCAGGAAAACAGGGAAAAGTCAGGGAATTATTTATCAAGCAAGGAAAACCGGGAAAAATTTGTGAATTTAACAAACACCGTAATGCATTTCTTATTCTGTTTAATAGTTTGTATTTTATGACAAAAATAAAAAAAAATCGTACTGAAAATAACTTGGTATTGTAGATTCGGCTGTATATTGATTAGAAATATACGTATACTATTTTGCGTGAATACTTATTACGTATTATCAAATAAATCGAGAAGATAATATTGTAAAGTTTAATATCTATGCGTATTGTTCAGAAGCCCGCGAGAGTGCACGACAGAGTAGCCCCAACCTCAGTTACGCTCAGTTGGCACTCACGTCACCTCGCATAAGATAAGAAATAGCTTATAGCTAAAAATAAGTTTAATTGAATTATTTGTTGTCGAATACCTATCTACGAACATTGTTATTTTCACGAAGGTATATAAAAATAATTATACGTCGAACATCGCGTACAAAATTGTTTTAATAAAATATTGAACAATTTTAGTTGATTTTAATATTTTCCGGGTTAATAATTAAATTTTTTTTAACTGTTTTGATTTAACCTATCTGGAAAACTTGGAAAAGTCAGGGAATTTGAAAATTAAAAATTTGTAGATATACGGTAAAAAAGTCGTAGGCCGAAGGGGGATGAAGTGCCTCGTTTTAATACAGTCGGATGGAAAAAAATCCGCGGCGACGTGTTTATCGGCCGAACGATTGATTTTGAATAAAAATTAATATCCGAGGGAAATAAATAAAAATTAAAACATCGGTTGGTATACGAATAATACTATAATATCGGTTGTTAATACAAAATGAAAAATAAATCGTTTTACGTTTCTCTGAGTCTAAAATTCAAAAATCGCAGAGATAAAATCAAATAAAAAAAAAAAATAAAAAATAAAAAAAAATACGATTAATTTTGATACGTCGACGAAATAATAATAAAATGGCTATCGAGTCGTTATAGGGTTTCGAGATCGAAATCGAACGCAATGAAAACCAAGCGAGCCGTAAAAAAATTAATCCAAACATATTGAATCGAATACGCACCGGCGTGTATCTCATTGATTTCTATGTCACTATTTAGCGTACAATTCATACGGGGTATATTATTGACGACACATCATATTATTATTATTATTATTTATTTATCGTTTCGTACGAATGCGTCGTCATTACTACTTGACGTGGCCTAACGGGTGATCGAAATGTATTTTTTGAAAAACAAAAAAAAACCGTTAACATATCTTATCGTGATGACGACAATATAATCGACACGTGATTTATCGTCAGTACACAAACGAATTATTTATACTCGAATAGTAAAATTTTCAAACACGCTTTGATTTGTACTTAATTCATTGTGATTGGCGCAGATTCGTGTTTCGTTCATTTATTTTCCGACCTCGATTTTTAAGCACAGCATCTCCTGCGTTCAACCCGACCGTAGAATCGTGTACTGCACGCATAACGAGTACGTAGGCCAAACTTAATACGAGGGTTTACGAGAGGCCGGCAGCCTTGACGTCCTCGCCGCCGATTTAATAACAACCGAAGCGCACGTCTAGTGTGCGTGCAGCTGTATTTATTCGCGTGTGTGTGATTAAAACATATTTATATTTTTTATGTACAGTGTGTCTCGCGAAGAGTGTCACGTAGTAGAATTCGATCCTGGATAACGTACGAGTTATTTATTTATTTCATTTTTTTTTCTTTTGTATACATTGTAAAACGCTAAGAAATTTTATTATAAAACGCATTTTTATCTCTATGATTTTTTAAAATTTTTTTTATATGTTTTCAGTCTTCTTAAACGGTTTTATCTGTTTATAACACACCGTTATGAATACGAATTATTAATTTTTTTTTTTATTTAGAAATAACCGCATTTGTATTTTTTCGTTGGACAAATATATATTTCAAGAACTATACTCGTACGCATATTTTTAGAGAAGCGGAAATGAGAAGCCGTGGTCTTGCGAAAAATATACCGTTTTTACTCTCACTAGCCGGAGGTCCCGGCTTATACTCTCCACTCTTCAAACTTTAAACGCACGTGTTCCTCGAATTATACCGGTCCAATGATGAAATGTCAACATAAAAATGTCTACGACAATATATGTTCTCGCCAGTAATATCGTACATAGTACATAGTGATGACAATAATCGGAGAAAACTAAAAACCGTAATTAAAATTTGAAAAAAAAAAACAACGGAGATAAAAATTATACCAAAAAAAGAAATTTTAAATTTCCATAAAAACATCGATAACACACATCCAGTCCGACGACTGTTTCGAATCGTAGTGACAATCGATTGAAATTCACGCGTTAGGGTGGGTTTACACGTTCAGTTTAACTGCGCAAACGGATTGTACGAACTCCAATTTGCGCTAACTAACTGCACGTGTAAATGAAAATCGTATAGTCATACACAGTTCAAAATTTTGGATTGTGCGAGTTCAGGCGGTGCTTGAAAAAAATTGTGCAATTATGGTGTTTGCGTATTTTTTCCGTGCGTGTAAACGTACAACTCTGGGTTTTTAGCCAGTTTTTTTTAAATATATTAATAATAAATAAAATAATAACACATTTAAACTATAATTTATTACTTTATACTTATATTAATATTATATACTTATACTAATATTGTAATAAATATTTGATTTATAATAATAATAATGAAAAAGCCATAGACAACTCGATTTCGATTTTAATTTAGTTAAAATTTTTAATAATTTTTTGATTGAATTATTATTAGTTTATTATTAAATGTATTATGTATGGATAAAATACAATTTTATTTCAATCTATATTTTATTTAGATTTTAGAAGATAAAAATAGCTTATATTTCAGAAAAACAAAGTATGATACGATATTCTCCTTGTGAGGACATGTTCGTGTCGTGTAAAATATACATACTTGTATTCACTATTCAGTATATTATTGTTAAATATTATTATGTTTGATATAGTTTCAAATTATGACTGAACAAAAATTTGAATTAAAAACTGAATGTCTAAACCGAAATAATTTACTCAGTTCATTTGCACAAACGGACTGCACAAAAATATCGAAAAATTGTTTGCGCAATTAAACTGAACGTGTAAACCCATCTTCACGGGCAGCAACGAATCTACGCGAAACGCCCCGTGCCACGGTGCGTGCTCGTCCGAAACGGAATTTCCGCGTGTGCTTCAATAACGACCGGGCGGCGGCGGCGTACGTTCGACGTTGTTTGTGTGGAGGTAAACTTTCCTCCGGGCGGCCTCGACGGTGGGGCCTCGTCACTGTACCGACGACGAGATATTTTAATAACGATTATTACAATAGCGCGGTGGATCTCAATCTACGCCGCTCCGAACTTCCGGCCGTGCCGCCATGCGCGTGCAGCGGTATACCCGCCGTTCGAGTCGCGAGCTAAGCGACAGACCGATTCGAGGTCGAGCACAGCGAACGACACCGGCGAATCTTTTATTAACATAATAATATTAACATGACGTACGGTGAAAATACTTTCAATGTGCAAAGTTTTGGAACGAACAAACGAAACAAATAAAATCGTGTACCTGAGAATTTTGTCAAATAGAATTATTACGCTGATTTTTCTCGGTCACATTTTGAAACTTTATAAATTGAACGTACACTTAAAAACATGATCGTACACTGGCACGAATCAGCATCGACGTGTTCGACGCTGTCAGCGTTTTTCATTCAAACTTTTTCGGTTTTTTCACACTCGGCTAAAAACTCGATTTCAATCGGAACCCGGGTTGGCACGAAAAAGCCAAACCCGAAAAAACCCGGGCTGCTTTTGCGGGTTAAACCAACTCAATATTTAAAAAACCCATTGAAAAAACCCAGCTTTATCATGGGTAAATTCCACTTTTAATTTTTTTTTTTTTTTTTATTATAAAGTGAGTTTTAGAAATGTGCCTTATTTATTTCAAATTGTACCTATAGCGGATAGCCCATAAGAGAAAAAAGTAAATACATATTTGTTTGTTAGTTGACTACAAGTAGGAAGAAAAATATAAAGAAATTCAGATGATTTTTTTTCAGAAAAAACCCGTGTTTTTTCTCAAAAAACCTGATTACACCACCCAGTTGCACAACGTCAATTAAACGCAACGGGTTTTTGAGTTTTTTGGGTTTTTTTGGGGTTTTATTGGAAAAAACCCGTCCGGGTTGGGTTTTTTCAATAAAGCCCGGGTTATTGCCAACCTTGATGGAAACGGACTGTGAGTTGGTAGGATCGATTGTTTTTTTTTTTTTTTTTTTGTAAATCATAGTTTTTTTCGTAAGATGAAGAAGTCGCTGTTTCGAACGACTAACGGGTTTGCTGTCGATGGATTTACACAATCACACGTTTTTTTTTATTATTATTAGCCTCTTGTAAAAACAATTATAGCTTAAAAATTATAATTAAATTAAATAAAACAATAAAAATGTATAGAAAACTTAAATGCTAAAGCCGGCTTCCAATATAAAGGCAAACTATCTATTTGGGTGATGATTATTTCAGAGTTAGAGTTAAGTATACAACTAGGGTTTGGTGTAATATTGAAGGTTTTTAAGAGTTTAAATAAGATGATGCGTTTTGTGTGCAGGGAAGGACAGTAAAAAAGAATGCTTTATAAGTCACGAGGATTTTCTGATAGGTGTAAGGTACATAGTGATGAGTCATTTAGGTCTGGTTTGTAAGCGTGAAAATTCCGTGAGATTACATTGTCCGATTTAAATACGTACATTTCGTGTTATAACGTCGTGTGTGCTTCCTGCGGTGGCGGATATGAACACTCGCGTCTCGGACATGGCTGCAGTGATTGAGTGTTAAAATACGGTTCGGTGTTGTAAGTACGTGTTTTTTTTTTTATGACTCCTGTACGCGAGCGTCTCCCACTCGTTACGTGTGGGTACGAAAAAAGGCGATTGAGCACGTTTGACCCTTTGACAACTACCGTTGTAGCAAAAAAATAAATAATAATAATAATAATACAAATAAAATGAAATAAATATCAAAGAAAAACCATAAAACACATAATATTATTATCGTTCGGAGTTTGAGACGATCGTGAAAACGCGTCTCCGTGCGATGTGTGGTAAATATTCGTTGTTGAAATTTCACGATGCACGGCGGTGTCACCGTAATTATTACGATTACGTAATTATGTAAAATGCGTCCCGAGTATTCTTATATTAAAACGTATACTACCAATATTTTCCTTCCCATTTTATCAGACTTAGAACTGTCCGCATTACTGTTATAATGTCTACAATTCCAAAAAAAAAAATCCGCCCATAAATTATACAAAAAATAGTATGATATTATTAATTAATAATTATTCAATTGTTTCGGTTTTATAAATAATTATATCACCAAATCGTATATCGATATCGTTTGTTATTCTATACCGCGATACGATATCGATATAAATGAATCGATATCGATAATTGAAAACTTATCGTTGTGCCTCGCTAGTATGTACTGACAATAAACCAAAAGCGAAAGTTATGATAAATTCGATAAACCGGCCGCGGATAAGAGTGCTTCGACGAGTTTTAACGTTCGGATAAACACAACGTTCGGATACCGTAATTGGAGTTCGGACAATCGACGGTTCGTATAACGGAGGCTCGGATAATCGAGGTTCCACCGTAATCGTAAATTCGTCGGATCGACATCTCGATCGGCGACAACGCGCGTGCGAGAATTTTCTCAAAACGCGCGGGTCCGAGTGGTCTTTCGGTCGTACGCCCGGAACGTCACGGTGACCTGTCGCGCGAGCACGTCGTCTCGTTCACGATGTCCGACCCGGAACGTTCTAGAACACGCGGCCGAGGAGTAAAACGAAAAACGCCGACGAAACGTTTTCATAATATCGTCGAGCCGTCATTTAAACGTCGTGCCGTGGGCGGACGACACGCAGAGGCGGCAGAGCACAATATAATAATATGACGTCTCATGTCGTCCGCCTCGACGCGAGCCGGCGGCGGCGGTCTTGCGCTGTAATTATAATACATCTGAAAGCACTCGAAAAACAATTACGACACCGGCGCGCGACGGTTAACCGTAATGTTTAAAGGATACTTTGAAGTTTTCGTCAAATTAATTTGCGCCGCGGATTTCCGCGAAAGGGGTATTACAATGTGAAGTGATTAATTAAATACCTAAGGCTGTTCGAGCGAAAGAGTTCGGATCAATCGTTATCGATTAATTGACGCGTAATACGGTCCACGCGTCGAGTGGAATCCGTTTTGAAAAACCACGTCGCGGTAAAGACGTAGGAATCACGCGGTAAACATAATATCATGTCATCAGACTAAAATTTCGAACGTTCGTCAACAAATTTATACACTATCGGTGTAGGTAATGACAACGTGCAGGTATTTGTGTCTCTTTAAATCTGCACGTCTTATAGATTCCACAATAACTCACTCTGCCCGGTAAAAAAAAAAAAAAAAATCGTAAACATCGTTATGAGCGTCGGCAAAATCGATCGAAACGATCGTATCGAGTTCAATGTTTTAAAAATAATAATTATTGTCCGTGGTCTGTAGTCTGTACACACACCACTAGAAAAAATAACGAACGAAAAATCTTAATTGAGACGTGTAGAATCGGCGAAACGTAAGTCGGCATACGTAAAAGTATACATGTAACTGGAATTTTAAATTCGGATTTTCGATCGTCTTTACGATTAAAAACTCTTTCATCAAAACCAATTCGTTTTTTTCAACCTCGTCGCACTTTTAATCTTGTACACTATACAGATCGACGAGGTCTTATCGTGATTTCAAACGGTTTTAAAACGAAAACGACGACTTTTAAACGATTTTTCCATATTGATATAATAATAATAATAATAATAATTATTATTATTATTATCATTATTATTATTCACGTATAATGTTTTCCCGTTTCAACACGCGAACGTTTTGTTTCGATCTCGCCGCGCTTATCTGGTGCGATGCTTACGGTTAAAACCACATGACATAATATTTTGTACCCAATCGCAGTCAGTAGATTCGAACTCAATACACTATTGTCTCGATCCAATCCGTTATGATCATATGGTGCTAATCGTCCAAACGGATGTGCGCACGTCGCCACAATGTGTATTAAACTCGCGAAGTCGTCTTAAAAAAAAAAAAAAAAAAAAAAAAACAGAAAAAACCCGTCTGAGATACGTCATCTCGTCGGTAGATCGTTGTTCGGTTATAATATTGTAATGATTAGAGCTCGGATTTTGTAGCAAATGCTTCTTTTGAGTGGAGTGTGATGGAAAATAATATTCTTATTTCTTATATATAAATACATTTTGACTCATTCCGATTTCAATGAAGTAAACTTTATTTTGCTTTTTTTGCTTTTCTTCCACAAAATCTGCTTTTTATTGCTTTTTCCCTATTTGGTTCTTTTTTCTCAATTTTCACATATTTTTCTTGAAAATTTAAATTATTCTATGTATAATATACTTGGACTATATTATTATATAGTCAATCTCGTCTACATCACAACAAATTTTGGATTTGTACCACAAGCAATTAAAAAAATTAGAAAAAAAGGTATTTTTCATTTTTATTTCAAGTATTTGCATTTATTTATTAATTTTTTTTAGGCGGCGACCCTTGGCAAAAAATATGGCTACTGTTTTAAAAGCAAAACACAAGTTAAAAGAGCGAATGGTGTAGTTGCTAAATTGATAATAGAAAGTTGCAATCGTGTTTTTTCAAAGAAAAATGGATAGGTAGAACTTCAAAAAATCAATAGTATTCATAATGGCACTACAATTAACATTAATGTGGACAGTATGATTAAAATGATTAAGTTTATATGGAATATGCACCGGTTACACCGGTTGATGTGGAAAGATCTTTTTCTATGTATAAAAATATATTAGCGCCCAATTGGACGGGTTTTAATGAAATTAACTTGGCCAAATACATGGCCGTTAATTCATATTTAATATTTATTTTTATGTATGATTTAAAGTTATTTTTTAGAATTAAATTTAATAAGGGCTTCTTTTTGGCCTCTTTTTAATGATTAATTTTGCTACAAAATCCGAGCCCTAGTAATAATAAATATCCTTATTGGCTATTCGCGGTTTTCTGCTGTTTTTTTCACAACGCTATGCTTCTCCGAGTGCCGATTATAATATTATTATCGCTGTTGACGGGCCGACGGAAAATAATGTAAAGGTGCGATTCCTATGACGCGTCATAAGCTTTGTGGCGGCCATCCGCCGCAAGAGCCGCGCGGGACGACCGGTCGGAGAGTAGTGTAGACGCAGCCTCAATCGCGTTCGTATGACAATGGCCACGTCAAAAGTTCTTTTTTCAGTCCCGGAGGACGAAAAACTAGTCGAAGTGGCAGCCAAGTTTAGTTGTCTGTACGATTTGGCGAGTCCAGTATATACAAAAATCAATTAAACGATTAATTAGTATTGAAACAAAAAAAACGTTATTCTGGTCTTGACAAAAACGAGGGACGCTCGATTGCATTTTCCCGTTCTGCTATTGGATTTTTCAATAAAAGTTCTTCTTCTTCGGTTTCTTCGAGAAACAGGTGTGATAATAACTGAGATCGACTCATCTTAAAAATAAGAAAACGGTGCACTACACACCAATGAACATAAACGACTGACCGATCAGAGAAAAAACTCCTTGATAGACGCGTGCGTCTGACGCATCATATTATGGAATCGCACCCGATCGTGCATCGCCGACAAAACCGTCGTGTATTTCATATACATACACACTCGGCGTACAGAAAGGTGCGGATAACGGCTGCTCGGTCGTCGTTACTCGTCGTCGTCGTCATCGTCGTCGTCGTCGGCTTATACAACAAAGCGGCTTGTTCGTACACAACAGTCGCTTCCTTCCTCCGGAAGTCACTTGCCCCGGTGAATCAATTAAACCGGGTATTGATTTTCGCCATAACCGTGTTTGCCATTAACAATAGAATACGTGTTTGCCCGGTTCGTGTGCGCGCTAGTACCTACGTGTTTGTGTACGGGCGCTCGGGCGAGTGTGCCTTTGTGTGCGTATTGAAACCGTTTCCTCTACTCGCTCTTTATATTATCCTTTTTGTTTCTCTATTATTTCTTCTTCTCTATCTCTTTACTCAGTTAACAACACACACACACACACACACACACACACACACACACACACACACACACATCTACACTCATACATATATACATTAGGAGGTATCGCCCGATCCTTGTATACGCGTGTTCGAGTACAGTGTTTGTGTGTGTGTGTGTGTGTGCACTGAACGATCGATTACTCCAACGTCGTTTTCCACGTCGTATCTGCCACCGTCACTGTCGTCGCCGTTGTCGATAAGAATGCAAATACATTCCGACGGGACTTATTCAAACAGTGTTCAGAGGGTGCGCACGCGCTCTTTTTCCCGGGCACGTAATGATGTTACAAATTTGCAACATGACGCCTGGAAAGTCGACGAGTGGACACGAAACGATTGCTGTCGGGAAAAACGGCCGGAGAACGAATCACGAAACCGGTCAGGAATGCACTTACAGCATACACAGTGGGGGTGTGTTGCTCTTTTCGTTTCAAATCACACACGCACACGTGCATACACACACACACACACACACACACACACACACACACACACACACACACACACACACGTGCATACACACACACACTTCAACGAAATTTAGATACACACGCACGTACTGTTTACCGCAAAGCCGTGCACGCCGAGTACGGCGAGAATTCGCCACTTCGGATATAATTAAAAACTCGTCGTCTTCGCGCCAGACACTCGCACACTTGACGACGCCGTCGTCGTCGAGACTCATTAAACAGGCACGATAGTAATTAATTAATAATTCGCGCCACGTCGGTGTACATCGTCTCGAGATTCCCAACGGATTTCGGTGGTACGTAAAACCTCGATTCACCGTCGTCGTCTGTCGTTTTCGTAATAACGGTAACGCCTCGCATTGTTCGTCGTTAGTTTCGTCGTATTCCCGTTTACCATACGACGATTTCATTACTCTCGAATTTTTTGAATTTTCGAGTGTTCCTTTTGTTTTTTCCTACATATTGTTTGAAGTCACGCGTACATCGCGCTCGTACGACCACGTTTTTTTTGTGATCGCATTTTCGTCCCGTCGCTTCTACTGCAGTCGATCGTTTCGTCGATCGTGTCTTGTCGAAATCCCCCCCCCCCCCCTAGAGAAAATCGTCGAAACGGCCACAGGCATGCGATGACAACGGCAAATGATATTATTATGACGAAAACTGATCTTTTGAAAAATGTACAGAGACAAAATCGGAATCGAAATGCACGTTTTGTCGCGATATCAAATACGTACAGGGATGTTTTTTTTTTTTTTTTACTATTATTCGTCTCTGTTGCGGTTATTGACTCGACCGGAAGCGTTTGACTCCGGGGTCGACCCGAGGACCTCGGTAACTCGAGAAACTCTCGACGATTGAAATTATTCTGCCCTCTTTGACCTCGTCATGAGTGTAGCATATTTGTTCCGATGTTCGTCAATCGTTTCTGTTGCGTTACGTTAAATATTTGAACAGTAAAAATTTCTTACTCAATGAAAAATGTTCAAAATACCTTTAATTAATTAATTAATCTAACGATTAAATGTCACGTTGAATCGTCTTTTATCCATTCGACGTGATTTTCTCGTCGTCGTTCAAAAACGTTACGCATATCGATAGAACATTGCACTTTCCAAAGTCACTCGATGCCCTTTGAAACACATATTTCAAAAAAGGCATTGGAAACGTTCTAATTCATTATTGTCGTCACTTGAAATTCATTTTTACATGTCATATTGTATTTCACTGAAAACACAAACGTTCCATTTTTTTTTCTCAAACTCTTTTTACGTTGTGTTTTCATAAATCACAACATATTATAATAAAATAATAAATGTATTGTTTTCTCGGCAAACAATGTCACTAATGGAAAATATCGAATTTCCGGGAAAACAAAAGAAACAAATAAATAATACATGTAAACGTTAGACCTTTCAATTTTGAGAAAAACGATTTTGGAACGAAGCCAAATTCGCGTTTTCTAAAATGGAAATAAATATTTATCCGACGGCGCGGCGGTCTTGACGGAGGAGAAGCGAATAATTTACGTTCGTTATCGGGAACGACGTTTTTACAGGGGGAGTTCGTTACTCTTATTGACGGCGGCGGGCGCGGGACGAGACGAAATCGTTTTGAAAAAGTTTCCCCGCAGTCTCACCCCCCCGCCGCCGACCCTGTCTGACTAGGTGCCGCGCTTTGTCCGCCGACCGCGGCGGGTGTTCACGGCTGTAAAAAGGTGGCGGTCGGTAAAGGTAGAGGGGACGAGTTTCGAAAAGTTTTATGCGAAATCGTCCCTCCGCAGCTTCCCGTTTTTCGCCCGAACCGACGAAACCAATAGTCGGCGGGGCGTACGTACGTACTCGACGCGTCTCGTCGTGTCGTTTACTACGCGTACGTTTCGCGAATAAACTTGACGGTTTTTTTTTTTTATTATTATTATTTCCAAACAAAAATCTGTCCCAAGACGTCCATCATCGTTACGACGATAGTTCGTGTCTGACAGTAGAGAAACACGTCGCGCCGCGTCTGTGCGCGAAACTCGAGTCGCACAAATCAAACACATTACGTCGATCGTGTGGCGCGCGCGCACACACACATTCGCATCCGTATTTGCTGACACGCTGTTTTTGCCTTCCCGTCGCCGTCTCGTGTGATAATGTCGTGTGTCGTCGTCGGTCTCACGACTAAAAGCGAAAAACCCGCGCGGGAAGACAGTTGTTGTTTGTACACCGGGATCGGTACGACGAGTATGATGAATCAAACGGAAAACGCGATCTGGTGCGAGAGAGAAAATCCGAAATAATATCGCGTGCAGCCAACGGCGTGCCAAAGAATTAAAAAAAGAAAAAAAAACTCAAAACGAATAATTATACACCGCGATTCGCTCGGTTTCTCGATTGTTTTTGCGCGCTCCGACACGTATCACACTATTTCAGACTCGAACGCGCGCATTACGAATGACTCAGAAACGAAATCGTCTGCTCGATCGCTCTCTCTTCTCTGTAGATCGATTTTCCCCAGAGATCACGGGGAACGTGTTTTGAAATCTATGTATCGATTTTTCGTACATCGAAAACTGTGCATTTTTGAGCACATCATCATCATACGACATGTGTTTTTATTGCATACGCATAACATCGGTCAATGGCCGATTTTATTAAAAACGAGCAAAATAAAATAGTCAAACATACGAATTGCTGATGACAATGCGTAGATGACATAACGGACGGTTTTAATACGAGAAAAATGAATAAATAACTAATGAAATATTCTAAACACATAAACATCGACAATAATAAACGTAAATTTTCTTACATTTTAATTACAAGTTAAAACTCAAAACGACTGTTTCTCGTACATTATCTGATAATATTCTAATGAACTAGTGATCATAGTCTTATTTCTAGGTTTGTAATCGGCCCGACGGCCAGACGTGTTCGGAGCTCCGATCCTATCGACAGAAAGTCCCTTTTGAAGTCTGCCCTACTAAAAAAAAATCATACGATATGAACCGAAGTAAATAAGGGTTACTTCACTATTACTTTGTAACCTCGCTATTGTCATCTAAAGCGATGCGTGTGTTACAATATTAAAATATGTATTGTGTTTCA
The DNA here is from genome assembly GCA_027580255.1 of Therioaphis trifolii. NCBI lineage: Eukaryota > Metazoa > Arthropoda > Insecta > Hemiptera > Aphididae > Therioaphis > Therioaphis trifolii. The sequence continues at coordinate 131,898,508 of CM050404.1, forward strand.
GAGAAGCAGGAAAGTTTCAGTAGTAACGATTTCACCGTAGTGGAATTTTTTAACAGGATTTTCATCATCGTTTTAAACATCATCGCGATAGTAATTATTTGTCTGTTCTTTAACACCGACTGCATTTTTAATATTCACTACGAAAAAAGTTAATACATTTTTTTATATATATAAATATTCATATTATTATAATACAGAGTTAATCATGTTTAGTCTTGAACTTTCGTATTTTTTTAATAACATCGTGTCTTAACGCTTATTAACCGAGTCAAAATATCTTTTATCCCGGACAAATATATACATGTTTATACTCCGGTATTAGGGATAAACGTTTAATGTTCCATCACACAACACGTTCAACTTTTAATTTAGTCTCACGCGTAACACGTATTATGTACGCTGCGAAATATAATATTTTATAGTGCATATTTTGTGTATTATAATATGATGCATTACAATATACAGAGTACGCATTTTTTTTCCACTTTATTTTTTTTTAACGAAAATAATAATGATGATATTATAACGAAATGGACGTTAAAAAAAGTATTATTAAAAAATATGTATATATATTACGTACATTTATCTTTTTTTTTCAAACGGTAGCTTATAAGCTATTTCAATATTAACTGTAAATTATGATTTTTTTTCCGAAATAACGATATCCGTGTATCAATCAAAAAGTAAATAATTATCACGAAGTCATCGGGTATGAGCTACAGCCAAGTACGTCATATACATCGTAGTACTTGTCGCAATAAGATTGCGGTAAAACAGAATAAACGTTTAACGTATCGTTTCTAGAGAAAAAATAAATACAAATAAACTAAAATCGACACAATTTACACAATTTACGAAACGCACCAAACCAACTTTATTAATATTAATAACTATTCATTATTCACTCGTATAAATGCAATGGGTACGTGTTTCTATGCGTTTTTCTCGCTCGCGCATAAAGTAATAATTAACCGCGTTAAGCAACCGTCGGTGGTTCGGTCTCGTTCCCTCACCGCGTTACAGGGATTAATCTTTTTGATTCAATTATTCCGTGGTCGCCGGAACCTTAATGTAACGCGACGTGTTTTTTTTTTTTTTATTATCCTTTATACCAGTGGTTCTCAACGGGGGCAATATCGCCCTCCAGTGGGCGGTGAAGTGTCACCGAGTGGCAGAGAACTAGTTTTGGGCAGTAGTAGGGCGGTGAACTAGTTTTGGATGATAGAGGGGTGGCAAGCGTGTTCACGCAAAAACGTTGTACATGGTGTGACTTAAAATAATTAAGTTAACAAACATCGAACCTAATATCAAAAAACTTGCTAAAAACCACCAAGTTCAACCATCTCAATGAAGCCTAGCAATATTTTTTTAAAGAAACAAAAAAATGTATTTATATTTATATTTTTTTAAATGTTTAATTTAATTTCTATTTATTTATTTATTTTTGAATGTGTAATTTAAAAAAAAAATTATAATAATTTCCATATTCCTATAGTAGGTACTATGAATAAAATTATGTCAAATATAAAAATAAATAAAAACATGAGTTATTGGATCATTTCAATTTTTCTTTTGAATTTTCCCAATACCTTTTATTATAGAATTCTCACGTTGCATACTCGATTCACGTTTAGAAGCGACCCAGGCGGCGACCAGTTTTTGTCGGCGGCAGACAGGTCACGCCTAAACGACCCCCCACCGTGTCAATCGATTGATTCCATGATAATATGAGTCGACGTGTGAATCAAATGCGTAAAATCACACCGCACTCACGTCGTCTACAAGGTAAGAAACTAAGAACAATACATTTTAAATTATGTGTTCACGTCAACCGTCAATACTAGAGTAATACGTCGCTCCCGTCGGCGATTGTTGTGAGCTTCGAAGTGGGCTACAAAGTCACGCCCATGCGCAGAAGACGGCCGCCTGGGTCGCTTCTAAACGCGAATCGAGTATAGGGGTTCGTTAAAAAATTGATTGACACTGTAAAGTTAAGACACACCAACGACGATTTGGATTATACAACAGAAACGATTGAACGAAACGCGTTTGAACATAGACGAGAGTCGGTCTCGTGCGGTTTCGAAACGTCGGTGTCGCTTCGATGGAAACCTGTCCCGTGCGCGCGGTTCTGTCGGGTCGAGTCGCACGAACGCGCATTCGTGTGAGAACGTTTCACGCCGATGCCCGTTTCGGAGATCCGAGAACCGCCACCACTGCACCGGTATTGTTCGGATTGATGTTTCAAAAGGTTTTATCGTCGTCGTTCGGCGTACGTACACGTATCCGAGTACCGGCGGTGCGGCGTGGCGGTGCCGATCTCGCGATAAACTCAAAGGCGCCAGACGCGAGAGGAGGACGTTCGAGTGACTCCTCGTACTCGCGTGAATGTTTCGAAGAATCTTTTTTTTCTTTTTTTCTTTTGTTTTTTGTTTTTTTTTTTTTTTTACGGAATTCCCATTCGACGTTCGCGTACGATTCGATGCCGTGTATCGACCGTACCGCGATGTCGGGTAAATACCTACGTGTCGAGAATCACGAGAGTATAACATTATGACGTAGTCGTCGTGAAACAATAATAATCAACGGTGTGATCGCAAATAATGTTCGTACACGAATTCTTCAGAACACCGCGAGTGCGAGACGAACGATGCCGCCGCGCCGTGCCTCGCGGAATCGGCACAAACTCGACGTTCGGTCAGTCGAGTTCGACACGGTACGTTAGGCCGCGCCCCCACACTATGCGACGAACTTTAGCGAAGGCACGTGTGACGACATCGTTCGTCGTAGTGTAGACAGGTCCGCGAAGCTTCGTCGAACCTTAGCGAACCTTATCGTTCACGGTCGATAAGAAAGCGGTAAATCAAAGAAATTGTATTTATAGCGTGGACGAAATTCGGTCTGATTTAGTTGTTCACGAACGTTCGATACGATGCAATACGTAATTTTATTTTTTCCGTTGTTATAACCTTTTTTATATTTTAATAACGGAAAAAATAGAGGAGTGCAACTGGACCGATGAAAATTGTTTGAAACTTATTCGACTTTATCAAAACTACCCTATACTATGGGATCCAAAACATCCAAACTTACAAAACTAAAATATGATTCTTGGCCAATGAAATGAACACAAACATAAATGAATAATGATAACACATATATGACCGAACGCAAACGAATGCTCTTCGTCAGAATTCGTTGAATAGTGTAGACAAAGATTAAAAATGTTACCGAACGTTCGGGCATATTTGCCTTCGGTAGCGATCGTTACCATTCGCTATATAGTGTGGACGCGGCTTTAGACGAAACCACAATCGCGCGGCACGGGCTGTCGTGTTTGGTATGTGCGGTCTGTCGATGAATTCACGAAAATGGTTTGTACCAGTGATACCCAACCGTTTTTCTCGGCATTTCTTCGAGCCACTTTGGTAAACAATTAATTATCTTCAAGCTGGCCGCAAAATATAAAAGTGCGAAAATAATATTAGTTATAATTACACTTGTTTCCATACCTTTTAATGCCTAGTGAAACGATTTTGGATTGAGGTGTACACTTCGTAGGTACACATTAGTTTGATCGACTTTGAGACTTTGACATTTAAATTTCAACCGTATTTATCATTTTTAGTTAAAGAAATATCAGCTCAAATTCCACATTAAAAAGATGCGTAAAACATGTTTACTTAAATTTAGTTTTATCATTATCGTTATGAATGTATTTTTGAAACGTAATTATTTTCTTTTATATTTTTTTTTCATTGTTTCCATTTTAGAAAATTTATGGTCCGTGGGTCGTGGGTTGGGCATGTATGATTTATACGGTAAATCGTAGACTTTACGAGTTTTTTTTTTATCTGAAACGTATGTGATAGTCTATAAAATGTATTAAATAAAAAAAAATAACAAAAAATAACAAAAAAATTGTTCTCGTTTGAATCGTAAAATACTTAGCTGAATTACCCGTTACTATCGGTTTAGAGTACAAAATAATGAACAGTAAATGAGTGTACATTTCGATGAAATTTTAAAGTCATAGTTCTCCGAGTTTGAATAGTTTGAATAGTTTGAAATATTTATCAAAATGGTCCGAGTCGATTATTATTAATTTTAACGATATGTTTATAATTAATAATTGATCGTTTTACGTATAATAAAATGTGTGTATGCAACGTACGTTTTTAGGAAAACACGGGATGGAAAATAATGTCGGTCTGTAGAAAAAAAAAAAAAAAAAACAATAATAATTGAAATATTTTTCATTCATTCACTTATTCGACACATTAAAGTTTCATTTCGCCGTTAACTTTTTACATTTAAATGGAAATTATGCAATAACGCCTATTCAATACGACGTATTGTCGTGATAAAAACTTTAGACCATTCTAATTGAAAATAAATTAAAAATCACGACTTTTTTCAACCGATATTAATATTGATTTAATTGCTGTGATAACGTTATTAAATCACAAATTATGTAATAATATTATAGTGTAGCACAGATATAGATAATAATATTATCTATATCTGTGTAGTGTAGTGAGTATTATAGTAATATATTACTCTATGCGTGTAGTGCAAATATGCATAGAAGTGATATTCATTCATTTGGCCATAAATGGTGCGATGACAACGATAAAATAATTTTCCACGGATACTCCAGTATACAAGTAAACCATAGATGGTAAAATTTGACGTATTATTATCGTTATTCATTTATTACCTATGATTATATTCATGTCCACGCAATATCGGTGCGTTAGTTTGTTTATGGTCAGCTTCTACGTTCATAATAATAATAATAAAAAATAATAATAATAATATTAATAATTATGGCTCGGATTGATGTAAATACATATTTTTATTGTGACTTGATAAATTAATTCAGGTAAGTGATATATATTTTGTTTCAAGGGATTTAGAATGAAATGAACTATATTTCGTTTTACATATTTTTACTTATTTTACCATAATTACTTGATTTTACATATTTATCGAAATTTCCGTTTTTTCCAAAAAGTTCAAGGGAAAATTGGTGAAATTATAAATACCAAAGTAAAAAATACTCTACAAAATAATTCTGGTTTCGCACAAATGAAAGGTATCAAAAGTATTCTTACTGGTCGAACCTCTGAAGTTTCTTTGGATGTAGAACTTACTCTTTCATACACAGTAAAAATGCAATACTGCCCAATGACATCAGTGGAAGTCGAAAGATCATTTAGTAGGCAGTTTTACGACCAAATCGATAATCTTTTGAATTCGAAAATTAAAAAATGCATGTTACCGTGAATTGCAATCAAGATAATTAATATAAATGTATGAAACTAAATCATAAAGTGAAATACATATTTTGAGTTTTTTAGCACATATTTATATGTATATATTTCGGTAGCAAAAATACATATTTTGGTTTCATAAATACATATAAATCCGAGCCCTACTAAGAACAAAGATCTCAAATATCCGTCACGCAGCAGCGACATCGCGCTGTATTGACCATTTAAAACGCGAGTTTCGGAAAGTTCTTTTTCAGTGCGCTCGTACACGGTAATAAAGATTTTCCCTCGAAAAGTTAAATCATTCGGCCCGGTAATATTGGCTGTGCGTATATTCGCCAGTCAAACGGTCACGGCAAGTTTGATGACAATATATTATAATATAGACTGAAAAACGTACGCCGTATCTCTGGAAACCCCGCGTTAAACGAATTCTTTTTGAATATTCCTCACCAACGTGTTTCCGCAAGACGTCTGTAAGCTATACGTTTTAATACGGATCGTACGAGTAGTCGTTGTAGAATCGCTCACGGCACGTTTAACGTTTTTTTACCTCGAACGGAGATCAAGACTTGCACACCGTGTTTTTATTTTCGACTACTTTTCCGATGACAGAAATCGTTCGTCAACGCATCGACCGTGTGAGTGGCGCGTAGTAATTTTATTAACTGACGTGCTGAGCGACTGAGCGCTTAACTTTTGCGAAGTGTCGTCTTCGAAACACCACAAATAGATTGGTAAAGACAAAGATAGTACGGACGAAGATCGATTGAGCCGAATAGATTGAAAACGATCCGACGGCCGTGTGAACACGACAGCTACCGATAGGTAGGCACTTATGTGCAGTGACGTATTTTCAAATTTGTTCTGGGGGGAGGGGGAGGGAAAATAATACTTTTTATATTCCGAGTGACCGTCTTTACCATTATCGCTTCACCACAAGTTAAAACATGATAAAATAAACCACATTAAATTTTGTAAACGGACTAGTCCCGTAGAGTTCTAAATAAATAAATAAATAAATAAATAAATAAATAAATAAATAAATAAATATAAATATACGTATAAATAATAATAATAATATAGGAAGTAAATGAATATTCACTTCCTCTATTCTTAGGAAATAAGTCATTAATCACTTATGAATGCAATTTTATAATACATATTGCATTTGAGAGTCTTGTAACTATTATAATTATTATATTATTATGATATAACACATTCTAATTCAGACGTAAATTAATTTTTTTTTTCACTTCGGGGTGGGGGTCGATACCCGGGATCACCTCCACCGCAAATATTCCACTGAGTATGGGTACACCGCGTTTTATGACGGTCAATTCCGGATCCCTATTATTTTTAATTCGGCAACAGGTGGTTTCTGTGCCTGGTGACGAAAACGAAAAATCATATTCGCTGCCGAATTTCCATTGCAGACGTCGTGTGTCGTCCGTCCCGGTGGCCCGAAACACGGCTACGTCGTCGTTTTTTTTCGTCACGCCACACCCGTCGACTCATGACACGCCGCGCCGCACTGGCTAAAATGACGTCATGAAACTAATTTTACGGTTCGGAGACGTGTGCAGACAATCATTATTGTGTTACCGTACATTCCGTACGCGGACGAATACGACCCTGACGTAGGAGCGTACGATATAAGACGACGGATCAGCGAGTGCGCTTGGTGTGTGTTTGTGCGTGCGTGTGTGTGTGTGTGTGTGAGTACTTACCAATAATTATTAATTTTTTTTTTTCTGTCGTTTTTATACATTCAGTACATTTATTTGTAATTGTTAGAAGGGTTGTTATTATGAAAGAGGGAAAAGACACATGACGAGATATGACGAGATACAGAGAGAGAGAGAGAGAGAGAGAGAGAGAGAGAGAGAGAGAGAGAGAGAAAACGTGACTTACGTGATGAAAGCTACCGTTGTCGTTGTTGTTTTTATAGCAGACCCACACCCGTCGTCTGTGTCGTCGCACAATGTAATAACCATTATCATTTCCCACGTACGGACCGTCAGAGCGAATGAATCGTAGACGCAGACGTGTAGGCCACGTGACGGGCCACCTCCGTCCGGAGACGAGATCGCGGGCGTATTAAAACTCGAGCGGTGCCGTTCTCGAGAGGATTCCGCTGAAAACGGAGATGTGGGCGGGAAGAGGACGCGATAGAAATGCAATTATCGACTGTGGGTACTTGGTTTACAAGCCCGATACGAATTCCACTGCGTTCGGCAGCCCCGACGACGACGACGGTGTTGTCGAAGAATGATTTTTTTTTCTCGACATTTAACAACGTCTAAATATTATGTTTGATTATATTGTTAAAACGTTCGCGTGTCGCCAAGTCCGTGTCGCGCACATTTTGTCAATAATTAAAATGTGTCATGCAATAACGATCGCATAAACGTGTTGAACGCGTGAAACGAAAACGATTATAAAATGATTGACAAAATTGAAATAATAATAATAATAATAATAATAATAAACAGTGAAAAAAGGTATTAATAGAGTGTTTTACTTTACCACACAACAACGACTGTAGTCGTCGTGCAACGTACATTACAATAGCGTGCGAGTATATTGTGTGTGGGTGTGCGCGTTGTGTCAACATCAGTGACAACTTGAGTAAAACCACAGGCACTTTAATCTCTGCAAAATACCCCTGGGAAAACCGCTTAAACAAGAAAAACTCATTATTTCCGAACCTAAGTGTAGCGCAATGCGGGTGTACGCCGAGGCTACTACACCACCTTCCGACGTCGTATTATTATTATTATTATTATTAAATCCGTATGGTTTCATATTAATTACGGGTAAAATAAACTTATTTCGAATTAATTGGTCACGAGTCCCGTGACTTCGGCCAGAATATAATAATTATTTTCTCGTTTAGCCGTCAACGACACACTTAGGGCCACGACGTGTGGCGTATAACGATGTTATGGTCTTACACAGACTTTTTTTTAAATGTTTTATTTATTTAGCTTTTAGTATCGACTATTACATCTCAACAATTTATACTGTAAATACCACGTAGTTAAAATAAAAATAAAATATTACATCATAATATTGAGTATATAAAATATAAGAAAAAAAAATCAAAAATACAATACCTAATAGTAAGGTTATAGTAAAATAAGTAATAGCAATAAGGTAAATAGTAATAAAAAAAAATAGTAATAGTAATATTACCATTAACAGTAGACTCCGCTTATAAGACTCACAGATATAAGGCTCATTCGCTTATTAGACTCAAAATCGTCTGGAACGTATCCAAATACATTAAAAAAAAATCGGTTATTAGACTCAACACTTTGGTCATAAGACTCAAATTTTGTAAAATAAATAGTAGAAAATAAACTTTATAGGTTATAATTTAGAAATAAATTGATATTGAAAAAAAATAAAAATAAAAAAATAAAAAAAAATAAAAAAAAAGAAACATCATTGTAAAACCATAAGATCCTTCGCTTCACTCAGAATCTAAAATTAATCGCAACGATTATCGTTATTATAGTGTACTGATTATCTGGCGGCTGCACAGTTATCGTAATTACGGGTACATAAATAAATACACATACGTGCACGTGCACGTAGTTTTTTTTTTTATCGGGATTATTAAATGTATTCAATAATAATTAATAAGGAAATGTATTCAATAATAAAGTAAGTAATATGTAATATGTGTTAATGTATTAAAATCAAAGCAAAATATGTAGTAAAATAAAATTTATAAATACGTAATTAATTTTTTTTTCCACTTCGCCTATAAGATTCATTCGGTTATAAGTCTCACTTTGTGCTGGTCCCAAAGTGAGTCTTATAAGCGGCGCGCGTCTACTGTAGTATAAGGTTAATATAACGATGAAGACGTATAGATCACGTAAATATGTCTGATGCAATTGTTGGTGATTGGTTGTGATAACTCGTGGGGAATGCGCTGTGAGTTTGTTTATTGGGACGGCGATAAAGGAAACTAGAGGGTTTTATAAGATTTTTATTTGTGTCAGAAATATAGATATAGTATCAGAAATAGTGTGTGTTGATTGATCTGGAGTTATGTTGACATTATAAGTTGGACCCACTTTGGTGTTGTTGACATGATGACGAGAACGAGCTTCTTGCCTTTGAGATCCCGGCTTTTTGGTTTTTATTCATTTATTTTTTTTTTTTAAATAGGATTAATTCATTGCGAACTGGGCATCCCTTGTATGAGGCTGTGTGATCACTAGAACACAGAGCACTAAAGATGAGCATGAAATCCGAATATCTGAATTATCCGGATACCCGGATATCCAAATTTGGATTTGAATCAAATTCATATCCGGATTCTCCGAATTATCCGGATATATGGATTTGCTTTTTATGTAACTCATAATTATTTTAAATGAATGGTATTTCTTATCTATTATATGACTTACAGTAATATCATGACTTGATTTGTTTTGTTGACAGTAAATATAAACTTTGAATATGTTTGTTATAAAACGTATTCACTAAATGTATCCAGTATAAGCTTAATAATGAAGCAATACATTTTAATTAAGCAATACATTAAATTCCATAGGTAATTATTTTTATTATTTTGCGCAAACATCGTCCATTATTGAAATACGTTGGAAAAATAGTATCAATCGAACCTATATTCAAAAAAGGTTATATAATTTATTTTACGAAAAATATAAAAAATGAATCATTGAATGACAAAAATTCTTGTTTTTATTTGTTTTAATTTACTGAATTATTCGGATTTCCTAAATCCGGATTTGACAAATCCGGATTATCCGGATATTTGAAATCCGGATATGCCCATCACTACAGAGCACATTTGGTCGGGTGTGGCCAGTCTTTGGAGCAGTCCGCTGTGAGATGGTCGTCACCACATTTGACGCATCTGTTACAAAGACTTATTTCATTCGATTGAAAAACGTTTATCTCGTATTGGCCCTTTTATTTTCCAAAGTTAAGTATGCTTAAACGTAAGGTTATCCTGAAAGTTATAAATATTACGTAAGTATAATATTAATACAAATAATATAATATCTTTCCTCCTTCGCCTCGACTTCGGATCAGGTTTTTTTTTCTATAGATCGTGAGGCGCATTTAATTAATTTTTTATTCATAGAAATAAGGTAATTGTTGTATTTAATATTCTGGACTTTGAAGTTAAGTTTGTTGTAAAATACGATTACCTCGACTTGAAGTAAAGTATGTTCAATTAAAATTACTGAAACGCTCATAAAACGTTTCCAGGTATAAACATAATAATTGTATTGCTATTTTAAATGTTATTAAAATATAAAACCTTATAATTTATAAACTTTTAATTATGATATATATATGTATGTATATTTCTTTTTGTAAAATTAATTAAATATAGATTTTAATCAAAAATTAAAGAAAGAAGAAATTGTTTTTAACACAACGTATTTTTTTCTCGTATTTTTTACGGCTTGTTATACATCCGTGTCCGCTGTACTGCGAGTAATCGCTTGGTGCTTATATCTTTTTCGTTCGTTTCTAAATGATTAAAACACAACGGTCAAAAGTATCGGTTGAAAAAACCAGACCCAGTCGAATCGACTCCGGCGCACCCGCATGATGATCAAATCGTTCGTTTTGACGTAAATCCGGCTGTTCACTACGGTCATCACGGAAAGATGACGACGGGGAATAAAATCGGTATGCGAATGTTTTCGCCAAACGAGCGAACGGATAAAAAGTCGTATTTCAATACACGTCACGACGTGATTTTTTCGGATTTTTCAGGTTTTCCACAGTTCTGTGGTGCCGACGTAACACCGTGACGCCGCCGTGCGGTGAGCAGAACGCGGATTTTTTACGGTATTTTCGCCCCCATCACCCGTCATCGCTGTCCTAGGAGTTCGACTGTGTGGGGGGGGGGGGGAAGAGTGGGCTAGAGGCTGACGACGTGTAATTAAAAATGTATTTAATTCGTGTCGCGATTGTTAATTCGACAAACCGGAAACGTCTGAAAACACCGCGATTGTTGATTGTCAACAAGAATAATTGCCTCGCTACGCGTCGCTCCAACTATATAATGATCAACGGTTTTAATTTTGTGTCCACGTTCTTTTTCTTCCCGTTTCTTTCTCTCGGCAACAACGACGACGACGGTTAATGCTGTACGAAATTGTGTCGAAAACGATTTTTTTTTTTTTTTTTTTTTAATTACAAAATACGAAATCCCGCGAAATAACGAAGTCGAATTGTCTTCTTTTTTCTCCCCGTTTCGTTCGACGGGAATCACTCGAGCGGAAAACATCGGTGAAAAGGCCAATAATAATTTGCTGTTCATTTCAATAATCAAATATCATTATTATTTTTAAAACGCCGTTTCTCCCGTCGTCGTGTTTGTAGACCGACACGAGGGTGGAAAATGTATTTATTATTATTTTTTCATTTTTTTTAACGTTTTCACCCGGTACGCGTTGTGTTCGAGTGTTTTAAATAAATCAAATAATTGAAACAAAAAATAATAACAATTATTATAAAAATAAAATCGAAGAAGAAAAAAATCGTTTAGAAACCGAAATAATAATCATCGGTCCGTATTCGTGACTTTACCATGTGAACGTAACCTATCTTTTCCTAACTGAAAAAATGTCCGGTTCGTTCGTTTGTTCATTTTTTTTATTATTATTATTATTTTTTTTTCATCATTTTCACTCGTAAATGTTATTAATTTTAAATAAGTCCGCAGTTGGAGAGGATACGACGACGCGCACGCAACTCGTGCCAGCAGCACGTGTTTGGTTTTTGACGAGTCCGTCTCAACGGTAAAGTTCTCAGGCTGTGATTGTCCAAACGCAATTCTTGTTAAATGTAAACATGCGATCAAGGATTGAGTAGGGACATCAACGCTTGAAACGTTTGTTCGACGAGATCTGACGCGGTCCGACGGCGCATCGGATAGACGATTTTCAATACACTCGTGCGTTCGACCGGCGGTTGGCCAACATCGTCCCTGATCACATAACGTTTTTATGTTAATTATGTATTTTAATATAGTTATATTATATAGCATTGCATTGTTACGCCGTGTTTTTTAGTAATTTAATTTTATATAAAATTATAATATCGATTCTTTATTGTTATTTTTTTAATCGTTTACACTTTTTACGACGCGTTTCCCGAGCGATAAATGTAAATTTTTACTCTCCCGTCGTACATAAATAATTCGAATACGCCGTGATCGATAAGACATTCTAACGACTATCGAATGATTATCGCTATAATTTAAGACGAGTTTAAAATTTTTATTTCATTGGGATCGTCTGTGATTTTTTGACGAAATCAAAAATGACGATTGTTTGAAAAGCCATTTCACACTTTGACGATTTTCACATAGCACCCCGAGAATCGTTGTACCTACGGTGGTGCATTCACGAACAGGTACTAAAAGTAAGTTTTTAGACAAAAGTTCTCGGAATCGACGATAACCTCTTTTCGATGCCACGTCGAGCGAGCATCTTTTACAATTAATATTCGCTTTGGATCGCGTAATAAGTTTGCTCTATTCCGGCGGTTTTACGACCGTTCCCTGGACCTTCGGTGAAATTAAAACGTTTCTTAAATCAAATGAAGCCGACCGATCGCGAAAACCGCTTGTTACTTGACCTGTTTACGGACTACAATGCAATGTGTCGACAAACTTACGTTGTTTAAAAGTCGTAAGTTTTAATTGCTATTATAGTTATTTTGTTACGATTGTGTGATTGTCATTGTAACACGTTGTATTTTACAATATTTTGAAATGTCATAGTTTTTTTTTTTTGTTTTGTTTTTTTTTTCAATCATATCATACAAAATGTATAGCTCGTCGATGGTTTTTCCGCACGACACACGCGTGTATGAACGTCCGTGATAATACGGCCGAATATTGTTTGACCCGATTATCGCGATGTATAAATAATTGCTTGCGTGTCGTTTTTCTTTCTGCTCACTCGCGATTATAAATAAAAACGCATTAACGAGCGCTTTGTTGTTTAATTATTATAATTACTTTAATTTAATCGAATCACTCGAAAATGCAAATCGACGACAACGAGTCTTGTGCCGCGTCTGTACATTTTTTTTTTTTTTTTTTTTGAACCATTTATCTTAACAGTTTAAAACTGTACTAATCGAATTTGTTCAACGACGCATGAGGTATTAGTTTACAGTAATTTATTGTAATTATGTTTTCAAACGGCACGTGACAAACAAGTTTGATATTATGTAACGTTTACTTGTAAACGACATTTAAACATTTAAGACTTACGTGTAATTCTACCGCGGTTGTCTTCGTAGTGTTAATTAACGCGAATGTTTACGAAAATTATATAAATAAGTAGAACAAAATGCATATTTACATTGTACATCAACTTATCGACAATGATACTACTTTGGGTATGCTGGTCTGTTGTGTTTTTGAAGTTTTTTTTCAAATATTCCATCGAACGATTACAATCATATTAACTACCTACCTAAAACTTTTCGAGACGGTATGAAATTGGTATTGTGAACAATACGAATTACAATCGTTTTTATTTATTTAGTTTTTATTCTTATGTAGATCTTTACTAATCCTAAAATAAGTTTGTTGAATTTACACTAGCGTCTCTGTTGTATTTTAATTCTTTCATATCCTGGAGTTTCTCAATATTCACGTCCTTCACGGTTCGAATCATATATTTCACTCGAAGACGTTCTCTTCTTACGAATCCTTTCACAGATATTTTAACTATCGTTTCAGTAAACCTCCACGTCTTAGTATGTTTTCTATGATTTTATTTTTCGCCAACTGGATGCACTAAAATAGGTTACGATTTGCTCTTACCTTGCCCAGTTTCTGTTTCTTTGTCGCCCCCTCAAACCATACAATTTTAAGCGTTTTTCTATGACGTCACGTTTCGCAGATTTCAAGTTGATTTTTTACCCCGTTCAATTGCCACGGTCTTTCGGTTAAACAACGTCTCATTCTGTTACATATTTAGTTTTTAAGGCTATTAATTTTATCTTATCATCAGGTTGACGTCGTAACAGATTCATTACAGATTAGTATGTGATATATATATATATATATATGTTACAGTTAAAACCCAAAATTCGTCGAAACTAGTTTTAACTAGTCAAAATTAGTTCCCACAAATCCCTTTAGTCACTTCTGGTTTTAACTAGTTAAAACTATAATTTACAAAGACTATCACCGTCAGAACTAGTTTTAACCTATTTTTATTTAGTTAGAATTAGTTGTGTCTAAAATAAAATATATTAGTGAAAACTAGAATTATTTAGTAAAAATCCGTATTGTTAATACTGATAGGTAAAATTAGTTTTAATTAGGGAAAAGTAGAAATATAAGTACGTATTAGGATAATTATTAAATATAAACATTTATTATATTATTTATTTTGACAGGATAAACTATCGTGGAATTTAGAGTTACATAGACTTTTATTTTTTTTTACTTAAACAGCGATTCGTCGTCCCGCAGGATTTTTTACATGTGCATTTTACAAAGCCTTACCTTGACCCCGTTGATGCTTTTGTTGTGGCTGCACGGAGGATAATATGATTTTTCGGAACTTGATTCTCTGTGACGAATTTTTCTTCGCATGTTATAAATTCAGACCAGTATTATAACTATTATTGTTATTGCATTTATTGTAGTTACTGAAATAAAGTGCGGTGCGTTCTTATACTATGCGACGTATTTGTTTGTTATCCGAACCCCGACACATACATATTTATAGAATATATTATATAGTCTGTGGTCGCGTGCGTTTTATGTAGTATGAGTTCGAATGCATGCATTTTAGTTAAATATAGTATTTACTGACTTATTTGAACCTGCGGTTAATTCTAGTCTTAACTAGTTAAAACCAAAAGTGACTAAAAGGATTTGTGGAAACTAGTTTCGACTAGTTAAAACTAGTTTCAACGGATTTCGGGTTCTAACTGTAACATATATATATATATATATATATATATATATATATATATATATATATATATATATATATATATATATATATATATATATTTATTTATTTATTTATACATCGCTGCTTCAGTGAAACAACGACGTAAGTGAACATTTAATAATTCTCCAGAAAACGTAATTTAAAATTTTAATTATTTTATTTGTATTATTATTTGTATATAATAAATGATAGAAATAATCAATCAATATTTTCATTGTAGAAAAGGTAGTCTAGTTTAAGACTACATAATCGATTTTGTAAAAAAAAAATTACCATTTAACACTGTGGTTTTCAAACTTTTTTTATACACGGCACACCGTACACTTCAAAACATTTTCACGGTACATTGACATTTTTTTAGATGGACAAAATATGTATTAATTATTTTTATTATTTATTTATTAATATTACAATTACAGTATAATTAGTTATTAAATTTATTTACAAAAAAAAGTGTTGTTTATACATAGGTACATTTAATGAGAAATGTGTGCCTGATGGGTGTTACATAAATTTTCAATAATATCGTCATCAACTACCATGCGTACAAAAACTAAAAGCTGTGCTTTTCCACTTATATCTGTAGATTCGTCTACTTGCAGCGCAAACATACGAGAATCGCGTAACTTATTTAATACTTGCTGCTCAATATCTTCGGACATGTCGTTTATTCGCCTACTTATTGTATTATCAGATAAAGGAATTTTCAATATTTCTTGTTCAGCTTCTACTCCGAAAAATATTTTTACAATTTCACGACAAGCGGGTAAAATTAACTGTTCAGCTATTGTATGTCGTTTCATTGTTTTAGCCACAAGCTCTGCTACTACATAGCTCGCTTCTTGAGATTTATCAGACATTTTTACAATTGTTGTCATATTTTTACTTTGTTTATTTTGTGAATTTAATAAACGTTGAAAATATGTTATATTTTTGTCGATCAAATGTGAATGTTTAGTAAACAAATGACGTTTAAGTTTATTGGGCACCATTGCTTCATTTGACAATTTTTCACCACATACAATGCACCATGGACGAGGATTATTTGTATCACCAGTACAAGAAAATCCCATTTTTAAGTAATCTTCGTGATATTGGCGAATATTGTATTTTATTATTTTTTTTTTTTTTTGTGGTTGACTTACTGACGCATTATTGTCAACAGAACGAGTAACAAATTTATCCATGATTATAATAATTATAAATATATGTAAATGTATATCACAAATGTATTTTTTTTTAACTCGTACGATACGAACTATTCTATGAATACGACGTAAACGTCCAGGCCGGTTGCGACGGATAGGTATACTGCCAGAGGTCTAAAAATATAACGGATAACCTATACTTTTTATAGTTCAATAGTTATCTGAGATTACTTATCTTAATCACTTTATTCCTACAAACTGTCGATTTATTAATATATAAATATATATATCAAATCCATAGAGATTGGAAGCATTTATTTTCTTATATCGCAATTCAATTGGTAATTTATGGAAAAAACGTGGCACACCTAGTGCATACTCGCGGCACAACAGTGTGCCGCGGCACCCAGTTTGAAAACCACTGATTTAACAACTAAAAAAAAAAAAAAAATTGAGAACTAGCAATTGTGTTCCATTATTCCTCCAGAAAATGTTAAATTATTAGAATTTTTGATATATATATATTTTTTTTTTTCGACCAAAACAAAACATAGTACTAGTTAGTTATGTTCTCATTGTCCGTTATATTATGTTGAGTAGAGGATTCTGTTTCGTTGCACAATCGCCGTTAATTCTGTACTCATTTTGACCAATTAGTTTTTAATATCCTGTCCGTGGTCCCTCATCGGGCAATCCTTTGTGTTTACGTGTAGAACCTAACCACTACGTCGTCTGGTCGTCTCCTCTTCGAAGAAAACCGCTTCTCCTCCTGTTCGTTCTCCGTTTCGTGTTTCTACGCTCACTTCGTCGTCGGTTATTCGTCCCTTCGGTATGGCGCAAACATAGTATATACGACAGTTACATATTATATACCGACGGCCGGCAACCGGCGGACCGCGGTCTAAATCCGGACCGTGGAAAGCAGTGTTCTGGACCGTCAACACATCTCTCTTTGATAGTTTAATAAGAACGTTATCACAATTCTACAAGAATTCCCGATTACCCAAGTTACTAGCCAAAGACATAAACGCGATTTCTCACATAACGCTACAAGGCATGTTGACTCTTCAAACAATTCTGACGTTTTAGCAAAAAACCATTGAACGATGTAGAGAAATTCGTTTTTTTCTACGTTTACGTATTATTTTGGTTTTCCGGACTCGAATAAAAATCACTTGCCGACCCCTGTTGTACACTCATGCGACGTGTACGCGAGTCTAAATCAAGCGTCACCCGCGTGAAAATCGCCCGCAGTGAAAACGACATCGCGTATTTACACGAGCCGTCGCGTTCCCCTTGGGCTCTGCTGACCGGTCGATATCGTTCGGGTCCACGTCGTTTTTCGCCGGGACAGCGTTCGAGTGTGCGTGTGTTGCGAGTGTACGTGGTCATCGATTGTCACGCAGCCGCCGCCGACGTTACTTTGTTTTGGTTTTATGAAAAAAAAAAATAATAATAATAAAAATAAAAAAATAAAAGCGAAGAAATCCATTTTCCCGCCATAGATATTGTAAATCTTTACGCGCGCTCGTTTATTTATCGTTATTATTTATTATGTTTTTCTTATCTGCGCCAGAACGCGTGATACAAAAGGTCCCCGACGTCCACGCGGCGCGTCTTACGAGAAGAGTTATCGTAGTACAGAGTCGAGTGTAGGCGAAAAAAGAAATGTAGTGATAATAATAATAATAATAATAATAATGAGAAAAAAAAAGTAGGAAAATACAGAGAGACAGAGAGAAAAATAGTTGGCTGGAGAGAAACGTGTACATCCGACAAGAGATAAGAATATATATATATATATACTAGCAAGGGATTTGCCAAAATCGCATTTATGGCACAATTGTTTCTTTGTTTTTTTGTTTTTTTGTTTTGCCCAGTCGCGAAATGAGTCAAAGGGGGTAGCGGCAATTGAACGGTAGCTTTTGTCTCCGCGCAATTCTCCTTAACGAGTTTCAATTAAGAGTTGATGAGATTACAGTGGATGTCTCTTTCTCTCCCGTCGCGTCGTCCCCGGCTCCGAGTGACACGCCGTATTATTCTGCTACTGCTGCCATCATCAAAACGCCAGTGGTGGAATTATTATTGTTATTATTATTAAGATATAGCCGGGCGAACCCTTTTTCTCCACCCACAAAACCCACAAAACGACCTTAGTCTATAAAAACCTTTTTTTTTTTTTAATTTTTGCTTTAAATAGATATGTATATAATGTAGGGTTGACCGTACTCTGGCGCGTCGGTGACGGTACAGCATTATATTTATTTATATATATATATATATTTTTATAGTACGCGCATTTTGTTTTGTTATGCCCGTCCTCTTATCCTCCTCCTCCTCCACCGTACCCTCGACGTCCTTCCTCTGATTCAAATATCTGATCCCTATCGCACCCCCCTCTCCATCGTCTGGCCCCGGCACACCGGCATAATGTCCTCCTTCGCGATGGGATCATGCACAGGGATTAAATTTCGGATAACAAAACGTATTTATACGAAACGCGATCGCGGCGGCCGCGTACGTGTCGTAAAAGCTTTATGCACGAATTAGGTAAATTACGATAATTTTAGAGCTCGAAAAATCTATTATGATTATTATTATTATTATTATGATTATGATTATGATTATTATTATTATTATTATTATTATTATTATTATTATTATTTTTAATATTATTATTATTTTTATTATTATTATTATTATTTTTATTATTATTTTGATTATTATTATCATTGTTACAAGGATCTGGTGCACCGTTCGACGTACGAAACGATTATATTGTACACTTCACGGTAAACTCGCGCCGGATTTACGCCATCGTATCGCAATACATCGTTCGTAAACAATGAAAAAAATGAGTAATAATAAAATAAACCATCGGTAACGCAGTGTTTCGGGTAAAAGCGTATGCTGTTCAATTCAGACCTAAACAAACACAGCGTGTTATGTAATTAGTAATGTCGATACTTCATGTTTTTCCCCTCGTAGAATGGCGTTATTTATATTTATTATTATTATGTTACGGTTATTATTATTTTTTTCCCCAACTCGCGTCACAACACATATTTCCACGTTGGCGTTCAAAAACCTTTCGTTAGATTTTTTAACGCTAGTATTTCAAAATATATTATTCACACTGTATTCATTTTTTCAAATTATTTCATTTCAATATTGTTCATCGGATTTATCGCATACATTTTTATTATAAGAAAAAACACAGCGTTACGTTTAGCCAAACAGTGAAGTCTGTATTTAATTAGTATCGATGTCCGGTGAAAGTATTGAGTATCCAGTTCCAGAATTTTTTTTTAGCTGACTTAATTTAGAAAATGTATCTTATGAATAGAGTTTGGATGTTGATGACTTTTGCATTTTTTTTTCTTTGATTCTATAAAATGCTACTCTAGCTTAAAATTTGATTCATTTTCTCTTGATGCACAATATTCTAATTTTATTTTGCATTTCTTTTGTTTTTTAACGTCATTTTTCATCAAGTTCAAGACATTTTTTCATCTTTTAGGTCATTTTTTGTAGTTTTTGTGCAATGTGGGGCAGTTTTAGATTTTAGAGCAATTAGTGTTAAACCCAAGTTTGGAAACAAACTTAATATGTAAATGTATACTGTTGTTTATTATTTTATTAACATTCTAATCTATAATTCATTTTTTTAATTAAAATTACACCCATTATCACGCCCATATCTCCAATAAAAATTATTATTTATAAACACAATTTTTTTCACTTAATTAGTTTTTTTGATCGTTTTTAAGGTTATTTTTTTGAGTTTTTAAGGGCATTTTTGCGTGTTTTTTAGGCTATCAACATCTTAAATCTACTTGCGATCATCACGTCTACATCAAATTATATCGCTTTTATCGGTTATAAGTAATTTGTAGTTTTTCTTTGTGCTCGAAAAAAATATTTAGAATAAAGAAAAATGACGTCTTTTAAGGACCGCCGAGACAAAACGTCCGATCTTTTAAGTTTTTTAAACACTTCGACTGTCCGAAAACGTGAAAACATAAATATAAAAATCATTCGTAGTGTCAATCATCGTTAAGCCAATGTACTGTTCGATTTGTTCTGAATCTAATAGTGACGTTGCTAAATTTTACAATTTTAATTCATACTCGATTTATAAATACTGCTGCCGAAGCTGATTCGAGCTAAATTCGTGCACAGTTTTTTTTAATTAAAAAGTCCGATTTTAACTACACGAAATTCCACAAAGTTATAATAAGTTGTAATAACGCATTAAAATATGTTGTGGTTTGATTATGTAAAATAACGAATCGTAATATCGGACGTTTAGTTGATTTTAATGAGTACGTCAATCATATTTTGTTTATTTTGCACAGTATTAAAATAAAACAACCTTTCGCGACTGTTTAATTATTTTTCTCAAATCGAAAATAATCAGAAACCATAAAACGACAACGTGCCACGAAAATTATTTCAAACGATATTATTTTGTTGAACAATCGTTATACGAACGGAATAATTACTCGCGTGAAGTCATTGCGTACCAAAATGATAATAATCCGTCAATCGTTATCGCTGTTAATCGTCGATTTTTATAGGAGATCGACTCGATTGTGTTTATTTTTAAATTTTCAACCAAAATTAATAATAATAATTGTTCTCCTTAGCATTTCGTTTCATTTGGTGATCCGCGGATGATTTAATAGCGCATTCATATACATTCTGTGATCGTAGGCACTGAGCAGGAACGCCAACGACGACGACAACAATGACGAAACTGCGATACGATAACTCCGTCGTGTCCGTATTACAGAAATGTTCGTGAAAAAAGACGAGCTAGTCCGACGCCGTTTATTTCCAATAATTATATACCGAGAACCGATCACATCAGACGCGACGGATTGCTACGAAAATAATTTAGTTTTTTTAACTGACCTCGGTAAATATTTGTATTTCTTCATATTATGAAATATGCGATCTACGCCCGTCGGGCGTAATGCGTGTAATATGTATTAAACGCACAAATTGTAAATAATAACAGTGTATATTACAAAATGATTAGAGAAGTCACTAATTAATGACACTGGACACTCGCATGGCTTATGGGATTCTTCTCTAATATTTTATTCCGTTAATGAGCGATATTTAATTAATTTATAACGACGATAATAATATTAATTAACGATTTTTCAAAACTTATTTAGAAAAAAAAAGAACACGAGTTGCATAAATAAACGAAAAACGAAAAAAATAAATGTTTTACATAACATTTCACTATTTTTTTTTTTGCGTCTAGTATTATAAAAAAAAGCAAATGTTTATTATGTGATTATTAATTGTTTTATCGTGTTTAAGTCAGTGCCGATATGACACACTGACTATGATGGCGTAAATCGACAAAATAAAATAATCCCGCGCCATATTTGGTCACAGCCGGAACCGTAACCATTTCCATACAACACGGATAAACGCACATGTGATTTTTAACCGTGATTTTCACGGTGCCGACATCAAAATATTATAAAACGCAACATCATAAAATTATGAGATATCCGAGTAAAATAATTACCGTTTGCGTTTTAGGTGATTTGTTAACTTTTATACGGGTTTTTCTGCGGTAGGTTTTTTTGAAAAGAGTTTTCGGTGATTTTCCCTCGAAATTATAACGCACGCTTATCGACGTGTGTACAATCTGAGCGGAATGCCTACGCTCGTTCGACTTCCGATCGCTTGCACGCGTCGCGCACAAAACGTTTGGAATGCGTCCCGCTCGAGGTGTCGCGCGCAAAATGAGTTTTCCGGAAGAATCACTCGCGTTAGTCGCCTATCCGTACGGAATCGCCAACACTGAAAATACAATAAAACATTTACCGTCCGAATTGAGACGGATACCGTACCTTTATACGTTTATCGTGCCCACCGTCGAGAAATATTTTTTATTGTTGTTATTGCTGTTGTTGTTGCTGTTATAATTAATATTACTTATAAGGTTTCCAAAACTTTATTATCAGTGATGACAAGTGACGAGGTACAGCGAAAAGAGTAAGTATGAAATAAATAAAAAAAAAAAAAAAAAAAACTGAGACAAAAAAAATGAATAATTATTTGTTTTGAAAAAAAAAAAAAATTAATACTAGTTAAAACTTACAGTTTTAAGCACGTCTACCAAACACGTAATAATAAAATGCGTCGACTGTCGTTGATTGTGAAATACCATGACTAACTAGGCTGTAGCCTAGGGCGGCAAAATTTGGAGGCGGCAAATTTTTTCTCTTTTTTCGTCTCTATAAACAGACAAAAAATTATTTTACTCTTTTATTAGCGCTTTCCTGGTCACGTCGACTGATGGGTCATGTACTCGTAGAATCTACGTCTCTAAACAAACATGCTGTTTTTAGTGTGTTATAGAAATCGAACGTTATTATTAACGTATTCTGGGATTTTTTTTCTTTCAATTTTCGTTTGTTGTCGTCGTCAACTTACGATAACGATTATTATTTTTATGTTAACATTTACATCGTGGATAAAGTAAGAGATCAGCTCGAAAATAAATATGAGCTTTACCGAGACATTTTTGAGAAATTTACAGCGCTTCTGAGATTTGGCGAATTAGATGAGACTGATCTCAGAGAAGAAGCTATAGCTTTTGGAAATTATTTTCCAGATGATTTAGAGTCGTCATTTTCAAATGAATTGATTCATTTTAAATTATACTGTAAAAATAAACATATTGAGAAAGATTCCCCGTCAAAACTACTCCAACACATAATTATGTTTTTCTCACAGATGCTTTTCAACGAAACGAAACGATTTTCTTTTGAATTGATACGTTTTCAGCCGGCGAACAGACGTAGTATGACCCACCCAGAGTGACTTGTAAAGGTCGAAAAACACGGGTGTGCATTGTATCGCTATATCGGTGAGACGTGATGACGTTCCCCGTGAACATTACACGCTTACCGCAAGTGCCTCGTCATGTTTTCGACCCTCAGCCAGATGCGTGTTTTTACACTGTCGCTCTCGCCACACGGGGGTAAACACTTCTCTCTGTGAAAATTAAGGCCCTCCTCACACGAGCATACTCAAAAGAAACTGCAATCGCCTAGGTACTAGGAGACTAGGTGACTAGGCAACTGCGCATGTGTGTTTGAATGGCTTCGTTCAAACGGCGCTACTAAAGTTGCTGCGACTGATAAACTGAAGCGACTAGTCAACTGGCGACTAGACATGCCGGTCTCCGCGCTACTTAGGTTGATCTAGTTGCTTGGTAATTTGTATTTCATGTATAATAAATAATTTCTTTTAATTGAAGGTAAGTTTCTTTTCTAATTCTGTAGAATGCAATCGGGAGTCACTTTCCTGTAATTCCTTAGCAGTAACAAAAATGTCTGCATTTAACATTTTTTTCAAAATAAGGATTGATCCGACATTTTCTTCTGCTTTTATTTAAGCGGCGTTTATAGTAATGATAAAGAATAATTTCTTCATCGCTACTCGAATCACTATTAGACATTATGAAAAACGTATTTATTTAAATTTATTTAAGTACTGTATAAATATCAATGTACACATATAATGCGAAAAACTGAACTTTACTGTCGAAAAAGTAGGGCAACAATAGTTTAAAAAAACTAGAAACAAAAATGTAGTATATTGTGTGTGAAGATAACCGGCAACTCTTGTTGCCTAGTCACCCAGTCTCCTAGTACCTAGGCGATTGCAGTTTCTTTTGAGTATCAAACAGTTCTAACGTAATTAACGAATTTAAAAATATATTCCCGTACTATTACGATTGGTTGATAAGTTTAATGAATGCCAATAACCGTATCGTCATCATAGATATACGTATAAGGCTGTATCACGAAGATCTGACATTTATATATACATATATTAAACATACCATTTTATTTTAACATACAATTTCAAGTTTGGAAAGTCGTAAAAAATTAATTACGTAACTTTATTAAGATATTCTACCATACAGTTTTGCGAAAAAATTCGGTTTCCAAAACACCTATTTTGCTATCATAAAAACCGGAGAATCAAACTAAACATTTTCAAATTGAGGCTTCGAAAATAAAATATTTTAGTTTCTATTGTGACGCAGTATAACAGTGTGGATTTTAAAATAAATGAAAAACATGAAGGGTACAGGGGAAAAACGGTAGTAGTCTATTTTTCGCGATTTTGATTTTATGGTTTTATTTGATAGTACGTTAGGAGAAAATTCGAGTGTTCAAATGGATTCAATGAAAAAATCTTTCAGCCTCTTATTGTTAGAGGGTAAATGTTACGTATACTGGTGAAGAAATATTGTAGTCTATACGGTTGTAGTGAAAAAAGGCTGAAGTCCAAAATATTTATTTTTATTTCCCCTTCTGTTGCACTCATTATTAATAATAATAAAACAAATTTACTTCATTTAAAACAATTTTTTCTTAAAGAAGAATCTCAAAAATTCTACGAAAATCTGAAAACAAAAGAAGACATTCAGGACAGTGAAGAAGAGTATATCGACAACATTCCTTTGGATGAAGCTGATGATTAAAAAAAAAAAATGGTATTGTTTATGCAATGTTGATAATTTATTTAAAGTAAAGAAATTTCATTTAAAACAATATATGCCATTAATTTGTTTAAGAAGAAATTAATATTTTCATGTTTTTGTATTTCCTAAATTTAAATGCTTTCTTCCTTAACAACAGTAATCCGGATTTACTTGGAAAAATGATTTAAGTCCATATTTTTTTATTCTGATGTTTCTCTTTTTTTTTGTAATAATTATTAAAATTTTTGATTTATTTAAATTACTTCATTTAATATAGTTAATACTTTGACTAAAATAATAAGTCATAAAGCGCTTTTTTTTTGTTTACTTATTGGACGGATAGAAGTCAGTAAACTTTGTTTTTGCTCTCCTGAAAAACTTACAAAAATGGACTACAACCGGTTTTTCCCTGTGCCCTTCATATTGAATAAAACAAAAATTATCCCATAAGTCAGATCATCGTGATACGCGTCGTATAATGATGTAAACATGTTCTGGTGAACGTTTTATACCTCACGTACCTAGTTAAGGGTTTTCGGTGTATACTATCGTAAGCCTCTCTAATCCATACTTTGTCTAACTTGTGTATTTTCTTACGGCGTTCAACGGCAAAACGAAATTCCACTTCCACGTCTAACCATCGACTGATAACGATTGCGAATTATTGAAGTTGTGTGAAGTTCGAGGAATAATTATATTGTTATCACGGCCTAATAACGTACACGCATTTGTAAGAATCATAGACGATATTCGGGATTAGAATCAGTGGCGAATTAAAGTGAGGGGGGCAGAGGGGCCTGCCCCCCTTGACCCATAAGATGTGTAAGAATATAGCTGTGACGTAAAACTTATAATCACGATTCACGAAAAATGCAGGTTTCTGATTTAGTTTTGATATTTAATATTCAATTATATTATACATTATATTTGTAAGTCAACCGTGAAAGCTGCTATAATGTAACGTCTTATATTATCGCCTATTAGATTGACGATTGACATTTTTGTTTATAAAAACATTACTTTTAATTATATTTTTTTTATATAGGTACAAATATTTTTAATTTTAATACATTTTTTAAGTGCGTACACTTATATAATACGTTTTAATTAATAATATATTTTAATATACCATTATACTAATACAGTGGAATCCGCTTAATTAGGACACATTGGGCGGTGACCTATTTGTCCCCATAATCCGACTGTCCCGATTAGCCGAATAAAAAAAAAAAAAAATGAAAAAAAAATTGTACATATTGTATACTTAATTCATACATTGTTTAAAAATTATTATTTTTATTATTAGCAGTAGAACATTAGACTTAATACTTACTATTTAGAATTTCATATTATATCGTACATTAATTAGTTGATTATTTTAATATACACACATACATATTTATTGTTAATTGATTAAAATTTAAGTGACAAAAATAAAATACGTAAGATAAATACCGTAGATTACCTATATATATAAAATACAAATACGGACGTATATAAAATATAAAGATAAATATGTATATAGACTAGATAATTACAGTTTTGATAGGGAAATAGATAAGTTAGGTCAAAATATCTAGTTCGACACTTTTATTTGTGTCCCTTATAACCGATGGTCTGTCCCCAATACACGGAGTTTAATTGCCTTAAGGGCGTACATTCGTTCGGGACTATGCCAATTTGTCCCCGTTCAGCGGTTGTCCCCTTTAAACGGTGTCCCAATTAAGTGGATTCCACTGTATAAGTGTTTTTATAAATATATGTACTAACGTAAACAAATATCCCCCCCCCCAAAAAAAAAACAAAATCCTAGGGCCTCCACTGATTAGGATCCGGAATTACGTACGCGGATGGTCGTGACAGCAGAATATTATGTCCTAATGTTCGTTCGCCAACGTATATACATATTGTTTTAGACGATAAATAAGTACCTAGTGGAAAACATCAGAACACAATTTATTTCACTCTCGAACGGTCGTCGTTTATGCGCATAATGAAATAACTTTTCGAACAAACGTCGTTCTGACAACAGTCAACCCTTCAGCATTCGTACAGGTGTCTCGTCGCCCCTTTCATAAAGCCATAACACAACGCCTCCATGACGGTTACATACTTACATCTCTATATTTCAAAACGATTTCCGCCACTGTTTTACGTTTCAATGGAAATATTGTAATTCGACCAAAACTCTTGGCCTTATTTTCGAAACAACGGTTTCTTTGGATTTCAATATAACGTTTTTTTTTTTTTTTTTTTTTTTTTTGTTTTTTTTACTTTGCGTTACTCGATTTAAATAATTTTCATTAAAAATTAAAACTACCACGTAGTCTCGTGCACTGTGTGCAAGTGGTAGTCATAATTGTTCGTCAATTTGGGTTTTAATTTATTCACTTTGTATTTCGATTCCTATAGTTATTCTGTTTCCAAGCACGTTATTTTTATAGGGTATTACATTTTCTGCCCCAATAACGAAATCATATTTTAGTGTGTCTATAACATCACTTTAATGTAATAATTGTTTTGTTACTCATAAATCATGACTATTTGCAAATACTAATAAAAAATTATTTTTGAAATTTATTTTTGACTCTTACCACTTTATTTATTTATTTATTTTTATATATTATATGAAAATATGGTATTGTAAACGTTATAATTCTAAGGTAATAATAACGTGTTTAATACATTTAAGTAATTTATTATTAAGATCAATATCGTTAGGCATTAAAGAATTATTTATTAATGATTTTTATAATTACCCAGTTTTAATTTATTACGAGAATGCTAAGTGTTACAGTTTTTTTTTCCGTGGTATTAAAAATCAATAATAATAAAGAAAAAACAATTGTATTATAAATTGTATAAAAAGACAACGAATGAATAGATGATTGCAATTTTTTTTTTTTTAATTTCAGTGACTCATTATTCAAACGAATGATTTTAATTAAAAGTGTACTTTAAATAAAAAAAATCATCTTTATACATGTAATTTGTAAAAATAAATTTATTTTGATCAATAGTCCAAATATCTTATTAAACGTATAATTATGAACTTTTCCGTATATATACTCGGCATTGGTTTAATTTTATCTATAAATTAAAAATGATTAAACTCGTCATTCTTGGTATTCAGATTTAAAATTTTGAAATAATTATATTTATATACTTAACAGACGATACTGAAAAAACTTCGAAAATCATTAACATTTATCGTAATTGATTTTAAAAGTGATTTCATCAACAATTTTGAAGGATCGAATGTTTCGTCTCAAATATTTGATCCAATATTTATAGTACTCTGGGTGTCAATAAAAAAATTGTCTCGAGTTTTTTCGTAAAACAAAATATTTCTCAGATTTAGATTTGAAAAAAACCTCTAATAATAGAACTAAAAATAATATAAAAATGGTATGTATATATGTATGAAGCGTAACTCAAAATAACTTAATTAAATACATTTTTTTTTCTTTGATTTAAAATTGAATAAAACCATCTTCATTGTGTAAAACGAAGTCAATTTCACTAGTAAATAGTCTGTTAAAAGTTTAATCAATTGAAACCATATAAAAATACAGAATAAAATACAGTAGTCACATTAATACGATGACTATATTATAAGTAGATAAAATTATATCGTTCGTATAAATTCTACGGTTTTTAGACATTTGACGATGCTCATTTCTCGTCCGGTACTTAACGCTCTTTGGTTGATTTATGCTTTGATACTGTAACGCCTATGTAGAAGCTCAACAATTATTTTTCATACGAACGTTGATTGTATCGCGACGGTTAAAGAAATTCAAAGTTCATATTAGCATCGTCCAATTTCGTGAACCGCTGGTGAAATGCTTCCCGGACGCAGATAGTTCAACTGTTTCGCATTCAGTCCACACCCTGGAGCAATACGTATTAAAATGAAGTCCACTCGGCGTCCAATATCGACTCGGAGTCGAAAAACGCAGTGCGACAGGTGGTGGATTTGTCTGATTTTTAAAATGTATTGCCGGTGTTGTTGGGGACGGATCCAAATACCCCGATTCTAGGTCCACAAAGTCCATGAGTTAAAATAAGATATTGTGTTGTTTTAAAAACACTTCTAAAAAAATCGTTTCGTTGTGATTCATCAGAATATTATGCAAGATTATTATTGAATAAATAATAGGGACTTAATGTGACACGTTACGCTGGAAACCACTAATTATTATCATGGGACCTAAGTCCGAGAAAATATAAATGTTTTTCCGAGTCTAAAGCGTATGAACTTTAGTATGATTTTTTTGTTACTGTATTAAAGAGAATATAAATCGTAAAGAAAATATTATTCGTATGTTTGATTTCATAACGAGTTCAGTGAATTTTTTACAGTTGTTTGAAGGTTATACTTAGTTCAACAATAACGGCTTTCAACAGGAGTTTTTGAAATATAGTATAAGCCTGTGATCAAATACGGCATTTAGATTCATAACTAAATTCTTATTGTTTTCATTTTTTTTTTTTTTTTTGTTAAAAAGGACTTTTCGTTCCATAAAAATTAAAAAAAAAAAATAAATATTCACTGTGAAATAATTTACATTCGTTTTATTTTTTTTTTTTTTGAATAATTATATAAATAAATACAGTATTTTAATTTTTAAAAAGCTTGGACGACAACCAAACAAACAGAGAGAAAACTGAGTACTTTTGAACACAGAATATGGAGGAAAACATGTGGACCTGTCTTTGACGAAACAACGGAGAATTGGCGGAGGAGGTACACAGAGAGCTGTACGATATGTTGGAACCAACAACAGTAACAAGCTTTATTAAAAGCCAAAGGATACAATGGTTAGGACACATAATGAGAAGACGAGAGAATGAAGTAGTTAGAGTGACATTGGAATGGAAGCCAAAGGTAAAAGTGCAGGAGGTAGACAGAGAAAAAGATGGATAAACGTGGTAGAAGAAGATTTAAAAATCCTTGGAGTTGTGAATTGGAAGGAGACAGCTCAAGATAGAGACAAGTGACGAAGTGTATTAATGGCGGCAAAAACTCTTAGAGAGTAGAAATGCCATTAGAAGAAGAAGAAGAAGAAGAAGATTTTAATTTTTACTTAATATAGGTTTTATGTATACATTTTGTATTTAATTTTTTTCCTGTTTTTATTATTATTATAATTTTTCTTTTTTTTTTTCATTAATGTCACATTTCTTTTAAATTCCATCGATTTGTTACGATCATTATTCATAAAATAACATTTTTACTATATTATATTCTAACCAATAGAAGGTATTCATTACAAAGAAATCCTTGTTAAAGTTAAGAAAGTTCTGTAATTTTTTTTTTTTTGTCCTCAAATTCATAAATATTCCATAACTAAATTATTATGTACTAAACTCATCTTTTTCTCCGAGTTCGAAACATAATAATTATTTTCTGTGTCCAGTGTAATTTACGATCTCGATAGCTTCACGTGATACTGATCCAATTAACAAAGCAACACTAATTCGTCTCTAATTTTCAAAACTTTCATTCGGCCATTGTTTTAGAGTAAAACGCATATATACGAGTATTTCACTGTACCCCGTGTTTCACTTTTTCTTCGAGTGCAATAACTTTCAAGTACATTCCCTTTGTTCGAATACAATTTATTTTTGCTCTGGTTCCGAGTGCGTTTTACGTTTTTAATCCACCAGTCCCAGTATGAGAGCTTATAATACCACGGTCTCGAAATGTTATCGAATAATATGCCCTCTAGTTCGATTGCATAACTCGGTGTTTTTAGCTTGTATCGATCTAATGAAGCAGAATGTCGGTTATTCCGACCGTTGAAGTTCGTTTAGTATTTAAGAACGCTTGAAATGCGTTTGAAATACCGAACAGACGTTTGATTGATAACATTAGAGGGCGTATGCAACCACGTTAATTTATTTGTACCACTTTATTATTATACTTATGTCTATATTTAGTGTAACATCCCCTATTTAAGTATATAATATGTAATTACTTGTAACCAATGGCCCTAGTCGCCGAGGTATTGTTAATAAAAAAAAAAAAAAAAATTAGAGGGTGTTTTAGTGTAGTAAAATAGTAAATTGTTCGGTAAACGTCGAATTGGTTCCCGGGTCAATTAAAGTGTACGAATTGGTTCCCGACAAAAATACTTTCCAGTATACAACTGTTCGAATTGGTTCCCGAATAAAATTACTTATCAGTTTATCAGTATATAAACTCAATGTTGCAAAATACGTATATGTACGTATTACCAAAAATTTGGGCAGGTTTTTCAGCCACTTCAGAACGAACAACAAACTGTTGCGAATCGTTTCACGGAAAACTGAATTCTAGATTTTATTCCACCCACCCAAATAATTTTTTATTGATTGAACAATTAAAAGTGGTACAATGCGAAACATATATAAAGCAAAGAAGCTCACTTAAATCAAAGTAAAAATAAAATTGCTGAAAAGGAAAAGTTTATTGATGAAAATATTAAAAAATTGAAAGAGGGCCAAATTTTGAAGCTACAGTTCGTTGAAAATGTGTGTTGTAAATTCATACCACACTAATTTTTTTCTAATATTATTTACCTATTATGACTTATTATTACATTATTATTACTTATTTATTACAAGCATAATTATTATTATTGACAAATACGTATATGTAGCGTATATATATTATGTATATATTAACTACTAAGCAACATTTTTAACCATACCTAGGTATTCTTCAAAGTGTTTGAACTATTCAAACTTATTTAAATTCTAGACATTCCTCAGTCTGAATAAATGGGAAGGAAATTGTTGCTTATTGAATATATGATAATAATTTGAAAAGTTAATTTAACAAGGTTATATTATTATGAAAGCTTGCGGGAACCAATTCGTATATTACCTGTAGACAACTCGGGAACCAAATCGTATGTTACCTGTAGACAACCCGGAAACCAATTCGACAATTGGGAACCAATACGTAGTCGACCAAATGTTCATTGTATATCGTTCAAACATACGTATAATGAAATTCGTTATATTTATCGTTTATTTATTACAATAAAAAATAAAAAAGGAAAAATGAATTAGTAAATGATGTTTACTATTTGAGAAGTCGAAAAGAATGCATAAAGAATAAACCGGGTACATTTTTTTTCTGTTTACAAGTGTTTTTTGTTTTTGAGCTCATCGCGAATTATTTTCGAGTGATTCATGCCACGATAACATACTTTTTGTTTATATTGAAATGTCGGAGACGAAGAGAATACCAACCACGGGGGTATTCAGTCGTTTAAAACAAAAGCTTTAGCTATCACAGCACATCACGTATATTACAATTTTTCTCTCGACTTACTTTATTGTTTAGAGTCTTTAAAACATTTTACGGTCGATTTGTCCATTTAAAATATTATTATCCTAAGGCCACTGCATCGTGAAAATAATCAATTTCTCAGAAAATATCGATAGGTTATACAACAATGGGTTGTTATTTAACCTAATATATCATAAAACTGGCCAAAATACGATATTAGAACATTTATTAATAATGATTTTTATTCGTCAATATCGCCTTAAAAGTAGTGTAACAAAAACAAAGTTATTATAATTATTCCAATTTTTTACGAATTAAATGGAAAAAAAAATGGTTAAGTGAAACCGTACAAATGAAGGAAAAAAAATATAATCGAAAAACACTATAATTTGAATAATGGTGCGGGCACATCAATAAATACTTAATTTTTTTTCAGACATTTCCTATCATTTAATTTATCAAGTTACAATGAAATATCATCGAGTGTGATTTTATTTGAAACCACACTTCGTGTGCTAGTTCATTTCTAATTTAAATTCTATTCTTATTTTCTACATTAAGATTTTCGACTTATAGTAATAATAGTGTGGACACCGTGTGTGAAGCGAACTCTTAAGTCTTTGCTCCAAAAAAAACAATACTAGATTAAGATCGAAAAAAACACTCCGAAACGTACAATTTGATCTTTACCAGGCCTATCGACTTGATTAGTTCGAGAGATGTCATTATAATATCGGTAAAGCGCATGTATTGCAAAATAAAACGCGGCGATTCGGTGTGTGACACGCGCGTTCCGTATTTGTCCGTTTACACATAATAAACGTATGTCTGCAGTGTGTCCACGTTGTAAGATATTTCAAATTTTTATCCCTTTAAATGTGCGTATGTGCAATAGAAATTTATTTCTTTGAATATCGACCTTAAGTTTGTCACCGGATTATGTTATGGATAGATCCTTGTATCCCAAGATATTTTGATCTATTGACCATTTATGTTGCTCAATATAATTGTATAAATATTCATATAAATTAAATAAGGTTTTCTTGCCAAAATATGACCACAAGGCGACACTAATAATATTTTATATATTTTTCATTAATTTTTATTTATTTAATTAAATATACGCTCAGGAGGGCTCAGAACAGTAAGATTATACAATTAATACAATCATGGAACACAGATTAGAGAACAACTTTAGTTATACGATATCGTGCAATCGATACAGAAAAATTATAATAATATTAATTGGCAATGAATTAAAATACATAATACCGTGGCTTAAACTAAATCTTATAAAAATGTACATTTCAATTATATTAATGGTTTTAACCGGTTTAAGTTATCGAAAAAAAAAAAAAATCAAAGTAATTTGTTTGAATTACTCGAAGTTACCATTCTGTTGATTGGTGCAAATAAACTGTAATGTTGACGATAGGTAGATGCATAAAACGTTTGTGACACACGGATATTATTTTGAGGGAAATTTATTGGAATTTGTCTAAGAAATTCGGGACATATGATTGAAGAGTTAAGTAATTTATATAACCAAGATACATCATAAGACTTCCTTCTTTTTTCAAGAAGGTCAATTCCGTATTCCTCAGCTATATTTTCCAGTGATACACCAGTTTTTCCGGTTTTTAATGCAAGTAAGTACCCTTAAGAATCTACTCTAAACATAAACTGATGTGAAGCTCTGGGTTTGAGAATGGTTTCATGTTTTTAGAAATTGTATTATGATTTACAATCGCGGTGCGTGTGCAGTGTGGTTTTGATTGTAGTCATAATACAGTAGACGCCGCTTATAAGACTCACGGATATAAGGTTCAGTCGCTTATTAGACTCAAAATCATCTGGAACGGTCCGGACGTAACCAAATACATTAAAAAAAAAAATCGGTTATTAGACTCAACACTTCGGTCATAAGTCTCAAATTTTGTAAAATAAATAGTAGAAAATAAACTTTTTTGGTTATGATTTGGAAATAAATTGATATTGAAAAATGTATCGCAACGATTATCGTTATTATAGTGTACTAACGGGTACATAAATACACATACGTACACGTGCACGTAGTTTTTTTTTATCGGGATTATTAAATTTATTCAATAATAATTAATTAGGAAATGTATTCAATAATAAAGTATGTAATATTATGTAATATGTGTTAATGTATTAAAATCAAAACAAAATATGTAGTGAAATAAAATTTATAAATACGTGATTTTTTTTTTCACTTCGCCTAATTTATTCAATAATAATTAATTAGGAAATGTATTCAAAAATAAAGTATGTAATATTATGTAATATGTGTTAATGTATTAAAATCAAAACAAAATATTTAGTAAAATAAAATTTATAAATATGGTAATTATTTTTTTTTTTCACTTCGCCTATAAGATTCATTCGGTTACAAGACTCACTTTGTGCTGGTCCCAAAGTGAGTCTTATAAGCGGCGTCTACTGTATTTTTAATGTTTAAAATACCGTACGATTTTAAATCGCTCACAAACCTAGAGTTTTGAATTGATTCATATATTTCCAACCGCTAATATGTTCTAAAATTAAATATCTTCACGTTGTGATAGCAAAACAAAATATAAGTTATCATTTGATTTTCAAAAGTGAACGTGAAATCTACCGCCAAAGGTATTCGACGATTTGGAAATCAACTAATCATTTTAGATTTATTTTAATAAAGAAACTCTCGTAAAACATAATATTTGGCACTATTCGGAACATTTGATGAAATCGATGTAACACCATCGATGAACCACCCTGTATATATAAACAAAAGTGTAATATTACACTA
The DNA here is from genome assembly GCA_027580255.1 of Therioaphis trifolii. Taxonomy (NCBI): domain Eukaryota; kingdom Metazoa; phylum Arthropoda; class Insecta; order Hemiptera; family Aphididae; genus Therioaphis; species Therioaphis trifolii. Next base: position 131,933,554 of record CM050404.1, read on the forward strand.
TACCGCGGTAGTGTATATTTTGAGTATGTCAGTAATCATGATGTGCGCGTGCGTGTGCGTTTGTGTGTCAAGTATACGCGCGCGCACGTGTGTACAGTAATAATAATGCGTATATACACAAGGCGTGCACCCGGTATTCGGGGGGATTCATTATGGAGGCGCGTTTTACAATAATTACAAGCGAGCCCGCCGCCGATTCACGCGCCGAATAAATTAATTGGCGAGGTGTCGCATCTTCCCGTCGTCGTCGTCGTCGTCGTCGTCGTCCCCGGGGGCGCGGCGCGCGTGTCGATCGCGCCGGAGTCGGGGCCGAGACGACGGTTTTCTCGGAAATTTCCCGGCGGCAGCGGCGGTGACGGCATCACATCGACCCGAGGCCGGGCCGGGGTCCCCGCGGCTCACGCAATAATGAGCTGCCGCCGCCGCCTTAGCGGATGCTGCGACGGGGTTTTCATTATACGTATGCAGAATGTTAAAACGCGGCCGGGCCCGGGACGACTTTGGGCGCGCAAAGACGACGACGACAGTCGTGTAAACCGTTTCGGATTTAATTTCGCGCCGAACGGGACGCGAACGAGACGCGCCGCGGGGACGGACGGCGCGCGGCGGCGGCGGTGGCGAGACGGAGAGCGCGGAGGGACGTAATATACACAGAATTAGTCGCCGCGCGCGTATTACAACGGCCGAAGAATTCCTGACGGAACAATCGCGCCGTGCCCTCCCCTTCTTTTTGACGCCCTCCCTCCCTCCGTCTGTTCGATATAATTGTACGCTCCCGCGTCCGTGTGCGTGCGTGTGTGCTCTTAAACGTAGACGTGTCACGTGAGCGTATGTGTGTGTGTGTGTGTGTGTGTGTGTGCTCTTAAACGTAGACGTGTCGCGTGAGCGTATGTGTGTGTGTGTGTGAGTATGTGTGTGTGTATGTGTGTCTGTGTGTGTGTGTGTGTGTGTGTGTGTGTGTATGTGTGTGTGTGTGTGTGTGTGTCGTCGGTCTCCAGTGCTCGTCGTGACGAAATCGTTTTTCTTCCGACCCGCGAGTTTTCTCTCGTTTCCCTCTCGCCTCTCTCTCTCTCTCTCACCCTCTCTCTCCGTCACACTCTCTTAATTTATATATTACACTCACACGCCCACTCTGCCCGTCCATCCGACGAAGATTTCCCGAGTCCTCTTCTCCTTTGTGTCCCGCCATCCGACAGACATTCTCCGAAACTCCCCCGTCCCCCGGAAACGACACGGCCGGTCTGTCCCCCCTCCGCCGCCGACCCACCGTCGCGTTCCTCGACGCGCATTGCTCGTCGGCGAAAAAATGCGCCCGACCGGACCCCGGACAAAGGCGTTTCCTCGCCGTCTCTGCCCTGTCTGCACGCCGCGCCGCCGTCGAGCGCGTGCCGTGCGCCGAAAACGGCCGGCGCTCGTGGATACGTGATCGTTTTTAATTTCGTGTTGTTCTGAGCGCGTAGCGAACCAACTATTGGTTTTTACGGCGGAGTTTATTCTATTTTTTTCTCGCACTGCCGACGAGCGAGGAGAAACTGACGAAAAACCCAGTGTGAAAACGGCGAAGTTCGCCGTCAACGAGATTTTTTACCGAATCGATTTCAGTCATATAGTCATATATCCGGAGTTAAATGTTGCTAGAACTAAAATTGTTTACCATATTATATTGATGACGTGTCCCTGTATATTTTACGAAGATTAAATTTCAAAAATAAAAAAGTGACCACTTTTGGCCTGGAAATACATCTTTTTTTTCAGTTTATCCCTTATAATGTTTTTAAATATTTGACGGAAAATTCTGTAAACGTAATATGATCTTACTCACGTATTTGCATAAATTTACTAAAAAAGTATACATTTTCTATTGAATTTTTGTAAATTTTTTTCATACACATTTAACTAAATGTTCACGAAATCGGCTGTTTTGATCATCAATTTTTAACGTTGAAAGTTTGTAAAAAATTATAAAACCATCGAATCGTTATGAACCTTAGCGTACAAATATACACAATGACATGATTTTCAACGATTTGGATAAAAATATACCCAAGGACAACTAGAACACAACGGTTGACTATAATATGAACCGTATAATTTACACTGAAACATGCCTTAGAGTTTTTCGGCTAAAAATGTGATTTATCTTATCTTTAAAATTAAAAACCCCCACCACCACTGTCTTGTCCGAAGATCAATAAACATTACGTGGTGTGAAGTATGCATTTTTTTATTTTTTTTATTCGAATTCCGTGTCACACGGTTAGGTTGGGCAGGATATGCCGCGTTTTTACGACACGTGACACCCCGTGAATGCTGAAACGCAATACGAGCCTTTGTTTAGTTTGTAGTTTTTTTTTTTTTTTTTTTTTTGTGCTTTTGACGCGCGTCGAGTAGTCAATAATGTTTCGCTCTTGAAACGCATGATAATTTCATTCGACACTATTATCTTATTGAATTTCAAAGAGATGATAACAAAGCGTTATGTTGGAAAAATGATTGAATCATAAATGGGCAACTGTACTTCTAATTTAGTTTTCAGAGGATAAATCCACGTATTAAGTTATTACGTAGCACAAGCGTTCCAAACGTCTAGCAGAACGATTCAATAAATTAATGCTGATGTATTCATTTCGATATTTCATTAATGTTATCTATTAGTCACTTTAAATGTTCACAAAAACGTTTACTAACCAATTTTAAAAAGGTTTTTAATGGTGCTAATTGTACGTACGAAGTCATATGTATTACATTAGCCAAAATAATACTACGTAGTCTAAAATAATTTAAGTAACTTTAGTGAAATACTGATAATTGCAAATTTTACGCAATTCACCAAAAAACCACATTAGAGATATGAACACATAACTCAAATCGAATCCGTGAAAATCACTCAACGTACCTACGTCTATTCCGTACGTTTTAGTTAATTACTCAATTTGTCAACAGTTTTCTAGTGAAATACTAAAAAAAAAAATAAATAATAAATACCAAAGATAACCTATTTAAAGTATTAATTGAGTGTAATTGGATTGAATAAAAACCTGAAATATAGAAACTTTTGTACCACTTATTGTTTGTCAAAATTTGAATACAAACTATATGAAAAAATATACCCACAAACATAGTTGTAAAACCAATAGATTTTTCGTTCCTGTCGGAATCGAAAACACGAATAGATTAAATCGTAATCCAGCGGTGTTATGCAGACAAATTTCATTTTTCCTAACCGGCTTTTTTTGTGTGTGTGTGTGTGTGTGTGTGTGTGTGTGTGTGTGTGTTATGTATTATTAAAAATTCAAGAAAACTTTTGTGGAAAAAAAAACGAACTCCGACATGAATGCGAGTGAACAGTTTGCGTCGCGTGCGCGCGATTTTTTCAAATGACGGGAGGGAAAACGATTTTTTCATTCACATGAATCGTAAAAACACATGTGCACCATATGGAATAATAATATAACGCAACTGCGCGTATAATTACTTTTTATTAATATTGCGATGTCGTGCGGCGCGTTAGATGTTATTGACAAATAAATAATCAAATTTCCAAATCAAACATTTCGCACGTGATAATCTGCTGTGTGTGTGTGTGTGTGTGTGTGTGTCATGGAAATTCGACAGTATAATATACATGAAAATATTCGATGTTTCAACGACCGCGACCGGCGATCGAATATCCCGGAAACGCGGCCGATTGCAAAAAACGACCGAAAAATATCGTTTTCATTGCCACGCAGTCTCGTCAAACTCATTTTATCGCGCGTTGATTAAAAATCATATTCAATCGCCACGTGACGGTGTGTTGTTTTCACGTCGACGAGTGTGTGCGCCGTTTACACGACTACTACTACAGCTGCCGTGTCACCGACGTCCTTCTGGCGATAATCGGATACGGACGTCGTAGTAGAGCAGTGTTTCCCAACTTCTTTTACTCGCGGAACCTTTGCAGGAGCTTGAACTTTTTGCGGAACCCCATATTTTTCTATAGTAGCAATTCTGACATATGTTTTCTACACTTGAATAAGTGGGTTGTCGGATACTTCCGGCACAAGGTTTTCACGGAACCCTTGGCGCCGGCTCACGGAACCCTTAGGTAGAGATCGGTACGACCCGGCGGCGGCTACGTGCGATGTCGACGGCGACGTTATTTGTTTTCCCGGAACGATCGCTATTCCCGTCGGACGGCCCCGATCAAAGTCCGAATCGACGAAGAATGACAGTGAGAGAGAGAGAGTGAGAGGGGATCGAGGGGGGAAATAAAATAAAAGCGGAGATAAAAACATCAAGCGAGCATAACAAATCAGGATCAACATGTACAAACAACACGTCGGGCTGCAGCGATTGCATGCAGGTAGCGACCGTGTACGGGAAGACATTATCTTCGCAATACATCACACGGAAGAAACGGTCAAACACAAATTGTGGAACGAGACAAAGGCCGGCGCGGAGGAATCCGGTGAACCAAAACGGGAGAAAAAATAAAAAAAAAAACACTAAAGTCGATAAATCGTGTCGTGCAGTTGGACTCTCTGTACTCTGGACTTTATTTGGAGAAAATTTATATAGGTATAAAAAAAAGTAAAATATATATAAATTTATATAGGAAAAAAAAAGAAAAAAAACACTAAAACGTATTATTGTTTATAACTTAAACAAACTTTATAACAAAAACAATTTATTATCATAGCGAAACGCGCGTGTACGCCCGTATTTACCCGTATACTACTACGTTAGGACTTCATAAATTCATAAAAATCGCGTGAGAGTGCAAAGTGAAACCGAGACCCGGCGGTGGACGAGTCGGAACGACGCGACCGCGTACGGTTCACGGGCCATGGAACAAACGGCCGCGCCGGAGGAGAGGAGGAGAACATATTACGATAAAATATTACGTGTATCAGAGATCGCGGACCGCGCTGGTAAAATCCAACGTGGGTTTCGATGACAACTTATATTATATTAGATTATACCGTATTATCATGATAAATTGTAACGCGCGGCGGAAATGCGGGAGACTGTCGGGGGGGGAGGAGAGTAACGATCGCTCCGAACGTGTAATATTATACGCGACGAACGCGTGGGACGACGACAATTTTATCTTCTTGTCTGCTACGCGACGTTACGGTCTTTTCGGAAATAAACCCACTGGCTCCAGAGATACCGAGTTTTCCCGACGGAAAATCCACCGAGGCGTTGTACACGACTTTGACAACGACGACGGCTGGTACCTTCACAACAATAGTCATCGGTTTCTGGTGCCGGAAAGAGTTGTTTTTCCTCGACGTGACTTTATAGACGTTCACGGCATGCGGTCGGGACCAAAGTCAGAAAATAAGGGTTATTCTTCGGCTTCATATCCTCTCATCCTCTTCTCGTCACGAAAACAAAAATTAAGATACGGTTCGTTTTTATTTTTTTCTTACTACACAATGACGACGAGAACGAATACAGTTTGGCTGTCGGTCTTGATTTGATGTACAGACATAATCTGAATACAATATAATACACGTGTTGTGATCCACGACTTAAGAATATAATTAGGGTTGTAAATTTCACTCTTCTTGAAATATTTCAATGAAATTATGAAAAATATATTTTTTTCTTTTAAACGTGTATATAGATGATTAGAAACAATATATTGATAAAACACAGAAAACATTGTTTATGAATAACTTATCAATTAGGTATCATTTATCAACCAAGGTTTACGAATTAATAACCCTACCTAAATACTGTTGATGGTCAATGCTTATAAATTATAAATTAATAATTATATATTTATATGACATAATAATATATATATATATATATATTACAAATAAATGATACCTAACTGACTAACTGATAAGTTATTCATAATCAATGTTTCCTGTGTTTTATCAATATACAATATACATACCTATTTGATATTATCAATCATGCAATTTTTCCCTTTTGGCATATGGCTGACTTCAATTTTGTCTTATAGTCGGTTATCTAGTTTTTTATATGTCTATGTTTGTGTATTATTATGTATGTAGTATGTAACTATGTTACATATTTCCTTTAGTTCATATAATAAAACAACTTTTAAAAATGTTCACTTGGAAATAAAAAATATATTTTTCATGGAAATAAAATATTTCATGAATTTTTCATGAAATATTTCAAGAAAATAAATTTCATGAAATTTTACAACCCTAAATATAATATTGTCATTGTAAAAACTGTGAAAATATTGATCAGTACTTTCGTGTATAAAGCACCTATGCAAGAGTGGTGCCTTGCCAAAGGTATATTATGTTAAAATCAGTAAACTGTAAAGCACTTGACCGTTAACACGTCCTAGGTTAAGCAATTTTAGAAATCGATGTCTCAAAAAATTACAGTAACAGCAGGACACATCATTCGACGAGGCCAAGCATAACTAGGACAATATCTGGAAACCCACACCGGAAGACCAGCAACGGTCTTCGAAACAAATGAAAAGCTCAGCATACATACAGCTTAAATACAAGCATAAATACAAGCTACGATACGCCATAGAAGCCAGAGACGATTCCGAACTCAAAGACACCACCTCTCGTGTTATTCGAGAGCTAACGCAAATATCGCCTGACCGTTATGACTTGGAGTATATTGCTCAAGCCTTCTATCGCATGTAGGAATATTTTGTCGTAAACACTGAGTACATTTTATAGTATTAAATTCAAAGTGTAGAAATTCGTGTTAACTTGTCAATAAAATACAACAAATACAAACATTCAAATATGTCGATTCATCTTCGAGGAGATCGCGACACACGCAAGACGGTTCTGCGTAAGCCACAAATTTTGATTAACGAGTATAAAAAGATTTTTAAAAAAGCTATTCTTCTACTGTACTGGTTCTAGCTGTCCTACGAGAAAAATAACTTTTAGCTACAGTACTGCGACCGCATCGTAACGATCGAACGTTGTCACCGTGGTCAATGACGTCATCACATAGTTTGCATTACATTTGAAGTTTTGAACGAGTGTATTTATTACTGGATCATGATTATCATCGAAACGTGGTTTATCTTAAAATAATCACAAAAAACAATTTTAAATCGTTAAAAACGACGATTTTGTGCGATGTGTATGTATTTGGAATTCGACTCAAATTCGAGTTGGTGGCTCGACCGCGGCCCGAAAAATATTAGTTCACAAAACGTTTTATTTGAGCGGAAAAAAAAATTAAGCGTTCGTAAGAAAATCTGTTGATATAATTCAATAAAATTCACATTTAAAGTGAGCATATAAAATAAACGAATTAAGAAAAGCACGTTTAACACGCATTTTCATAAATAAATATTTTAATTTGAGCCAAAGTGCTCTGTGTTCTAGTGATCACACAGCGTCATACAAAGGATGCCCATTTCGCAAGAAATTAATCCTATCAAATGAAAAAAAAAAACGGAAAATGCCAAAACCTCAAAGGCAAGAAGGTCGTTCTCGTCATCATGGCAACAACGCCAAAGTGGGTACAACTTATGCCGACACATTTTCAAGCAATCAACACGCACTATTTCTGATACTATAACTACATACATTTTTCACGGAAATAAAAATCTTATTTAACCCTCCAAATTCCCTTCTCACCGTCCTAATAAACAAACCCACACTCCATAAGTTATCACAACCAATTACCAACAATCGCATTCAACTGTATATTTACGTAATCTATACGTCCGTATCGTTATATTAACCTTATTATTATTATTATATTTTTGGTGTTTTTTTTAGATTCTGAGTGAAGCGAAGGATCTTATGGTTTTACAATGATTTTAGATTCTGAGTGAAGCGAAGGATCTTATGGTTTTACAATGGTGTTTATTTTTTTTTTATTTTTTTTTTTTCTATAAACACTTTTTCGTATAGAAATCCTTGTCCAAAAGTTTCGTCCAGCAACTCTTTAGATTTGAAATTGAACTGAGATGGTACTTTAAAGAGGTCATTTTTCCAAAATCTCCATAGTTTTTTCAGTAATCAAGAATAACGATCGAAAAACTGAGTAAAAACGGTAAAATCGGTAAAAATCCGCCGTAAACGAGATTTTCACTGTTTTTATTTATTTTTTTTTTTCTGTAAACACTTTTTCGTATAGAAATCCTTGTCCAAACGTTTCGTCCAGCAACTTTTTAGATTCGAAATTGAACTGAGATGGTACTTTAGAGAAGTCATTTTTCCAAAATCTCCATAGTTTTTCCAGTAATCAATAGAAAAACTGAGTAAAAACGGTAAAATCGGTGAAAATCCGCCGTAAATGAGATTTTCACTTTTCAGATTTTAGGTATTTAAGTCATAAATCGAAAAGTATTGAAGCTAGAAACTTGAAAATTTTATCCAATATCAAATACATACTTTTTCATATTGGACAACATTTTCAGAACAATTATAGCACTTTTGACTTAAATATAGAACTTTTAATTTACCAAATTGTTTGAAAGTTTTTATGTAATATAATTTTAAATATTTGACAAAAAGTTCTGAAAATTTAATATGACCTTACTCATATACCTACCTAATTATCCTAACAAAAATTAAAAAATCGTGACTCAGGATTTTTTTTTTTTAAATTATACAAATAACCGTAAAATACGTAAACAGTATTTAAATAATAATATATTATATTGCACTGAAGCTTTGCTCAGAATCGTTTTATACTAAAGAAATGAGTCATCATTTCTTTAAAACTTAATACATTCATCACCAATATCTTGTCTGAGGACCGAAGGGACGAAGGACGAACTTGTACCATCATCATCTCACTTGCCAGCTTTTTTCTTATATTCTGTATACTCGATATTATGATATAATATTTTATTGTTATTTTAACTACGTGATGTTTAATATAATTGTCGAGCTGTAATAGTTGATACTAAAAGCTAAATAATAAAAAAAAAAAAAAAAAACTATTTTAATTTTTAACAAAAAAACTATTCAATAAACAAAACGGAATAAGGAACATATACACCGAAACTGTTTCGTAATATTGTGGTCAAACGGATACAATGGTTTTACATTAAAGTGTGCAAACATTTTATGTTTGGAAACTAAAAAGTTTTTATTAAATATGAAAATACCAAAATGAACCCAATAATGAAGTTCACAACACGGGCTATAAATAAGTGTGTTATCGATCAAAATGTTATAAATCAACAAATCGCTCTAATAATATTTATTAAAACTACCACTCATCGTTTGCTACCACATTGTTTTATTCGTGTGATGATTTATGTTTTCGGAATGTTATAATGAGCTACTCTATCGATTCGGTGTGGAAAAAATAATACGCTGGCGGCGATCAGCCACTTTGTTTCTTTTTGATGACCTCTGAAAGCATAGGATCCTACCCGTTTTATACGGGCCAAAAACGGTCACGTACTAAGGGATATACGTAAGTATTATAAGTAAAAATGTATGAAAGTTTGGGCCGCGATCGGGATATCGCAGACGGGGTGTGACGATGCGTTTTCCCGGACGAAACGAAAATCACGTGAAACGCGCCAAAGTCAAACCGTAAGCGGCGGCAATAATACGTATACCGATGCGAGGACGTTCGTGAACGCTCACCGAACGGGTATCCGCCGACGGCGTACACGACGTGTAATATATTGCCTACTTGATATTATAATATAGTGCGCCACGCCGCAAAGATCTTTGATATTATCGTGACGTAAAGACGTTACGGTTTTAAGAGTAAATAACTCGAAACGTCTCGTATATGAGTTGATGTAATATGTATATAAGGCATATTATAATGTACCTATCGTGTACAAGATGAGTACTATTACACACACACACACACACACACACACACACACACACACACACACACACACACACACACACACACACACACACACACACACACACACACACACACACACACACACACACACACACACACACACACACGAGTGCTTATGCGTACGGTTAGGTACAGTATATTGCCGGAAATCCTTTGAATATTTCGACGAGAGAGAAAATGTATGTATAATTAGGTCCATACTAAAACGAGCCGTAGTAAATTATTCCACCGTAGTAAATTATTATATAAAACAACTCTCTTTATGCATATATATATGTATATAGAGAGCACTCAGGGGGGGGGGGGGCTTGGTACCCTTCTCTCGTTTCTGTTTTTGTGTTAAGTGCTCAGTCTATATTATATAGGCGAACACCTGTGCGAAGTGTTTTAAGCACACCCGGCAGAAAGTTTATTATACTTGAACAGTGGAACGATACGTGCCATCATTGTCAGTCATATTCGTTCCACTTACGCGAAGCTGTAATTTGTACGATCGAAATTCAACCGAATTCATTGTTCGTTGAAAGTGAAAAAATGTGTTATCAAAGACGATATTACGCGATTGTATGAAAACATAATCTTATTTTGTCTCGACGTGATTTGATGACATTTCATAGGGTGATAAATTTATAAGATGTATTCATAAATTATGCACAATTAAAGTTTTAAACGATTTTCAAATTTTTGATGTATTTAATTAAACGTTGTGTACTTCATGTGCACTCTTATCTCCAAAACATTATGAACGTGTTATAAAAAATAATTGATTAGAATGTCGTAATTCGTAGTATGCACATCGCTCTTGTTATTCAAATATACTTATGTATATATATATATATATATATATATATATATATATATTTACCAACGATTTCAAAATTTTAAAATTACGTCTTTCTAACATTATATAAATCATGAGTGTGTATTTAATATGCAAGACCTCTAAGTTAAACTTGTTAATTCTATGATTTAAAACAGTGAAAAACATTTTCTCTATTATAACCTGCAACAAGTATAAACACTATATTATAAAATCGTAGTTGATAGATCGTTTTGGAAAAGAAAATTTGAAAATAATGCGGAATCAGAAGATGGTAAAAAAAAAAAAATATATATATATATATATATATAGGTAAATATCATCGAAGCATATTTTATTTCATATTCATTTAATTTGAAAACTCCAGTGATTATTTCGATACAAATTTACGAAAATAAATAAAACACCAATAATAGCCCTGTACTGGATCACAAAAGGTATCATCTTTAACATACCTGTAGTTTTTTCGTATAAACAAGGGCGTTCTCTAGTGTCAGTAGTATTATTTATTTCAATACGTAAGCGTATTACTGGTCAAGCCACCGTAAAGTAAGCCTCCCTTATCTTTGTAACTCGAAACGCGTCGGATCACAAAAGGCTTCAAACGTGAACGTGAATGTCATAATATAATACCGAGTTTGGGCTTTCAACAAATATTTCCTAAATTATTGTGGACAAAAGTCGTTATTCCTTTTATATTAAGACTTCGCTAAATTCATTGCAATATCGAATGTCTTTTTTAATCAAAATATTATTAGCTTCGAATAATAATTTTGAAACCGACTTAAAGTAAAAAAAAGTATAAAAATAGATAAAACTATTAGATTTTTTGGTTCTGCGTTTACAACAGAGATTTTCATATTTCGAATTTTTTATAAATCTACCGCGTTGCATGACAAATAAAATTATGCTTTCCACATATGTACTATGAGGATATGTGTGGTGTGTGTGTGTGTGTGTGTGTGTGTGTGTGTGTGTGTGTGTGAGAGAGAGAGACGTGCATTTCTACACATATGAGAAACAAATAAAATGTGAATAATATGTATATTATTTACATAATATGCATCGTTTGTTATGGTTTTCAAACAATTGATATTTGATTTTTTACGCTCGACGATATTTGAAATCAAATATTTGTTGAAAAAAACGTCATCGATACGCCTACGTGGATAATGTTCGAGTGATATAGTTTGAACGTGAAAATAGGTTTACGGAAATCTAACGCAATATCAAATGATTTAATGTCACCGATAAAAAATGAGCGTCTATTGCCTCGAAAATATAATAATGATAATAATAATAATAATAAAACGTCGACTGCACGAGCGAATTGATTGTATGACATGTATGCCATTACGCGATAATAATTTATTAAAAAATTACATTCAACAGTAAACGGGGTCGTAAGTGATTCGTGTTTTAATTGTTTGGTTAGCAATTAAACAATCCGATATGTAAAAACGTATCGGACCCAAGCGTATTCAATACGCGCATCATTCGCATTAGTCGAAACGAACGTACGTAAAAACGTTTCTACACAGTATTTAAAACGTTCTAGTAATAGTGTAACGTTGCATCATCACTATGTGACGTACATAATGTATAATGGTCAACACCGGTCCAGCCCGAACCGGACCGGACCACGGTCAGTGTTGGGAATAGATAACTAATAATTTATCTAGATAAAGATAAAGATGATTAGAAACATTTTTATCTAGATACAGATTAAGATAATTATAATAAATTTTATCTAGATAAAGATATAAATTAGTACATTTTTATCTAGATAAATTTGAGATAATTTCATGTTTAATTTTGAAAATATTCAGGATCTACATCCTACAGGTATACGGTAAAAAAATAAAAATACATAATTTAAAACATTTAAAAATACATGTACTTTTTTAAATAAACTTCATAAAAGATGAAAAATCATTCTCTGACTTAAAATTAAAATAATAATATATTTCTGCATTTTTTAACAAATTGTTGCATATGGCTACTTCACTTTCATGATAGTACATATTATAATCTCCTTTTCTGGGCCTCCACATGAGTTTTTCTGCGTACCCGATTAATACTAAAACCATATTGTCTGAATGAAACGATGGATCTATTAGTTTAACAATGTTTATTTTTTATGTATTTCCGGTGAACACTTTTTCGGGAAGTCAGAGTGGTCCAAAAGTTTTATCCAACCACTCTATAGATTGAAAATCGCATGTATGTTGTTCTTTGAGAAGGTCATTTTTCTTTCCTCTCGATAGTTTTTCCAGGTGCGATGAGGAACTGTCGAAAAAGCGAGTAAAAATAGTGATCTTTGCCATAAATAACGCTTTCACCCTATTGATTTAAGAAACTTAGTCGTAACTCGAAAAATAACGTCACTAGAAACTCGAAATTTTCACCATATATTAATGATATATTTCCATATTGAAATATGGTCAAGAAGTGTTCTTAATGAACATAATGAAAAATATTTAATAAAATATCATACTACAAGTCTGAAAACATTTCAAAAATCATTAGTCAGGGTTTTTGTTATGAGAAGTTTAATAAATAATAATACGATTTTTCCGGAAATGACTGTTTTGTAATATGAACTTAAAATATTTTAAAATGTGTATCGAAAATGATTGGACTGTCTTATCATTACGAACCTCCGGATACAGATAGAACGACTTGTTTTAAAACTTTTGGTAAAAAATAAATTCTCCTTTATAAAACAAGAAAACTTTAAACAGGTTTGATGAAATAAATTTAAAAAACAACTACCGACAATCAAACAAAAAACGATAAATATATAAATTGTATATTTTTATACCGAAGCTTAGCTCAGAACCGTGTAGCTAAAGAAACGATCTAGCATTTATTTAAAATCCAACACATCCGTTCCCCCGTTATCTAGTCCGGAGAGCAAAGAATCGCCGACGGCGTGAAGTACGTCCTTTTTTTTTTAAATATTACGAATACGAATCGTGACCCGCACGAAGATTGTCCGCGGATACTGACGAGACGTGCCGAAAATTATAGGAATGAAAAAAAAGTTTGAAATATTCATTTTTTTTTTTTTATTATTTATTAAATTTTATTGTTCCAACATAATCTTCGTTCTCACAATTTTATAATAATAAATTGTTTTAATTTAACAAAATGTACTTAGATTAGGAGTTGTTTTGTTTGGTCAATGTTCCGATGATACCGATGCTGAAGATGATGATGATGATGACGATTCCGGAGATAACAAGATATCGTGCAGTAGAACACGTGGCTTTCTTCTGAAATTTTTGGTTCTTTTCCCGATTTCGAAGTGAAGGACTCCTCCTGTTGTGTTAAGTTTCGAATTAAATTTTTTAAATTGTTCATTAATCCATGTGGTTAGGTATGGAATTCCAGTGTCGTGGTGGAGTTGTGTGTTTCGCATGTACCATGGGGCTTTAAGAGCTATTCTCAATATATTCTATTGCACCGACGCGCGGTGTGCGTTAAATTTGCATGTGTTACGTCAGTGGTTCTCAAACTGTGCTCCATGAAGCCCTGAGGCTCCGCGGTTCCCTGGGCATATCTGTATTAATTAATTTTAAATTATTAAATTATTATTATATTTCTTAGTTACGTTTTTAATTTTTATACTTACATACAAAAACCAAATATCGTAATAAATTAGATGCTGAAGCAGACATGTGCATTCAACTCTCGTCCATCAAGCCAAATATTAAAATAATGGCTATTAAAAAAAGCCAACATCATGGATCACATTGATATTACAATTTATAAATTACTAAAATATTTTGATATTTTTTTCCTATTAATTTCCTATTAAATTAATTTAATAATTTGTTTATATTCGTTAGGTTTATATTCTAAAAAAAAAAAAATAATAATAATAATAATAATAAATAAAAAGCAAATCATTTAAAATTAACATAATTTTTTATGAATTATCGTTGTCTAAAATAGAAATTTCTGATTTTTGGGGCTCCGTAATTTTATTTAGGAAAATAAGGGCTCCGGGAACAAAAAAGTTTGAGAACCGCTGTGTTACGGCATGACGTCTGAGAGCGTCGAAAACCGTATGCCGGCCGCCGGGACATGGGCCCAGTTAAGCCTAGTAATGGAGGAATATTAATAAATTACGCATTGCTCACGTGGACGAAACTCGAACGGCATAGAGAGGGAAAAAACTCAAAACTCCCGGGGGGGGGGGATTTCCAAACGTTCGTCGGCTGGGCGCGAAACGACGATTTCGGGTAACGTTCCGTGTGACTCGTGTGTCGTGTCGCGCTCGAGGCCGTCACAGGCCTTTGTATCAATGCGCCCGACGGAATGGTTTCCTCCGAGACCACCGGGGAAAACTCTGGGGGATACCGCGCACACGACATACACTCGCGTGTATACAATTTATACATAATAAACACAGACGTACAATGGAGATTCGCACACGTCGAGATCCGATCCTTGACGAAACGCACGTTAACTTACAATTTAAGATTCCGAGAGAAACAATGGATCTATTGGTTTTACAGTGATGTTTACTTAATATTATTATTATTATTATTTTTTATTTTTTTTTTGTGAACACTTTTTCCTTGAGTAATAAATGCTTCAAAAGTTTCATCCCAAAACTTTATAGATCGAAAATCGCGTGTATACGGTACTATGAGGATTCGTTTTTCTTTCGTCTCGATGGTTTTTCCAGTCACGAGGAAAAACTGCCCGAAAACCGAGTAATAACGGTAAAATTTGCCGTAAACGACACTTTTTACTATATCGATTTTAGTAATTTAGTCACTACTCGAAACGTTAAGTCATTAGAAACTTGAAATAATCACTTTATATTAAAGGCCTATTGCTACAAACTTAATGAAGGTTATATAAAAAAAAAATAATAATAATAATTGACAACTTTTAGCCTAAAAAGAGAAATTTAAAAGTACCTTGTTTTGCCAATGTTTATTTCTTATTATATTTTGAAAATTTGAAAAAAAAATGTAAAAATGTAATATGATCATATTCATACACTTAACTGACGACACTGAAAAAAAAAATCAAAAGATCTTAACACAGGATTTTTATTTATAAGCGTTGAAGTAATTTATCATATGACTTTTACGGGATTAGCGGTTTTTATATACGTTTTAAACTTTTAATGTTCGTTAAAAACAATTATAACAATTATTATTATAGTTAATCCGCTTATTATGACTCTAAGGATATAAATAGAACAACATGTTTAGAATCTTTTAGTAAAAATAACATCACGAGAGAATTTCAAACAGATTTGATAACAAAACATAACAACAGTCAATCTAAAAACGGTTTATTATGTAAACGGCATATTTTTATTATTACTGATGCTTTGCTTAGAAAAATTCAATACGAGAAGCAAATAATACCCCAAGATTGGAAGTACGCCCTTTTTTTTTTATTATATATAACTTTTAAAAGTAACATAGTGGCAGTTTTACAAAAAAAAACATATTTTTGATATTTTTTATCAACGTGGTTTTTTATGTTTTTGATTTTTTTCAAAGGTTACTACTGTTTAGAGGGTTTGATTGTGGGAAAAATTAGATTCCCGCAAAAAGTAACTGCTATTATTCCGTTACCCTAAACCAGAGGTCACCAACCAGTCGATTGCGATCGACCGGTCGATCATTTTAGGACCGTTGTTCGATCGTGGTAAATGTTGGCTTTACCAATATCAGCCGATCGCGTTCTTTTGTGTATTATAATCTAACAGATGATGGTCATCAAAATAGTTTATTATTACCGTTTGTCAGTCAGTCACATACGCCGTGTCGTATATTCTCCATATAATACGATAATATAACGTAACCTAACGAACGCCTTCTTCATATTGAATATGTGCAAAAACACAAATAATATTCCTAAAATCTAAATAAATATATGTCGATCCCTAGGGACTTTAAATGTGGACTGTAACTCACTTGTTAGAAAAGGTTGGCGACCCCTGCCCTAAAATGTAATGTGTTAAAATAGAAAGCGAGTGCAGCGACGACATTTTGTTTAGGTGTTTATTACCTCCGTAAATGCATCATTGAGTAGCTATATAGGGCTTTACCCCCACCATTGTTTCAAATACGATTTTCGCCTATGCGAAAATGACTAATGAGTATCGCAAAATGTCCAAATGTCCAGTTTTTCCCTCGTACATAACATTACGTTATAAATAGTAATGATTAAAAGTTTGATAAAAGTAAATAAAAACTACGAAATCGTAAAGAAAAAACAAAAATCATCTGTTTCGTAAAAACGTAGTTATATTAGTATTTTCGATTACTGCACGATGTAACGAAAAATCGAAATTTATTTCGGTGTTAAATCGCACCGTGCAAATTACTACTGAATTAACTTTATTAAACATAAACAAACATACAAAAAATACGAGTCTCCAACAACGACCACAGTACTCAGTGTCTCGCCAGAAAACCCGTACTGCCCCTCTACCACAATGCTTACGTCTTTAAGTATTATTTTACATAGTACTACCTCAGCACATTTGCTTCATTGGCCTATTATTGCGAATATTGTGGTATATGTTATTTTTATTATATAATTACTTAGCATATACAACAGAATCCTCCGAGAAACGTCCCGTACGGCGGTCTGTGTGACGGCGGCAACGACGACGACACGATTACAATACACTTGGACCGCGTGCGGCCAGCGAATCGTTTCGACCGACCTCCACGGGGTATACATTATAATAACGTCCCGTGTCCGAGGATCAATAACACCCGCGGATCGGGTTTCGGGGGATATATCGCTACCGGGAGGGTAAAAAACGTAACGCCACGACGAGTACCTCCGTACCTATCACTGTCGGCCATATCCTACCGCGTTCGCGTTCGCCATATAATAATATCGTGCACCGCGCGCTCGCGGTCGCGGTGCGAACAATACACGCGGCGGCTCAAACAGCCTCCACGCTCGCATGATTTATGTACACGCACACGGGCGCACGCGCGCACACACACACACATAGACACGTGGAGCGTGGTGCATAATACTAGATATACGTGTGACCGTGTGTGTGTATATTTGTGTGTACGTGTGTGTAAGTGTGTATATTTGTGTGAGTGTGTGTATATTTGTGTGTACGTGTGTGTAAGTGTGTATATTTGTGTGTGTGTGTGTGTGTGTGTGTGTGGATGTGTGTGTGTGTGTGTGTGTGTGTGTAATATACGAGTGCGTTTTACGATCGTGCCGGCGCGCGTATATACAATATATATACATACATTTATGTGTATATAGACCCCGGCTGTGACCCGTTAAATCTGGGTTTCCGGTCTACTCTCGCAATCGGTTGTAGACGAACGAGTGAGGAGGGGGCGATGAAGAGAGTACGCGGGCGGGATGGCGGGAGAATTGTGCAAAAGTCGCGCCGGCAAAACTCAACGCGGAGGGACGCGTGCGTCTCGTACGGCGTGGAATCTCGACTGTCGAGCGATGTGTGTGGAAAGAGAAGATTTTTTTTCTCGAAAATTCCTGTCCTCTCTATCCTAGATCTACTCTCAAACGCGCGAACGCATACACTCATACATGTTCATGTGTGTGTGTGTGTGTGTGTGTGTGTGTGAAGATATATAATATATACTTTACAGACGTTTTATCGCAGTCGTGGAATAGTTTTCCCGGACCCGACGTTCGATCGGAATTGTTTTTTGACAGAACGCGTTGGCGGCTGGTCGATGTGCGAGTCTAGACTATGTTGTAAAATATAATACGCGACTAACACGACGAGAAACTAAACGGTGAAAAAATTTGCGGTTTAAATCTGCGGACAAAAACAAAAAAAAACAAATACGGAAAACACACGCCGCAACGGCTGTCACGCTGCGGTCGAGTGTAAACACAAGCCGTGTACGGTTGCGGTGCTCGGTGGAGATGACCGCGTTCGCCGCGTGGCACGTCTTAAACCGATTCAGACCCGGTACGTTGCGTGTGAAATGTGCCGTTGTCGTTTTATAGTGATTTTTATCGTTTTAAGTTATCTCGGTACGACTCGTCCCCTCCACCAGTGGCGTAACAATACGAGATAGGGCCCTGGGGCATTAAATAAGTATTAGGACCCTTAATTATATTTATAGGAAAAACCACATTATACGTTATATTGTTGTTTAAAATATAAATACCTCTATAAAACCATTAATGAAAATAATAAACTGATAATTAATTGATACTCGAAAAAGGAAATCCGTTTAATTAGGTACTAAAACAAATTTTAAATATTGACATTTTATCATTATTAATTTATTGATTTTATCTAATCAAATAAAATAAAATAAAGTGTATCACATCAAATTCATAATCTTTTACGAGCATTAATATTCGCAAAGTGATCTATCACTTCACTTACATCCAATTTTGAAGCTGCCTTGTTTTCAACTGTAATCAATGATAAATATTTGAGTCGATCTTGTCCTGATCTTGTCTTCATTAAACCGTAGTCGAACACCGATCATTGCATATTGTGTGTATTTATAGGTATACAATATTCAATGTAAATTTCTAATATTCAATTATCATATTAAAAATATCCAACCTTTTTTTCAATTTTATTTCCATTATTTCACGGATGTATTTTTAAAATTTATCAAGAGCTCGGAGGGCCCCAGGGCACTGCACTGCTTTGCCCAATGATAGCTAAGCCACTGCCTCCCCACACGGTTACGTTCGTTTTTTGGTTTTTATGTTTGCCTTTTTTTTAAATTTTATTTTTAAGATTTTTTATCGTGTATGTGTATGTGTGTGTGTGTACATTGCGTTATTTACTTTTCCGATACTCGAACACGCGTTTCGAATCGAAAACGCTTTGAATGGTAAACGGTATTATTATTTTTAAACTCCGGGTGTATCGTATGCCCTCATAACGTGCAACTCAATATACATCCTGTATGTTTTCGCTCGTTTCTCTCGGTGCAGGGAAGCAAAACGAAATGACAAAATACGTTAACCGTGCACACGTGATAGTATGCACGATAGCGTCTGTAACTGTATACGAAGAGAAAAAAAGAAAATACGAATTCATAATTCAGAGTGCGGTTAATTATATTAGAACTCGCAGAGAACTTTGAAAGTTTTTCCGAGGGGTGTTACCGTGAAAATGGCCGTACTTTGTGCACGTGATAAAGGTCTGGGCCATGAGCACAAAAGTTACGAAAACTAAAAACACACTCGCAGCGACCGTGTCGGATAATATGATACCTGTTTGTAAAATCCGAACAGTTCGCGGCGTTTCTCATCGCGGCGCGATCGTCGTGTCGACGCCGCACGACACAAAAGTTCGCTTTCGACCACGTCGTTTCCTGCGGTCCGAATGGACGTCGAATCACGCAGACGTGCGGATTCAACGTATGTTTTCACACATCCATGACGGGTCCGAGACGGGTCCGTGTCCGATCCGGGCGATACTGGCACTCGTATCGACACATATACGCGACGAGTCCGGCGAATGTCTGTAAAATTTTTTATTTTCATCATGTTTTTCTATTGTATCGACTAAAAGAAGTCAATCTGGCTTTTCGAATGTGTGTACATGAGTTATTTTCTGAGTGGTTCTTCACTAAAATACGACGGCGAGTATTAAAAATTGAATCGGTAAATGCACATCGTATGGGGCATGGAAAGGGTGACCATATTACAAAAATAAACCTCCCCCCCAAAAAAAACTAGCTTTATATTTTTTTGATTTGATGTATCTTCCATAAGGTTTGAAAATTTAGTATTTTGTAACGCTTCTTAAACTTGTTCCATTCCAAAAGCGTAAATTACTTTTGATATAAGCAATTCAAATTTCGTTAGAGCACATGAAAATTTTTTATCATGAATTTTCTTTATAAGTGAGGACGTACAATCCATAGATCGAAACGAATGAATATGCTCGCTAGTATGAAAAGCAAACATACCTTCTTCGGCCGTAATACGTTTGGTCTCGTCCGATAGCCAAGATTTTCTTTTATTGATCAATGATGATGTTAATTTATTAGAACTACTACACTCGACCAATACATGTTTCCGTTTTTGTTGATGCTGTTTGATATATCAGATATCCCACCATATTCGATTGAAAAAATAGATTTACACTCGGTACACAGAACTGTCGCTATTTCATCGGGTTCTCTTAAAAAAAGGAATTGAGTTTTTAATTTAGGATTAATTAGGATGTTTGCTTCATACATCAATACCTTTTTCATAAAATTAATATAATTATATGGAAATAACGGGATTAAAACGTGACCATCTCATTAAAACGGGATAAAAGCGTCCCGTTTGAAGTTTGTCGAGACAATGGAACATGAGGATCAAAAAAGGGACAATTCCGTTTTTAACGGGACGTCTGGTCACCCTAGACATAGATGAAGGGTATAATGAAACTCCACTTGAAATTTGAGGTTATTCATTACTAGTTCTGAATTTCGGTGATGCACACATCCGATATGACTCTGGGACGGGATATTCGAGCCGGTGTCAAAATATCGTGGTGGATAATATTTTTTCACCTTGGTACTGCCCGGTCTGTCTGTATCGGACCCTTCCCGCGTATGCTGCGTAAATAGCTGTATTTAAAATGCGTACCGACGATTTCAAATTACAAAATTACAAACGATACAAAAAAAATTTCTTAGTACATGCAATACACACAACTCCACGACGACACTGGAATTTCATACCTAACCACATGGATTAATAAACAATTTAAAACATTTAATTCGAAACTTAACACAACAGAAGGAGCCCTTTACTTCAAAATTGGGAAAAAACCAAAAACCACAGACTAAAGCCACGTCTTCCACAAGATATCTTGTTACCTCCAGAATCATCATCATCATCTGCAGCATCCGTATCATCGGAACATTGACCTGATAAAACAACTCATAATCTAAGTACACTTTATGGAATTAAAACATTTTATAAATTATCTTATACTCTATTATAATACTCTCATACCCTATAATATTGAATACAAAAAAATTGTAAAAACAAAGATGAAATATTGAAACAATAAAATGTAATAAATAACAAAAAAAATTAAAAAAAAATGCGTATCGACGATTTTTGTAATTTTTATACATTCCAGATTCGTCACGGATATGTCGAAATAGAACTAATTTATGCTGTTAGCACGACCGCAGTGTAATTATTTTGTGCTCGATCTCATCGATCCCGCGTGTAAAACGTGTACTCGCCAAACGTCCTCGGGAACACGATATCGTTACAAGTGTATTGTGTAAGTATCCAGAAAAACCACAGCGCAAACCATTGTCGGCTGTAAAGTTTTATAACGGATTCAGACCTTTTTCGTCGTCTAATTATCCCGTTCGGTTTAAACATTTCGATATTCCAATAGTATAGTAATGACTTATTCGTTTAATTTTCTGTACTCGGGGTCACTTTTTTTAAATATAAATGTAAATGGTGTACTGAATTTTGTTTTTTTTTTTTTTTTTTTTTTTTTTTTGTAGACGCTTTGGGATTCTGCTATTGTTTTCAATGGGCACAAGTATATTTTCTATAAATTATAGCATATTAACCGACCACGATGAAAAAAAAAAAAAAAAAAAAAAACGAACCTAGTATAGGCATGGAATTTATTAGTTTAACGTTTCGTAAAGTTTTCATAATTTATTTTTATATTACAATACGTGTACTCTAAAATCGCATTATATTCCATGACAGGAATAAAAATGAATAATGTGTCGTCATGATATTATTATATATTATTTTATGACCATTTGTTTTGTCTGTCGTTTTTTATTTTTCGTGCATATATTATCAACGGTTGAACACACATTTCATGGAATTTCTTATACTGTTTCTGTCTTAATCAATGGCATAGGGGACGGGAAGAAACTTAATTTTGAACTTTACATTTTATGACTTCAAGATCATATATCATACTCTATATGATAAAATAATGGTCTCATTTAACCCATTATTTTGTTCATAACGGCTTTTGCGCGATACAGCCGAATAATTAATTGCTACGGACGAATATATGACGGCGCGGTGGTACGTCTGTCTCCATATATTAGTCGACGGGACGCGTGTGCGTAGATGGTATAGGGTACGGACTAATAATTAACAATTTTTACCCGAAAAACCACAAAAATATGACAAAACATCAATTAGTGACTGTATCGAATGTACAGCCTCGTATTATTATTCATCTCGATTGTCAACGACGAATTGATCATGAATAACAATTAGCGTGAAATGAAACAAGTTAAAACGGTAATATTTTTAGTTAAGAATACTTAAAAACGTTGATTTGAATATTTTAAAATAAAAGTATACCATCTTCTTCTTGTCGTGTCTGATTGTAAAAATGCCAATAAAAATTATATTCATAAAGTAAAAATAAAATGTAGGTAAATACTTAGATGATAAAATTAACAAATATAAATAAAAATAAAACAAAAATGAATAAATTAAATAAATTTTGTTAAGTCTAATAGATCACATTTTCGGTAACGTACTATACGTATGTTGTGTTGCGACCAGTGTCACCTCTAGTGCATCGGTTTTTGTCAAAATCAGTTCTTCTCTGGTGCATTGTGCTGGAATCATGGTACATCGCAAAAGGTGTTCATCGGTCTGTCGTTCTCCACATTCGCATGTGTTATTTTACAATGTTAGCTTTAGTCCTCACCACCCCGGCTTTCAATCTGTTAAGAGTTGTAAAGTATATCAAACGATGGTTTAACTGACAATAGTATATATTTTCGTTCGTCTTAGATGCTATAAATTGTTGTACTTCATGTGCGTTTCATCTTAAACCACGATACATGGTTTAAAAAAAAAAAGTGTGTCTCCGGTTGAGCGGAAATGGGAGAAAAGGAAAAATAAACAAACGACATCGTGAGAAACCAACAGATCATTCGTTTCGTTCAGAATACAATTCATGCACTTAATAATATCAATAATAATAATAATAATAATAATAACTTGTATATCCGTTGAGAAAATTCGCAATAAATAATCTATTTATATAATAAAAAGTATAGGTGCAATCGAATCAATAGTTAAGTTATAGAGGTTTAAATGAAGGAAAATCTTGAAAAAATTGAATGTAAAGTTGATTGTGCACGCATAAATTTCCTCAAACTCAACGAATTTAAGCAGTTAATAGCTCAAAAAAAAAAAAAAAAACTAAATCCATTGAATGATTTGAGTGTAAAACGATCAAGATCCATTCATCAGAAGAGAAGCTACGAGAATTCGAATTGCTTGAGTGAATGTGTTCCATAAGAAATGCACATGGAAGAATCGCGTTTGAGTATAACTTGAGTAAGGTGGGAGTTGAGTAAATTTCAATGATTAACGACATATGTGTGTTTGAATACCTTTCATTGAAAAAAAAAAAAAAAAAAAAAAAAAAAAATCAAGGAAATCGGCCGGATAGAACGGCCAGACGGACTGACTTAAGTTTTCATACATTTTTGAAAATATATAAGGTAAAATTATGATATTACGTGCTCACACTCGAAAACCACAGACATCGAGCCGGCCGTCCCGAGACGTTTCGGAACGCGTCGTGAAAACCTGTAATACGCACGGATTCGACCCGTGGCATTACGGCGAGTGGAGGGATGAGGGTGCCGAGGACAGTAAACACACCCTCTCGCCTCCACGGTCCCGGGCAAACGTATTAAAATCGACTCTCGGGTGTGTATACAGTACTTTGTGAAAGTTTCGACGTCCCGGCTTCGAGCCGGCGTTTACGCGCGGGCGTGGTACCGCCGCCGACCGATGTCTGTCGTGGGATTTGTTGTTTACGAAACTCGTGCGCTCCGTATTCGTGTATATATATGATGGTGATAACGATAATAATAATCAGATGTGCGAAATGCGTTTTAAAGAAACTCCGACGCGGATTTTATCATTATTTCGTGTGAAAACTTTTCTGCTCGCCTTTAATTATTTCACGCGCGGCTCGACGACGACGACGACGACGAACCCGGACCCGCACTCGTCCGCGGCCGTCGGTTCACACGTTTTTTCTCCACCCTCCAGCTCGTCCTTCGTCGTCATCCCACACCTCCTTCCCCACGTGTGCCAGACGCCGTTTGTCGTTGTCGTCGGACAAAACGCGAAACCCTTTTGACGAGGCGAGGCGACGCGTCGTCGTGCCGCGGGCGTGTTAAGCCGCGCACACACCAGTGGCGGTTATAAAGGGGGGGGGGCGATAGGTGGATCGCTACTTTTTACAACATGTTGTTGAAGAATGACATTTTGATGTGCATAAAACGTTATTTTTAAGATAAATGCACTTTTTATTCTGACACTTGGTCTTACAAATGCATTTTAAAAATCCTTGTCCAGTTCCTGTGGACTGTTCCTTTGCGACTGTTCGTAACGCCACTTCTGTGTCTGTTGGAATTTCGTCAATTTGTAGTAGCTTTTTTTGACATACTGTAAATTGACTTCTGGCGTACAACTGCTTCACAACACCATCGCGAGTTCCTAATCGATAAAAACCATCACTTGTCATCTAAAAAAATATAATGTCTTTCTTATTATCATTAAGCGCAACTTTTAAGATGTATTTATTACCTCTAAAACTATTGCCAGTATATTTCGAGCGTATATATATTCATTTAGCATTAAAAAAAAAAAAACAATCGAAACAAAGAAGATGGTGGCAGACACATTTGTACACAAGAAGAAATGAGCAAACGGCAAATAGCAACACATTATTAGCTGATTTAAAATTTCAAGAAATCAGTGGGCAATACAAAAATTTTACAAGAATGTCACCAACTGACTTCGAGTATTTGATAAATTTAATTGGTTCAAAAGTCACCAAACAGGATACTTTTATGAGAAAAGCTATAAGTGTTCAAGAAAGACGTATCATTAACATTACGCTTTTTAGCAACTGCCGATCAATTTAGTAGTTTGCAATATAATTGTTCCTTTAAACAAAAATCAACGGTTTCATATACATTTTACTTACCTTTTCCTGTTCCTAAACTTTTTTTAATTTTTGCTTTTTCACATCTCATTGCTGATAATAGACCGTTCATTTTTTATTTTACACTCATCGGATGTAAAACCAATTTCTCTGGCTACGTCTTCCAAAGCATCATGCCTTTTAATTTAATTGTAATGCAGAGGATGTTTTTCATTCCACAGTATTTGTTTGTTTTGATAAATGTCGATGAATTGTATAGTATTTTGTTCATTCCACTCCATATCGAAATTTTATTTAAATTTTAAAATATAAACGAATTATACCAGTTAATGCAATTAAATGCACTTATTATACAAACGAAATTTTAAGTGTCACTGACGTATGCTTGAATTAATGTTACGCAATCACGTCCACACTATTCGTAACCCCACCTAGCAACATCTTTTGATGCGATTAAAATTTACCGACAACTGGTGGAACGCGGCGTAACTCCGTCGCGTGTCAACTTTTGTTATGCGACGATGTTGCGCCTTTACGTCCGGTGATAATTACTACGTAGGTACACGGCGAAAGTTGAGATAAAATAGGGGTTCGGTCTAGGGTTGCCAACCGTCCGGTTTTGTAATGGTATTGTCCGTGTCCGGTTCAATAGGCACTTAAACCGGACAGAAAATGTTAAATTTAAAAAATTAAATAATATTATTTTATTTAAAATAATATTATAATTATTTAAATGTTTACAAGATGCGTTAACGTATTATCACCAATTTGATAGCCATGCGACACACGTACGATACATAGTACATAAACGCGCGTAACATCATGTTTATTTTTATATTAGGGTATATTTATTATTATTCTATCATTCTTTATGATATTTTAATTGATGGGTTGGCGTTAAGAAATAAAATGATGGTGTCCGGGTTTTAAAACTTTCACTAGTTGGCAACCCTAGTTCGGTCGTCATCTGCAGCCAGACGAGCCACGGAGGCGTTCTCTCGTTTGCCTCTCTTTCCCAATGAGCTTTTTACTCTTTTACATACCGTTTATTTTTTTCGGGTCATAAAGTGTTATGTTTCAATTTATATTTGCGCAGACGTTCAATTACAACATTGTTTCGATGTGACTTATCAATAAATAAACGTCATAATATTCCAATCAAACCGACATCACGGATAAGTGATGATTACACACACACACACACACACACACACACACACACACACACACACACACACACACACACACACACACACACACACACACACACACACACACACACACACACACACACACACACACACACACACACACTTCTTAGTCAGTCTCTTGTCACTCGTATTCTTCTTTCTGTCCAGTAATTGATCGCTTTAATGACCGCGTCATTTGAGTTCTGGAAAAGGTCCTTTCATTTCCATTGAGTCTCCGTCGTCATCGAGCATTCCAATAAGTGTGGTTCACAGCGTTTTCTATCCGTATTTTTTTTCCTCATTTTATTAAGTTTTTCTGAGTTCCGGTCACCCTTACTCTCAGCCGTTTGAATGTATTCCATGGTAGGCTTTCCATGGTCCGTGTCTATATCGGCTCAATGGGCGGTAATTTATTTATTTCTTTCCACATTATAAGTGTCTTTCTTGTGTTGTAACCAGGCGATCTACTTTTGTACTGTATGATTTCGGGCGCTTTGCTGTTGCTACTTTTAGTGGGTGTGCCTTGAATCTCGATTACCTTTGTATCTTTCTATTCCGGTCATCTACGTCCTGTGTATATATGAGGTCGCCATATCACGTAGAGTGTGAATTCTATGCACCTTTGTCGCTCTAAAGCAGTGACACTCAAACTGGTGCCTACCATTTTTTTTTTTTTACTCGGTCCAAAAGAACTCGCATTGAGCATATCTGAAAAGTAGAACGTTACAATAGAACATAATATAACCAATAAATAAACCTGTATAAAACCATACTCACATCAACATGTCTTTGTGAAACTTCATATTCAAAGTTGAAATAAATGCAAAGAATGTGTTTAAAAATCGGTTTACTGATAAGTGATTAACACATTAATGATTAATAAAGAGTACCTTAAAAGTAATAACTTTAAACTTTAAATGTATTCAAATCTTGAAAAAAAAAAATGCGTCAACACTAAAAATAACATTAATTTTATTATTTAATCTAATTTAGTTTTGTTATTGAAAAATTATATAAATAAATAGTTATGTACAGTGTTAGGACTTATCTAGACAAATTATTTGATAACTATTCTTTTATCTTCTATGTTATCTAGATAAAGAAATTTAAGTCGTTTAAGTATTTATTTTAGAAAACAATTTTACTTATCTAGATAAATTTAATAGATAAATGTTTTATCAAATCGTTTCATTTTTATTCTCATTGTCTCAGGCACAATTTGTACGTAAAATACAATCCTGGTCTAAAAATATATGAAGATATTCTGAAAATACTATAAATTACCATTAAATTATTACTGTTTAGTACTTATTATTAGTTATTGTCATTAACAATCAATATTCTCTATTAGGTTATAACATTTAAATATATATAAAAAATTAAGAAGAAAATAAACATATTATACAGGCATGTACTCACATGACATTATATATTTTTTAAATTATTTATTTTCACTTTGATTTGTATAATTATCTGTTATCTGTATCTTAGATAAAATGTAGTGTAGTTATCTTTATTTTTATCCAGATAATTTTTTTGTTATCTATTCCTAACACAGATTATATAATAAAAACATACTTTGTTTATATAACTTTTTTTTTTTTTGATTCTCACCATCAATAAGTTACCAACCAATGGGATTTCCACTTGCGGTCCACGTAACATTTCATAAATGTTTATGTGGCCCTGATGAAAAAAGGTTTATGATGGCTGGTCTAAGGTACTCTTAGGTTATTATTCAGCGAACTCGATAAGTGCTATATTACTGTTTTACGCGTGTGCTGATGCTTTCCAAACTACAGGCATGCGTATTCGGCGGCTGAATAACTTAGTACTATTGATGTGGTTCTCGAGGAATTCGCGTCTGCTTTGGAGTTTACAAGTTTCCGTACCATATTGTTCCTGGTATTGACTTTGACTCGAGTGTTCTGGCGGTGTTTCTCAAAGGTTAGTGATCTGTCCAGCGTTACACCTAGGTACTCTGGGAATTTCGAGTGCTCTAGATAAATATCTTCCAATTGGATTTTTAGTTCTTTGTTTGAATTTCCGTTTCTAAGGTGGAACGAGCACGTTTGCGGTTTGTCAGGATTCGGTCTCAATTGATTTTCTTTGTAGTCAGTAGACATTTCTCTCGGGGCAAGTTTCAAAGATTTTTTTTTCAAACGTGTCTTGTTCGGAGGAAATCGCTAGATCATCTGCATAAACTAAATATTTCGTATTTAGGTTCGTTTGTATTAATATCTAAATAAGTTGGTGCCAACATTCAAATCTGTGGACCACAATCACATTAGAAGTTTCCACTAACTATTTTGATGACGTTTTCAAAGTATTGGGACAGCATTAACAGCTGACGTTTACTACTTCGATAATTTAAAATTCAAAATTAATTTTTACTTTACGTTGATACGGATGAACAACGCTTAGTTGGGTTGACGGAGTCATTGTTATGTTTGTGGTACTAAAACAAAGCAAATTTAGATTTTGTATCGCAATTGATTATTTTAGCGTATCACATGGGTGGCCGACGTTAACGTGTTTGCGAACCACACAAATAAACACTACAGTATCAACAGCTGAAATATGTTAACCATTATTATAGATTAGATTGTAAATATATTGTAATAAGATAGCTAACAGCCGATAAAAATTTCAAATCATCAATCTCACATTACTTGATTTTGATTAGCGTAAAAAATTATCCGATAAATTTTTATACACTATGACGTTTTGCTCAAAAAGACTGTGTTTAACAGTGCTTTACTACAAAGATAGTTCATACAGTTAAAAAATTATTTTAGTTTTTTGTGAAATAATAAGACATAATTCGCACGTGAAATTGACAAGATCCACAAGTTGGCAGATAACCTGGTATATTAAATATTTTTAAAATAATTTAATGTCTTCGTGTAAGAAGAATTCGCGCGTACCTAATAGTACCTAATGAATAAAAATATATTTTAGAATAATACCGAAATTCGTATTATTTGACACTAATTCACTATTGCTATTGTACGTTTGATGATTTAAAAGTGGGGTATTTAATATTTTGTCTAACCAACCTCCCTTACTCGAAACTGTTCCGCACTGTTAACACCACTGTCTGCAACATATTATAATATACTGGTACCGTCCCCACGACGTTTTCCAGCGCAAATGTCCCTATAAACCATGCCATCGCCCTCGCTGCATGACCTACCGGCACTAAAAACGTGGATCATTTTCTTGGCAATGCTGAGATCTACTGTTCTGACGCTATCACAAAGGTCAAAAGCCACCGGAATATCTGAAGACGATTCCCCGTGGTCGCACTCGTGACGCAGTGCTCGTGACAAGAACAGAAGAAAAACTACATTCTGTACCTACGATTCGTTTACGTTCACACGTAGATAAGGAAACAACGACTTTTATAACGGTCAAATGAAAGGTTTGCTTGGAGGTGCATAAAAAGAAAACTCCGAATCGATTAATTCGTATT
This sequence comes from Therioaphis trifolii, assembly GCA_027580255.1. Taxonomy (NCBI): domain Eukaryota; kingdom Metazoa; phylum Arthropoda; class Insecta; order Hemiptera; family Aphididae; genus Therioaphis; species Therioaphis trifolii. Next base: position 131,963,787 of record CM050404.1, read on the forward strand.
CGTATTTATCATAATTTTACTGTTTTTTTTTTTTTTTTTTTTTTTTTAACAATGTAAAAGTCATGTACCCTTTATATTGTACTGAGAACGAGTAAACAAATATTTATTTAAAATTATTTATTTCATTGAATGGCCCGGTTTTTCTTTGGAAATCCGTGATTACTCCGCTTTAATTTGGATCTCGTCCGGCGATGTTGCGGCTGGTTCTTTCGGCCCGGCACTTGAAGCGTTGGGTGAAGATTCGGCGATTGATTTGACTCACTGTCAAAACACGATAATACTGCATACGTACGTACGCGGACGTCGAACCACCGGAGAAAAATCAAAAAAGTCCGGTCGAACTCTCGATGTTGTGCCTGTAGCCCGCGTGAATCGCCGCGTTTCACATCGTGGTTTTAGTGTAATAAACCGAGATTTAATATTATTTTCTCCACTACGTAGTTCAAAAAGTGATTATCGAGTTTTTATATTTTCGCACTTAAACTTGTTATACAATGTTGTGTATAATAAAAAACGCCAAGACGTAATAATTATTTCTCCAAACGCACAGACGGTGTCGTATAAAAAAAATCTTTAACGCCGCCGTCGTCGTATACGCGTATATAAATATATTATATAGGCAGGTGACGTGGTGGGGACCGTCAACCCTTTTTCTTCGACTCTCTCCACCTAACCACGGTATTGCTTTTCGTCAAAAGAAAGACTGCGACGGTTGAAGTTGTTTCCACGTAAATTGGACAATTAAATTCTTCAATGTAAATTCTTTTAATACCAAGATTATTATTTCCAGGACACGAAAAATGAAAAATATTGCCATCCGGCCAAGGCGCGGTTTGTAATTTCGTTTTTTTTTTTTTTTTACGGCGTCAGTACAGTATTAGGTCCTGCGCAAACTACGTCGTCGTTTTCGTTCCGGAAACGAAAATCAATCAGGACGCGTTCCAGGAAACTTTCCTAATAACTAAAAAGTATACATACACCGTGACGTGTGTTGTAATTCCGACGGGAAAACTTCTGTGTAAAATCTTTCATGTCGATGTCGCACGTAACGCGAAGTATATGCTATGCTGAAAACATCAACTTGGTTATCACGAAAAATTATTCAATGTACAACAAGTAAATGTAAATTATTATTTTTCTTTTTGTATACCGGCTATGTGTTATACCGAAAAATAAATCAGAACACTTTTGATTCGAGTAAATAGGTACACGCCTACAGATGACGGTAATATATTATTAGATTCTGATTTAATTTATTTTATTACTACATTGTTATTAGTTTTAATTTAGAATTGTGGCAAATGACTCTTTTCACGTAAAGTATCATACTTATACTTCATAAAATAGTGTTTTGGTTACACATGATGTGATATTTTTATACACGTATTTTTCACGTGTAGTCCTAGTTACGTGTACATTTTTATAACAATTTGTTTTGACATTTTTTTTTTATATAAACTTGAAGTGTCTCGAATGAATACGGGAATTTTCAAAAAAAAAGAAAAAAGAAGACATTTATTATCATCACCATTACACCAAATGGAAATGTTCCTTTTCGAACTTTTAGGGCAATCGTATCAAACGATTTTTGATTTTTTTTTTTCTTTTATCTTTAGGGTAGCAAATCTTGTAGGACCAGAGCGCTAATTCTCAAAAATACACTAATCAATATAGAAATGTTGTATTCGTCATTTTGTGTTACGTTGTTATGTCTGAAAATGTATTGATTTAAAAAAAAAAAAACAATTCCTTGGAAATCTATACAATTCTAAGAATATTCATATAATGCTCATGCTAATTACCCATTATACTTGACGATCAATATCACGGGTATACAATTTTGGTTAAAATATGTTAAATAACGATTTATTATCGATTACTTTCATTCATAACTTATTAGAATATCCAAGTGATATGCGCGTAATATATTATTTTTTTCGTGCTGATGGTTGCATTTGTTTTGTTGAAACACGCAGATGCTATACGAAATTCAAAACGTCTTCTATAAATATTTTTTTTATTTTGCATGTGCAAATTACAAAACAGTGTGTAGATTTTCTGTGAACTGCTGTGTGGACTGACGTAAGGCATATGCAGAGCCGGATTAAGGGGGTGGGGGGCTAAGCGGGATATAGCCCAGGCCTCCCCAAAAAAGGGCCCCCAAAGAAATATTACGAACAATTATAGATGAACAATTCAAAAAATGATTTAAACAATAATTATTTAAAAATAATACATTCATATTAATCATTTGAAATAATTGTCTGTGACAACAATGCCATTGAATTAGATAGGAAAATACAACACGCAATATACTGTCTTATTTCGTTCTATTTTATAGTATTAGATAAGTGGTAACAAACTTCAAATTACAGTCGTTTAATAGCTATATATTTTATATTGGTATATCATTCACAGATATAAATCATATCTGTGATCGTGAATGTTATCTTTTCGTTTTCCGTTGTGCATATTTTACCATATTTTTGCGTATTCACACTCAGTCTTTTTTCAATTGAGTAACACATCGTCAGTCTCGTCGTGTGATCAATTTATTAAAAAAAATTAAAATATTCACAAATATGCTTAATATTTTTCATTGAAACTTTGTGATTCACAATCGTATTAAATTACTGACTTTTAAAAGCTGCCACGAAAAATATCGTTATGGAACAATTTTTAACGACATTCATTTTTTTTTCCAGTGAACGCACCTGAATTTAATAAAATTAAGTATAATTTTCTACCAGTTTTCTACACTTTCTACTCGACGTTTTGGCGTTCTACAGAATATTTAGTCATTATATTTAAAAACTTTTCTTACTCGGTTTGCCATTCTGTGTGATACTTCGTCAATATAATACAATACATGTGACGCATTATATTACTCATTATGTATTCAAGAGACGTTATATTGTATGACGTGCGATAGTAGATTTCTCAATATTACGGAAATACGTAATTTATCATGGACAGTTGCTTTGATTAGTTGCTATGGACCGATAAGTAAATCGCTTCTGAGAAAACACTAGTCACGTTTAGTGCGTGAATCGTGTATAGGGTTCATTTCTGTTCTCACGAAAAGGACATCACGTTTTTGTTATGTTTGAATACAATCATTGTGAGCGTATGTGTGTGTGTGTGTGTGTGTGTGTGTGTGTGTGTGTGTGTGTGTGTGTGTGTGTGTGTGTAATATCCACGGCAGGTCCCCGGGAGACTGTCGAAAAATAACCGACGGGGAGCCAGCGGCAGCGCTGAGACGCGACTGAGTGACCTTAGACACGATGTCGCCACACGACGCTATATTATTATATTCCCATGACGTGGTGCCGAAAAGCCATAAATAATTTCGCTATAATTTCGCCATGAATATGTCCGCGGAAGAGAGGGTGCGGGAAACGCCGTCCCCGCGCACCGGTCCTATATTCTCGCGAGACGGTCTGCCACCGCCGCCGCCGCCGCCACCACCGCAACTTTGTGTAATTCGTTTTTGCGGAACGTCACGAAATTCGATTTCGGACCTCGGGGAGATGCCCCCCGTCCTCTACTCTCTCTCTGTCTCACTTCAACTTACCCTCTCTTCCCGTCTCTCGTAAATTCTCCCCATACGTCCCTCATTCTCTGTATACTTACCCGGCGACCGCAAATCGGCGTCAAGTTGCTATATATATATATATATATATATATATATATATATATATATATACGTACTACACATTTTGTAATAATATACATCTACTGCTGCACCACCGCGCCTTTTTTTTTTTCATTTTAATTAAAAATCCGCGACAGACTGTTTTTTGATTACTGACACGGGGCCTAAGTCGGGTGAAATTTAATAAAAGGTTTTTCACGACGAAAACTCATTAAGTGTGCGTTATTATTATTATTATTATTATTTGTCGGGCTTGTCATCCATCGTCACCGAAGTGCGTGTGAGCAAATAAATGACCCGCGCGCTGAACTCGCCCGGCGCGCCCGCGCACCGAGTAAATTAACGCCGCCGAGCGGAAAATAATTCACAACGAGTCTGTCACCCCGAGTCGTCGTCTAGCGGAGAGAATGGATTTAAATTTGGCAAAACGACGAAAACACACCGGCGTAATATTGTCGTGTATTTTACAATACGCGACAAGGATGGGTGTTTTTAATATACTAAACGCCCAACATTTTGAAAACTTAAAAACCTGGTGGGGTTAGAATGCGAAAAAAAAACAAGTCATTAAAAATACTAACAACTAGAATATATTTTGATTTGTTATTAGTCGTTTACATATTTCGTAATAATATCTATATATATAAAAAAGCTGGTAAGTGAGATGATGGTGGTACAAGTTCGTCCTTCGTCCCTTCGGTCCTCGGACAAGATATTAGTGATGAATGTATTATGTTTTAAAGAAATTATGACTCATTTCTTTAGTATAAAACGATTCTGAGCAAAGCTTCAGTGTAATATAATATATTATTATTTAAATACTGTTTACGTATTTTACGGATATTTGTATAATTTTTGGTGAGTTTTTTTGTAATTAAATCCTCATAAAATATTCAATTTGATATAACTCATTTAAACTTCAACTGTTATAACAATTATAACACATTAGAAATAAACTTAAAAGAAATCAGACAATATCGTAAAAAATCGTATAATAATTTATTAAAGTGTGTATAAAAAAAAATCCTGACTCACGATTTTTGAATTTTTGTTAGGATAATTAGGTAGGTATATGAGTGAGGTCATATTAAATTTTCAGAACTTTTTGTCAAATATTCAAAATTATATTACATAAAAACTTTCAAACAATAAGGTAAATTAAAAGTTCTATATTTAAGTCAAAAGTGCTATAATTGTTCTGAAAATGTTGTCCAATATCAAAAAGTATGTATTTGATATTGGATGAAATTTTCAAGTTTCTAGCTTCAATACTTTTTGATTTATGACTAAATACCTAAAATCTGAACAGTGAAAATCTCGTTTACGGCGAATTTTTACCGATTTTACCGTTTTTACTCAGTTTTTTGATCGTTATTCTTGATTACTGGAAAAACTATGGAGATTTTGGAAAAATGACCTGTTTAAAGTACCATCTCAGTTCAATTTCGGATCTAAAGAGTTGCTGGACGAAACTTTTGGACAAGGACTTCTATACGAAAAAGTGTTTACAGAAAAAAAAAAATAAAAAAAAAAATAAAAATCATTGTAAAACCATAAGATCCTTCGCTTCACTCAGAATCTAAAATGGAGACAAAAAATTCAAAATTGCATTAGTTGAGAACGGCTGGGCCGATTTTGCTCAAATTTTTTTTAAGATGTTCGTAATTGCCAGGAGAAGGTTTTTACGAAAGAAATGTTTTAAACAGTCAACCGAATGATTAGAAAAACTGCAAAAACTAGTTATTGATCTCTGGGATTTGTACTCGATACCGTTGTCTTTATTTACTCTATGGTAGACGTAGACATCTCTATGGCAATTAATATTGATGTATTATTTATTATTATTTATCACGTCGATGTACAATCAGTATAATCTATGGTTTCTATAGTTATTTTATAGTTTTGTGTTCATTATTTTGTTACTATTGTTAATTTATTATTACGACTTCATTTTCCTTTTTTATAAACGTGAAAGTACAAAAAAAAAACGTGATATACATTTTTTATTATAGACACTTCTAACTTTAGAGTAAACAAATATAATAGTTTGCACATTATTATTAAAGCTTGAGTCACATATAGTTAGTACACTTAATGGGCAACGAAGTCCACGGGTTCAGCTAATTTTCATATAATAAACATTGAAATAAAAATAACGATTTATCACTGTCAAATTATTTATTGAAAATCGGATTAAATTCACTATTTTAATACCTCAAACATTATACATACATGTTTATAAACATTATAACATACATTTTTTCAGTGAGTATATTTATAAACGAACGTATTTTCAAAACGCATTAAGATATTAGTAATACTCGTGTAAATTACTGTAAAAAAAAAAAAAAATCACACTCCGCAGTAATAGTAGTCCGCGTGATTTATTTCGAAACGTTTCGAATATTTCCCCGGCGTCCTCTAAACGTAATACAGAGCATCCCTCACAAGTTTAATACGATACTCTTATACTTCGAACGTACGTTCGCATAATATGTTACGTAGTCACACACCGTACACCCTGTACGTGCGTACACACCATGACATTATCGTAACACGGTCTCCGGTACGACGAGCCAACGTTTGTGTGTGTGTGTGTGTGTGTGTGTGTGTGTGTGTGTGTGTGTGTGTGTGTGTGTGTGTGTGTGTGTGTGTTTAGTATGTTATTATAATATTAAATAACAACGTTTACGAAACGGGGTCAAAATCAAACAAATTAAAAAAGGCGTTTTGTTTATCGAGTTGGTTGTGCGAAATCGGCGTAGCGTGTGAAAATCGTTATTCGGAGTTATAATACGCGGTAACTGGGTTTTTGTCGGACGATTAATATAATAGCGTTCGCGCTAATTACTCCGATTCTCGAGAGTCGGAAAACGCGAGCGTCGGATTCAGTTACGAGTTTTCGTGGTTTTCGATTTTTTTTTTTCATTCAGTGTAACTATGTTGTTTTTTGTTTTATTAATGTTAAGTATATTAATATTAGACCGATCAAAGTCGAAGAAAAACGTTATCCGTCGTTATCGTTTTTCCGTCTTCGAAAATTCATGTTTAGACGAATAGTTTGTAGATAAAATTATTTCGATCTTAAAGCAGCGAAATATAGAGGCTGTACATCGTTCAGGTGGTCTATTTTGCTACTCTAATTTTTAAATACTCGTACCTCTTTTTGTATTAACTCAAAAAAAAGTGTTTTCTTTTGTGATGACTAGAAGTTAGAGAAAAAAAAAAAAGAAAAACTAATAACTTAAAACGTGGCTTCAATAAAAAAATGCCTAGCAAAAATATTAATTTTAATTTTTTTTTTTTTTGTAAAAATGCAGTACTATTAGTTATTTAAATTGTACTAGCGAAAAATTCAAATCGACGTTTTATTAGACAAGGGTTAAATCGCATTGTGTAAAAGACCGTGAGACACCCTGTATAATATAATTACACAATGAGTTGCAATTGTATAAAAAAAAAAATGCTGAAACAAATATTATTGGAAAAAAATAATTTATCTCGCTAACATCAAGTCGCGGAACAGACTTTGCGACGATCTTAAACCGTGGGCGCGTTAGACGTAATAAGAAAAACATAATATGATATTATAATTTGATTTCTTTCAATTTCGCTTTGACAATGTTCCTCCAGTGTTCACGCGGGGGCGCTGAGACGGATGACATATTTCGGGTGACACTTTCCTTCGCCCCCTTCTCCGCGGACGTTCTCGAGAGAATCACCGGGCAAGAGGCGATACCCGACGCGCGATTCCGCCAAACGTATTGTTGATAATATTATACAGGTTCGTATTCGATATTACAACCAGTGTTTGGAAATATCTAGATAAATTTATCTAGATAATTATTTATCTTTTATCTTATCTAGATAAATTTATTTTCGGGTATCTTTATCTTTATCTAGATAAAATTTTAATTATCAATGAGTACCTATCTAGATAGGTAATTAATTTAAATGGCCTGAAAAAAAAGGAAATTTGAAATATATTATTTTATTAATTTTTTTTTTTTTTTTTTTTTTTTTTAAATTAATCGAAAATATTACTGAGAAAAACTCGTATGGAGGCCCAGGAAATTATAATATGTACTATCATGAAAGTGAAGTAGCCATACGCAACAATTTGTTAAAAAATGCAGAAATTTATTATTATTTTAATTTTAAATCAGAGAATGATTTGTCATCTTTTATGAAGTTTATTTAAAAAAGTACATGTATTTTTAAATGTTTTAAATTATATATTTTTATTTTTTTACCTTATACCTGTAAGATGTAGATCCTGAATATTTTCAAAATTAAACATGAAATTATCTCAAATTTATCTAGATAAAAATGTACTAATTTCTATCTTTATCTAGATAAAATTTATTATAATTATCTTTATCTGTATCTAGATAAAAATGTTTCTAATCATCTTTAACTTTATCTAGATAAATTATTAGTTATCTATTCCCAACACTGATTACAACGGACGTGTTTTCTGCGGGTGTCACGAAGTTTTTACCTGCGGAATCGCACGCGTAGGTTCAAACGTCCCACGGTCTCGACGGCCGTCTTCGGTAAGGTGTTTTTTTTGTTTATTTTTTTTTTTTTTATATCTCCCGTTTTGCGCACAAAGTTTTTACGCGTACCGAACTTGTAGGTATATTGTGCTTTTAGAAAGGAAATCGAAAAAAACCGTCTACCGGAAGCCTCGTCTCCACTTGTGGCGGAAACGAAAACGCGAGAAAACCAACAACAACAAAAAAAAAAACCTCAACTGGAGTTACACGGATTACTCTACGTCGGATCCCAAACGACAGTGTAGGCTTACGCGCGTGAATATACGCGTACACGAGTATCGGTGTTGAAGTCAGGAATTTGATTTTCTTCGTAGAGCTCTGATTTCATTCACCGAGAATACGCGGTTTTTTATTCGAATATTCGTTCGTCGGAACAAAACTACCGTGGTTAGGTTTTTTCTTGTGGCGAAGTTGGGATTTTGGAATAAAAGGATGGGCGCGACCGCAAAAAAAAAACACTCAATTGTAAACAAATAATTTTTTATATTTTTACTACTTTTGTACTTTTACTTTTATGATAACACAATAATACATTTTTGAATATAATTAAATATTAAGTCAAAAAATGTTTGATTATTAATAACAATTATTTTTCTCGGTTTTTTCATTCAAATCATACAATGTTACGGACAGACAACTGACATTTGAAGCGAGTTTAGTTTTGCGTTCCCAAATTTGATAACAAATTCAGGTAATTTGTTTACTTCAAAGGTCATATCGTAAACAGCCGCTGCGTTATAAGTGCGACACATAGAACGTACTAACTATACGTATACTTTTGATCAGATCAGAATTGTTTGTGTTACGTATATACCTACGCTGGAATATCATTCGATATTCTGTTCTCCAAAATGTATGTAAACATTAGACAGTAATCATTTAACAGATAATATATTGTAATTAATAGAAATTTAGAATAATTAGAGTTTTTACGTGAACTTTAAATTTGTAATATAAAAAACGGGTAATCTTCGCTTTAGTTTTACAACCATTTAGTCCGTAATTTGTATGTATTTGTACGACCATTCCCGGAATTGGTACGGCATCGGAACTATGGAAAAAAATGATAATAGTGTGGGTGGGGCTGGAGAAACGTTTCTCCAGCCCCACCCAACTTAAAAAACATTATTTCTGGAATTTTTTTTTTACAAACATTTAGTGCGTAATTTGTATGAATTTGTACGACCATTCCCGGAATTTGTACGGCATCGGAACTATGAAAAAAAATGATAATAGTGTGGGTGGGGCTGGAGAAACGTTTCTCCAGCCCCACCCAACTTAAAAAACATTATTTCTGGAATTTTTTTTTACAAACATTTAGTACGTAATTTGTATGAATTTGTACGACCATTCCCGGAATTGGTACGGCATCGGAACTATGGAAAAAAATGATAATAGTGTGGGAGGGGCCGGAGAAACGATTCTCCCGCCCCCCCCCACTTAAACAACATTATTTCTGGAATTTTTTTTTTTACAAACATTTAGTGCGTAATTTGTATGAATTTGTACGACCATTCCCGGAATTTGTACGGCATCGGAACTATGAAAAAAAATGATAATAGTGTGGGTGGGGCTGGAGAAACGTTTCTCCAGCCCCACCCAACTTAAAAAACATTATTTCTGGAATTTTTTTTTACAAACATTTAGTACGTAATTTGTATGAATTTGTACGACCATTCCCGGAATTGGTACGGCATCGGAACTATGGAAAAAAATGATAATAGTGTGGGTGGGGCTGGAGAAACGTTTCTCCAGCCCCACCCAACTTAAAAAACATTATTTCTGGAATTTTTTGTTTACAAACATTTAGTAATTTGTATTATTACTAGAATTTTTATGACATTTCAACCATAGAAATATATGGTTAAAATAATTTCTTATTCTCTAATAATCATTATAATTTAAATATAAATAATTGGGACTTTTTTAGTACCATTTCATATTATTTTATATTAATTAGTCGTATGGCTAAAGTCAACAGAACATTGTTTTTAAATATTATATACATCACATTACCATATTATCATAAATCATTATGCCATACTACATCATTTTCTTAAATTCACAATAACTATATGATTTTTAATAACTTTTTATGTATAAATTACAATACAATTTAGGTAGATGATATATAAAAACGTGTTTGTAAAAAAAATTAATTAATAAAATCAGTAGTTTCTCTTATTTAGAAATGTCGTCCAAAATAAATTTAAAATAATATGAAATCAGTAATATATTAGTTCGTTGCGTTGGAACCATAAAAAATGTATTATTAAAGATTTTAGTTCTATTTACGTATAAATATATTTTTATTAGTTTATTATTTATTATTAATTAATTGATTTAACATTTAAGACTTAAAATAAATAAAAGTAAGTCATTGTAAATTATAATATACCAAATCATGTTATATCAATATAAAAATATATAATAATTAACCTACACGGGATTTATTACTATAAATAATTCAGTTTCCACCACAATCCTATAAATATTATATAGGTACCTCTATTGTACCTATTCATAACCATTTATAAATAATTTCATCATGAATTGTCCATGCATTTTCCCACATAATAATATGTTTATAGCAGAGATAATTTATATTTAAGCAAAAGTCAAAACAACATCGTGATACCTCACCGGGAACATGTACTTGCAGGTAAGTATATTTATAGACTTACTTATTACTAAGTATATCATATAGTAGGGAGATTCGGAGATTGACAATTTCTTATTTAATACTTGAAATATTGCATTATTTGATGTTCTACTGTTGGCTGTGTTTGTTAACCATTAACATGAAAGGAAGAAAACCAGCTGTACCTGTGATTGAAGTTGTAGATGCGGTGGTCAAATTTAAGGATCGAATAGTTACCGATGTAAATGGCTTAAAAAGTAAGTAAAACAATTTTTTATTATACTTATAAACTAATTTTTGTAAATTATATAATAGAAATATGTATGTATAGTAAAGGCTAAACTAAACATAATAATTAATAACTATAACGTTTAACATAGTAAAACATGAATTAGAATAAAATTTAGAAGTAATAATACATATGAAATCACTGGTATCTATGGGTTTCTCGCGGTGGTCGTATTAATAAAATTACATAGGATGTCTTGCGCGATCATCAAACTGATATACGAAACTATAACTTCTACAAATTTGAAAAAAATACCATCGTTAAGATGATATATTTCTCAACATTTCTATGTAAAATAATTTAGTAATTTCGTGGTAATGGTAAAATAAAATTGTGAGTATTACATTCCCGTATATTTACCATAGTAAACAGTAGTGTAGTAGTACTGTACATAATAAAAATCATCAAAATAATAAAAAAGGAAACTATTAATTAAACCCTTATTTAAAAATATTCTTCGACTATTAAAACGTAAATAACAAATATTACTTAAACAAAATAAACCAGAAGAACATAATCCATGACCAAATATTAAAATTAAAGAACCACAAACACTCAATTGTTTATATTTATAAAACCAATAATAAGTAAATCCATATGAACTACTGAAGAATAAGCAATTACAATTTTTAAATCTCTTCGAAAAAAAACAAACTAATCTTAAAATGAATATTCCCAATAAGCGTAAAGAAATAAAATAAAAATTAAATATTATATTAAACTTTAAAACGAATGACAAAATATGAAATAAACCAAACCCTCCTAATTTTAATATAATACCTGCCAAAATTATTGATCCTGAAATAGGAGCCTCAATATGAGCTTTAGGCAATCAAATATGAAATAAAAATCAAGGTATTTTAATTAAAAAAATTATTATTAAAAATAAATAATAAAATAAATTCACACTATTAATTATAGGTATATAATATAATCAAAATAATATAAAAAATAACTTGTTTAAATTTAATAAACAAGTAAAAAAAGTACAAGATAAAGGAGTTGCGTGGGACACACGATGATAGATTAGGCATTATAGGATAGATTTTTAGATTATTTCATAATAAAAAAAACGATTCAGAACGAAGATCAATTTGCAGTGTATAATATGTTTGTAGTAAATCGATATTTAACGCTTGATTATACTTATTGTAAAAAAAACTTATGAACAACCCTGAATTAAATTTTAATTTCTTAACATTGAATACAAAAAATTGTATACATTTTCAACTAAAAAATAATTCGTGTTTTCAACAAATTTTGTCGATTAATGAACTTCTGATAAAAAAAAAATTGTGCAACTTGTGTAAAACCTTCTATTACATTTTTAAGAGTTTTGGCTGATTCAAACATTTTTTATCGATTTTTATAAAAAAAAAATCTAAGAAAAATCGAATATTTCAAATGCCTTCAAATAGCTTAAAAATAAACGAAATATTTTTAAAATACAAATATATATAAAGAAAATGTCAATTTAAACATTTTGTAAACGTTTCAAGTTTCTACGTCTTATAATTTTTGAATAAGAACAAATATCAAAAATCATTAAAGGCTAAATTGTTATTTTACGCAATTGTGCAAAAATTATAATTTCAAACACTCATAAAAAATTTTTGACATTATTCCGGTAGAAATTTTTTTACAGATAATTGAAGGAAAACGTATGATGGAAATCTTTGTGCCAAATTTACAGTTCTCAAGTTTGAATACTTAAAATTGTATTAATTTTCAACTACAAAATAACTAACAAAATTTTAGTGACTTTTTAGATTTTACACATTTCGTTAAAATATTCTATTAAATTTTCCTCCAGTCCTTTCTCGTTCTGTAATTCAGAATGTAAATTACTAATACCATCGATTTATCTCCAACGAATTTGTATGTACATATTATCGTTTCATAGCAATATAACATTGCATGCGTACATGGTCACAACTCAATGCAGTATTGTGAAAGCGAAAAACTGGTAAATTCGGCCATTCTCCATATATCTAAAAAAAATCACTGTTTTCCTGTATATTATAGATCTCACGAGACCTTCACTCTGTGTTACGACGCCGGGCCACCATAAAGCACAGAAAGCTCTCTAGCGAGATCTATGAATATAGTATATACTTATTAATATACGTTGCTTTTAGATGTGGTTCCAGCTACTAATTCAGTCTGGGCCGACATTAGCTCCTATCTTGATTGGCGCATAAGCAAAAACGCTCTTCATGTTTTTGTGCACCAAGACCGACATGAAATTAAAAAAAAACTTGGTATATCAATTGAAAAACGTACATGCTCACCAAAGATTTGTGAAACAAATAATTCTGACGAAACCGGTTTAAATCATTAATTAATTTTATTTCTGATTTTTTTAATTTTTCTATTTTATGATATGTTTATTCTATTTCATGTTTTTATAGACGATTTGAGTGATATTAGTAGTGACGTTGAAAAATTTCCAAAAAAGCAATTTGTTATTACTTTTTCTGAATCTGAATGGAATACAATAAAACCACAAGAAGTGGTTTATAACTTTCACGATAAGACACGTCCATTGCAACATGTAAAATTGTATAATGTTTTACCCAAAAATTCGTGGTCGCCTGTAATCGCAGAACACTTTTGGGTCCATACACAATTACCATGTTGTTTGAAATTTCACAGAAGCAAAGTTTTCCCAAATGGATCCAACTATGTAATTATCTCAGGAAAATGTAAGATCTGTGAATCAAATTTTAAAGGTATAATCGTCGAAAAACCACCGGAAAATTCAAGGTATATGTGATTTTATGTAGGTTTTAATTGTAACCCTAGATAGATCATTGAATGTTCTAAACATTTTTTACTTTATTGTTATTTTAATAATTATTTTAAAATCAAAAAATTGTATCTTCGTTTAATACTTTCCGATACTTGAAAGAGTTCAATGTACGTTTCTATACGCTCTATATCCTTTCTTTTAGATCTACCATGTCATCCATGCAATCCTAAAAGCTTTGAATCTATCAAGTTTAGCTGATTGTAGACACTCTACTAATCTTTCTTTCCTAAAAAGCTTAAAAAGTATTTGTCTGGTTCAAGTCATTTTCCTGAGTTACTAGCTCAAATAAATTCCAGGGTTCCTATCAGATAGACAAGATTCAATTTCCCTTTCTCATTTTTTTATTCTTCTAGAAAATATTTAGCAAATGCTCCCCTAACACTGTAACTTATGTGACTGACTAATACTGAACTTCATTTTAGATTCTGAGTTTAATAACAAAAAATCACTTCAAAGTACTATACTTAGGCCAAAAGCGCTCAAACTAATTTTAAAGTTGTTGTACAACATGAAGAAACATGTATTTGATATAGGATAATATTTTCAAGTTTTTATCCACAATACTTTTAATTATGACTAAATAACTAAAATCTGAAAAGTGAAAGTTTCGTTTACAGCACATTTTAACCGTATTTATCCGTTTTTTTCGGGTTTTCCGCTCTACTAGAAAACTATTGAGAAATTCGAAAAACGACCTTTCTAAAGTTCCAGAGTTGCTGGATGAAACTTTTGGATTTTTCTATACGAAAAAGTGTTTACAAAAAAAAAAAATATATATATCATTGTACAACCATAAGATCCTTCGCTTCACTCAGAATTAAAAAAAAAGCGAGATACTGTGTGTGGTAGAACTCTTTTATTATACAAGTATTATATTCTATTTTAAATTAATGATCAATTTTATTTAAATATTTATCAGAGTATTAATGCAATGCGAGTATATAGGACATTTTGATAAATCTCACTCATCACGGAAAAAACGACGAATGATTGGACCAGCAGCAGAAAAAGCCTTATCGTGCATACTAAACGATGGCATGTCATGTGAGACATTGAGAGAGAGAGAGGCGATTCGTCTTATGAAAAAAGGTATTTATTATTCAATAGAAATATACATATATAAAATATATATGATATTATAGTATATACATTTATATGTTGGGATGGTCTTTTGCCTGTACGTTCTATGCGTCTTACTTTATAAATTTATTTACCATATAATATACTTATTATAATTTTATCAAAACGGAGTCTGTTTACTTTTTAACATATTCCTATTAACAATACAATTAATATAAAAAGTACATTTTAGTAAATGTTGTTTACTATAATATTATAATACAGTTATGTTTGTTTTTAAATAAAAAAAATAAATTAGTTACTTCCAAATGGCTTGATAGTCCTTTATTTATTTTATAGAAATGAATGCTGTAAGATTAAGTTCTATCTATAATCTACACAATGCGTACCTATTTAAAAATATTCAATTTTATAAAACAATTTATCATGAAATTTTAAAGGTGGTGGGGATGATATTGAGCACAATTTGGTATACGCCATAACTATATCCATAGTATATGATCTAAGCCCTACACGCTCTTCCTTATACCTTATTGATAACATGTTTGTCATTATCACAATCATATACATTTCTATTACACCAATTATGATATCAAGAACTACAGAATATAGAACCATAAGTACCGTAGTTAACCAATATGAAACGTTTAAGGACCGTTCACAACGAATGAGCACTGTCATTTTATGCATGTACACGGGAATGTGTAAAGTGAAAACGCACCTTTATTCGTCGTCTCGGTAAAATAATAAAGTGTCTTTTTTTTAAATCTGTATAACATAGTTTTTTATATAACAGGAGTACACTATAGTAAGACCGCATCAAACACTTTTCACTAATAACATACCGATTAAAATAAGTTAATATTATAGTAATATTTTATGGGCAATGAAAAATATTTTTTATTATAATTATTAAACGCTTTAATTCTCCAAGTTTTAAAATTTAACTATATTTACATTTCATATATATATATATATATTCACATTTAAATAAAATATTCTATATTTTAGAGAAAGATTTAATTTCTGATCGGAGTACTGATGCAGCAAATATGGCTGAAATAAGATTATGTGATATTCCTCAGATACTCTGTAATGCGGCTATTACATATAATCTACGAGGCATTATATGCTTTCGTCGTGGAAAGAGCCAACTACGTAATTCAAGTGGTCACTATATGGCTTACGTCAAAAGAGGAGAAAACAATTGGGAGCTATATGACGATCTTCAAAAAAAACCCATTCCAATAAAAGATACAGTTAAAGTACCAGTCGAATTTGTATATTACACAATATAATTTGTTTTTTTTCAAATAGTTTATTAATTTATTTTTTTTATTAGAAAAGAATATACAATCTTTAAATATTTTTACAATAAGTAATTGTGATGGTTTTTTTTTTTTTTTGTACAAGGTTTGATGACGTGAGTGAAGAGGGTGTCCAGTGACACTACTTCAACTTGATTAGATTGGTGGATTTAGTTAAAATGATTTTTTCTTTTTTTTTTTTTTTTGACTAACTGAAGATAATTGTCATTAAGTATTAAGTAGGTCACGTGGCCATTTACGTTTTAGACGGTGGATAGGGTTATCTGGGAGTGAAAGAGAGGATAGGTTAGAGATGAGAGGCTTAGTATGATTAATGGTGTTTTTATAAAATTTTTTGTGGTGGTTTGATGCTATTTCAGAGATAGTTGGAATTTTTAGATCCTTATATAGAGTACGATTGCTGACATACCAGGGAGAATTGGTTAGTAGTCGGAGATTGATGGATTGAAACGCTTGGAATTTATTTAAGTTAGAATTTTTGGAGGTTCCCCAAATTTGTATGCCAAAGGTCATTGCAGGTCGAATGATTTGTTTGTATATAAGAAGTTTATTATTAAGAGAGAGGTTAGAACGCAGTAGCTGCCTGAATTTATGGAGTTTAAGATTGAGGGAAGATCTTTTGTTTTTTATGTGGGCTGCCCAAGTTAGTCTTTTGTCAAGGTGAAAACAAAGGTATTTTACGGAGTTTTGTGTTTCGATTGTTTTATTGTTAAGTATTATTGGTTATAAATTATAATGATAATTAGAGAATAAGAAATTATTTTAAGCATATGGTTCCAATGCCATAAAAATTCTAGTAATAATACAAATTACTAAATTTTTGTAAAAAAAAATTCCAGAAATAATGTTTTTTAAGATGGGTGGGGCTGGAGAAACGTTTCTCCAGCCCCACCCACACTATTATCATTTTTTTTCATATTTCCGATGCCGTACAAATTCCGGGAATGGTCGTACAAATTCATACAAATTACGTACTAAATGTTTGTAAAAAAAAAATTCCAGAAATAATGTTTTTTAAGTTGGGTGGGGCTGGAGAAACGTTTCTCCAGCCCCACCCACACTATTATCATTTTTTTCCATAGTTCCGATGCCGTACAAATTCCGGGAATGGTCGTACAAATTCATACAAATTACGTACTAAATGTTTGTAAAAAAAAAATTCCAGAAATAATGTTTTTTAAGTTGGGTGGGGCTGGAGAAACGTTTCTCCAGCCCCACCCACACTATTATCATTTTTTTCCATAGTTCCGATGCCGTACAAATTCCGGGAATGGTCGTACAAATTCATACAAATTACGTACTAAATGTTTGTAAAAAAAAAATTTCAAAAATCCAATTGGGGGGGGGCTGGAGAAACGTACGTTACTTTTGATCAGATCAGAATTGTTTGTGTTACGTATATACCTACGCTGGAATATCATTCGATATTCTGTTCTCCAAAATGTATGTAAACATTAGACAGTAATCATTTAACAGATAATATATTGTAATTAATAGAAATTTAGAATAATTAGAGTTTTTACGTGAACTTTAAATTTGTAATATAAAAAACGGGTAATCTTCGCTTTAGGTACGAGGTAGGGCTCACGATTTTCGACGGGTATTAAAAGTACACGTGTACACGGATTCCGTTATCCGTGTATTATTAAATTAAGAACACGTGTATTTAAAACCGTGTATATACCCGTGTATTTTTTTAAAATGTACACGGGTATTTGGATTTTAATGACGGATAAATAAATACACGGGTTTTTATTATTTACACGTATTTTTAGAAAATAATTGTTCTCTACGTTTATAGTCTCTATACTCCTGATAATCATTGAAATAATAATATTTTATAGTACCATCAATATTATCAACTAATAATCAACTTATAATACTACTATTGATACTACTTATAAATAAGCATATAAGCGGGCACTTATCGAAATCAGGTAGATATCAATTATCATAATCCATTATTGAAAGTGCGATTACGTGGGCAAAGGAGAGCACCACTCTCACCAAGTGAGTGTGCAAGGAAATATCTTGCAATACCAGCGACTTCGGTAAGTTCTGAAAGGTGTTTTTCAACTGCCGGAAATATTGTTACACCAAAAAGAAGCTGTTTATCGACAACAAATGTAAACACATTAGTTTTTCTATATCAAAATAGAAATCTAATTGATTAAAATATTTATTAACTTACCTACCTAGTACATGCATAAAAAATATTACATTTAAATAATTATTTATTATACTGTTGTATATTGTTATCAATTTTGTTATAATCTGAGTATTATTTGTTATCATTATTTATTATTTATTTCATTATTCTTATTTAGCATTTAAAATGTAAAATGTTATCTTATATGTAATCCGTGTAATATTTCCATTATTTTCTAAATAAAGTTTAGTAGACTTTAAAGCAGGGGTCTTCAACCCGCGGCCCGCGGGCCGCATGAGGCCCGTTTTGTCATTATTTGCGGCCCGCGATCGCATTTAAAATATATCATGCATCTTTTCTTTTTCGATAAAACTAAACCGGCCATGAGCCATCGATATTGAAAAAAATTGTAGAAAATGCGATAAAACAAATTAATTTACCTTCTTACATGTTATAAATGTTGGCTGTTTTAATGATATTAAATGATAGTTTATTATGTAAAATTTAATCATGAAAATTTTAATAGTAAAACTGAATTTTAGTATAAGACACATGTTTTCACTACGGATGCGGCCCGCGAGATTTGTAGAAAATAATGTGTGGCCCTCTCCATAAAAAGGTTGAAGACCCCTGCTTTAAAGTGTATATTGCCTTTGTGTCTATCTATTAGTATACATGCAGTAGTAAATATTAATATATTTAAAAATACCCGTGTATAAAAATATATCCGTGTATTATTGAATACACGTGTATTAAAAATACCCGAATATCCGTGTATTACTAAATACACGGTCTAATACACGGGTTTCTTAATTACACGGATACCCGTGTATTTAAGTACACGTGAAATAGTGAGCCCTAGTACGAGGCAATTGTGATGGAATATATATTTTATATGGGCTACTTTTACGATCAGTGGATGCTTAATACGATTGAGGAAAAATGGCCTTTTTAAAGTATAAATTACATTTTTAATATAAAGTTTTTGGATGACATTTTAGACAACAATCGTTATTTCAACCCGAAAAAGTGATTACATAAATAAAAAAGAAAAAATACGTCATCGAATAACGATCGAAAAACGTTGACAGTAGCTCGACTCGCCTCACCCGGTCACACAAGTGCGAGTTGATGGCGAGACTGAATACGACAGCTACTGTACGTTTAGCAACGATAAAAGCACATGGCTTGGTCGCTGGCTCACGAGCTACTGTCAATACTGGGCGCACAGTATGCGAGCTGCTACTTGTGGCGTGGTGGGAGAATGCGAGCAGCCGAGTAAAAACAAAAAATAATTGTCGTAGTAACTAGTATGCGAGTCACTGACCCTATTTCAGGTGACGGTAACTCGTATAATGCGGTCACACGATGCGAACGGCTGCACAGCAGTAACTGATACGGGAACTCGGTCGTCTAGCTCGCACGGTGCAACCAAGCCTTAAGAGCTCTTGCGAGAATATACTATCGATTCGATTTTTAATGTCCTCCGTTTTTTCGGAGGATCCATCGAGTTGAGTTCTCGCATTCGATTGTATCCGTTGCCGCAGACACGAGGCCTGGACTGCGCCAGGATACGGTACGATACCGCGTATTTGGGTGAGTTACCACTATATTAAAGCCCTATTACCACAATTATTTATATCGACGGCGATAATCCGAAAAGACATAAGTGCCAAAATCCATATTATCCTCAGCTTTCAATTGATATAGATAATTATTCAAAAATATAGCCGAATGATCATTCAAAATAGATCAAAACCCAACTTTTTTTTGAAATATATTTTATCAAATTAAAAACAAAACTGTGATCTTTAAAGACAACTGTAAGTTTAGTTTTTTGTAATATGTTGAAGAATGATGTGCAAATATGGACCTGTTACCAAAGTCAATGTGCTATTTTAAAATTCAAACGTTGTTAATACAGAGATTTTTAATGATCACAATCATTGTAAACCTAGTGTAATCAACATTTAGTTCAGTCATAATCTCAAGAGAAAGTAGAAGAGATATGCAACCCATAGACGCAAATAGAGGGGGACTGGGAGGGGCTAAGCCTCTAAGGGCTATATAAAGCCCTCTCCAGGGCAAATGTATACATTAATATAACACTACGGTAATGTAGTAAATAGAGTATACAGTTTGACCTGATCTTCAGCCCCCCCCCCCCAAATATCACACTCTTTACGTCAATCCCGAAAAATATTCCTTGATAGGTAAGGTAATATAGGTAAAAATGGTTTATTAACTGTTCCGAATAATTTCAAAAATGTCACTCATTTTTCGCTAACATTACCTTTTGAATTGTGGCCGTCGATATACCAGTGGCTTACCTACAAATGTTTTTCCAGTTTTATATTACAAATTATATTGCCATATTTTTCCCAATTAAATTTGAACGGTGATTAGAATTAAATTAGAAAATATATATTAATTGTTATGTTATTTTCGTCCGTAAGCGGTCGGAAATCACTCGTTTTCGATAATTATTACGATTTTAAAACTTGAGTTCGTTGTTACTTCAACTACTTTTTGTAAATATTTTATACTTGTGTTTAAACTTGAGATAAAAATTCTAGGAAAGACAAGAGCTCGATATTTCGTGATAAATAATTAACATGCTACTTGGGAGATAAAAGTATCTTATAAATCAATTTGTGTGTATACAAATAATTAAGTAACGTGCTCTAAAGTCTGTAACGGTTGAAGTGTAACAGAACATAAATATACTTATTATGAAAAAGGCTCTTAACAGAGCCAACAATTATTATTCACGACAGCTAATCGCAACGTAGGACGAGCACAACCAATCACAGGACAGAACAAGAGTAAAACACCACATTTTGGACTTAGAAAGAAATTACAAGCACTTCCATACATCATATAAACATCAAAAGTATATCTACGGATAGGGGAAGTGAAGACGAAGACAACAATACCTTCCCCGTGGTTGTAACCCCAAAAACTTCGGAGATATAATCAAATCTAACACGAGAGAAAACACAACATGCACCCGGATAGTGGATTGGTTTACTAGTCGGTACGGATAGTAGTACTTCTACTAGTAAGATTCGGCATAGAAAGCGTATAATTTCTTCACCTCCAACCCCCGTTAACAGAATAAACTGGAAAAAGTTTAATGACACCCTAGAAACTATCTCTAAAGGTAAACTACCACCAATCAAAACTCATGAAGACATCAACCGCGCAGTAGCCACCCTCACATCAAATGCCCACGAAGCACTAGAGAAATCGAAATATGCTATCAAAAACAAATTATTTTATCGCGACCGTCTGCCACCTGAAATCATCAGCGAAATAAATGCTAAAAATCGTCTTCGGCGCGAATGGCAACGGTACCGCGACCCGGCCACAAAACGACAACTAAACAATAAAACTGCCTTCATAAAGTCAATGCTTGCCACTCACAAGCAAGACGAGTGGGATAAGTTTCTTTTTTCGTTGGACACTTCTGATGGGTCCATCTACAAACTAAACAGAAGCCTTCTTAAAAAGCGACCAGCAACTCACCCACTTATGGGACCAAACGGCCTATCTTACTCGGCCATTGATCGTGCAGAACTATTTGCTGATACGTTCCAACAACAGTTCACGCCAAATCGTGGCCCAGTCCTCCCCGAAGTCATTAGCAGTCTAAAATCTATCAACGAAACACAAGTCTGTAGTAATGACTACACAACCCCCGGGGTCGTCAAAGATATCATAAACCAGCTGCCCAATCGGAAAGCTCCTGGTGAAGATCAAATTACGTACAACGCTCTTAAAAACGCACCGAATAATTTCATTCTCAGACTAACGCATATTTACAACGGCTGCATTCGACTTTGCTTCTTTCCGGACGACTGGAAAAAAGGTCAAATCATAGCCATACCTAAACCGGGAAAAAACCTCGCTGACCCCGTTAGTTACCGTCCTATCACGCTCCTACCTACTACTGCCAAAATTTTCGAAATAATCATTCTCAGAAAACTGAAGCGCAAAACTGAACACCTGGTCAGAGATGAACAGTTTGCCTTCCGTCGGCAACACTCTACCGTTCTTCAACTAATCAAGCTCACGGACCAGCTCTGCAAGAATCGTAACGACAAAAAATCTACTCCGGCTATCTTCCTCGACGTGGAAAAAGCCTTCGATAAGGTCTGGCACGAAGGTCTACTCCACAAGCTAATCAAAATCGGCACCCCAATTCACATAGTTAAACTTATAAAATCGTTCTTATCCGGCAGACTTTTTAACGTTCGAGTCGAAGATTCCATCTCCAGTAATCGTCCAATCAGAGCAGGTGTGCCACAAGGCTCTTGTCTGTCGCCATACCTATACCTGATATATACAAATGACATACCTGTTAACGAAAATAGCAATCTCGCATTATTCGCCGACGACACCATGTTCTATACCTCGAATCGAAACCCTAAATACGCAATTACTGCACTTCAAAGACAAATTGACCTGGCCTTAACGTGGTTCAAAAATTGGAGGCTAGGCATCAATACGAGTAAGACAATAGCTATTCTGTTCAACAAAAACACCACGTATAACTTAAGTAAAATTACCTTGGCAGGAGTACCCATCCCGTGGACAAACCATGCCAAGTACCTCGGAATCACTTTCGACAGATATCTAACCTTCCATAGCCACGTTAAGAATACTCTTATCAAAGCGCGTAGATGCAAAAATATGCTCAACCCCATCCTAAATAGCCGAAGCCCAGTGCCGCTCAAAACTAAAATACAAATCTACCTTATGTATATCAGACCACTCTTAACATACGCCGCCGAGGCCTGGGGCCCTTGCATCTCGCCTTCAAACTGGAATCTCATTGATTCAGTTCAGACCAGTTGCATACGGAACAGCGCAGGCCTCTTGAATTTCGTATCCAACCAAAACGTTCGAGACTCTGCCAGAATAAAAACACTACGTGAAGTAGTCATGGACAACTCAAAACGCCTATTCAATCGTAATATTTTCTCAAATCATAACCATATAATAAACTTAGGCCGTGACGAAGCCGTATTGTCAATTAAGACAACTCCAAAAATACGACCATTCGATTGGTCACATACATAAAATCCAAACTCTATAATATCTATAAACTACTTGTCATTTCCATCAACTCTTAATAGGCATCCGCCTGAAAAGTGTACATAGGCCAATCAATGGCCGTCCTACATGCAATGCAATGCAATAGAAAGCGATTCTCACTTATTCTTCACACTTCAACCAAACTACAACGAAGACTGAAGACCCGAAGAAACCTCAAGAATATTCAACCAGCGAACGACGACCGGTACGATCCCGTGTGCAACTCACATAGAGCATCGCTACAAATTGATCGCACGGTCCGACGACGACACCGACTCCGGTCCACGGCGTTCAAGTGCCCCGACCGACGACCGGTACGATCCCGTGTGCAACTCTCATAGAGCATCGCCACAAATTGATCGTACGGTCCGACGACGACACCGACTCCGGTCTACGGCGTTCAAGTGCCCCGACCGACGACCGGTACGATCCCGTGTGCAATTCTCTTGGAGCATCGCCACAAAATCGATCGTACGGTCAGCGGCATTCCAAGACATCGGCCTATATATATATATATCTTTGTCCACGGGACTAACTAAATGGTAACCTCTCGTTATATCCGACATCGGAGAAAGGCTTAGACCGGAACTCCGATGCGGGTACTCGATGCGCCATTAATAGCTTCGTGTGACATAGATATTTTGGTCAGGCGGATCGACTAGCAATAGGGACCTTACAGGACGCAGAGAAGAGTAATCAACCAGAGGCAAGGACTTACCAATTGGATAACCAACTGGAAGACATTGGGTAATAAATTGTCCTTTCAGGACAACACTGATTAAAAGAAAGTCCCCCCAAGCGCGCCTGCCTAGGCCTCGCTCGACCCGAACAGAGATTGTGATTAGACGCCACTTAATTGAGCGGGCCTAATACAATTATCTGTTCCGTCCCTAATATTGTATAATAGCAAAAACTCCTTTCATATTATATAAGAGATTAACGAGAAAACAACATTTTCCATCCCCGAATATTGTAAACATAAAAGTTTGAATAGAAATAAAGCATTAATTATATATATATATATAAAACAGATGTATTTATATTCTTGGTAAACGGCTATTTTACTTCATAGTAAGTACCGTTTCAGAAGTCTATACGAATTAATACCTACTTTAAAAAAAATGTTTATAATTATTTACGTTAATTGTGTTAAGTACGATGAATAAACTCTAAACTAATATTGATATTTTACACATATCATGATACCTATTTGATATTATTGTTCTACATGGTAAACTTTTGTTAAAAAAAAAAAAAAAAATTGTATTTATTTATAAATGTAAAGAGGCTTTTTTTTTTGACTGAAAGATCACGTTTTAGTAATGTCAAGGGCACACTCCTATAATGAAATCCTAAGTCCACCCGTCACCAAAAGCCCTAAAACGATCCTATCGTGTGACGGACGAGTACGATAACACGTGGTGCACACGTGGTGTACTAACACGAAGCTATCGTTTTGGAAAAAAAAAAAAAAAAAAAAACGATGAAACAAAACGGTGGTGATACTTACCTGTTGTCGTCGCGGGTTCGTCTCAGACTCGGCGGACGCGCGGCTTAGACAACGCTAAAATGCGGTCTGAAACCGCGTACTTGACCGAGGGGACGGCCGATGGCCTCGCCGTGGAAATTTGCGGCTTTGTCGCCACAAACCTCGTGGCGGGCTCTCCACGGGGTTGCGCCATCCGCACAAGCCGGTCCGACGTCTGATGTCGGACGGCGGCGGCGGCGGCGGGCGCCCGGCGGGGTTCGGCGACGGTGGGCGCCACGAACTTGGCATTGACCGTCCGCGGCTGGGCGAGTCTTAGCGTCCTCTCGGACGCACGGTACTCGGCGCGCGGCGGGGCCGGTCCGTACACGTTCGACCGGCGGGCCGCGGCGGCGTTCCGCTGGCGACGGAGCCGCGTCTCCCGTCGCAGGGCTTCTTCTCCGGTCGGCACGCCGTTGGCAGCTGGCTTGTTGCTGGAAGTCATTGTCGAAAAATTCATATTCGAAAAAATCCCGGTAGAAAATAATAAAATTGTCCACGAGACGTACCGGTCGGTAGCGATACTCGACAGTCGTCCGGTAGGTATCTATGGCGACGCGCAGTAAGTCGAAATCGTGTTATTGAATTAAAATAATAATAAAAATAATAAAATTTATTGGCCATAATATTTAGTTTCAATATAGTTACAATAATAGAAAAAATGTATTTAATGGCCCAACTCATCACTGAGATGAATCTCTTATTGGTGATATTGGAGTATTAATGAAAAAAACCTGAGTAATTAAAATAAGTATAAATTTTAAAAATTAAAAAATGGAAACATTAAAAACAAAGACAAAAACAAAAAAAAAAACAAAAAAAATGTATATAGGTATATATATATTATATATATTGAAATTTGAAATGGAAGTAATTAAATAAGTTAACAGGTTGCTATTCTAATATATTAAAGTTAACCGGTTCACATCATGGTTTATACAAGTATACACTAAATACTACGATTCAGATATTTGGGCTTTGGTTTAGCCAAATTTTAACATTTCTTTTGTATTGTACATAGGATTTGCTATTAAAAATGTATGAAGGGGCTTTATTCAGGAGCTTAAGGCCTACCTGTGAAAAACATAGACTTGATTTAATCGGTTGTGTAGTATGGATCTCTATGTTATTTTCCAGTTAAATGTAATATTATTTTCGTGATCAGCTGTCGAAACAAACGTAAGTCCGAGTGTTTAGAGCAGTGTTTCCCGACTGGTGTCCCGCGGAACTTAAGGGTTCCATGAGCCGGCGCCAATGGTTCCGTGAGGACCTTGTGCCGGGGGTATCCGACAACACACTCATTTTTTTATTTTTTTTATTTAGAACTTTTAGCTGATTACTATTACAGTTCAATAATTATTTAATAATATAGGATGCAAAGGTAACAAATTAATATACGATACAATAGTCCCGATCAGGGTTGTAATGTTTAAAACATTCTGTTTTAATCAGACGTTTAAAACAAGTTTAAAACATGTGATAAAAATCATTTTACTTTAAAACAAAACAAACAAAACAGTGTTTAAATCAATGGTTTTTTATTAACATGTTTTAAACACATAAAAAATTTAAAATTTAATTAATTTTTTTTAATTTTTCTTGAAATCAAAATTTAAAAAAAAAAAAATGAGTAATATTTTGTAAATAGTTAATTGTATTTTTATTTTTATATATTAAATACAAATAAGTTATTACTAATTATAGTGTTACAAATAAAAATAAATAAACATAACTTTATTTTAGTTTTACCTATAATAATAAAATTCTATTATTGTAGAATGTACACGGTCTAACTAGACTCGTGCACGATAAACGATATTATCGTGAAACGTGAACGTACGCGTTATCTGCCGGCTTTACGTCGAATCGCGGGCACGTGTAATAGTAATACTAATATAGTAATGGTAATAAAAATAATAATAATAGTAATAATAATAATGATGATAACAATTTTTGCAACACGCGAGTTCGTAAACGCGAACGAAACGCGTAATATCGTACACGGTGTATTGTGTGCGGTTCTCGAAATGGAATCGTTTGTGGATACGCCGCCGCCGGTGTATGCACGTATATAGTGCTGTAGTGGCAGATGCATAAAACGCAAATCAATTTTCTTGTTTAATACACTCGAAACCGTTTAGAAACGCGATTTCGACGTCGCGGCACACGATTCATACAGCTATATAGTATAATGTACACACACATATACAATATACCTAGGTACATATATGTATTCGCATATTATCACGTATATTTTAATAAACGCGCGTTTAAGCTGCTGGCGGGAAGAACGTTGCGGATACTATAAAAAATGTTATATCGAACGTGTAACTATTATACGGGATGGCGTTCGAACACGGAGGGAGGGTAGAAGGCCAGTGGCGGATTTAACACGAAAAAGTCGAGCGTTTGCCGTCTAAGGTGCCTGCCCGAAACCACCCTTTACACCTAGGCACGACCAACATTTTTTTTTCCATAACTTATAGTGTATTATTATGTAATGTGAAACTATGTGATCACTATTGTGCGTTATACAAGCTCTGAATGACTTTCGTTCGATTTTCCATGTTCAAACGTCAAAACGGTTTTTCGGATTCCAAAGTGAAACGTACACATTACACACGTTGTAAGGCAAGCCCCCCCTTTTTTTTTTCAATACCTAAATTCAAACATATTTCAAACGTTTAGACTCTAAACGAAGCAAAGAAACTATAGTGGCCGTAATTGATGTTATATTTAATTTTATGGAAACGTTTTTTCTCCTCAAAATAGAAATAGAATCTTGAATATGAAATAGAACGAAACATGTAAATATGTAGAATCAGTCGTCTCATAGCGAACCGAAGGAGTTTTCAAAAAAAAACATTATCCTAGTATTTTACGTAATTGAAAGCGTTTTGATTAATCGTACTTCATATTTAGTTGTGTCGAGTGAACACTGAACATAAATTGGCGGGGGGAGGGATAAAGCACCCCACGATTCATTCACGATTTTTTTTTTCATGATTTTTGGGCCCTTTATAGCGCATGCCGCCCGGGTTATTTGCCTGGGGATATGTGTATAACATAAACTAGTAAACGGAAAACGCGTACGCGTCATGATGTAATAATTTTTATTTTTATTTTAATTTTCAAGCAACAATGAATACAAATTAATTTGCTCAGTTTAACGAACCGAAGTCCATTACATAGTATAAGAGAGACGTACAATTGACATTATAACAGGTGGTATAAAAAAAAAAATAATTATAACAATGATAATAAAAATGTTCTATAAGAAAAACATTATTATGACATAATACAACGCAACACCGCCGCCGTCGCTTGGTCGCCGCGCGCCACGTCGTCGCCCTGTCGTGATCAATGTTGGGAAACATCTAGATAAATTTATCTAGATAACAATTATTTATCTTTTATCTTATCTAAATAAATTTATTTTCAGTTATCTTTATCTTTATCAAGATAAAATTTTAGTTATCAATGAGTACCTATCTAGATAGGTAATTTATTTAAATGGCCTGAAAAAAAAGGAAATTTAAAATATATTAATTTATTAATTTTTTCGTTTTTTAAATCAATCAAAAAGATTACTGAGAAAAACTCGTGTGGCCCAGGAAAAGAGATTATAATATGTACTATCATAAAAGTGAAGTAGCCATACGCAAAAATTTGTTAAAAAATGCAGAAATTTATTATTATTTTAATTTTAAGTCAGAGAATGATTTGTCATCTTTTATGAAGTTCATTTAAAAAAGTACATGTATATTTAAATGTTTTAAATTATGTATTTTTATTTTTTTACCTTATACGTGTAGGATGTAGATCCTGAATATTTTCAAAATTAAACATGAAATAATCTCAAATTTATCTAGATAAAAATGTACTAATTTTTATCTTTATCTAGATAAAATTTATTATAGTTATCTTTATCTGTATCTAGATAAAAATGTTTATAATCATCTTTATCAAGATAAATTATTAGTTATCTATTCCCAACACTGGTCGTGATGTATGTATAATATAGTAATTGAGTCGGACGCGTGCCGTGTAGTTCTCGGCGAGTACGCGAGCCCGGCGTGTGTGGCGGAAAGTTTTGGAGAAAACTTTGTACTCACGTGTTTTCCGGGAAAATGTGATTTGAAAAACAAAAATTCGATAAGACGACGACGACGGCGGTGTGCGTGTAGTTCGTGTCTCTCGTCGCGAGCTCCTGGAATTAAATAACGGCGGCGAGTGCGGAGAGCACACTTACACTACGCCCCCGATTTACGGCCAATTTGTCTGGCACATGACGGTGTAGTGCGATTTCGTTTTTAAATTTGAAATCGGATGGTTTTATATATTACCGGTTTAGCAGTGTAGAAACTCGCGATCATTGTGATAGTTTATCACTGATAAACTAGAAGTGCGATTTTTATACATTTATTTTTATTTTTTTTTTTGTATACGACAAATTCGAGTGTTTCTACCGAACTATTCGTGGAAAGAAATTCCAAAAAAGTTATCAAAAGAAAGTGATAGAATAAGTTATAACTGACTTTAATAAAGTTATTAATGTAGCAAATGTGGAAAATAATAACGTTTCAGGTCTCGTACCAACAGCCAATGAAATACATATTACCGAAATACATAAAATGATATGCGTAAAAAAAGTCATCGCAGTCATAAATATGACACAAAAGAGTTTAAAGATGATTCTTCGTGTTAATCACGAAACTTGGACCATAAATAGAAATATTTTTATTGGATATTTTGGTAAATAAGAATGGTCACCGGGTTCAGAATTAAAATCGAATAAGTTGGAGGTTTTCAAAAAATGCTATTTAGTTCCATTGTTTTACACGTTTTGCATGTTTGACGAAAATTTCGAATATGCAACAACATTATTTTTTGAGCGGCACAACTTTTATCATAAACCAAACACGTACATAGTTTAAGTGCGGATAACCGACGTCGATGAGAGCGTCCGGTATTTTTGAAACGGCGGCGGTGGTATGTTTTTGACTCCAAAGAATTTAAAGTGTTTTTCCAGAAATACGTTTTGATCGCACGAAATAAACAACGAAAAACCTATCTGAACTTCTACTGAGAACGTCGTACGTATATGTATTACGTGTACGAGTAAATACGTATTATATAAACGCGACAACTACCAAACGACGTTGCTGCTCGGGAAGGAAAAAAAAACTCTCGCCGAACGTTGTCGCGAACACGAACGGGGTTCGAAAGGTTTGTGACGTTTAAAATTATAACGGGTAACTTGGGACACAGAAAGTTTTTTTTTGCCGAACTTCTAGAGGTCCCGTGATTTGTTGTGAACGTGCAATGTCATTATACATACACACACACACACACACACACACACACACACACACACACACACACACACACACACACACACACACACACACACACACACACACACACATGTTAGAGCAGGGTGATTTTTTTAACATACTCACCCTATATTTGACTCTATGTGTAGCATAAATTTGAACTTTAAGTCATGTAAAATTTAAAAGAATGATAGAACAACGTTTTATGAAATTGATATAATAATAATTGTTTACTATTTTTGTATCTACGTTTTTTTTTTTTTTTTTTTTAATGATTAAACTATTTAAAACATAATATAACGAAAGAACATATATTTTTTAATTATTTGAAATTTGATTTTTTATTATTTTACAAGCAGTTTAATATACATAAGCGTTTTAAATTTATAGAATGGTGGTTATGAGAAACCAGGGTTTCTTTTAAAATATTATGATGTCATTACTCATGCACTACCTACTCTAAATTTAACATGCTTGTATTATTTTTTCATTTCTTAAACGATTTATCCTAAAACACAATTTTATAAAAAAAAAAATTTCCAAACAATGGATTTTTTTCATTTAAATCATATGTTATGAACAATGATGGGTTAAAATTTAAGAAAATTGAAAACCTTAATTATCTCAAAAAAAAAAAAAAATTAAAAAAATACGTGTGGCACTCGGGGACTGTCGCGGTAAAGCTATTGCATAGCATTTTTATCAACTTAGGAAACGCCATTTATTTTTTTACGTGCGTTTAAGTGTGTAATTTTATGTAAAAATAAGAAATTTTTCCAAAATGCAAACTTTAAACGCTTGTAAAAAAATATTGTGACCAACGATTTTCGATATTTTTTCATCATCGGTAGAAATACTTATGAGTATTATTGTATTACATTTTCAGCTTTTAATATCCAAAGGTTAAAATTTTACGAAATAAAAACTTCCAAATAATGAGAGATTTTCAATATTTTCAAAGTTCTATATAAATCAAAATGTATTAAATCTTTTTGAAATTTGAGTATGCACGTAACTATAATAAGTAGTCAGTAAAATTTCCAATTTTCTATCTCTATTAATTGATGGAGTTATGGCTAAAAAACTAAAATAGATTTCACGAAAATCGATAATGCGGCATTTTTCCGGTTTTTTGTCAACTTTTCGGTAGTTATCGACCACGCTTGGAAAAACTATTGAGAAGTTCGAAAAATGAACTCTTAAAAGTACCATCTCGACAAATTTTCCGCTCTAAAAATATGCTGGACGAAACTTTTACCAGTATTTCGATAAGAAAGTGTCTCCCTACATAAAATAAAAATTGCGTGTTAGGTTTTTTTTGTTGCGGAATTTCTAGATCAGGTCGCCGCGCTCAACCCCCGCGATAGAAGCTATGCAATAGCTTAAATAGTAAACAATTTTTTCCACCCGTAAAAACGCAGATTTATTATTCGTTTAAATATTAAGTATATCTAAAAATATAAATTGTATTAGTATAAATAAGCGTGAAAACCGAGCTTATGATATCCAAGTTGACTACACTAAAAAAAATAGTGGTAAGAATTTTCTTGATTATTTAGGTCCATCTTATTTTAATGAAATTCCATTACGTTTAAAAAAAAAAAAATATATATATATCAAAATGTTTATACAAATTCTAATTATATAATTAATAAAAAATCTATCGTACTTTGGTTGCTAAGTGAATTTAATTTTAATTTTATATTAGTTTCAACTATGTATTATACTTTGTTTTGTAATTATTTAAGAACTTTATTTGTAAATCTAAAATTTTTAAGAATCTAAATAACTCATTCATCCCAACTCAAGCATAGCTCAAAGGGATGAATTTTATTTTAAAATGTATTAATTTCTGTAATATATAAGAAATTGCATAAATTAAAAAAAAAAAAAAAAAAATTCACGAGGAAAATTCAGATGTGTGTAGTCCTACGAGGAGGGTGAACGTGCGTGAAACATCACCCTGTATAGACGCACGAGACGTCCTATCCGAGTCTATCGCAGGCGCCTCGCGCTTTCGTGCCGGTTCGCGGTACAAAGGAAAACTTTCAATCGCTTGCTTTCGACCTACACACCTGCGTTAGCCGCGGCGGCGCCTATATCGCCTCGGGTCGAACATTTTGCAGGAACGCCGTGCCCCGTAGTAGTTGACACGAAGTGAACATTGCCAAAAAAATTGTCCCCAAATACCGTTCCGGGAGGAGGGGGTCCGGGTAGAGGTCGTGAAACTTTTTCCCGCCGTTCGTGGCCAACGCACTCCTTATATTGGCACGACGCGGCGGCGACGGTGACGGTGGCGGCTGCGTTCGAACGGCGGCATAATTCACACTGTCGTCGTCCCGGACAAATTGATTAAAACGAAAAACCGATTGTCGCGTCCAAACGGCCGTGTCGTTTCCACCGCCATTCGTCAGCGGGACGCCCACGTACCCAACAAGTCCGGCTCTATCATTTATTTGGAAATCAACCAATAAATATAATACTTATAATATATATTGAGGCCTAGTGAAAATCGATTTTTTTTTCTTATGACAATACTCGTTTAAAATTTGTTTATTGAAAAAAAAAAAAAAAAAAGAAAAAAAAAGAAAAAAAAAACAAGTTAAAATTCATTTAAATTCGATTAATACCAAATTTTTAGTTCGTTTTCGTTGATAAAAATATAGTTTTCACTATACGTTTGTGTTCGTTCTCCATCGATTTGCTTGGAAATAACGAAAAAGAGCTTTCAGTGTTTTTATCGTGGATAATGACGACGCAAACGCAAGGAACGTATTTGTCATGATTAAATACCGGATTTTTGTGCAGTTAAAATCTAAAAAAGCTGGTAAGTGAGATGATGGTGGTACAAGTTCGTCCTTCGTCCCTTCGGTCCTCGGACAAGATATTGGTGATGAATGTATTAAGTTTTAAAGAATTGATGACTCATTTATTTAGTATAAAACGATTCTGAGCAAAGCTTCAGTGTAATATAATATATTATTGATAGTTTAGTATAAGAGTAAACTTGTATTAAAATTTCAGAACTTTCTAACAAATACTCAATATTTCATCAGAAATAAACTTAAAAGAAATCAGACAATATCGTAAAAAATCGTAGAATAATTTATTAAAGTGTATATAAAAAAAATCCTGAGTCACGATTTTTGAATTTTTGTTAGGATAATTAGGTAGGTATATGAGTAAGGTCATATTAAATTTTCAGAACTTTTTGTCAAATATTTAAAATTATATTACATAAAAACTTTCAAACAATTTGGTAAATTCAAAGTTCTATATTTAAGTCAAAAGTGCTATAATTGTTCTGAAAATGTTGTCCAATATAAAAAAGTATGTATTTGATATTGGATAAAGTTTTCAAGTTTCTAGCTTCAATACTTTTCGATTTATGACTAAATACCTAAAATCTGAACAGTGAAAATCTCGTTTACGGCGGATTTTTACCGATTTTACCGTTTTTACTCAGTTTTTCGATCGTTATTCTTGATTACTGGAAAAACTATGGAGATTTTGGAAAAGTGGCCTCTCTAAAGTACCATCTCAGTTCAATTTCAAATCTAAAAAGTTTCTGGACAAAACTTTTGGACAAGGATTTCTATACGAAAAAGTGATACATAAAAAATAAATAAACATCATTGTAAAACCATAAGATCCTTCGCTTCACTCAGAATCTAAAATGTGCAATTAAAATGTTAAAATGTGCAAAAACAAAATTTTATTTATATTGGTACTTCAAATTTGAATTTTAATACAATTTCTTTTTTTAATGTTATTCATTACTAATTATATTTATTACTATTTATTTATTTACAATATTTGATTAAAATGTATAATCATGTACGTTTCGAAGTTTAAAATTATGTCTTCTGCCAGTTAATATGTGTTTTAACTGCGAAAACACACGTCCTACGTCGACACGTGTTATTGGGCATTGTTTGTAGCAGCGTATAATAGCAGCCAGCAGGATCTCCTTTTAAATCTACGTCATTTCCATTTATTGAATCGTTACTATGAACTTATTATTTGAATCACAGTGTGCGTCAACTTGTGATTTACGTTCACAATCGATAGCCTTATTGCAATAAGGTGCACGACGCGCAAAATACAATTTTTAACTTCAATTTTGGATATTTTTCGATCCAACACTATATTTTAGAACAATGATTACTACTGATTTTCGGAATTTTAAATTAAATACTATCAAGTAATGAGTACAAAAGTCCAATACTTTGTATAACAACATAATATAGCACCGATAAAAATAATACAAAAATATTTGTACACAAGTACATTTGTATAAAAA
This sequence comes from Therioaphis trifolii, assembly GCA_027580255.1. NCBI lineage: Eukaryota > Metazoa > Arthropoda > Insecta > Hemiptera > Aphididae > Therioaphis > Therioaphis trifolii. The sequence goes on from CM050404.1 coordinate 131,998,564, forward strand.
AAAAAAACGTGCAATTTTGTGTGACATAAAATTTTCTTTAAATTAATCTACATCTATTGACTTGGATTTGTAGCTTGTTTCTATTGAATTTAGAACACGCCATGAAAATACGCATTTGCACAGGAATCCGGTCTTTAGTTATTATACATTTGTTCTGAAAATTGTCCGTCGCCTCAAGCCACTTTAAAGTGGTCACCCTAGAGCAATTATTGCTTCTCCTCTGTTAAATGCAGCCACGCTGAGAACTCAGTTCGAGAAGGGTAGGATAAAATGAGACCACGCGATTATAGTCCATCAAAATCGAAAATAATTGTGCTGATGTTTGAAATGGCGTTCGATAGCGAGCGACGATTCGCTCTTGAATGTGTTTTTTCTATTCGTTGTTAGGCACTTTGATAACGACAAAATCTTACCAATACGTACGCATTTTACACCGTAAGCGTTTATTTGAGGTCAGACAGACATTCCAAAGTTAAAATGTCGTGTGTCTCCATGACCCCGTTTATGACATGATATTATTTACTATACAGCACTTATTACTATTTTGAAGACGGACGACTGTGACTATAGTATTATTATTATTATTATTATTATTATTATTGTGCTATTATTATATTATAGTATGATATATAATTAAAAATCTCGACGGGTAATACGTTAGGAAATTCATCATCACTCTAGACATATCTTAATCCCGCAAAACGTCCGAAATATTAAGGAACGAGGAGTAATCTTCTAGCATAGTCACGACCACGCCGTGGCAGAACCCCTAGGGAATATACACAGACTTTCGATGTCATTAATTTCGAGAAAGATATTGGAATCTCTATTTATAATCAAATGTAATATTTAATGAATAACGAGTCATAGTGTGTGTGTGTGTGTGTGTGTGTGTGTGTGTGTGTGTGTGTGTGTACAGTGTATAAACACGCCTATAACTATTTATAGTGACCATACGTCCTATTTAAAATTAATTTTTCTCGTTTTCAGCATCGTGCCATGGTGTCACGCGCTTTGTATTGTTTTACGTCTAGACCCTGTTTTTTTCTTTTTTTAATTGCACAAATAATACATAATTTCATTGATTAATTTGTTTTGAATAAAAAAACTAATCTTGAGTGAAATGAAAATGAGAATAAATAATTTTAAGAATATAATTACGTATTTAATGTGATCAGAATAATATCATTGAAAATGTTGAAGAGAGTTTCATTGAAATATATATTATGAAAAGCATACAATATTAGAAGACTAACAAATAAAAATGATCAATATTGTAAACCATAAGGTCCATCGCGTCACTCAGAATCTAAAAATATTTGAAACAAAATCATTATATACTGAATTATATTGTGGGTCAGTGTGAGTGCGTGTGTGTGTGTGTGTGTGTGTGTGTGTATGTGTTTGAGTTCATTGAAAGGAGGAGCTAAAAATTTTATTTGTTTTTTTTCTGAATATGGATAACCTAGTTACAGGGATTGACAATTAGTTCCTAAAGGGGTCCGGATGATTTGAAAAAAAAAAGAAATTTTCAACACCCAAAAAAACAAAGTATAAGTTAATAAATTTATTTATTTTTTACGAAAAACGCAAATTAAGGTAAATCATTAGAATAGAAATAATATAAAGTTTAATAAAATACGTTTTGTAAATTGATGAGAGAAATTCCTATTTTTCAGTGCTAGTTTTTTTTTTTTTTTTTAATTTGATTATCAAGTTATTTAGGCCGGTTTACATAGAAACAAGAAATTAAAAAATATTTTTGACGGTTCAATTATTTTCTCCCCCCCCGGTCCGTATACGAATGCCGACCCTTTGTATAATACGAATAGAACGGACACACGCGCACGTGTGACGTGCAATTATTCGTGTGAGCGTGTGTACGTGGTGCTGTGTAATATGATTACAAGACGTCGAGGTTTTTCACGTTTTAGGTAAACGGTATGTATGTATGCGCGTAAAAGAGACGTGGAAAATCGCACGTCGTACATCTCCAGGGTGTAGTGTGCACGCCGCCGGCACCGAGCGTACGAGAAGCACATAATAGATTCGCAGGACTAAATCAAATGGCTTGTGTATGAAAATAAAATGCAAAACGTATACATTAATATTTACATACTTAATATGTTTAATAACCCGTGACATCAAAGCGTCGGCCGGAGAAAAAAACGGCGCTGTGTATACATTATGTTCGTATTTTTATTATTATTATTATTATTTTTTTTTTGTATACATATTTATACACAAACTTCTTAAACTCGAGATACACATTTCTAAAAGCGCTGTTCGTTTTAAAAGCCCGAATCACATAAACGAAATGTTTGCCTTATAGTGAAAAGGCAGTGTTTTATTTTATTTTTCATTATTATTATTATTATTATTATTATTATTATTATTATTTATTTAATAGGGAAATTTTAAATTCTAATAAATAACGTTAATGTGTTACATTGTTGCGTAGTATACAAATAACGTTTCATAATAATTTATGAACACGAATCATCGAATAACTAACTGGCACTGGCGCGGCTATTTAAATTCTAACCCGCATACTTTATGCGCGTCGCGATACGCGTATATTATACGTATGTGTTTATCTATGTATAGGTATACTTATGTGTGAATATACATAAATGCATACGAGTCTGTCCGTTATAGTGCTTTTAAAACATGATAAACTAACCTTATACTGGAGGTTATTAATTTGAGTTAATGTTAAGGTTTTTAACATTCACTTAGACGTTTTATACGTATTTATACGTATATGTGTGTGTGTGTGTGTGTGTGTGTGTGTGTGTGTGTGTGTGTGTGTGTGTGTGTGTGTGTGCGCGCGGTTAACGGACAATTTTTTTCCCTCCACAAGCGAATTATTATGATGCGAGATATATCATGTGGAATACTCGTTTCGAAAATAAATAACAAAAGTTCGTTCTTTATGCGTAACGCATTAATTAACCCGGCGTTTTCGTCTTCCGATAACAGAAATGAAAATCGACGTCGCCCCGGACGAACGTTCATAAATCACGGCGCAGCATTAACAATTTATACGTTTAATTCGATTATTTTTGGCGAGTGTGCGTCATTTATCATAGAAATAATTATTAGAGGCGCCCGTATAAAAACGATATTATTGCGCGTAAAACAAACTTTATAATCTCGAAAATGAGATTTGGATATGTTTAAAAAACAAAATATCACGCCGGCGTATTTGTACGGAAATATTTAATAGTATATTGTACGTCGATCGGTGGCGTAGTCAAAATTTGTTTTTTTTTTTTTTTTTTGCAAAGGGGAGAGTCAAACATATATTTCTTACTTACATCAAAGTGTATGTGTATACGTTATCACTATAGGGTTGAGGACTTCAGGTTTTTTCATATTTTTTTAGAAAGATTGTAAAATCACATCAGTGATCAACAAATATGTTTTATAACACCAGGAAGTCATATTTAACATTTTAATTTGCATATTTTTGCATGTTTTGTCGTTATTGCATATTTGAGTATATTAGAAAAATTAACACAAAATTGATAATTTTCGATATAAGTTCAAGTTGTTCGTTGACGTGAGTTGTGTTATGCACAGGTGTACGGAACGTTCACACGTAATTGTATGTATAGTAGTATGGATAAGATACGATGATATCGTCGCAAACGATATCTGCTGAAGTAGAATGAACTCTTCGAGATATACGTACTTGTTGACTCCGGATTGCAGAAAGTGTGAATATTAAAATTTAATGAAAAAAAAAACGACGTTAAAGGTATATTTTTAGATTGTTGAAATAAAATAAATTGTATTTATTATTAATTTTTAATTTAAATATAATATTATTTATTATAAATGTGAAGTGGTTATGTATAAATATGTATTTACAGTACATTTTGAAATGTGAAGTCGAAAACAAGAAACGAACAAATTAATAACTAGAAGTATATACGTACTTTTTCAAACTTGAGATGTACATAAAACATAAATTAAAAAAAAAAAAAAAACGTATGTCCAAAGAAAAAAATTAAGTTATCGCAGTATCGACTGTGGGTACTACAGGGAGCTTTTATACACATTTAGACGTTGAGTGAAATATAACATTAAGTCATCTGTGTTAACTAGTTAAATATTTGCAATATTATTAACAGCACTATGAACATTTAATCGATAAAACAAAAGTCCGGAGTCGACGGACGTGCGTGTACACGTAGTATCCGACGACAATACGCCGCGTGGTCGGTCACCGAGTGCCACGCGTGATTCGATTAAGACCCACTCACCCTCTACTACCCTCGTGTCGCACTTCCGGAAGAGAATAAGAGGCCGCGCGTGCAATATTAAGTACGATATTCACCCCCGTTCGAAATGAACGACCGCGCGACGCTCGTTCATGCGGTCGCCACACTAACGCGTCTCGCACGACACGTCGGAGAAATACTCACAATATAATATATATATCACACGCCGTATATTATTAAATTTTATTGTACACGAAACTCGCGTGACCGAGGAAACTCGAGCGAATCACGGCCCGGAACGAGTGTTTGCCGTCGAGGGCGTAGCCGAGATTCTTGTTGAGGAGAAACGGGGCTAAATATTGAAAACGGTTTCACGGGCGCGACTAAATTTAAATTGTTCCGCAACTCCACGACCGCAGCTCCATTCCTGTGCAAAACATTTAGAAAATCATATATTTTCCATTTATCCGTTACGAACGGTATTGTAGAAAGAAGTTAGTGTTTAGTTTTGAACCAACCGAGTTTTTTAAATTATGTTCTGAACGATTTCTCAACACCGTAGGAATAATAATAATTATGCCTTATGTTGAATCGATTGAATCGGTTTTCGCATCATGTTCAAATGGGTATCGTAAAATAATTTGTTTGTATACCTACAGATAATAGTGTTTCACGAGGATTTGATCCTTGTGACACATTTTGATACGATGAAAATAATCAAATTTAGTTTTTTTTTTAACTACAAAAAAAAGTATATTTTGATGCACGCAAATGTTTCAGTAAGTAGTTTTAAAAAAATATATTTTTTATAAATATTTAAAAAATTTGAAAATTTGAATTTTTTAGGGTTTTTCTGATAATTTTGATGTTTAGATTTTTATTTGCACTTACTAAAATAATTTTAATATATTTTTTTTAAGTTTCCAGAAAATTCTGGACCGTAATTTGTTGTAATTTGTATGATAATTTTCATCAGGTGATAATTTATTGAAGAATGAATGATGGATAATAATAATTTTAAAATTAAATAAACTGATAATAATTATATTATAATAATATAAAATTAAATGATACTTAATTTTTCTCTGATTAAAAAAAAAAATATATTGAAATTCATGAAATCAATGAAAATGATAAGTTAAAAACATAACTATTTTTAGAAAAATAAATGCTATGTAGTAACAATCTTAAAATTTTAATAAGTATTAAAATGAAAAATTGTTTTTAAATGTTTACTGAAACTTAGAATTCATTTAAAACCGCACTTATTTGTAGTTTTTAGCATTGTGAACCTTCTGCAAAAAAAAAAAAAGTAAATATGTAATTATATAATAACACACACACACACACACACACACACACACACACACACACACACACACACACACACACACACATATATATATATATATATATATATATATATATATATATATATATATATATATATATATATATATACTAGCTGACCCGGCCACGCGTTGCTGTGGCTAAAGTTTTTGTTATATTACATTATAGTAAACAATCTAAGAGGAACAATAAGAGAACATCAGTCACGGAGTCCACTATGCTTTTTCACACAGATGGTATTTGTAAAAAAATATGGTGATCTCCTTATTTGACTTTCTACTACTATAACCCTTTAGTACAATGAAATTATTTACTAACAAAGACGAAAATGTTGATGTTGGTATACAAATTCACTGGATTGAGATTTGAAGGGGAAGTTCGTTGAACACAATTAATTAAAATGTTCTTACACTTGATATTAAGCAGAAATCAATAGGTACAAAATAAAAATTTATCAGATTTATTATTTCCATTTAATTTTATAACAAATATAAGTATATTACAGTATAATACCGTAAATAACATGTGACGCTTAAACTCATGAATGAGATAGGCAAGGCAGACCGTCTTAAACTTTTAAACATTAATATCTATTTTTTTGAATTATAAATACTTTCAATTTCGATTTAATTTAACACCAATCGGTGCACAATGTTTTTGGTTAACCTGTCTTTAGCTAACACAAATAGATTTGACGGTTTCCAAACCCGAAATACACCATGCAATCATACAAATTTATTAAAAAGTTAATTAAAATATTTAATGTATTAAAAAATTTGAAATAAAAACTATCCTATCTTTTAAGTTGGACCAAATTACACGCGGTGTAAAAAATTTCATCAAAATCGGTTAAGTGGTTTAGGAGTCCATTGAGGACAAACATTGTGACACGAGATTTATATATATTAAGATATATATATGTATGTATGTATGTATGTATGTATGTATGTATGTATGTATATATGATACCAATTGGATAAATCTAATTTATTTAAAAAATTTAGCTTTTCGAGCCCAAGTAATGTTTTGTCTATGAAGTATAGAGTTTAATGGACTTTCGATTCAAATTTACTAATTAATAACGGTTTAAATGTTCGATCAGATGGTGCTTTGACGATCAGATATCTCTTTTCTCTTGATTTCACTAAAAAAAAGCCACGCACCTCTATACATGACCGTGGCACGTTAAAAATAAATTTAATTCTAAACGGCTCGTTGGTCGGGGATGAAGGGCATTTTCTCTTCTGCTATCTCTTTCCCTCTCTCTCTCTTCCTCTTTCTTTCCCTCTCTCTTTCTCTCTCTCTCTCTCTCTCTCTCTCTCTTTCTCTCTCTCTTTCTCTCTCCTCGCCTACGCTCTTGTCGCCTGTCGTAGACACGGTAAACGCCGCTGAGCACGTATAGACGCAGTACACGAGAATCGAGTGCCGCTCGAGAATCGACACTGCTTACTCGCGGGAATTCGCGATCGACGTTCTCTGAACGCGGTGTGCATAATATGATGCGACATTGCGACGTCCGCAATACGAGTGGATTCGAGGGCGATTGTATTGTCCTTTGATGCAATAACAGATTAGCCAGCCCTGGCGTCCGGGTCTATAAATCGACACGTGCTCGTTTTCCAACACCCCGTGGACCTAATTACCTTCTTCTACGGCATCCGAACGCGTCGAGTACGTGTTATTGTACGAGAGTCGTTTGGCCGTGATTTCACCGTCGTTTTATCGTGAACACCGTCATGAGCATCTACGAACGGGTAATGATCAGAGGTTCTCGAGCGTGCTTGATGAGATCAAGAGCTACCACGTTCGTGGATAGTGGTCTATCGTATGACTTTTAAGTGGTGACTTCAACGTTGATCGACGGCGATTCAGCAGTCGAATCATATTGGCCATAAACACTAAATCAGGTACAACACGCATTTATTGTATTCCGTGCAGGATTGTGGAAAGTTTTTATGTTCTGAACTAATTATTTGAATTTTAAACACTTGCGCGACTCACGGTTATATATTTTCGAAATTTGCTGAACGGATCTTTCAATTTACCACAGTCTTACCAAATGCCATGAGCAGTGCCGCGTTAAGCTATGTTGCCGCCCCGGGGCAAATTAAAATATGCCGCCCTCAAGAGAATTACAATTCAAAATTATGTTCATCACACTATTAATTACAGTCGATAACGTATCAACGGGGAAGATACAATGGTACTATATGTAAGAGCAATACATTTACAAATCATTCACATCTAAATTACGAATATTTTAATTAGCCAATTATTACTTTTATTATGTTTAAATTTTATCATTATTAATTAAATCTCACATATAAATTAAAAAAAACTTATCAAATGTGACAAAATATAACCATTAATTACTTGTTTACTACTTTTCTTTTATATTATTTTTTTTCTTGATTTGATGGTCGCAAACTGGTGGATAATCTCTGGCCAATCAGTGCGTTTTAAAAGATCTTCTTCTATGTTTAATATATTGAAAGCGATGACATTTTTTCCTCTATTAAAGTGAATCATTGATCATTTTTTACTCGTTTCAACACGGAAAATGATCGTTTATTTTCGAAAAACGTACAGGAATAACGAAAATAGTTTATACGATAACAGTACAACTATATAAAAAAAAAAAAATAGAACAAGTTCTTAATTCATATAGTCTGATGACATGCAGCGGTAGACTGCCACTTTTTCGTTGTATTTATAAACGAAATTTTATGCATTATAATTTGAAAACTGATATTGACTTATAATTAACTGATATTGATAGTATGACAAGAAAAATTATAATTATGTATTTTTTATTTTATGTTGATCCTCAAACATTTGCCGCCCCATCAAACACCATAAAATTTGCCGTTCCGGAGCGATTTCCCCCCCTTTCCCCCCGTTAAACGTGGCTCTGGCCATGAGATGACCGTGCTTGTGGTTCCCGCAATCAACGTCTCTACACAGCTACTGCTCGAAATAATTTTTTTATCACATTCATAAAACGGATTTTTTCGTTAAAATTGAATATCTGTTCGAAAATCGTAATGTGAAAACAATAATGACAAACATTGAACGGCCCGGGAGCCTACAGCGATAATACGCACACCTGGCCACCTTCGGTTTCGATGCCGCTGCCGTTACGGCTCGGTCGGCCACACTCGTTTGTATATGGTGTGTATAATACGTGTCAATATCTGGACAGCAGTGGTTGGGATCGCCACGCAAATACTGTCCGACTATGTAGTCACGCGGGGTGTGTATGTGTGTGGGCGTGTGCTTAAAAATTAAGGAAATAAGGTAACTTAAAACGAATAAAAAACGGTAAAAAAATGTATGTTAACTGAGTGTTGCTGTTTAATATAATAATATCAAATAATTGACCTCCTTGGTCCAATAATACAAGAATAACGAATAAATAAAAATTCACAGCAACATGAACAATTTAATGGTAATACTTATAATAATAATAATTATGACATAAATACAAATAAATAAATGATAATAAAATCACTTAAAATTCACACGCACACACACACATTTAAAACAATATAAAACAATATTATTCACACAAGCATTTTTTTTTTTGTTTTTAATTTGTTTAATTATACAATCTGTAAATATATTTTTACAATGAGCATATGTGTTGATAAGAGAGAAATAGAATACAAATAAGAAAAAAAAAAATTAAAAAAAAATAAATAAATAAAATAAGAGGGACTGATAACTTGAGCGAAGAATCCATCCAGCGATGGAACTTCTTGAGATTGTGAATGGGTTTTATTCAGTCAGGAGATCCCGACACCATTTGCGTTTTAAACGTCTTCCAGGGTCACCTGGGATTCTGAAAGTAGATAAGTTTGAGATTTGAGGATTGCGGTGGTTGAAGAGATTTGAATGGAATCGTTTATACAGAGTTTTGGCTACATGTTGTACTGTTGGAATAGAGAGGTCATTATGAAGTGTATCGTTTGAAACATAGAAGGGTGCTTTGGTAATTTGTCGAAGGAATTTGGATTGAAATGTTTGAATTTTCTTTATATTTGATGGTTTGGCCGAACCCCAAAGTTGTATACCATATAACCATATGGGTTTTAGTAGTAGTTTATATAGAAGTATTTTGTTGCTCAGATTGATGTGTTTAGATGTTAGAAGGAGACGTAGTTGACAGGATCGGTTATTCAGTGCGATACGTTTGGTGTGGATGTGGTGGGCCCAGGTCAGTCGACGGTCCAAGTGGAGGCCGAGATATCGGACATTTTGTGTGGGTGGGATGGGTGGATTGTTAAGGGTTATGGTAGGGCAGTTCCTTGGTCTTAAAGTGAAAGTGCAGTGGGTGGATTTTGACTCGTTTATCTTGATTCCCCAATCTTTATACCAGGTTTGGAGTAGATTTAAGTGGATTTGAACGAGGTTGGACGCTATTTCTGGTTCTGAGTGAAGTGCCATAATGGCCTTATCATTGGTAAAGTCACCTGTGATCGTATGGTTAGTTGTGGGTTGATCGGAAATGTATAGATAATAAAGATAGTATAGATAATAATAATTACAAGAAAATAAATGTAAAAAACCACAACTCGGCGTGGTGATTCGCGCACACGTAATAATAAACAAGTAATCATGGCGATTAGCGAACGTATAAAAATATCCCAACAAAAACACTACGCCAAACTCCGTGTAAAAAAACGCTCAGTATAAAAAAAAAACCACCTCAAAAAGTTGTGATATCATTTTATAGCTATGTATTTAAACTATACAGGAATAGATATATTATTATAATTTATGTTAAAATTCACTGTTTATAAATTGAACTTAGCTGGTGACTTTAAAATCATAACACTTAATTAGTAATTTATAACAATTAATTTATATAATGCTTAATTAGTGTCACTCATTTTCAAAGGTAACATGTAGGTATACTCAATACGAAATGAATTCTCATGAGTTTTAAATAATGTCACCAGCTAAGTTCAATTTACAAGCAGTGAATTTTAACATAAATTATAATAATATATCTATTCCTATATAGTTTAAATACATAGCTATAAAATGATATCACAACTTTTTGAGGTGGTTTTTTTTTTATACTGAGCGTTTTTTTACACGGAGTTTGGCGTAGTGTTTTTGTTGGGATATCACAAATTTTTTTTTATGTCATTATTATTATTATTATTATTATTGTTGTTGTTGTTGTAAGAATTATTATTAAATATTATAATATCAGGTTATAATACAGTGGCCTACGGAAGTCAATAAGACGTATAACGCTGGACGTGCATAACAGACGGCGGTTGACGCGAGAAAGAACAATATTGAATATACATAGTACATAATATTATTATGATATTATCGCGTTACAATCGCACCGCGAGCCGTTACGTATTAACTGGAAACACCGCCGCTGCAAGCGCTGTAGCACGTTCGCAGCGCGTCGCGCATCCGAGTGAAAATGACAAAGCACGCGCGTGTGTGTATCTCCTCAGTGGGAACTTCATGCGGGTCGCAGCGAATATTATCGAATAACATTTTCTTTTTTACCATAAAAATTCATAATATATTTGGCTATAGCCTATAACTCCATTTATAATGTTCAAATCAGATTAAAAAGTGCAGCATTCCCTTCTACGGAACATTTCCAATAAGATTGGTGCATTGTCAAACTAAATTATTCTACAAGAAATTAGATATGCATGGACAACTATTTTTTTTCGTGATTTCCGATGCTTCCTGTAATTATACCCGCAGTTGTCGCGCGTTATGATTGCCGATGCGTTCATTTTAAGGCGTTTTTTTTATACTTAGCGCGACCCTGCCGGGTCGTTGGATAATATATACATGTATTGTATGTAAATTTTAATAAATTATACATTTTTTATTATTTTTACAAATTTGTAAAATCATTTGTAATTAATTCTTATTGGTTACTTTTTCAATATTTGTACTTATTTTTTTTTTTAAGTGTTATAAACAAGACTAACATAATATGGGAACTAAATTATTTATTATAAATCGATTAGGTACAAGCAGACAACAGTTATTTTATAAAATATAAAGTTATCGAGGTTTGAAATAATAAGATAATGTTAATTAGCATAGTTATTCAGGTAATTTAACACTAGATAATCATAAGTCATAACAATAATAATATGCATTTATTACACATGAATATGCACTATTATTAGATGTATAATACGTACAAATATTGAAAAAGTAACCAATAAGAATTAATTACAAATGATTTTACAAATTTTTTAAAATAATAAAAAAATATGTATTATTTATTAAAATTTACATGGTTCTTATTCAGTCAATTTTGAATTTAGAACCATACTTGATTCATCAAAATTACTTATAAAAAATAGGCCTATCCAAATATAGTGTTCAAAACAGGTGTTACCAGTTTAAAAAAAAGGATAATGTACTGCGCATGTGCAAACTATATGAGTTAAAAAAATTGTTAGTTATAGGAATGTTTGATCTATTAGTCTAGTTCAATGCCCCACAAGCAGAATTGAAAAATATTTACAGGGTAATGAGTTATTAAGTGTTCCCTGATTCCGTGAACACACTGTATATATATATATATATATATATATAAATGTCATCGATTGAAGACATTTTTGTAATGGAATATTGACACCTCAAATAGATGTGCCAATTATCGACGATGGTGCCTGCCTAAAGTTTCATTTCATTTGTTTAACACTCAAAAAAGATGCACAGAGATCCAGTACGGTGAGTTCAGTACTGGATATAAATTATGCAGATAATTATCCAATTGAATTTCTCAATTCGGTCAACCCTCCTCCAACACAAATATTAACATTAAAAATCGGTACTCCTATAATGCTTCTAAGAAATGTTAGCACACCAAAATTGTGCAGTGGAACTCGTCTACGTATTACTGGTCTTCAACAACATTTGATAGAAGTTTAAATTATGATTCGATCTGCAAAAGATGAATCAGTTTTTGTTCCTCGGATTCCAATGATAACATCAAATTATTCATTCCAACAACAAGAGAATGCAGTTTCTTGTCAAAGCATGTTTTGCTATGGAAATAAACAAACCACCATGTTAAACCTTGAAAATTGTAGGGATTGATTTAAAAGAAGATTGTTTTATACATGAACGACTTAATGTGTCATGCTCAAGAATCAGTACGCCCACAAGTTAAGTTATTTTTGCACCGACAGAAAATACATCAAATGTATTTTATAGAGAAATTTCGTAATACAATTGCTGTCATAAATTATTATTTTTTATCATATACCTATTAAAATTAAACTTTTTATATTTTTTAATTTTTATACTTAAATCTTAATACCCAAACGATGGGTAGTTAATTATAATCCGACGAAACCTGACCAACTGTACATCATTATAATTACTCAAATCGATTGATTTCTCCAATTTAGTTTCAATAGAGTTCCATATACCAGAATCACATTAATGAAATCAATTTTGAATATTTAAATTATTACATATTGGTTTTCGAGTACACCCAGAAAATTGTAGATTCAAGGAGAGCAGTTGATCATATTAAAAATAACTATTTTGTACTAAAATAATAGTTATAATTTATAACACATATGGAATTAAAAAAAAAATAAAAAGGTTTTAAATAAACTATATATAAACTCGTATAAGATTGTTGATAAATACGAATTTATAAAAATAAAAATAACAATAATAAATTCAATAATAAAATATTATTCATTAATTTAAACCACTTAGAACGAAGCTCTTTTAAAATGTAACTAGTAAAACACTATGTTCTGATTAAAATATATACTTTTCTATGAATCCATGAATCCAAACAAGAGAAAAATATTCCACATAATAAAAAAAATATGTGTTATGAATTGTCATAGATTCTGAGTAAAGCGAAAGATCTATTGTTTTTACAATGGTGTGGATTTGTTTTTCACTAACAACTACTATCAACAACAAAATTGATAAAGGTTTAACAAAAAAATGCTCATAATTTTAGGAATAATATAAAATTTTAGTAATACCTCACGTTCAGAAAGTACACTTTGAATACAATTTTCAGTTATTATTATTGATATTTGAAACTGTAATATGATCTAATTTCAGATATTAACTTAATGATACTGAAAAAGTTCAAAAAAAGCTGGTAAGATAATGGTGGTGGAAGTTCGTCCTTCGTCGCTTCGCTCCTCGGACAAGATAATGGTGAGGAGTGTATAGCACTTTCTATCATGGGATCACCTAACCTAACCTCGGACAAGATATTGGTGATGAATGTATTAAGTTTTAAAGAAATGATGACTCATTTCTTTAGTATAAAACGATTCTGAGCAAAGCTTCAGTGTAATATAATATATTATTTATATACTGTTTACGTATTTTTCGGTTATTTGTCTGATTTTTGGTGAGTTTTTTCGTTATTAAACCCTCATAAAATATTCAATTTTTAACTCGTTAGAAATTTTCTGTTACCAAAAGATTCGAAACATGTTTTTATATCTATATTCCAAATTTCAATGTGATCGGACACACCAAAAAAGATTTATACAGATTTTAAGTTGAAAATTAACGTAAAAACAGTCGATATTCATATACGAATTTATATGAATTTGTTAAAACGTGTATAAAAAAAAATCCTGACTAACGATTTTTGAACTTTTGTTAGGATAATTAGGTAGGTATATGAGTAAGGTCATATTAAATTTTCAGAACTTTTTGGCAAATATTTAAAATTATATTACATAAAAACTTTCAAACAATTTGGTAAATTAAAAGTTCTATATTTAAGTCAAAAGTGCTATAATTGTTCTGAAAATGTTGTCCAATATAAAAAAGTATGTATTTGATATTGGTAAAATTTTCAAGTTTCTAGTTTCAATACTTTTTGATTTATGACTAAATACCTAAAATCTGAACAGTGAAAATCTCGTTTACGGCGGATTTTTACCGATTTTACCGTTTTTACTCAGTTTTTCGATCGTTATTTTTGATTACTGGAAAAACTATGGAGATTTTGGAAAAATGACCTCTCTAAAGTACCATCTCAGTTCAATTTCGAATCTAAAAAGTTGCTGGACGAAACTTTTGGACAAGGATTTCTATACGAAAAAGTGTTTACTGAAAAAAAAAAAAAGAAAAAAAAAAATAAAAATAAAAAAAAAAAAATAAACATCATTGTAAAACCATAAGATCCTTCGCTTCACTCAGAATCTAAAATATTAGTCAGAATATTATAAGCGCCTAATGAAATCCGTGTACGATTTTTATGGAATCGACTGTTTTCGCGTATAAACACATTTCGTTTGGGCAATATTTCCAAAATGCCCACCAAAAATATAAATTAAAGCTACATAATGCATGTGGATTGAATAATCTTATACATAATATGGATGGTAAGATTAATTCGATCAATTATACATATACACATACATATACACACACACACACACACACACACACACACACACACACACACACACACACACACACACACACACACACACACACACACACACATAATTCGAAAGAAAAAAAAAGCGAAATCAATGACGGTTAATCTTAAATAATTCATTTTTTAAATCCAGTTAAATTCAAAAATTGGAATTTCGAACATATAAAAAATGTATAATACATTGGCTATTATCGTAATATTTTCCGGTAGTTAATGGTTATGGATGCCATAGTAAATTTGTAGCGATTGAATTTAATCACAAATAAAAAAAAACTATACGTGTCATTTTCTTTTGTAAGTGAACTCATATTTATTGCAAACCTACTTGTATCACATTATATTGACTATCAGTAAAAATCGAATCTTTTACTATCAAGATGAACTGTGATCTAATTTGCAGTCACAAAAATAAAGTTTCCGCAAACAGCATGGCGGGTTTATTTTTCAAGTGCGCCATGTGTGAGAAGAACATCTGGAAATCATGGACCGCCGTTAAATGCCAGGGTACCAATATATTTTGAAATTAGATTTTTCAATTTGAAATGGAAATTTCCTTTTAGATTCTGAACGAAGTGAAGAATGTATTGATTTTACTATGATGTGTGTTTTTTTTTTTTTTTTTTTTTTGTTTTTTTTGTTTTTGTGTCTGTGTACACCATAACTACTCGAAATAATGCTTCAATTTTGAACTTCAGGGTATGTTTTCGGTGGCAAAACAAATATCGGAGGTACCTTAGAGAGGTCACAAGTGAAAATTCCCAAAAGTTTTCAAATGCCACGGGAAAAACAAACAAAAAATGAGGAAAAACCGGTACTTTTTGTGCAAAACCCGTTTTCGACGAAATCGATTTTTTTATTTAGCCGTTACTCAAAAACCAAAAATTGTAGATACTTGAAATTTTCACCAAATGTTTACATTGAAATCATCTATACGTGGTAAAATTTTTGAAGACTTTTGACTTTTATTGAGCTAATTATAGACAATTGAAATTTTCAATTTTTTTAAGTATTTTTTTTTAAAATAACGATAAAATTTTTTTTTTTTGCCAGAAAATCTTGAAAATTTAATACAAGGTTTCTTATAAGTTGTTCCATAACTGATAAAAAAAAATCCAAAATCGTAAGTCACAATTTTTTTTTATAAGTGCTCAAAGTTCCAATTTATACGAAATATGTAAAAATTGCGAAAATTTGCAAATAATTTTGTTGTTGAAAAATCGTAAAATTTTTTTCTTTTATAACTAAGTTTTGAAAATTTGGTACAAGGTTTTTCATTAGTTTTTCTTCAATTATCTGCAAAAAAAACTCTACCGGATTCAGACAAAAAAATGTTATGAGTGTTTGAAATTTAAATTTTTACAAAAACACGTTAAACAACGGTTTAGCCTCAAACGATTTTTGCTAATTGTTTTTTTTTTTCAAAAAGTATAAGTTGTAGAAACTTGAAAATTTTATCAGTTGTTTATATTGGCATTTTCTTTATATAATTTTATTTTCAAAAGATTTCACTCATTTTTAATCAATTTATAGGCATTTGAAATATTCGATTTTTTTTATTTTTTTTTTTATAAATGTTGATAAAAAAAATGTAGCTCGGACGAAATACTTGAAAATTTAATAGAAGGGTCCACATAAGTTGTTCTAACTCCCATTCAAAAATTATAAAAATACATAGGCACAAAATTTTTTTATAAGCGTTTATAAGTGCTAATATTGACAAAATTCGTCAAAATCATGTATATTTGCTATGTATTTTGCAGTTGAAAATTCATAAAATTTTAAGTATTCAAAACTAAGAATTGTAAATTCGGTACAAAGTTTGACATACGTTTTCCTTCAATTATCTGTAAAAAAATTTGCACTGGAATAAAATCAAAAATTTTTATGAGTGTTTGAAATTACAATTTTTTCACATAATCGCGTAAAATAACAATTTAGGCATCATTGATTTTTGATATTTGTTCTTATTCAAAAAGTATAGGTCGTAGAAACTTAAAACTTTTACAAAATGTTTAAATAGGCATTTTCTTTACATAGTTGTATTTTCAAAATATTTCGTTTATTTTTTAGCTATTTATAGGCATTTGAATAATTCGATTTTTCTTAGATTTTTTTTTATAAAAGTCGATAACAATTTTTTGGCCCTACCAAATCGCTTGAAAATTTAATAGAAGGTTTTGAATAAGTTGATCTAAGAGTGATTCAAAAATTATTCAAATACATAGGCACAATTTTTTTTTATAAGCAGTTGAAGTTCAAAAATCGACAAAATTTGTCAAAATCACGAATATTTGCAAATTATTTTGTAGTTGAAAATGTATAAAAATTTTTGTATTCAAAGATAAGAAATGAAAATATTATGTAATATCACAGCTGATAAAGATAATTAAATAGATTAAGTTTATTATAATATAATCAGTAGCTGACAGCTGTTCTATACAAAATATTGGTAGATTGTAAACACAAGGTGTATAACGTACCTTTACATGGTTGAATAGAACGTTACTAACTTCCAATTTCCAGTTATTTTAATGTGTGTATCAGTTCCATAAACATGCGGATTTTATATATTATTATTAATTATTAATATTTAAATAGACGTAGCCACGGAGCATTCAGCATATATGGACGGCGGGGTCGGGTGGTGCCGTCACGATAGTGCATTTAGGCAAATAATATGGTATTTACCTACGCCCTATCTATGCACATCCTGGTTTGTCCAATGCTCACGAGCAGAAGTCACATGAATAGACAAATGTAAATTTAACCCAATCTAGGATATTAAAATAAAATATATATTACAATTTAAGGCTGACATCTTCATCTTCGTTCAGAATCGTTTTTTTTTTTATAATATAAAATAATTCCAAAATCTATCCAATAATGCCTAATCTAGCAATGCATCTCGTGTATCCCACCCAACTACTGTATCCTGTACTTAACTTACAATGATTTATCATTGCATTCAAATGTAAAGTACCATACAACTAAACTATCGTAAACCAGGTGATCCCATGATAGAAAGTGCTATACACTCCTCACCATTATCTTGTCCGAGGAGCGAAGCGACGAACGACGAACTTCCACCACCATTATCTTATCGGCTTTTTTTTTTTTTGTCAGTACGTATTATGTATTATATTTATATAAAAAAATAACCATATTATCAAGCCCTTTTTTGAATCTCCTTTGTCGTCAAAAATACACCGCGTTCATGATTGCAATTAACGTACATTATTATGGACATGATCCTAATACTCTACGAAACTCGTGAACAAATCACTTGCTACACTTTTTTTTAAAATGGCGAAAACACATCAAACAACCGACTTTCGTTCTTGTTCCGTTTTACTAAAATGTTCTTTTCACGAGTACGCGAATGTTATTTTGGTAATAATTCGACTACAACAGCAACGGTCACCCACAATAACACGCCAAACTCGATTTTTCCTTGGTCCCTACAGACTGTGACTCGTACGTGCACGCGAACTGTGCTCGGAAGTGGACCGAGCTCCTGGCCATCCTCGAGGCGTCAACAACACCCGGTACAGACCTCGTGTCCGAGACGCGGGCCGCGGGACCAGAGCAGACGGACGGAGAACCTACCGGTCAAACAGAGCCGAACACGGCCGCGGCTCGTGAGGAGACGGCCGGATGCAGCCGCGAGGCGAGTCTCGAAGACTCCGACGCCGTCAAAGAGTGGACGTTTTCCACTGCGGACAGTGTGTTCCCGTGGTTGCGGCGTACGCACGTAATCGTCACCGAGCTCGCCACGTATTTCGCTGCACTGCGGCGTGAAGAAAACCGGTCGGCCGACTATGCGGCAGGACTCGCGGAACCGTCGACTGCCGTTTATAACGGCTGTGACGTCGCGGGGCACGACCAGGCCGTGTCGCCTGCGGCTACGGACGACGATATGACGACCCCTACACGTCCGGCGGTCCAGAGTGTGGAGGCAGCGCAGTGCGACGTGGCATGTACGCGTGTCGTGCAACCGTCGACGATCACCGATCAGTGTGACGTCATGGGGCTCGACACGACAGCCGCGAACACTGCCTCCGTGCTGACCCTTGCCACCGACGAGACGATCACGGACGAAACGGTGACGGACGAACAGCGACGACCGGTGGTCCACGCGCCGGAGGAAAGTGGTGGCCAGGTGACCCGTCCGGCGGTCACGGCACCGTCGATTCCCGAATACGGATGTGGCGAAGGCACGTGGCTCAATCCGACGATTATGGGCGTGGAGAGCCTTTCGCCTTGGGTCCGGCGCAAGTTCTTCGACCGGATCATGGCGGTCCACCGCCCGGAGGTGACTGAACGCGACGTGGCATGTGCGTGTGTGGTGCAACCGTCGACGATTACCGATCAGTGTGACGTCACGGGGCTCGACACGACAGCCGCGAACACTGCCTCCATGCTGATCCCTACCGCCGACGAGACGGTGACAAACGAACAGCATCGACCCGTGGTCCAGGGTGTGGAGGCAGCGGAGTGCGACGTGGCATGTGAGCGTGTCGTTGAACCGTCGACGATCACCGATCAGTGTGACATCACGGGGCTCGACACGACAGCCGCGAACACTGCCTCCATGCTGATCCCTACCACCGACGAGACAGTGACAAACGAACAGCACCGACCCGTGGTCCAGGGTGTGGAGGCAGCGGAGTGCGACGTGGCATGTGAGCGTGTCGTTGAACCGTCGACGATCACCGATCAGTGTGACGTCACGGGGCACGACCCGACAGCCACGAACACTGCCTCCGTGCTTACCCCTGCCACTGACGAGACGATCACGGGCCAGTCGGTGACGGACGAACAGCGACGACCGGTGGTCCAGAGTGTGGAGGCAGCGGAGTGCGACACTGGAGCCGCGTTCGCCGACGTCACCGACCCCACGACGACGACCGTTGCGGACGGACACCGACCATCAGTGGTCCACGCGCCGGAGGAAAGTGGATGCCAGGTGACCAGTCCGGTGCGTGGTCCGGTACGTTGCGAAGGCACGTGGCTCAACCCGGCGATTACGGGCGTGGAGAGCCTCTCGCCTTGGGTCCAGCGCAAGTTCTTCGGCCGGACCGTGCCCGACGCCCGTGTCATTCCGGACGTCATGCAAGACGTGTCGCCGTCGGTGCCACGGTTTTCCGGCCGCCACGGTACAACCGGACGGGAGGATGCCGCGATCCGTCCACAGCCGATGCCCGCGGTGGTGACGCATCCGCCCGGTCCCGGCGTGATCTCGTCCGACCGCCTTGGACGTGGAGAACTGCCGAGACTGTACCCGGGGTGCGAGACCGTTCAGCCGTCACCGCCGCCACCGCCGCCACCGCCGTCGTTCAGCCCAGGAAGTCGTCGGTCCGACCACCCGGGACGCGGAAACGCGGAGCCTCCAAGGAGGTGCCGGAACGGTGCCGACCGGATCCGAATCATCTTCACGAGCATACCGCTGATGGCAGTCCCTCCACCGCCCGGCCATGGCAAATACTGGTTCGGCCGCGCCGGTCACGAACCTCTGGGTTCGCCCAAATGGTACCGGGATTGAGACGACCATAAACGTGATACAAGGTATAGTTATACATCTTTTATATATATATATATATATATATATATATGTTCCCGCAACAGTTACGTAATGTGCGTGGACGCACGGCATCTTATCTTATTGTTATTATTATATTCTTATATTGTCGTGTGCCCAGATGTCGTGTGCGTCCGCGCATATTACGTAACTAATTAACGTATGATTATTAAAATCAATTTTATAATTTAAATTATTATTATTATATTATATTTTATTATTATATTTTTGTGCTTTGTACATCGAAGTTCGGGTCGTCGGTACTTTGTACATCGCAAAAGCGGACGCCGTCGCCGGTGTACCTACCTATAAAAGGCCCGGCGGCGTGACAAAATACCGTTCGCTCGAGGTTTTTTCCCGTCGACGCGAGTTCGTGTGTGTAAAAGTTCGTGTGTATAAAAGTTCGTATGTATAAAAGTTCGTGTTGTAATTCATTCAGCTTTCCGAGCGAATAAAGAACAATTATATTATTCTAAAAACTGTACTTTTTTTTTATTATTACTTTCCGAGTCTTAACAATATATATATATATATGTTACGGGCAAAGTGAAAAATTCGGGCAATGTATACAATGCCCGGGCATTGTATACAGTGCCCGGGCATTGTATACAGTGCCCGGGCATTGTACACATTGTCCGATGCATATTGGGCAATGTGAATTGTAAAGTATTTATACAAATTATACATTTAAAAAATTATGAAGTACATTTATTCTAATAATTACATAATTAATAATCATTAAATGCTACGTCTGTTCTCTGATTAAACACTAACTATTATACATAATTAATTAATTTTTATATTATTATTTTTATTTATACTAATTTATTTCAAATAATTTTAGTTACTGGAACAATTAATTTGTTAATTTCAGATATTTTTATTACATCATACTTGTTTAGGAGTTTATAATCATTCGGCTTCAATTTTTGGGAACTATTCTTTATATTAATTATATGTTTAATTAATTCGTCGTATTTTAATTTAGTTAAATACACATTATTCAGATTTTTTTTTTTAACACAATATTCAATTTTGTATTAAAATTTTCCATTTTAAATAAAATTTAGAAAATAAATAAATAAATGTTTAAGCACAATATACACTGAGTGACAGTATACAACTAAAGTAAAACTGTACGTACCAAAATTATATGAGATAAGATATTTATCGGTTTCGTTATCGGGATATATAGTGCATTTAATGATTATTAACTTATTTCACAATTTTTATAAATAAATTGTATATAAAAATTAATACTATTAATGTATAAATATTTTACAATTCACATTGCCCAATATGCATCGGACAATGTGTACAATGCCCGGGCATTGTATACAATACCCGGGCATTGTATACATTGCCCGAATTTTCCACTTTGCCCGTAACATATATATATATATATATATATATATATATATATATATATATATATATATATATACTAGCTGACCCGGCCACGCGTTGCTGTGGCTAAAGTTTTTGTTATATTACATTATAGTAAACAATCTAAGAGGAACAATAAGAGAACATCAGTCACGGGGTTCACTAAGCTTTTTCACACAGATGGTATTTGTAAAAAAATATGGTGATCTCCTTATTTGACTTTCTACTACTAAAACCCTTTAGTACAATGAAATTATTTACTAACAAAGACGAAAATGTTGATGTTGGTATACAAATTCACTGGATTGAGATTTGAAGGGGAAAGTACGTTGAACACAATTAATTAAAATGTTCTTACACTTGATATTAAGCAGAAAACAATAGGTACAAAATAAAAATTTATCAGATTTATTATTTCCATTTAATTTTATAACAAATATAAGTATATTATAGTATAATACAGAGTAAATAGCATGTGACGCTTAAACTCATGAATGAGATAGGCAAGCCAGACAGTCTTAAACTTTTAGACATTAATATATATTTTTTTGAATTATAAATACTTTCAATTTCAATTTAATTTAACACCAATCGGTGCACAATGTTTTTGGTTAACCTGTATTTAGCTAACACAAATATATTCGACGGTTTCCCAACACGTGAACACGCAACATATAGTTGCCCATGAGAAAAACATGGATTTTCCAAATCTAAACCACAAATGGACATTGTTTGACCTTGAGATTTATTTATAGACATGGCGAAAGCTAAACGAATTGGAAACTGTAGCCTTTTGAAGGGTATGGTAGAATCTGATGGTATCATCGGAATACGTGGCAGCTGGACCACGTATCTTCAGATTTAAATTGTCAACGTCTACATTTTTTACCGCTAAAATCGCTCTTTCTGCAGGCCACTCATGATTTATGTACTGTGTGTGTACATCGGGAAATATTTATTCAATGAGAGTATCTTGCGAATCAGCGATTGTGCAGAAATCGGTCGGTAATTTTATGTATCCAGTTTCATCTATAGCAACTTTTCCATCACCGAAATTGATAATTTAATTATTATTGATAAAATAGGAATGATTAAAAGTTAATATGAGAGTTACACTGAGATAGCAAAATAATAATTGTCAACGTTACTACTACACTTGATGCATAAACAAATAACAATAATGATGGCCGACAACTGTGTAGGGAGTGAGAAAGAAAGGAGACCGGCTTCGTTCTCATCCCTACTCCGTGCTGTTTACTGGGTCAGAAGTGACACCTGTAGACATCTGGCGGGGATAACTAATTAAATGACGATTGATCAGTTTTCGACCGGAGAGGAAAAATGATTAAATTACTAAAATGGCTATTAAAAAATAAGGGTTGATGGTAGAAGGGTGAAAATTGAGGATTGTATGTATTTTTGTATGTTGTATCATAAAAAAATAGAAATTAAAAATTTTGTCTAAAAAATAAATAAAAAAATTTAGGGGTGGACTACCCCTAACATTTAGGGGGATGAAAACTATCCTATCTTTTAAGTTGGACCAAATTTCACGCGGTGTACAAAATTTCATCAAAATCGGTTAAGTGGTTTAGGAGTCCATTGAGGACAAACATTGTGACACGAGATTTATATGTATTAGAAGATATAACTACATATATTATACCAAGGTATAATAATTAAGAATTGTAAAACTTTTTACCGTCATAAAGTTGTACGGAATGTTTTGGAATACATTCAAAGTGAACAGACGCCAAACATTAGTGTGTTGACTGCTATGATATTTGTTGATAGGGCATGGAAAAAAGTGGTCCCTTCTACGATACTCAAGTGTTAAAAAAAAAATAGGGTTTACCATATAAAATCAAAAAACTGAATACGACTGGTTCAATTTCGAACCGATACAATGGAATTCCCTGCCAACTCAAGAAAATAAGTCTTTTACTTTTTATATCAATGTGTATGAAGATTTTGTTTATTTATTTATGTATTTATTTATTTATTAAATTTAACGGGTTTGAACCTTTGTCAACAAAAATTTTAGTTTATTATTATTATTCACAACACGAATAACAGAAAATTTTTATAGTAAACAAACAAAAAAAATGTAAAAATAACTTGTGCAATGTTCTTTTAATAATTATGAAATTATATACATAAAAATAAATATATAATTAATTTAATAACAATAGTTAACCAACTTGGTAATGCTTATTGCTTATAGATCTTCTTCTTCATCAGACAAAATAAATAATCTTTGAAATTCACATCACTATTCACAGTGACAATATAAAATTAAAAAAAAGAAAATTACCCGGTAATAATTTGCTAAAAAATATTCTCGAGAACGAGAATATTCTTTTAAGATTATTCTCTTGTCGCATCACTATTCACAACACGAATAACAGATAACATAAACTTGTGTGGCATGTGTGTACGTGCGCGTGCGCGTGGCCGATCGGCCGTGAAACAGTAATGTTTATAAATTTGCAACATTTATATCGCGGTGGCCGGTATTGTTATGCAACCACGGCGATATCGGCGGCAATAAACATAATAATATGTGCGTTGACAGCACCCAACATTGTTACAAAAACCACTGCTACAGCAGCATGAAATCTTAGTGGCAAATCGTATTCTCTTCGGGCACAGGTCATTCTATGTATTAGATACGGAAATGTTTTATCCCCGGAGCGTTATAAACTAATATGCTTTTTTATAATAATTCTTAATGATAATTAAAGAGTCTTATCGGAATAGCAATATTATCTTAAGTAAGAACGAATTTTCATTTTATAATATTCATTTTTCACGTCGTTTACACGCATGTACAGTAATACGCCAGTGGTATTTAAATTTTGTCAATAAGATGTGAAAAAAAAAAAAAAAAAAAAAAAAAATGAAAAAAACATACAATTACTGAATTGATATTTTCGCTCGGACACCCGGATCCGCGCTGATCCTGCGCTTTGACGAGTACAGCCCGGCGTTTAAATTAAATTACGTCCCGTGCGCAACTCGCGCGCGCTGCGGCAGTCGCGTGTGTGTACACAGTGGAAATATTTATTCAATGCTTAAGTCTGCCTACTCCCATAATCCCGATGTTTACCAAATCAAGTGCACGACCTGAAAGGCACCAGAGCGAATACGAAAACGGCATACTAAACCGTTAAACGATAATATGACGTAGGTTGCATACTAAACGGGTAGTCGAAAATAAAAATTAGGTCGCCGTCGTAGTGAACCTTTTTCTGCGATTACATTAAATACACACACACAGTCGGTGAAGAAGGTCATGCGTTCGGTGACAGACAAACGATTAAAATGTCGATTTTGGTCGTTTTTTATTTATTTTTTTTTTTTTATCGTTTTTGCGTTGTTTCGTGAATCGTATACGGCTGTGCTGCACAGACCGACCGGCCGTCTCCCCGGAGATATTGTCAAACGATCCATAAACTCCAATCCACTTTCACGCGCGCACTCGGCGGCGGTGGCAGCCGGGAAGGATAGGGGGGGGCACTGATGGGACTCCCTGTCCCCGAGAGAAAGAATGATGGGCGGCGGTGATGATCGTGCGGACGCGAAAGACTTTTCGGCGGCGGTGGAGGGCAGAAGAACGGAGAAAAAACGCGCTTACGGCAATTTATCATTATTCTTTCTTTCTCTCGCGTCTTTTTTCCGTCTCCCGGTCGGCCGGACGGCCGGTCGGTCGGCGGCGGCGAGAGGATATAAATTAGAATCGGGTAGACTTTTCGTCAAGGGGCGGTGTCGTCGGGCCGCGCGCGTCAGTGACACAAATTGATGTTGGCCAGAGTTTTCGCGGGGAAAAAAAATTAAGGACAATGCGACTTTTTTCCGCCCCGCCATCGCACGTGATAGCCCGTCCCCGACCCGACCCTGTTCGATCGTACCCCTTCCTAGATCTACTACCGACCCCGCATGCCCCGAGAAAACTGGTACAAGCATTACATTAATAACGATCGTCCGACGGCGTGTATCAATGTGTGAGTGTGTGTATGTTCAGTGGTGTGGTATAGTGTTAAAATTTTTCGGGCAAACATATTTCACTATGGACCCCCCTTCCATTATAATTAAATCTCTTTGTATGTATCAAATTGTTTTTCTTTCAATTTCCATTATCTTTTGAAAACACACCCGTAAGTATAAAAATATACAAAAGGGTAAACAAAGTACCTAATTATTTATGAATATAAAAAATGAATAATAATAATCAATGTAAAATAATATACCTAGGTAAAGATTTTACTATTATTATTAACTTTAATCCTTAATAATAATAAGTTGAAACTATTAGAAACTGTGCAAGCTATAAGAGAAGGCATACGAATACGAAACGACAAAATGCATGACAAATAATAATATGAATATTTTACCTAATAATAAACAAAGTCATCCCGAATCAGTGTTTAAAACTGTAAATAATAATATCCATGTCTTATACCAGTTATCTAAAAATACATTTACATTCATACTGCCATATACAACATAATCAGGTTGGCACTAAACTTTCCGTGTTTGTAGTTCTTTAAATTCTACATTATGTATCTACAATGTGGTCTGCATAAGTTATCAATTGAATGTTTATTAAGTTTCGGTATTGCAGCTATTGCTACGTTATAACCAGGGCTCGGAAGTTGTGGCACACAAATTTTACTTTTTAGCTCCTTAATATGCACTTAAAAACTCCAAAATATGCGCTATCAATGGCACGAAAAAACAAAAAATATGCATTTAACTTGAAAAAATAATAATAATAAATTAATTATGAAAAAAATTAAATGTTATTTATAAATAAATTTACCGATCACTAATTAATAAATAAACTATTTTATTAAATGCCACGAATTATTAATACATCGGACCGTCGATGAGTTTGTAGAACGGTGGAAAATGAAATATTTTTCGCTTTATTTCCAATAATTTAAATATTAAAAAAAATATATATATCCAAGTAAAATCATTCTTTTCAACAAAATGTGATTTTTTCCTATATTATTTTTTTTTCTCTTATATTTCCATCGAAACGGCCGTCAGGTCTTTGTCGATATCTTTTCGCCTTTGGAGGGGTAGAAGTGTGGCACTTGTTACCCCCTTCTCTTAAGAAGAGAATTCTCACGTGTGTGGACTTCACTCCCAGTGGAGTGGTTCCGTTGGGGGGCAGTGTAGTGCAACCAGAACGATGGCAGGGGAGAGACTACAGAATTAATTCTGCAGAATGTTTTTTGCACTGAGCCGGGTTCGAACTGATGACTGCGCGCCGTGAAATAAAAAGATAGAGCAATACGTAATTGAACACGTTTATAATTTTTTCGTTGTATAATATTTATGACAACAATATATTTTAGATGTTTTAATAACTCGTTCCTTACATACGTATATGAAATGAAAATTATTTTATATATAATATGTATTTAAAAGTTTTAATATATGAAAAAGGTCGTATTAAATAAGGTAACAATTTATGTTGAAAAAAAATTATTATTTATTTAAATTTATACATTTATTAATATCTAAGGATTTTAGGCACCCCGTGAAATTTGGGAAACCCGGCGCCCATGAGTACCAAAGTACCTAACATATATT
Organism: Therioaphis trifolii; assembly: GCA_027580255.1. Classification (NCBI taxonomy): domain Eukaryota; kingdom Metazoa; phylum Arthropoda; class Insecta; order Hemiptera; family Aphididae; genus Therioaphis; species Therioaphis trifolii. The sequence goes on from CM050404.1 coordinate 132,026,153, forward strand.
AAAATAACCAGATAGACCCCCCCCCCTACAAAACAAAATCGGGCAACTGTCTCTCAAAGTTACAATCACCACGCAACTGTGTGTGTGTGTGTGTGTGTGTGTGTGTGTGTGTGTGTGTGTGTGTACGCGTAGAAAATTCGCAGACGGTGACGTACGATATTATATTATAAAAATTACACACGAGCACATTATTCGACCTAGAGCGATCTTTGTACGATTTATTTTGACGAGGACGTTCGGAAAAACATTACGTTTTCATACACGCGCACGTGTTCAGAGTCACGTTCGGTCTCGACGGGTCGGTACGGCTATTAGTGTTCGCGCGACGAGGGCGGCGAGAGCGGCCAACAGTCGTGCTCGCGCAGACGACGGCCGGACTTAATGACTCGTTCCCGTGAAATTAATTTCAGCCAGGGAACAATACCACGGGGGGCCGAGATGAGATCGGGTCGATGAGGACGTACGCGGCATCGATGTAAAATTACCGCGTATCTATTATTATTCACAGTTTAGGCACATTGCACACGTCGTTACGAAGCAAAGTTTATGGTCCGGCCGTGCAAGTAACTCTCGGCTTACACATGTTGGAGTTCTAGAATGTTCGCGGGCCATCGTTGTCTTGGGGCAAACCATATTCCATAGTAGTCGGAACATTCTCGAATCTGGTAAAAAGTATACATTTAGGCGTTGACCGCCACATAGAAGTTAGTTAGTAAGGAATCGAAATAAGAAGCAAAATTGAATAACTATAAAAAAAAAAAAAAAAATCCAAGAAAAGGATTTTCGTGATCGTGATTACCGATGCTGCTATATTTTTTAATCTATTCGCGTTAATAAGAATTAATATTCTGAAATTTTCTACGAAAGTATGTAGAACATAAAGACACAAGTTTAATAATTATTGTTTTGCACCGAATGAAGTTTAGACGATTTCGACTTTTTTGAATTTAATGATTGCAATTACCTAATAAATAAATGTTAAGTGGGGAAATAGATCTACTTCTTTAGAAGTAGTCGTGTGAAAATGTCTCAAGTTATTTCGTCCTGGATTTTTTATAAATATATATTACGGTACGTGAGCTTAGAATAATTAAAAGTTCGTTAAAATAAATTATGAGCATATAAAAACAATGGTAATAATATTATGATATTTAAAACACAATTTTTTTCGACTCCGATCTCAGTGTATCATCACAATAATCGAAATTAATAAATTCATTACAAAACCCTTGTCAAAAATATTTATGTGGTCTGAAGGAAAGGGTCAGCAACAATTTTATACATACATAATATTATCACCGCAGGAGGCTATAAATTAGCTGATATTTGTCAGCAAAGGGCCATGTTTTCACGAAGATTTTAAGAAATAATAATTTAAATGAATATTTTTTTAGAAAAATATTATAAATGTCCGAATACAGTGTGATACATTTTTTCTCGTTATCCAAGAAATTCATCAATCATAAAATAATTCAATAATGTATATTATACAATTTATTATGGCCGGTATTCGAAATAATTTAATATTTTTTCTTATGATTAGCGTAATAATTATAGGTATCTATGTTCCGTAGCGATTATTTCGTTTTATGTTTCATAACATAAATCAATTGTTAGTCGTGTTAAACATTTTTAAACAATTTTTAACGTATTATCATGATTGTTCGTAAAAATATTTTAATCAGTGTCCTTTGTAAATTAAGAAATATATTTTCAAACACGTTCTGAAATGTACACGAAATAATAAATTTAAAAAGTCGGTGGCATTGAAAACGCACAATTCTATGGAATTCTAAATCATTTACAGTTTGCAACTGTTGTAGCTACGGTGTAGTAGTGGTAAAAAAATAAACCCGCACGAGGTGTAAAAAATGATTAAAATAAATAAATATCGACCGACTGCAGCTGTACTTGCACTTCGTGATCACGTGATATGAAATATCACGTCGTACGTTACAATGATCATCTGCAGTGTGAGGGTGTACTTTGCAGTGGATTTCCCGTTCGACGCGGAGAACACCAGTGTTTTTATCGGAAACTGGAAACACTATTTGTGCGTTTTACAGTCGAGGAAATTCAATTTTTTTTCTTATAACTTTTTTTTCCGAGTGTTTCGATCACGTCGCAAAAAAACCGGTGATATTATAATATCGTTATTTGATTCGTGGCGGATGTATGGCGGAAAAAGGCCGAGCAGGAGTTTTTCTTTTCACGTCTCTGCCACCGATAGAAACCTAACGGCAGCTAAAAGACGAAAAAACGGCTGGTGGTGCACGATAAATCGAGGGCGTTCGACGCCACGGACGAAAATCACGAGAAAATACGAGACTTCGTAGTCGTCGTTTTCGTACGCCTTATACTAAAAGCGTTTTTGCAGAGACCTGCATCATAGATGAATGAGTGGCTGCGAATAGGTTGCCATTTCATCTGTGCAAATACGGTCAAAAGATATTATTGGCTAACAAATTCGAATCGTGCCACACTATTCTTAAAAAGAAAAAAACGTTTAAAACACTTATCTGATCAATTATTCTCATCGTATTGAATTATGTTCTAATATCCAGAAATAGGCTATTATTTTGTGTTTTTTCGCAATCTGTTCGTTACAAGCGAAGGACCGATGAACATAGAAAAATAATAATTAATTTCCAACGCAACTGTTTGTATGGTATTACATAAATTGTCACACTTTACTATCACAATTATTATCATAGATAACTACTCACGCAAAGTAGGTATTTTGGTAAAAAAGTAAAAAATAAATTTGTACACTATTGTTGTTATTTCATTTTATACTAGATTTTATTTATAATTTACATATTCAAATTGTATACAGGCACTTAATTTTAAAACACTTTTGTTAAAATAAATGATAACAATAGTTGACGCCCCACTAATTATATCAAAACGTCATGTACATTAATTTACAGTACACTTCCCTGTTTAGACATTCGTATTATTATTTTGTACCTCCATGCCGTCGTTATACCCGAACGTAATATGATAGTAAAATATCATCATCATATACCACCACTTCGTCATCTAATCAAATTGATGAAAAATGTGTGTGTGTGTGTGTATGTGTGTGTGTGTGTATTTCGAAGAAGACAGATCGTATGTGCGAGTGACTGAGAGTCGTTATCGCAAGACTTTAATTCTTACGTTCACAGAACACATAAAGACAACCGTCAAGAAAGCCACCGCGGTCCGCGGCATGTTGTACCCGATTTTAAACCGCTCCAGCCCCATTCCCATCAAGACAAAACTTAACATTCTGCAACTATGTATTAAACCTATATTAACGTACGCGGGTCAAGCATGGGGACCACTCATATCCAAAATAAATTGGCAGAAACTCGAAGCCGTTCACAATATCGGCCTCCACACTATCACCTCCTCCCCATGGTTTGTGAAAAATAAAATAATCCTATCTTCTACACGTACCTCCACCATCAAACAAACAGTAATAACCAACAGCAAAAACCTATTTCACCGTAACTCAAATTCAACATTCGCCCACATCCGCAGTCTTGGAAAACCCACCTTAGCGAACGTCCCAACCTCAAACACAATAAAACCACGCCCCCTCCTATGGTCTAACTCAAACTAATAAAACCCCGCATCACACCACATCTCAATCAACTCGTCATAGGCAAACGCCTGGTACGAGTGCATAGGCACATCGCCGTCCTACAAGCAATGCAATGCAATGGATGATCATCAGTCTTTCAGTCTTTCATTCGTCTTCCACTAGTCAAAACATCAAACAGTGCAGAAGATCCGAAGACCCGAAGACCACAAGACATAGCCGCAGCCAGTAATCAACTCGATCAAGCGGACTACGACCTCTCGACGAAACCGGAGCAGTCAAAACAACCAGCGGAGATAATTCGATCGACAATCCGACAACGAAGACGACGAAACCAGCAGAGCTCGGCCAGCCAACGCCGACAGGCCAATAGATCAACCGTTGTAATTGTTTCGCACCTTCAAAGGTTCGAATCCGCCCGTCACGGCCCGCTTCTACAAGCCAGCCGCGCGGTTCGGAATAACTATTATCCTTGTTGTTACTGTATAACTGGTCTTAACAAAATCAATATTCCCAACCGTTGTAATTGTTTCGCACCTCCAAAGGCCCGAGTCCGCCCGTCATGGCCCGCTTCTACAAGGCAGCCGCGCGGTTCGGAATAGCTATTATCCTTTTGTATATTATAGTATACATTTTAACTGTGAGTATATATGATCACAATAAAAATACATTCTCTTAACGCAAATAGTATTTTATTCAAGATCACAGAACGTCAAGAAACGACGATCCGTATCAGGGTTTAAAATAAAATTGTATGTTCGTAATTATTTGTGTAGACAGGTTAAAAATGTATACTGTTTTAATCAGATGTCTGTGCATAGATTTATTCATAATTTGTAACAGTTACCTCAATTTATGTATAAAATTACAATATTTGGTAAACATACAGAATGTTATAAATTGTAATAGGACGGCATAACATAAATAATAGTAATGCTATTGATAATCGTGGTATCAAAACGATAATCTTAATTTTTGGTTCCTCATCGATAAGACACTCTATCTAAGATCATAATAATATTCAATTATAATAGGTGTATAATATAATATATATACATGTAAGGTGTATATTGGTATTATAACCAGATAACGACGACGCGCTTGCATTTACCGATAACGACGATGACGCAACCACGCAAGCCTATTACCGGCGACCGTACGAGACAGTCACATTTTGGCGTTGTGGGGGAATTTGCGACCTCCGTCACAACGGCATGTAGGTGGCAGCACACTATTGCAATGAAATATCAAATCTAACGACGTAAACATGCTGTCGAAAAACAAACGAAAAGCAATTAAAAAATGGTTTTAGAGTAAAATTACCTATAATAAATTTTGTAGAGAACAAAATTTTGGAGGGAACCTCATCGGGGTTTTGTATTAATACAAATACACAGCTCGATATTAAAGGCACAAAAACCTTTTTTTTTACATTTTTAAAATACTGTAACTTTTTTACTGCTTAATATTTCGAAAAACACCGATGAGGTTCCCACCTAAATATTGTTCTCTATACATTTCATAATAAGTATTTTTACTCTAAAAACACTTTTTAATGCCGTTTTGTTTGTTTTTCGTAGACGTGTTTTTACCGCTGAAAATGACCAGTGGGACATCATCTGAAGGGTTTTTAATTTTACAGAACCGATAACGTGACAACCCAGCATGAGTATTGAAACACTACAGTTGTAAATAATATATATATATATATATATATATATATATATATATATATATATATATATATATGCTGTTCTTTCAGTGAATAATATTATCGGTATCTACTATCTATACATCTACTGCGAATGTGTTGAACGCTTTTCCAATAAGATTATCGTATAAACAAATCGCCATTGTAAGAGTTTCTAAAACATCGAATTTTCACACATCGATAAACACGAAAGTACCACTTGTGATGTACACCTTCACTTTACAAGAAAAAAACATTTTGAGAAACACTTTATGCATCATTTATTTCCTTCTTATTTTGATGAAGGGCCAATGTTAAACAAAAAAACAATATATTCTATATTGTAAATCAAAAATCAAATTATCTAATAAACAGATTTTTTATTGCAAAATAATTGATAAGCAAACTTTAATTTCAAATTTATTTTTATAATTTGATTTATTATATTATGAAAACGAATTTATCTTAATTGTTTTAGAATTGTATTTGATTTATTTATTTTTTTTTATCTGTAGAATTAAATTAAATTACATATTTTCCAAATTAAGATCTGGAATTGAAAAAACAAAATATTTTAATACTTATTTCTAAGTGTTATGCTATACAAGAAAAAAATGAAAAAAAATGTCAAACATATTATTGAATGTGAAAAAACGATAATCCATATTCCATGAGTCAGATCTTCACTATACACCCTGTATTTTTTTCAACGGAGTACGGTGTTAGAATCGTATTAAAAAAAAAAAAAGACAAAAAACTGAACATCACCCACCACACAGTTAACTGTAGTTCAAACCTCCCAAGAAGTGGAAATTTGAGTGCCTATTGCATACCACGTACATGCGATATTTACAACGCCAGTGTTAGCGGCTGAATCAACACTTAAGGAAGGATTTATATTGTTGTTTTGTCTATTATTCCCATTTGAACGCTTCATTTCGTACATTTTTTAGAAGAAATTTATCATTTGTATATATGTATCGATATTAATTTCATTATAATTTTAGACTTATATACATACGAAAAAAAAATAGAATAATTAATCCGAATAAAGTACTAGCAATTCGTAATCATTAAATATAAGCAATGTGTAACTTTGAAGAGAGTGTTGTTAATCGACTACTTTAAATTGTATATTCTTAACTTAATTAAACTATTATAGTGACAAAAATATTGACCTTACATTTAAAATATGGGGGACGGAGTAGCCGAGTGGAACTAGGCGTCACTGCTGACGTACAGTGTCGCCTGTTCAAACCTCGGTCACAGGCGGCTCTCTCTCTCTCTCTGGGCAGGCCACTGTCTAAAGAGAGCGGCCGCCACCTCCCTTGTGCAGAAGGCAACGGGAAACCACTGCACATTAAACCCTTCCTTCCCACGTAACAACTTCTTCTTAGGTGCAAACCAACCCTCAGGTTGTTGATCCTAAGAAGAATGTTGCAAACCAACCCTCGGGTGGTAAAAAAAAAAAAAAATAAATATAATTGTGTTATAACAGAATCATTCTGTTAGGGAGTGAGGAAGAAGAATGTGGTGAAACAAACCTTAGGATTGATAACTAAAGAAGAAAAAGATTCTGAAAAAAATTTCACTGCGAAATTCGTCGTACACATTTATCACCATTTTACATCACGTGAATCATGTTTTTCTGTTTAAAACACCTGTGCGATGACTTCTTTTCTTGCAAAACAGACACAGTGCTGTGTATTGAATTCCGTTGCTGGCCTAAGGCAACACTATTTGAAGCTTACCCCCACCCAAAAAACCATGAAGTTTGTTTCCATTTATATCATATTATTCGTTTTTCCTTATATAGGAAACTAAAAAGAAATAATCAGTAATAAGGATGAGTGGAGGGAGTGTGGAAGGAGAATGCGGTGAAACCGACCTTGGGGTTGATAACTAAAGAAAAAGACTTTTCTGAAAAAATGTTTCAGTTTACAATTCATCGTTCATATTATACATTACCATTTTTAGACATATTCTCTGCGGACATATATTTTTTTTTTTTTTTATCAAAAACTCGTAAAATTTCTTTATGAACTCGGAAGACATTTTTTTTATAAACCCGAAGATTCAAAGCCGTATTTACTTCTACATCCTACGTCATAAAATGATTGTATATACGTGCCGATTATTGTTAATAAACACTGAAAGTGAAATCGACAAGATTTGCAGCACTATTTACATTTCATTGTGATTCAATCGATAAACCGTTTTTATTTTATAACGTCAAAATCTTTAAAAAAAAAAACATTTGTCAAGTACGAAATAAAGTGATGTTTTGATTTATTTTATAAACGAAATAATTTTTCAAAAAAAAAATATAAAATTAATTTACAAAGCCGTTTGTACAAATCGTCAAATCACAAGTTAACAAATAAGAGAACCGTAGGTTATATAAAATAATAATAATAATAATAATAATATCAAATATATAACATACACGAGATTTCCATAAAAAAAAAAAAAAAAAAAAAAAAAAAAAGGGTGTTTTGTGAATAAAACATAATTCTGTGACTGTACATTTCAATAGAACCGTCTCAGTTGCTGGAATTTTTTGTTGAATTCACGAACCAATACATTCACCTCATCGTGCAACAACTGAGGAAAAGAGTTGTCATTCAAAAGAGTCATATATGATGTGTATGGTTGTTCGTCAGCGTCCTCGTTGAACACAAAGTTGTACTGGGCGAATTTCACTACAGCGTCCGACATGGCGTTTTGCAGTTTGTTCATCGCGTCACTTTCGCTCGATTGACTCGTCGCCATGTCGTCAAGAACGTTTTGCGTGTACGGAAAGCTGAAAATGGTCGATAAATCCGTTTTGAGAGCCGCCAGACCGTCGGGGAAAACGTCGTGGAATTCGTTGAAATTGAAGGCTTTCTTCATTATTGTCAATTCCAACTTTAGATACTCGTAATCGGATCCAACCAATAACGCACGTCTCACAGTGCGAAAAATCACCGCGAGGAAAAACTTGTTGTAAACGTCGTAGAGCGCGTACTCGTTTCGCGGGTCGAGCGTCATGTTCATCGACTCCGCGAAAACGTCATCGACAGACAGCAGTTGTCGGTTCCAGTACACCCGCACCACGTTACTGTACCGCTTGACCACTTTGCTTTCTTTCACGTAGTTATCGTACAAATTTTTGACTGGGAAATAACGATCATTTCCGTCTTCGGGGGTGGTCCACTTCAGCTCCGGCAAGGTGAAATCATAGCGCACTTTGAAGAAACTCCGCATGAAAGACCGCAGGACACGGCCTCCTTTATATCGCATGACCTCGCTTTTGTTCCGCAGGTATTCCTGCGTAACGGTCCGGCAGTATTTTGTCCGGTACACGTTGAGTTCGGTCATGACTCTGTTCATCACGCGTTTGTACTGGAATAACTTTTGTTTATTGATGATGTTTTCAAGCTGTTGGTTTCTCAACAGAACGGCCACGTCGTACGCGGTCCGGCGGAGGTGCCAGTTGTCGCTTTCGTAATGGATTGCCAAAATGCTTAATTCCAAAATATTTTTCATCGCTCGTATCATAGTATCAGAGACCGTTTTCGAGTCCATTTCGCTGTTGAGATCTGCGTGAATGTAAAGGCACACGACAAATTTGCACGCCGTCGGTGTGTGCAGGTCAGTCGCGTATGCCAATGCGTCCGACCGCGAGTAGTCAGTGAGCAACGTGTTCCGATTGTGCGACCCGGGCGTGTAATACTTTTCGTTTTCTCCACGCAAGTGTTTTAGATATTTTTCGGCGCACGTAATCTGATCGAAGTGTTCGAGTATGCGTTCTAATAACTGATCTGCGAGTTCCGTCAATTGGTCTGTGGAAGGTTTGACGTAAAGATCACGTAACCTCTCGAAATACAATATCAGTTCGAGGGTGTTGCCGTTCTTGCGCAACAAGTCGAATCCTACGGTAAAGTACGCCGGTAAAACGTCTTTGTCCGCCAGTATTTTTTCGTTGATTTCGCTGATCATGTGCTTTGCTTCAAAACTCAAAGCGTTTTCACTCGTCGAGGCCACGAGGCACAAGAGTTTCATGATCGCGGCCAAAACCAAATCGTGGTACCACGAATACACGTCCATGTCGTACGAGACCAACATTCGATGCGCGATTTGACGGATCGTTATCGTGAAGCCTTTCTGACTGCCCTCGTGCGATATTGCGTTCAAAACTGTTGAAGAGATTTCGTCCGTGCCGCGAATGTTCACGATGTCTTCCAAAAGTATCTGCCGGGCGTGACAGTCATTCAGCGGACCGTTCGGTTCCAGTCCGGTTTTGGCAGTTATGCGCAAAAAAGCCTCCATGCTCTTGTCGTCATCGTTGAGACCGTCAACGAACACCCATACATTGAAATAGTCCCGGATCGTCGACGCCCGCACCGTGGTGTAATTGCAGTGCACGGACGAGTACCGCTGCAGTTCGAAGATTTCCACCAGTAACAGCTCGATGATTTCCTCCTGAGTTTGGTTGATACCCATCTCGATGAAATTGCTCCTGAAAATCATCAGACTGAGTTTTAATTTCAACGATATGAACGCTTTCAAAACGCTCTTGTCCATGTAAAACGATGAATCCGAGATTTTTTCCAGAAAATGCAACAATATACTTATGAAACGATCGACGTTGGACCAGACGACCGAGGCAAATTCCTTCAAATTTGTGTCGAACGTTGATTTGTCGATTGGAATGTTCTGATTGATGAAATCATTGATTTTCCGTACGACCCAAAGGGCCGACTTACAGTTTATGGCGGTGTACGACGCGTAAAGGCTATCCACTTTATTCTTGCTACCGTGGTATATGACTATGTTCTGCTTAGGCGTCTGATCATCGGTGTCGTCCCCCATTTCCACCGTCATCGGATATGCATTGTAGACGTCGAACACTTTTATTTTTTTACTCGCTGCCCTTTGATAACATTCAGAAGCGTTGTCCTCGTTCGTCTCGTACGAGTCGACGTTGTCCATTTGTTTTCGTTTATTACCCTTCTCATTCCCACATCGTGCTAACGTCAAACACAGAAACAAACCAAAGTACACGTATATCCTCATGGTTTTCATTAGATTCGGTTGAATAATTCCTTACTACGTTTCTATTGAAGTTGACAACTACGACTGAAATCGAGCTACGCCGCGATTGTTACCGTATTCCTTAGTTATGTTGTTTGACGAGCTGAGTAAATAAAATAAAAAATAAATAAAGGAACGTGTGAGACTACCAAATAAACTACTAACTATTCTGAGTTTATCGAATTTTTTATTAAATTTACGAACAGATGTGTTCACTTCATAGAATACAACAACGCGCATAGAGTGTGATTCATTTTAGGATTTCGAAACACTTTTGACGTTTGTTATTTAGTGTTACAGATGATTATAACGTTGAATTTATTGAATTCCTCCAAAACTTCCGATATTTTATTGTGTAATGGAGTTATTGCGTCATATCCCTCTTGTACGTGCATATGCGTGAAACTGAAAAACGTATTCATATCCGTTAGGAATGAGAACAAACCGTCAGGAAACGCATTGTAGCGTTGAAATCGCATTTCTCCTGTAATTTTAGCAATTCGACCGTCAAATGGTCAATGTCCTCACCAGTGTTGGGCGTAATCGATTAATTTACGATTAAATTACGCAATCGATTACGATTACTTTAATTAATTAATTACATTAATCATTAATCGTTTAATCATCTCTCAAAGTAACCAGTAATCATGATTACATATTTGTAATCGTTAATCATTATCGCCAAATTTATCGCAAAACTGATTTTTTTTGTTAAATCCGATATCCGATTTCCAGTCTTTTTCCAAATATTGTCCGAGGCTTGTTGATGTTCAAGTCCTGAACAAAGGTTTTTTTTTTTTTTTAATGAGGTCGGGTTGTCATCCGACGCTCAACCCCCAATCTAGAGGGCCAGACTACCCCAATCACTGAATATCAGGGTGGGGCTATTGCAGCTCTCAATGAAAGGGCGGTGAGGGTGCTACATTCTCAATGCCAGTTAGAATATGTTAGTTACAATAGAATAACATTTACAATATAATATTATATTATAAATTATAATAGTTTCATGTATGGGTGTATTCGTAGATAATTTGTGTTTGTTAGATATTAGGTGTTTCACGTATGTCAGACTAAATAAGCAAATGTATATTTTTTGTTTTTTATTTTGAACAATTTTCAAAGAGATTACTGATAAACTGATACAATTTTTTTATTAAATCGGCTACCAATACCAATAAGGAATATTTCAATTTTGTTAACTTAAAAATCTGTATAATCTAATGTTTAAAATCTATTTTTAATATTTGAGATTTAATACTTTAAACACCTTTTTTATTGAAATAAATTAACAACAACACTTGAACGATTCTGAAATAACGCATAACTGCCACGCCCGGCAGGTGCTCTTGGAACAAATCGTGGAAATTCGCGGCACGGACCCCATCTCGTCGATGGTTTTGAACGTGATGTTGGACGAATAAATTATTACGTTATAAAATAAAAGCGGTTTATCGATTGAATTTCAATAAAATATAGTGCCGCCACTGCTTCTGATTCAAATTTCAGTGTTTATAAACATTAATCGGTACGTATATCCAATAATTATACGACTTAAGATGTCGAAATAAATACGTCTTTGAATCATCCGACTAATAAAAAAAATGTCTTCCGAGTTCAGAAAAAAAATTTACAAGATTTTAATAAAAAAAAATAAAAATCTGCAGACAATTTGACCAAAAATGGTAATGTATAATATGAACGACGATTGTTGCACTTTTTGGAACTTTTTTTCAGAAACGTCTTTGTCTTTAGTAGTCAACACTAAGGTTGGATTCACCGCATTCTTCTTCCACACTTGTTCCATTTATCCCTATAACTGAATATTTCTTATAAGTTCCCTGTATGTTCCGAAAAAGCGATTTATTGCATAAAAACAAAACATGAATAAGAGATTACAGTTATGATTAATAAGCAACCAAGCAGGCATTTCTTATTAATACGTATTCAGTGCATTTAAGGAAAAACGATGCAAATGATGAAAATGGGAAATAAAATTATCGGTATTTTGGGTAGGTGTAAGCTTCAAATATTGTCACCTGAGGGTGACCGTGTCTGGTTTGCAAGAAAACACGTCATCGCACAGGTGTTGTAAAACAGAAAAAACATAATTCACGTGATGTATTACTCACGGTTCCAAATATTTTATTATTTGATCAGCTCATCAAACACTACCATTATCCGTAGTCGGCGAGAATTAAACACGCATTTATTTCTCGATATTTTATATAAAAAAAAAGACCTGCAGACTCTATGACTAAAAACTATAAAATATATAAATGACGAATTTAGCAGTGAAACTTTTTTGTTTTTTTTTTTTCTTATAAATGTTTTATTCAATCTGTTACAAAAAGAACAATAAGAACAATTGATAAAGTAGGAGAAAAAAAAAATAAAAATAAAATAACAATATCGATATAAGAACATAACAGAGCGTAGAAGCCTCCCAGTGGAGGTACTACATTAACGAAAAAAGACACGAGTTGGTATTAAAATTTAATTATTCAGTAGGTTTCTACACCATTTGCGTTTTAGTCATTTGTGAGGATTTCCAGGGATAGTCAAAGAAGAGATGTCGTGCATGAGTGGGTTTCTATGATTTAAAAGACGGTTATGGAATCTTTTGTAGTGTGTTTTAGCCACGTCTGCTACAAATGGTATGGAAAGATCGTGATGGAGTGTGTGATTGGAAACGTAGTATGGTGCTGTAGTGATTTGTCTTAGAGTTTTGGATTGATAGGTTTGTATTATATTGATGTTAGTAGGTTTTGCTGATCCCCAGAGCTGTTTACCATAGACCCATATTGGTTTAAGTAGCATTTTGTAAATAAGGAGCTTGTTATTCAGATGAATATATTTGGAGGTCAGTCGGTGTCTTAGTTGGCGTCTGCGATCATTGAGCGTTAACAGTTTGGAGCGTGTATGAGGAGCCCATGTTAGCCGGCGGTCTAGGGTTAGTCCAAGATATTTGACGTTTTGAGAGTAGGGTAGAGATTGATTATTGAGGAATAGTTGTGGACATTCTCTGAGGCGTGGTGTAAAGGTAGAGTGAAGCGATTTTGTTTGGTTTAGTTTCATGCCCCATTCTGTGTACCACGAGGCTAGCAGATCAAGATGGGTTTGCATAAATGAAGCAGCTATGCCTGGATCAGAGTGGAATGCAAGTAGTGCTTTGACGTCCGCAAAGTCAGCTACTATTGTGTTTTGAGTAGTGGGTTGATCCGCGGTGTAGATGTTAAAAAGGAGAGGTGCAATAACTGCACCTTGCGGGACACCAGCTTCTATTTTAGAAATATTTGAAAGAGTTGTTCCATAGCGCACAGAGAAGTGGCGATCACTAAGATATGACTTAATAAGAAATACAAGTATGGAGGAAAAAACGCTTTAATTTTGTGAGGTAGTGGGGTGGAAGTTCCCTATAACAACTCTAAACGTTTTTTCAGATTGGAGCTGATAAGTGTGGAACTCTGCATTATTTTTCACTCTGCACTTTTTTAAACTTTTTTTCAGAAACGTCTTCTTCTTTAGTAGTCAACGCTAAGGTTGGATTCACCGCATTCTTCTTCCACATTTGTTCCACTTATCCCTTTTTTTTGCGATTATTAAAGAAAATTAATAACACAAAAAATCACGTTGACCAAAGCAGTGAACACTTATTTATTTCATAAAATCATAGTCCTATCAGAAGTTTTGAATAGTATATGGAAAACTATCCAGATGAATACATGATCTCGGCTTAAAACACATTTAGTGTGAATCTTCACGTGTCACTCTTTAAACGTCCACTTGGACATAAGATCCTTTACACATTCCTTGTCCCATACGTATGTGGTTTAGTCTGATCCCAAGGTTTTCTTGGGGAGTTCAATGTTTTGGACACTTTTATTAAATTGATGTTGATTTGTTGGATTATAGCTTAGAGTGTACTGTAGCTACTGATTATATACATGCACTATGTATTTGATTCCGAGTGAAGCGAATGCTCTTATGGTTTTACGATGATGTTTATTATGTATTTTATTTTTGTCAATAAGTCTCATCCAGCAAATCTTTAGATTAAAAGTTTTGTGTAATTGGTATTTTGTTGGTTTACCTAGCTGTTTTTTACCTAGCGAGAAGAAAAACACCCGAAAATGAAGCTAACACGGCGAAATTTGCCGTAAACGACATATCCGTTAAATCGCTCCGGGCGTACTTACATGTATAGAAATGTTATAGCAAGACGTCTGGTCATAGCCACCATAAGGAGTGGGGGAATGAGGCTACTGCCCCAGGGCACACAAAGTAAAACGCGTGTAGAGGGTTTATTAACGTCATTAAAACGAATGAAAATAAATAAAAATTTTTTTTTGAATTTGGTGTTTCACGTTACAATTCTTAATATGAATATAATATGTTAAAAATGTGAAACAAAATTCAAGTTTTTCAGTGTCGGGTGGGAGGACGTAAATAGTGTTAAATGAGCGTATGCGTCCTACACCGCCACGAGCTGCAAATCTGTATTGTGGAGCGTGAAAGTGAATTCGTCATCGAAATGTACGACTGCAACTTTGGGAATTATGTCCATTCGGACCAAGACGGTTCGATATTAAAAAATAATTTTCAAAAGTTGACTAACGGCATCCGCAAAATCGTCGTGCGCTTCATCAGCACGTTGGCGTATTTTCTTGAGTTTCAAATCTTAGATAAAATTATGGTTACTTTCGACCATTGGTGACGCCTAAGTTTTGTTGACAAAATCAAAAAAAAAAAAAAAAACTTTGATTTCATTGGTAACTTTCGTTGTAAACGTACAACAGTAGGAGTGAACTCAAAATTTCCGAGTACTAAGATATCTCGATCTGGTGGTAAGCTCCTTATATTTGTAATATCCGACTCAATTTCACGATTCCGCAAGGTCATTGTTTTTTGTTGTTATTATTATGTTAACAATTCGTGTTACGTTCGATATCTATACGTCTGTCGGTATGATTTATTCAGGGAGTCCATTTGAAAATCGTAGAATGGCAATACGTTTCTGTTCAAAAACTTCACGTTATCATTTAAACCGTCTAATCGCCTAATCACATGTTATCAAAGCTCACAATTTATTTTTTATTTATTAGTTGCAAACGGGTGTGTACCCTTAAACAAAATACAGAGAACACCGTCAATAGATGCACGTTAAGGTGGTTCTTGTCAGTCATATTCTAAGGAGTATTGTATATTCAATACATTAGGCCTAGTGCGATACGACTTGTAAGTGTGTGCGAAGTAAAATAACATAAGTATGTGCGAGCTACACATCGCGCCCGTGACCCGTATCAGTTCCATACACAACCAACGCAAGCAGCGTACTGTAGAGTGTAGAATAATCGTGTACTATTTTTAATTTTATCTTATCTGACAAATAAAACTACAATCAATGTTCGTTACTTAGTGGTAACTCCAAAAAGAATGGTACTAGAAACTTGAAATGTTTAATATATAGGTATTAAAAACATGACTGTCCACCAGCGATACAATTTTCAAAAAATTTTATCAACTTTGAGCTAAAAATGGAACTTTAAAAATATGGAAAGGTGTGTACTAGTATACTGTATGTTGCACTGAATTTTCAATCAGAATCGCCTTACTTAAGACATTTTTTTCCGTCTCTTTAAAATTAAA
This sequence comes from Therioaphis trifolii, assembly GCA_027580255.1. Classification (NCBI taxonomy): domain Eukaryota; kingdom Metazoa; phylum Arthropoda; class Insecta; order Hemiptera; family Aphididae; genus Therioaphis; species Therioaphis trifolii. The sequence continues at coordinate 132,042,154 of CM050404.1, forward strand.
TACACCCATTACGGAATTACCATTATCTTGTTCAAGGATCCAAGGGACAAAGAACGAGCTTCCACCACCATTATCTTACCGGCTTTTTTTCAGCCCCTAATATCATAAATTTTAAATTTTATTGCAAAGAAAATTTCACACAATGAGATATTTCCAATAATTTCAAAATAACATATTAGCCCAAAATCGTCTAATTATTTGAAAACTTATTCAAGACTGAAATAATCAAATTTGTTTAATTTTTGAAAGTTTTAAATATCCTGTACGATTATTTTTAGAGTAATGACCTCACAACTAAAGCCGATTTCATGGAACAGTTATGGCTTATATTGCAGTTTTTACATAATTTTCCGGTAGTTTTTCTGAACACTTAGCAAAACTAATGTTTAAAAACGATATATTTTAAGAACCATGCAAACAAATTTCTCTACCAGAAATATGTGCTATACCTACTGATCTAAGTACTTTTTCGAGGAGAAAAATATTAAAAAATAAACACCATTGTAAAATCTGATCCAATTCACGACATACTTGACAACTGTCAACTATTTTAATATGCCCTGAAGCATCGGGAGATGGTATATTTTTAGTAATTGCAATGACTTGTTGTATTGGCCGTCCGAGAACCACTTCCATTGAATTACGGGTGTATCTATTTCCTACTACTTTAGGTACAGAGGTTCGGTCTCTATTGCAGGCATGCATAACTGATTAGAAAGCTCTATCAAAAATGCTTGGCGTCGATCAGTTGTGTTAAAACTTTGATTGTGTTCCATACATGTTATATATGCGGCCAAAGCAGCAATATCAATCATGATGGAAAACAAATGCAATTGGCCAACGATTAGTCCTTTGCTTCACTGATTACTCTGTTAACATTTTATCCATCGATCTACTCCTTCTTTTGTTTAGCGGTAACAATTTGCTCTACGTTGGCTATCATATGCATTGTAGATAAAAGAATAACCAATTTATTTTTTTTACAACAATACATTTTATAACAATTGATAAAAAAATCAATTAATCATATTTAATATGAAAACTTAATATTATTATTTATTTATTATAATTATTATTAATTGAATATATCATATCATCAATATTAGATATTCTTTTAAAACAAACGAGTAATATCATGGAGTAAAAATATTAAATTTAGAACGGTTTATAAAATATTCGCTAATCTGACTTAATAAATGTATTTAAATAAACAGGTAAAAACGGATGAGGTTAAACAGTTAAATAATTTCAAAACGATTACATTTTAAACCGTTTTAATGCTATCATATAAACGTAGTAAATAACTTATCGGTTCAATAACTTTATAACTACTGAACATGGTGTGGATGAATGATTTCAGGCAATAAACACTTCATATAAAACATAAAAATATTAAATACAAATAATAGATTATTAATTGTTAATAATATATGTAATTATGGTATTATTTGTACGTTTTTAGTGAGTCAATCATTTTGGTATCCCAAAATAATTTATCAAAGTATATCTCTTCGATATTCTTCCATTTCGCCGTATAAACTACAAAACAACATTTTTGCCTTTGAGTAGCGTGTAACTGTCCCATGATCTGGTAAAAATAACAACTTACTTACGCAGACTTCTCGGAAACATAGATAACCAAGTGTCTGTTGTGTAGGGATGGGTAGTTCGTGAGTGAGTTGATTCAAAGAGTTGACTCTTTTAGGTGAATTGAATGAGTTGAATCAGTGTGTCATAGTTTAATGACTCAATGACTCAGTGTTGCCACTAATTCAAATCAATTCACGGATATACCAAGTATAAAATATAAATAATAAATATTATGACTCGTTGACTCAATGACTCTCTATGATTCTCCATGATTCAGCAGCTCTCTATGATTTAAAAAAAATACTGATAAGTTATACGTGATAACTGTGAATATTCAATATAGTGATAATTTATACTTATTCACTAATGACTATTGTCTATTTCACAATTGTGTATTTGTTAATCTGTCATCTGACAATGTTTTAATTTTTTATAATAATGAATATTGTAAAATATATATATATAAACAGTGTTGTGACCAGATAACTAATTTTTTATCTAGATAAAGATAAAGATAAACAATGAATATTTTATCTAGATAAAGATAATTAAATAATCATTTTATCTAGATAAAATTCAGATAAATTTTAAATTTTGAATTCATTTTCACAGTATACTATTTATACTATCGAAAAGGGGCGAGGGCTAAGGGGAATCGCATAGACATGTGAAACTATATACCTACTTACTTATATTTATGTAATATATGCACACGTATGACAAAATGTGTGTTCATTAATAATTTGGTATTGATTTAATATTTATAAGTAATTCTTAGACAACAATACTGGAATAAAGATAATTATTAATATTCCCATCGATAATGTTTAACAGTTATTCATAGCTTTATTATTTATTAAATAATAATTATACTAAGAAAAAAAACTTATTTTCAAGGAAATTCTATTACCATTTGATACATAAAAATAAAATATTTATCTAATTATCTAGGTAAAATTTGCTTTATCTTAGATAATTTTTTAAGATAATTTGGAATGGCTTATTTATATTTATCTAGATAAAACTATATATATATGTTTATAAATATTAAATATATTACATATACAATTTTGAGGATAAAACATTATCAAGAATGTCATACCATGGCCTATGGATGTTTGAAAACCATAACATAAATTCATGATCAGAACTCTTGGTTTATCTTAAAAGTAAATATGGAATTTGGGAAGACATAGCAGTTTGAGAGTTTACAAGATTAGTTGTTGAAACATTCGTACTCTAAAAATGAATATCTTTACTATTTTTATTTATAAATATTTATAAGTATTTTGCTTGTATAAATTAATAAAATCAAAATTTAAATTTTGTATATAAGAGCAAACAAATTTATATCTATAAAATGTAATTTATATTGGTAGCTATTTAAATTGTTTTTTAAATAAAATATCTTTATATTTAACTTACAGACATAGATGTCAATGGAATTTCATTGGGATCATGAATGGTCTCTTCTAATGTATGGTTATTTCTGTTTAATAAATTAATAGTATGATGTTTAGTTTTAATGTGTCGAATAAAATTAGTAGTAGAATAACGATTATTTTTTAATGTTACTCGACAAAGTCCACATTTAACATGAGTATTGTCTTTATCCAGTTGTGAAATGTGACATAAAACATAAATAAGACTACAAAACATAATAATCCTTACAAAAATAGTCAACAGACATGTTGTAACATGCATAAATTAAGCATAATAAATTCATATTATTATAATTCATATATATGTTACATACATAGTCCGGAATTGTACATTTCGCAACTTGTACAGTGATTTTTGTACATATTGCAAATTGTACAATGTTGTTGTACAAAGTAACTAGATTGTACAAGTTACATTATACAATTCGCAATGTGTACAATAATTATTGTACACACTGTGATATAAAATAAAATACGTGAAATTATAACAACAGTATTTATATTATCACTTATAGTCTTATGAGTTATGAGTTATATTTCCTATTTATATGTAATCTAATATATTAGTAAAGGTATAATGCAATAAAAATGATAAGTTTATCTGAACGATATTAAATGAAATACGTGAAACCGGTGAAATTATAGATGTTTTAAAAATATTTTCTTAATAAATATTACATATCACTATATCAGTATATCATATTATAAAAGTAGATGTTCCTGAGTCTTTACATATTAGTACACTACAATCATTATTTGTACAAATCAAAAATTTAAAAACATATTCTAAAAATTAAAATTAATAAAAATTAAAAAGAAATATTATTATAAACCTATATATTAATAAAGTCAAATATAATTTCATATAATTAGTCAACATTAAATCCCTGTAGGTTCTTACATACTAGGTATTGTTTCATCATTTATTTTTACAATCAAGTGAGTTGTGACAGCGCCAGTTGCATAATACATTTTTTTTTACATATACATTTATTATTATAACATTTCCGTGTACAAAAACATTTAAAAAAACCTTGCCCTTCAAACATTGATTCTCTCGAATTTGCCGTTCTTAGAGAAATTTTATCAGTAGGTTTATCATTTATATTTAATATATTTACCCCATCACAAGATGAAAATTGATTACGACTGAAAAGTTGTGCAATAATCCCATTTTTCGTACCGATTTTATACAAGTCGTCCGTCGTTACTTCCATTATAACACCTAATAAAATGAAAGTACATCACTAATATGATTATTATTTAAAAATATAAAATAATGTATTACCTATGATATTTCTCGAATCTACATTACTTCTATCAACATCTGGTACAGGTAACGTTACATTTGTACCGATTGAAACGATTGGATATTTTAAGATATTATACTATCAGTTTTCATTCGTTTTGCTTGGTGATGTAATGCACTCACTGCTAGTTTTTTATTCTGTTTTATTTTATCTTGCACAATTATAATTTCTTCTAAAACTGATTCACTTGAACTATTATATTGTTCATTTGCAGTTGAGGCCTTCTCTAAAACAATATCTTCACTTATTTCTGTTTCGGTTAATTCATAATTAATTAGCTTTAATGAAGAAATTGCTTGTTCTAAATCATTCTCAGAATTTAATGTTTTGAGTATATTCTCAGGTAGGGCACTAGAAGTGAGGCCAAGTTGTGCTTTTCTGCCGAATAATACCTCAAATGGTGATTGTTTAATACCAGAGTGATAGCTACTATTTTTTTGTAACTGGCAAAACTGAAGACCTTCACTCCATTTATTGGATTTATTGTCAGACATCCATGCCCTTAAAATATCTTGCACATCTCTGTTTGCCCTTTCAACACTTCCTTGACTTTGAGAGTGGCGAGGTTTTCCATGAACAATCTTAAGTTGTGGCCACATATTTTTTAATTCATCAATTATACAATTAACAAACTCGCGGCCGTTGGCTGACTGAAGAATTGAAGGTGCTCCAAAAGTACAAAATATATCAATTAAATGATATGTTACTTCAGCTGCAGTTTTTGTTTTAAGAGCACGTAACATTAAAAATTTTGATAAATGGTCCTGGTAATTTAATATAAATTTGTACCCACCGTCATGACATGACTGCATATCGATTAAATCGACCTGTCCACGTGCATTGACTTCATTAAATACCATAGGTTTAACAACTACTCCTCTTCTTTTTGAAACTCTTTTTTTTAAACACGTTACACAGTTGTTTAAAAATAATTGAATAACAGGACGAGATATATTAACGTAACCATTTTTTAAATGATAAATCATTTTATGTAATCCACCATGCCCTGTTTCTTTATGTGACTTTTCAAGAACATCATACATTTCATCAATATGTAAATAGTATTTAACTTCATTATTTTCTGATCTATTTAATGGAAAAATTAATTTATTAACTTCATCTACTTTTATAACATCATAGCGATTCAAACGTCTGTAGTCTAATGAAGTCTTATTTTTTCGATGTTTAGCTTCAAGTACCTCATTTACCAATTTTTGGTAATTTTCTTCATTAACAATGGCCATTGAATTTACACTTAAATTAATATTTTTAATTTTTTCGTTAAACAAACTTTTAAAATTTAAATTGTTTTCAACTGAACTCATTTTGCTTGAAATATTGTAGCAATGTCACGTATAATTCACTAGCCCGTACTAAAGTCTGTTTAAAATTATATACCTAACGATAGTACCGTAAAACTTTATCATTTTTATTGCATTATACCTTTACTAATATATTAGATTACATATAAATAGGAAATTAACTCATAACTCATAAGACTATAAGTGATAATATAAATACTGTTGTTATAATTTCACGTATTTTATTTTATATCACTGTGTGTACAATGATTATTGAACACATTGCGAATTGTATAATGTAACTTGTACAATCTAGTTACTTTGTACAACAACATTGTACAATTTGCAATATGTACAAAAATCACTGTACAAATTGCGAAATGTACAATTCCGGACTATGTATGTAACATATATATATATATTATAAATTATACTTATATATTACCTATTTGGTTATCTATTTTTAAACAAATGACAAAAAAAAAATAAATTTAATTGTAATACTCATATAATAATAAATAATACTATATTATACAATTTGATTGATGACTGTCTCACAAATATAAAATAATCAAATAAATATTTTTGAGGATATTTAATTGAATGTACTAAAAATCAAAACTTGACTAAGGAAAAATCTGTTCGACTTCCCTTCCCAGGGTAACACTTTTTGACATCTTGTGTAAAGTGGTAAGGGCATATTGAATCTTAAAGAAGTGATAAATTATTTCTTTAATAAGTTGCTGGGCAATGCTATAGTTTAATAATGTAACACACCATTTACATATTTTATTGTTTTTTTCATTATTTTAAATTCCTATTCCTATAGTAGACATTTTATTAAACCAAAAGCTTAAAAAATATTTTTATACCAATATACCCTTTTATAGTAATTGGATTGATCAATTATTGAAAATAAACTTTTATGGAAGAATTAGATGTAAAAACAATTTATCTGTCTACAGTTTAATTTAATGCTTATATAAATATTAAAATCCGGACCAATAATTGTTGAATTATTTTAAGCGTCTTTTTCTTAAAAATTCATGTTAGGCCATAACACATTCTCAGATCTTATAATCAAAATTAAAAATTGTATTACATAAAAACATTTAAAAAAGGCGATTTTTATTTTGTTTTTTACTATATAATGAAAATTTCAAGTGTCTAGTAACATTCCTATATAATTGTATATGACTGTTAATTAATAGTTGCTAGTGATCTAGTTAATTCGTATAACTCTCATGACGATTGGTCAAATCAAGATTTGTTCAATCTGATAAATTGTGAGTTGGAGTTGACTCGTATATATATTTATATATATATAAATGAATAAATTTATACATTTTTATAAATTATAAATATATACATAGGTACCTATTAAAATAATATCTACTCGATTTACAATAATTTAATTATTTTCATTGGAATATATTCAATAGGAAATATCCATAATTTTATATTTTAGTGTTTACATATAAATTTATTATTAATTTTGTGACACCTATATTATGATTCTGATTATATGAGCTGTACAAACAATAAACATTATGAAGTAGGTAGGAACTTGGAGTCATTGAGTCAATCAAGAGTTGAATGGAATTATCAGGTTAAAATATAACTGAGTCATGAAGAGTAAATGAGTTGACTCTTTGATTCAACTCATTGAACTGAACAGAGTTGAAAGAATCAACTCAGCAAAGTGAGTTGCAATTCCCGTCACTATAAAATACACACACAAAAAAAAGGTCAGAGTACAGGTAGATGGAAACCCTCTAGCCGCCTAGCCGTACCGTATTTCCCATAATCGGTCGACTGCTATTGTTATTATTATATGAATATAGATATACAAATTACATGTAAAAATTTTTTTTTACCGATTTCAACCCTTTAAATTCAAAATGTCAGTCCAATCCGTCCAATGGTTTAAGCTGTGCGTTGATAGCAGTCAATCAGCTTACTGTTTTATATAATATACAGATTACTGAAATGTAGTTAAAAATTTGGTAAACTTTCAACTTTCAATTGGATGTCAACTAGCCACTAGGTATTATAAACATAACAAATGTTTTGCCACATCAAAGCAACCCTATTGTGATGTAATTTTTTTTGTAAGAATTACAGTATAAATGACCGCTAGGCGCTAATCCAACAAATGTCGGATTTTTTTCGTCATTATTTCGTAAAATATTCAATTTTTTGTTCTTAGGGTTGTAACGGTGTTGAATGTAGATATCAACATATTATAAAACGGTCCTTCTCAGTTCAAACCCACCAATAGTTTAAACCCACCAGAGTGACAGCATAATGTGACACATTTACAAATAAAAAGTACACAGTAAAAAGATAGGGTTTACCAAGTAAGCTTCACCAGGATGACGGGTAAAAACCACATCGATTAAATACAAATCAACGAGTCGAGATGTGGTTGTTACGTGGTGAAACAACCATTATCGACCAATCAGAGAAGGACGTAAGACAAAAGAGAGTATATTTACCGGGTGCATTTTACGGATGATCAAAATAATATCAATAATCAACAATCATCAATTCCGTTCGTAACTGTTGCCGAGTAAACACGTCCGTTGCCGAGTAAACTCGTCCGTCTCAAACGTCACAGTGTTACCACGCAACAGTGCCGTTCACCGCGCAACAGTGCCGTTCACCGCGAAACAGTGACGTTCGCAGCGTCACCATCGTCGTCGTCGTCACTACAGTGTGATACGACCACGCACGCCAGTCAGCACAAAATTCACAAACACTCACTCAGTGCAACGAGAAATAGTGTCGACCATCGTGCCGCCGCTCGTCCCGCGCGCCATCGCCGCGGCGAAACGCGTCACGTGTACGCTCAGTATCCCGTCACCAAACCGGTCTCAGCAGATACACTCACACACCACTGTAAGTAAATTTTAATATCCGACCACGAGGCTAGTGCCGCCCGACACGGGTGCACATCGCCGGGCCTAAACCGCAAACCGAGAAAGTGAAAGTGCGAAACGTGTACGTGAAAGTGCGAACCGTGTCAAGACGATCCATTTTCACATAGCACCCGTCAAGCCACCACCACTACTCACCACACCAAACAACACCGACATGGGACGAGGAGGACGAGGTGTAGGAAAACGTAAACGCACCCCACCAATCTCTTCCCCGAAAAAAGGCCACCCATCCCAATCTCCAACACCACCAGCATCACGTTCAGATTCCCCAAACTCTACGACCATGCTAACATCCGACGACAACATATCTACCATCCATACCAGATCAAACTCATCAAGCAGTCGGAAATCCTGCGATTCAGACACTCCTCTTACAGCAAACAAACCACTTTCTCCTCGCATTCCTCCAATCTTCATACAATCAACCCCAGAACGCCCATGGCACAAACTTGCCAGAACTCTTTACCAAACTCCTAGCCTAGATCAAGTCATTGCAAAATCCACATCATCCCAGATGCGTGAAATGTGGAGAAAATCACGCAAACAAAGACTGCAGCAAACCAAAAGAAGTCGATCCAACTTGCTGCAACTGCAAAGGCCCACACACAGCCAACTATAGGGGCTGCCCCCATTACACAGAAATCTGCAAGGATAATGTAACCCAACCAGGAGTTCCAATGAACCAGTTCAAACAATCCACCTCAATTACTCCAAGCCATTCACTAAAGCCAACTGAACATGGAACAAACACGACAACAACAACAAAATCATATGCAGAAGCAATAAAACCACCAACCACAAATCCAGAACCATCCATTAATGCAACCACGCTACTCAAAATAATCAAAAAACTACTCAGCACTGCCCAAAAAAGTAAAGACATCGTATCCAAAGATGCGATTATCGCAACAGTCATGAAGATCTTAAACGCCATCCCCATCAACACGCATGATGAATGACTTAAAAATCATATCCTGGAATTGCAATGGAATAGAAAACAAAATACCCGAACTTACTGCATTTGCAAATGAACACAAAATCGACATAATACTACTCGGCGAAACCCGCATAAGCATCAAAAAGAAAATCACAATTCCAAACTATCACTCCTACAGATCAGACCGGCCAAAACCACCAAACTCTCCCGCTTCCGGAGGTACTGCCATACTAATTCGGAAAAACATAAATCATCAACACATCATTCTGCACACTAAAATTGAATCAACAACCATCCAAATAAAAATCAACAACAAAATTACCCAAATATCATCAGTATATAAAAGTTCAAATGCTCAACTCTACTACAGCGATCTAGACACCCTGACCAGCCACAATGGCCCCTTCATAATAGCAGGCGATCTAAACTCAAAACATCAAAGCTGGAACAGCCAAACATCAAACACATCGGGCAAAAAATTACTCAACCATTCAGAAGCCAGAAACTACTCAATTGTCGCACCAGATTCACCGACCCACTTCCCATTTATTACCACTCACAAACCGGATGTTCTTGACATTGCACTTCTAGCCCTGCCGAAGTTTCAATACTCAATAACAAACCACAACGAACTATCTTCAGACCACAATCCAATTCAAATAAATATTAATGCAACTTCAATTTCAAATAATATACCAAAAATACTCAAGAAAACAAACTGGCCCAAATTTAAAAAAGAACTCACCCAAGCAAGAATCTTTCGTGTCCAAACACCGGAAGACATCGACCGAAAAATCTGCCAACTAACAACCTCAATTCAATCTGCATTAGAAAACTCTTCCTATACTATCAAATCAACACCAAGCAACTTAAAACTCCCTGACGAAATATCACTAGAGATCGAAACCAAACGCCAACTCAGGAAAATTTGGCAAACCAATAGAGATCCAAAGGTAAAGAAACTACATAACGCACAAATAACTTTAGTCAAAAATTTACTTAAAGAATACAGACAAACCAAATGGGACACTTTCGCAGAATCACTAAATGTCAAAAACAACCCACTATACCAACTAAACAGACGCCTCCTTAAAAAGAAACCAGCTGAAACTCCTCTCCAAACGATCATAGGCACCAAAATCTATGAAGCTGATGAAAAATCTGAACTATTCGCCGATACAATGGAAAGTCAATTAACAAACAACTCCGACATAGTCTTCTATGAAACAGATCATAATACACCAATCTTAGATCAACACCAACCATCATCTACTGATTATATCACGCCAAAATAAGTCTTAGATATAATAAAACAACTCCCAGCAAACAAAGCCCCCGGACACGACAAAATATCCAATAGGGCACTGAAAAACTTACCAAGCAACATAATCACCCAATTCGCACAAATTTTCACCGTATGCCTACGACTTTCTTAATTCCCGAAAGACTGGAAAAAAGCAATAGTAGTAATGATCCCAAAACCAGGCAAGTCACACTCAAAGCCAGAAAACTTCCGACCAATTTCCCTTCTTACGTCCATCTCAAAATCACTCGAAAAAATAATACTACAATCACTGAAGAAATTCATTAAGCCCAGACCTGAACAGCACGCATTCAGAGAAGGACACTCAACAATCACACAACTCTATAAACTTTTCAAAGAAATCAAAGATAACAAAAACAACAAGCAATATACAACTGCTGTATTCCTGGATATGGAGAAGGCATTTGATCGTGTCTGGCATGAAGGACTTATATATAAGCTAAGAACACAAACTGATTCTCCAATGAACATCGTCAAACTCATCAAATCCTTCCTATTCAACCGCTCCTTTCAAATACGCGTAGCAAACTCCATTTCGACTCCACGACAAATAGAGGCAGGAGTACCTCAAGGTTCATGTTTGTCTCCAACTCTATACAGTCTATACATAAATGACCTTCCAACCATCGACCGCGTCAAAACTTTAATATTCGCCGACGACACAATGTTTCACACCAATCACCGAAATAAAAAATACGCTATTCACCAACTCCAAAAACAAATAGACATTGCACTCAATTGGATGAACAAATGGCGACTATCACTCAACGTTGGAAAAACAGAAACCATCATATTCGGAGTATTACCAGGACCAAAAACACCAAAAATAAAAATACAAGGCCAAATCATAGAATGGAAACACAAAATCAAATACCTGGGAATAACAATAGACACTCAGCTCAAAATGAATCAACACGTCCACCAATCCATCAATCAATCACCATCTAAAAAGCAATAGGAGCCAGAAGTGCATTATACCCAGTATTAAATACGAAATCCAGAATTCCATTAAAGACAAGACTCCAACTATACTTAATATATATAAGGCCCATACTACTTTATGGCTCAGTTGTATGGGCATCACTCACAAGCCAAACAAACAGACAAAAAATAGAAGCCGTCCAAAATACCACGCTGAGAATAATCACTGGATCACACTACCTCACACGAAACGACGCCATAAGGAACTCAGCCAACATACTGTCCGTCTCCGACCACATAAAGAACGTCACATCTGTTTTCCTTCACAGAGCCTCAATATCCAAGTACCCACATATACAATCCATAGCACACTAACAACCAAAACATCATAAATCATCCCCAAACTTAAACTAGAGAGAAAAGGCAACTGCCTGGAGCTCTATATAGGCCACAGGCCGTCATATAAAGGCAAGTTCCAAAGGATGTTCAAAATCATCATCAATGACAATCAACAATCCACGACAAGTTACATCGCATTGCCATCAACATCGCCAACAGTGCCTTCTTCGCACCACTGTCGACGTCGCCACCACGGTGACACACGTCCACGCACAAGCCAAATCCGACGCTACTCTTCGCTTCAACACACCCGTAAGTAAAACATTAAATCACTCCGTTACTTACGATCAAGAGGCAAGTGATCCGACACGGGTCACAACGCCGGGTCGCGCGTCCGTAGACTGTCCACCAAATCGCGTCGAACGCCTGCTCGTCCACCAAATCCAAATATGGGTCGCGGTGGACGCAGTGCCGTTAAGCGCAACATCCCATCTCCTACTTCCACCCTTCATGCAGCTAAAAAAGGCCGCAAACTAGACCAAACTCAACCATCAACATCCACCATCATTCAGCAATCTACCTCTACATCTACAATCACTCAAGACCAACATTCTTCGTCTGCAGAATCAGAAACAATGCTTACCTCCGATGACAATTTATCAACAATCCATACCAGATCCAGCTCTTCCAGCAGTAAAAATTCCTCCAACTCTAATCTCGCCTCTGCTACAACTCTACCAAAAATCCCGCCTATAATAGTAAACGGCTCATCCTGGAGGAAAGTTGCCGGGAAACTTATGACAGAACTTCCACAAGACTTAATCCAAGTCAAAGCCTTCGGCCCGAAATCTGTAAAAATTCAATGCACAGACATAGAAATCTTCAGAGTAGTTCAAAAATATTTCCATAAAAACGAAACTGAATTCCACACATTCTCTCTTCCTTCAGAGAGAACCATCAAAATAGTCATAAAAGGATTATTGGTGAACATCTCAGCGGAAGAAGTCTCAGAAGAACTGACAAATGCAGGTTACGACATCCAAAATGTCAGACAATTTGGCAAAGCTGACAAAAAACTTCCCACACATATGGTAACACTCACTAACAGGCCCTCAAATAAGAATATATTCAACCTAGAAAATCTCTTCTACATGTCAATCCAAGTTGAAAGTTACCGAAACAATGGGCCTTCACAATGTTTTAACTGCCAAAACTTCGGCCACTCCAGCCTTCACTGCGGCTATTAGCCGAGATGTGTAAAATGCGCCGGTTCACACACAGCAAAAGAGTGCACCAAAACCACGGAACAAGAACCGAAGTGCACGAACTGCCAAGGAAACCATACAGCGAACTATAAACAATGCCCAGTTTACTTAAAGGAAAAAATGGAAAAAACACCAGTCAAAAAACCTTCAACACCATATAACCAAATCGACACAACAACACCAACCAAAAATCGTCCATAATACATCATTCGCCAATATATTAAAAAACAAATCAGAAAAAGAGAACTCAGAGCTTCCAGAAATTATCGAGAACTTAAAAAACCATCTACTACTAATTTCATCAGGAAACGCAAATATTAAAGGCACACTTCCCATTATTATCACAATTCTCCCCCTGCTATTAAACATCATCCCTCTCCTCCTCAACCATCATGGATAATACTCGCATACTTTTTTGGAACACACAAGGTGCTACTCGGAAGCGCCTTGAACTACAACAATTTGTACAAAAACAAAACGTAGACATTTTACTGTTAAATGAAACTCACCTCTCTTCAAGACAAAAATTCAAACTACCGAACTTCCACTCATACTATACTAACAAGACCCAAACAAGCAATAAGCCTCCAGCCAGAGGAACCGCTGTCTTAGTAAACAGAAGATTCATTCACCAACCAACAATCATCTCAACAACCTCAATTACGAACACTGCAATACACATTCACACTGGCAATGCAGAACTTAGATTAGTAGCAGTATACAAAAGCCCAAAGGACAACCTACTAACCTCAGATCTAGACGCCCTACTCAACAACCATACAAACACCATCATTGCAGGAGATCTTAATGCTAAACACACCATTTGGAACAGTCGGGTCAACAACCAAGCTGGTGTCACACTATCCCGATACTTGGACTCAAGACAAGACATCGCAATAGCTGCCCCAACTTCCCCCACTCATTACCCAAACAACCAAAACCACAATCCTGATATACTGGACATAGCTATAATGAAAACTGAACAACTGCAGTACCACCTTGAAAACCACACAACAAAGCTATCCTCCGATCACACCCCCATCATCATAGACATCTTCCAAAAATCAGCCAACATTTACCCCCCAAGGCCATTACGTACCATTGACTGGGATCAATTTGAAGCAGACATGAAGCTCACAACACTCCCACCCCCGAACATCTCAAATCCAAAAGAAATAGAAAAATCTATAGAACAACTAACGAAAATCATCTCAAACACCATCTCCAACAACACCTCAACTTCTTCACCCATCAATCATAGCAAGATACTACCAAAAAGAATTCAAATAGCAATAACCCAAAAAAGAAGACTGAGAACCCAATGGCAAAGATCAAGAGACCCGACAATCAAAACAGCCCTCAACAAACAAACTTCAATAGTAAGAGAACTTCTCTCATCACACAGGGACGACGAATGGTCATCATTCATCTTCTCCATAGAAAACCGTGCAGACGGTAGATCCAAACTATACAAATTAAACCGTAGTCTGCTTCGTAAATAATTACCACATCATCCTCTGGAAAATAGCCAGAGTCAGCTGGTCTACGAAAACCAATCCATCGCCGAATTATTTGCTGATTGTATGGAAAAACAATTCACAACGACAAATCTCCCACACCCTAACGAAAACTATGTAGAGGAAATCCTACAAGCATACAAAAACTCTCCTAAACAAAGCCAAACCATTTACTTCACCCCAGGTGAAATACAAAAAACAATTCGACACTTAACGTCCAACAAAGCTCCAGGAAATGACAGTATCACAAATCACGCTCTAAAAAGATGCAGCAACACGGACACCATTCTACATCTATGCAAATTATTCAATGAGTGCATTCGTCAAGAATATTTTCCATCCCAGTGGAAAACTGCAAAAATAATAATACTTTCCAAACCAGGAAAAAACACAAAACTACCAATTAACTACCGTCCAATATCCCTTCTCCACTCACTGTCAAAAATCTACGAACGATTAATATTAAATAGACTCAACATTTACGTCCTCCCAAAAATCAGACCAGAGCAAATCGGTTTCCGCCCACAACATAGCACGACTACTCAATTAATCAACGTTATAGACAACATTTCAAACAACATCAACAGAAGAAAAATCACAGCTGCCGCACTACTAGATATTGAAAAAGCTTTTGACAAAGTTTGGCATAACGGCCTACTTGTTAAACTCATCGAAATGGAAATACCGCCCCAGCTAATCAACACAATCGCATCTTTCTTAAAAAACAGACAATTCTACATATCAATCGACAACACAAATTCTTCCACCAGGCCAATAAGAGCAGGGGTACCTCAAGGATCCTGCCTCTCCCCTCATCTATTCTCGATATATATCAACGACATGCCACTGCATCCATCATCAAAAATGGCTTTATTCGCTGACGACACGCTGATCTACGCATCCAGCTCCACAAACAACAGAGCAGTCAGCAGTCTCCAGAAACAAATAGACCTTATCCAACCCTGGTTCGACAAATGGAAAGTAAGCATAAATCCTTCAAAGACTAACGCAATCCTCTTCTCTCACAAACAAAAACAAAACTCCAAGAAATTAAAAAATTAAAACACCGAAATACCCTGGTCAAACTCCATCAAGTACCTAGGCATCTACATAGACTCCAAATTAAACTTTTCCAAACACGTCAAGATAACCATCAACAAAACGAAAAACGTCAGATATCAACTTTTCCCTCTTCTAAACCAAACAAGTCAACTTTCTATAAAAACGAAACTATTCATGTACAAAACATATCTTCTACCAGTTCTTACATATGCTTGCCCAGCATGGATTTCCTTCATATCATTCACAAACCGTAAAAAATTAGAAACATTCCAATCATCAACACTCAGAACAATATCCAAATTACCCTGGTTCATCAACAACATAAATATAAGGAAACAATCAAATATGCCATCAATATCCGAATACACATCAATCATCACCAACTCAACTAAGCAACGCATCCAATCACCCCCCTTCACTCACATTCAAGAAATAGCAAATCGACCATCCATATCAAAAGACTTTCAAAAAATTAGCCGCCCAATAGACTTCTAAAACCGTAAAAAAAAAAAAAAAAACACCTCACAAATCTCAAGTACACATCCTGCCCTCTGCAAAAAGCAAAGCTTGTAACAGAGTACCTAAAACAAAGCAAAGCAAAGCAAAAAACGGATGATCATCATCATCACAATCACACACATCCGTCGTAGTCTGTCGTCCGGTTAACACTTTCGCCGCTAACGTCGCATTACGTCCGCCACTCGCCACACATGCGCCAACCGCAGCTTGCCGTGCTCACCGCCGACATTATACTGTTCGTTCTGTCCAGTCGTCGCATACAATATCGCCGAAACCATCAAGCAACGTAACACCATGAGCGGCCGCAAAGCCGGTACCAAAAAAAAGAAGAAGACTCCTCCGGGCTCAAACCTGAAGAAAACGCGTAACGATTTTCACTCTCCACCTCCGTTGCATGCTGGCCGACGTTAACGCGCCGAACCGCCATCGCCCGAACCAACTGATTCAGAGTCGCTGTCAGGCGAATCTTATGTAGGGATGCGCAAAAACGACAATGGTTCGATATATCGATGAATGAAATATCGATGTATACTTTTTTATAGGTATCAAAATATCGAAATATCGATATATCGATGTAAACTTTTTTATAGCTATATAAAAATTTGAAAATATTTTTTCAATAATAAAGGTTTTTAATCATTAATTTTTTTTATATACTTATGACCAAATCGTTAGTCCCCTGTTAATTTTTGGTCTGGCAAAAGAAAATTGCTGGCCTGAAATATAAACCCAGTCCGCCCCTGCTAAGTAGTAAGTTATAAACTAATAACTGACTCTTGAGTTCTTGACGACAAACGACAGGTCGACAGATCTACAGAGCAAATAATATTTAATACCAATACCTATACTTCATAGGTAGTCTATTCAGAGTTACGACTTTACGACTTTACGAGTGCTTACGACTATCGATAAATATCGACATGTCGGTGTTTACCGTGGACTACTGTGCATTCCAGGAATTTTATTAAAAAATAATCGTCCAGTGCCTGAGTGCGAGACTTCCGGGTAATGATAATAATATTCACAGCTAGTCGCAACTCGCAAATACATATATACAGATACACTGTCTCGGTGACCGAACACGGCGACAACTGAGATAATAATAATCCATTAAAGCCTGTATCAAGGCATGTCTGAGAAATAACTTGGAAAAAATTAGTATGAAAAAATAGATTGATATATCGATATTACATATATGCATCGATATTATATCGATGTATCGGTATAAAAATATCGATGCGATATTTTCGATAATATCAGACTGTAATATCGATGAAACGATATTATCGATGTTGTATGCGCATCCCTAATTTTATGTATCATCGGACACCTCCCAATCAGCCAGTGACATCTCACCCGCAGACCCGACTCCGACCACACCAGCCGCGACTTCAGCCACAACATCTCCGGGTAAGTCAAATACTATTTCCGATATCACAACCCAATCTTTGGATTTCTCCGCCACTAATATACCGAAAATACCACTACCTCCGCCTATCATTATCAATGCATCCCAGTGGCGTCAAGCAGCGCCCCTCATCTTCCAAAATCAAGACATCTCCACTACCGACCTTACTGCCAAAACCTCGTCCGACGAAAAAATACATGTCAAAACCACAAGCTCCATTCAATTCCGTCAAATACAAAAGACTCTTCTCGATAACAAAATCGATTTCCACACATTCTCCCTCGCCGCTGA
Source organism: Therioaphis trifolii (assembly GCA_027580255.1). Lineage (NCBI taxonomy): Eukaryota > Metazoa > Arthropoda > Insecta > Hemiptera > Aphididae > Therioaphis > Therioaphis trifolii. The sequence goes on from CM050404.1 coordinate 132,060,322, forward strand.
CCGCCAGTAAAAAAGTAGTCATCAAAGGTATTCCAACGGATATCTCTGTTGATGAACTCAAAAACGAACTGGTAGCACGTAACTTCGAAGTACAACTTATAAAACGTTTCGGGCCAGTAGACAAACCCATGCCTATATGCCTCGTAATCTTATCCGGCTCTCAAGCCAAAGACATTTACGAACTACAAGAATTATTTTACTTAAAAATCACTGTTGAGTCCTACAAGAAATCCGGCCCTTCTCAATGTCACTCGTGTCAAAAGTTCGGCCACGGTTCGAAAAACTGCGGGAACCCTTCTCGTTGTGTCAAATGCGCTGGCTCGCACAGCACCAGCGAATGTTCAAAACCGCGCGACCAGGCCCCGACTCGCGCAAACTGCAATGGTGCTCACACAGCAAACTTTCGCGGTTGTCCATCATTCTCTGAAATTGCTAAAAATATCGCAACAAAAACATCCACGTCAGGCAATCTATCAAAAAAATCCACATATCCCTCAATCATACTACAATCTATCACCACTCCACCAACTCAACCACCACACGGAAATCCCCCCACTCGGCACCTAGACTACGCAAGTGCTACCAAAAATAAGCCGGCGATCAAAACGGACCAGGTCATCAATCTTCTAACTGAACTCCTAACAGCCATCTCAACAACTGATGACCCAAAATCAATCACCATTACCACAATAAGCTCATTTATATCCCTCTTAAAAAACAGTTATGAATGACCTTAGAATCCTATACTGGAATTCAAACGGCATAAAATCCAAAACCAACGAACTATACGCACTCATAACAAAGATCAACGACGATATCATATTATTAAACGAAACCAAACTAAAACCTATCAACCAACTCAAACTCCGCAACTACCACGTATATCGTTCAGATAACATCTCAGGCTTGCGCGGTCACGCCTGTGGTGGCACCGCAGCACTAGTCCACCGCAGAATAGTGCACAGACACATCATCATTCCGACGACAATTTCTTCAACCACCGTCGAAATATCCATGGGCAACTACCAAATACAAATCTCCGCCGTGTACAAAAGCCCAAACAAACCTTTAAAAACCGAAGATATAAACGCACTGACAAACGGCAATCATTGGTTTGTCGTAGCTGGCGATCTTAATGCGAAACACCCACTCAGGCACAGTCGTTGCTCAAACACCGCCGGCTCTATATGATAAATCCACGCCCTGAATGACGACTACATCGTTACAGCCCCGGATACGCCAACGTTCTTCCCAGCTGCCACTAGGTACAGACCCGACGTCTTAGACATAGCTCTAATTCGCCTCCCGCAACTTTCCTACGAAATAACCAACCTCAACGAACTTTCCTCAGACCATAATCCTGTGTTACTCACACTGTCAGACTCTCCAATCACCTCTTCACCACCACAAATCTCAAGCTGCGTTAATTGGACTAAATACATGGCCATAATTGATTCCCTTTATTCGTCGACCAGTCAGCCAATCAGATCGCATCGGGACATTGACGCGGCTCTCGACTGTTTTAGTGCGAGCGTTGTAACCGCTGTCAACGACTGCACATACGTGAAAAAAAATCGAACGTTTAAAAACGCTCTACCCCCCGAAATCGTCGAAGAAATTGAATCAAAAAACCGTTTAAGTCGAGAATGGCAACGCTTTCACGATCCATTTGTCAAACGCCAACTAAATTTGAAAATCAAACTCATCCGTCTCATGCTAACAACACACCGCACTGATGAATGGGATCAATTCCTAAACACCCTGGACGCCAAAGATGGTTCTATATATAAGCTAAATAAGAAACTCTTAAGCAAAACCCCCGCAGTCCACTCGCTGATTGGCCCAAACGGCCTCATATACAAGGACGATGAAAAGGTCGAATTATTTGCTGACACCTATGAACAACAATTTAAATTAACTACGGGCCCAATTTTACCAGAAGTCAATACCTTCATGCACTCACTTCGGACATCCCCACAATCTGCATGCTATACATCACCTGGCACCGTTCAACAAATAATAAACCGTATCCCAAAACGCAAAGCACCTGGCGCAGACTCCATCACTAATACAGCCATCAAACTCCTACCCAAAAATACAGTTTTTCTCCTCACCAACATTTTTAACGGTTGCCTACGTATGGGGTACTTCCCAACATCATGGAAGCATGCGATTATCATCACTATCCCAAAACCAGGTAAGGACCAAAGATACCCAACAAACTACCGTCCTATAGCACTACTGTCCTCTAAAATCTTTGAGCGCGTTGTTTTAGCATAACTTAACGCTAAAATCGGACCCAAAATCAGAAACGAACAATTTGCTTTCCGTCCCCAACACTCCACAACCCACCAACTCGTCAGCCTAATCGACCAATTGACTACAATTTACAACAACAAGCTGCGTACAGCCGCCGTCTTTTTGGACATCGAAAAAGCGTTCGACCGTGTCTGGCACGCAGGCCTATTATACAAATTCCATACCTTGGGCACCCCTACCTCACTGCTGAATATAACTAACTCTTTCCTCACTGACCGTACATTCTTGGTAAGAATAAACTCCACCACATCTAGCAGCAGGCCGGTCCTATCAGGTGTACCACAAGGCTCTTGTCTCTCGCCGACACTCTATCTAGCCTACACAAACGACGTCCCACTCAACAACAACGCCCAGTTATACCTCTTTGCCGACGACACAATGTTCACCGCCTCGAATAGAAACCCAAAAAGAGCAGCCATTCAATTACAAAAACAACTAGACGCATCACTAACCTGGTGCGACAAATGGCGTCTCAACATCAATGCGCAAAAAACAGTTTCGATCATGTTCAACGGTCCAAACAACTTCGAATCGCATCACCTGATCATAAACGGTCACCAAATCTCCTGGTTTCCTACGTCTTAATACCTCGGTGTAACCCTTGATCGGAATCTTACGCAGCGCTGGCGGAAGGCCAGGGCAGAAGGGGCAGCTGCACAGGGCCCCGCCATTTTAGGGGCCCCGCGCCTAAAATGGCATGTAATAATTTGTGAGACTATAAATTTGTTTTTAACATTAAAAATACAAGTCCCATCTGTAGTGGTGCCTCGTGGGTTTTTAATGAAGTGCATATCAAAAAAAAAAAAAAATGTAACCAATTTATTATATTACGAATAATTTTATGAATATTTAATTATAATTTCGATAGAAATCAGAAATGCGATTGTTGTTTTAAATTTACGATGATGATTGATGAATATTATCAGCTTATATAATGATACGCGTGAGAGTAAAAATAAATTATAAGACTGACTAACAACGGCAACGGCGACGTCTAAAATAATTCGCTGAAAACAATGTAATTTATTATGTGTACATCAATTCCAATAATTCAATTATAACCCGAGTTGCGTGTTTTTCTTTCCGAAAATACGTATAGTTTATCGTATTATTATTCATTTATAGTTGAAGAATGATTGTGTACTCCTTATCTTGTATGTGATGGGTGTCCGCATGACCACGAAGACACAATCGGAGTGCACTTTCTGTTGTCATTTCATTTTTTTTTTTCATTTTAAGCTGGGAACACACGGGCGTTATTTTACCACGTGACATTTGTACCGCGCCGTAATTTTACTGTGTCAATGTGCACGCGACAGTTTTCGAAATTTCGCGCGTTAATTTTACGGCGCGACACTCGTGTGTTGTGCTGTATTAATTTAAATGTATTTCAACAAAACGCTCAGTAAAATTACGGCGCGGTAAAAATGTCACGCGGTAAAATAACGCCCGTGTGTTCCCAGCCTTAGAGTATTAGACAACTTATATTGGACTGTCTAGTTGTGCGATAACGAATCAATCCTCGACGTACTCTTGTTATGATTATATATGTATTTAACATTGTTTATCGGAAATCGCTCACAACTAGGTTTGTAAAATATATTATTTCTAAATAATTAAAATTATCGGTATCTGTGTTTCATTTCATTGCTGGAATTTGCCACGACGCAACGTGTGTCTATAACTATAAACTAATAGCTATTAATATGACTTAAGTACCTAGTTAAGTTTATACTGTTTACCAATTAGTCACCAGTCCAGCAACTGTAATTATATTGGTAAGTTTTGAATATTTTTTTGTTTTTATTATTAAATATTTTTCTTCTAAACCAAAATGTCCGGCCGTGATCGTGATAAATTTCGAAAATATATTAGTGGAAGTGAAAAAAGAAAAAAGAAACAACAGAGAGAAGAGTTACAGAAAAAAGAACGTGGCACTTTCGATAAATATGTTATTCGATCAAACGAAGTTATTGAAGTAGCAAATGCCGTAATTCCCACATTAGATGAAACCGATAATCATATAAATATAGAAAATAATTTAATTGAAAATGAATTAAACTTTGAATCCGATAATATTGATACAGATAAAATTTTTAATGTTGATAAAAATACGTCTGAAAAATCTATGTATAATACTCATACTGATTTAGAGAAACAAATTACTAAGGACGTTAGCTCCATACTTGACTTTAATGAGCCGGCAACGTGGCCAGAATATATAAATAACGACTTAAGAGCTGATTTTGTAAAACATGGAACTGTTAAAATAACCAATTACAACTTTCCGTATAATGATGATAAACCATATCCAAGAAGCTTCAAAAAACAATATTATATTCATAGTATGGCGAATGGGGAAGTTGTAGACCGCCAGTGGCTTGTGTACTCAAAAATAAAAGATCGAGTGTTCTGTTTTTGTTGCGTACTATTTAGTCAAGGAAATTCAGAAATAATTTAGCTAATATCAAGGAAGGTGTAAACGATTGGAAGCATTTGTCGCAAAAGCTTTTACAACATGAACGTTCTAAACCCCACTATTTATCTTTAAAGCAATGGTATGATTTAAAAATAGGTTTAAAGTCATTGGCTACTATAGATCAACAACATTTAGCTCAAATTGAAAAAGAAAAAAACCATTGGAGAGCTATGCTTCAACGAATTTTATGCATAATTCAGTACTTGAGTAAGCAAAATGATGGATTTCGTGGGAAATCCGATGTTTTATTTACAAAAAATAATGGTAAATTCTTAGGTTTGATTGAAATGTTATCCAAATTTGATTCGGTTACAATGGAACATGTACGACGCATTAAAAATGTAGAGACGCATACTCACTACTTGGGACATGATATTCAAGATGAGCTAATCAACTTGATGGCAAATGAGGTTAAAAAAAAAATCATAAATGAAATTCAACAATGTAAATATTATTCTATAATAATGGATTGTACTCCAGACACCAGCCGCCAAGAGCAACTATCTTTAATGATACGCACAGTAAATATGTACGAAAATGATGAATTTTGTGTACCTAAAATAAAAGAATACTTTTTAGATTTTATAATTGTTGAATCGACTACTGGACTAAGTCTTGCCAATGTTGTTTTGGGAAAACTGAACGAATATGGTATACAAATATCTAACTGTAGAGGTCAAAGTTATGATAATGGGGCAAATATGACTGGGCAGTATCAGGGTGTTCAATCACGTATTCTCCAACTTAATTCTAGAGCTTTTTTCATGCCTTGTGCATCACACAATTTAAACTTATTACTTCGCGATATCGCAAAAAGTTCAGCTAAAGCTATTACATTTTTTGGAACAATTGAAAGAATATACACAATTTTTTCCGCATCTACTTCTAGATGGGCTATTTTAAATAAGCATTGTCAAATTATGACTGTGGAGAAATGGTCCGAAACTCGCTGGGAGAGCCGTCTTGAAACCGTTAAGGCAATTCGATATCAAATGCCTGAAATTTTAAATGCATTTGAAGAAATATCAAATACATCGTCAGACTCTTTAATAAGAAGTGAATGTAAATCTTTAGAAAATGAAATCGGTAGTTACGAGTTTATTTTAAGTATAATTATTTGGTATGATATCTTAGTAGAAGTTAATACAATAAGCAAAAGTCTTCAGAGCCCGAACATGGATTTAGATATTTCAGCTAGTATGTTAAGTGGGCTACTATCGTTTTTAAATAACTATAGAAATACTGGTTTTAAATCTGCAAAAACAACTGCTAAAGATTTGGCAGAGGCTATAGGAGTTTCTACTGATTTAAAAAAAACCCGTATACGAACCAAAAAAAAAATATTTTCGTATGCAGCTCAAGATGAACCATCTAAAAATGAAGAAACTATTTTTTACCAAGATTATTTTTTAACTATTGTTGATCAAGCTATCGTTTCCATGAATATGAGATTTTCACAGCTTGAATCGTTAAATAATAACTTTGGTTTTTTATATCGGATTAACGAAATAAAATTCATGAAAAAAGAAGAGTTCAGAAAATGTTGCCATGATTTACAAAATGTTTTAACTGATGGTGAATTAAAAGATATGGATGGTTATGAACTTTATGAAGAATTACTTATTTTTTGTACTATGATTTCTGAAGAAACTACAGCTTTTCAAGCTCTTACAGTACTAAAAAAAGGTTGCGGTTCTTTTCCAAATATTTCGATTGCACTCAGAATAATACTATCAATTCCAGTAACATCTGCTGGTGCGGAAAGGAGTTTTTCCAAATTGAAAATAATTAAAAACTACTTAAGGAGTACTTTATCACAGTGTAAACTTACAAGCTTGGCTACTCTATCGATTGAACAAGAAATTTGTGATTCATTAGATTTTAATGAGCTGATTGAAATTTTTGCTGCAGCAAAGGCTAGAAAAAAACAATTTTGATGTTAAAATGTTGATTTTTTTTTTAATTTTTGTGGAGTTAACTTGTCTTAATTGTACCTTAATATTTGATCTATACATATTTTATTTTAATACGAAAAATGTATCTGTGCATAAGCAAAAAAGTATTTATAGTTTTAAAAAATAAATCCAAATTGAAAATTGTACGTTTAATATATTTTGTTTAATTGTGTACATAAAAAATAAAATATTTTTTAGGGGTTATGTAAAATAGAAAAAAAATGTATTTTTCTTCTTTAATTTGTATAGGGCCCATGAAAAAAATCTGCCATGGGCCCCGCAAAATCTCCCACGGGCACTGATCTTACGTTCACAGAACACATAAAGACAACCGTCAAGAAAGCCACCGCGGTCCGTGGCATGTTGTACCCGATTTTAAACCGCTCCAGCCCCATTCCCATCAAGACAAAACTTAACATTCTGCAACTATGTATTAAACCTATATTAACGTACGCGGGTCAAGCATGGGGACCACTCATATCCAAAACAAATTGGCAGAAACTCGAAGCCGTTCACAATATCGGCCTCCGCACTATCACCTTCTCCCCGTGGTTTGTGAAAAATTAAATAATCCTATCTTCTACACGTACCTCCACCATCAAACAAACAGTAATAACCAACAGCAAAAACCTATTTCACCGTAACTCAAATTCAACATTCGCCCACATCCGCAGTCTTGGAAAACCCACCTTAGCGAACGTCCCAACCTCAAACAATAAAACCACGCCCCCTCCTATGGTATAACTCAAACTAATAAAACCCCGCATCACACCACATCTCAATCAACTCGTCATAGGCAAACGCCTGGTACGAGTGCATAGGCACATCGCCGTCCTACAAGCAATGCAATGCAATGGATGATCATCAGTCTTTCAGTCTTTCATTCGTCTTCTACTAGTCAAAACATCAAACAGTGCAGAAGATCCGAAGACCCGAAGACCACAAGACATAGCCGCAGCCAGTAATCAACTCTATCAAGCGGACTACGACCTCTCGACGAAACCGGAGCAGTCAAAACAACCAGCGGAGATAATTCGATCGACAATCCGACAACGACGACGACGAAACCAGCAGAGCTCGACCAGCCAACACCGACAGGCCAATAGATCAACCGTTGTAATTGTTTCGCACCTTCAAAGGTCCGAATCTGCCCGTCACGGCCCGCTTCTACAAGCCAGTCACGCGGTTCGGAATAACTATTATCCTTGTTGTTACTGTATAACTGGTCTTAACAAAATCAATATTCCCAACCGTTGTAATTGTTTCGCACCTCCAAAGGCCCGAGTCCGCCCGTCACGGCCCGCTTCTACAAGGCAGCCGCGCGGTTCGGAATAGCTATTATCCTTTTGTATATTATAGTATAAATTTTAACTGTGAGTATATATGATCACAATAAAAATACATTCTCTTTACGCAAATAGTAGTTTATTCAAGATCACGGAACGTCAAGAAACGACGATCCGTATCAGGGTTCAAAATAAAATTGTATGTTCGTAATTATTTGTGTAGACAGGTTAAAAATGTATACTGTTTTAATCAGATGTCTGTGCATAGATTTATTCATAATTTGTAACAGTTACCTCAATTTATGTATAAAATTACAATAATTAGTAAACATACAGAATGTTATAAATTGTAATGGGACGGCATAACATAAATAATAGTAATGCTATTGATAATCGTGGTATCAAAACGATAATCTTAATTTTTGGTTCCTCATCGATGGGACACTCTATCTAAGATCATAATAATATTCAATTATAATAGGTGTATAATATAATATATATACATGTAATGTGTATATTGGTATTATAACCAGATAACGACGACGCGCTTGCATTTTCCGATAACGACGATGACGCAACCACGCAAGCCTATTACCGGCGACCGTACGAGACAGTCACATTTTGGCGTAGTGGGGGAATGTGCGACCTCCGTCACAACGGCATGTAGGTGGCAGCACACTATTGCAATGAAATATCAAATCTAACGACGTAAACATGCCGTCGAAAAACAAACGAAAAGCAATTAAAAAATGGTTTTAGAGTAAAATTACCTATAATAAATGTTGTAGAGAACAAAATTTCGGAGGGAACCTCATCGGGGTTTTGTATTAATACAAATACACAGATCGAAGGCACAAAAACCTTTTTTTTTACATTTTTAAAATACTGTAACTTTTTTACTGCTTAATATTTCGAAAAACACCGATGAAGTTCCCTCCTAAATATTGTTCTCTATACATTTCATAATAAGTATTTTTACTCTAAAAACACTTTTTAATGCCGTTTCGTTTGTTTTTCGTAGACGCGTTTTCACCGCTGAAAATGACCAGTGTGACATCATCTGAAGGGTTTTTAATTTTACAGAACCGATAACGTGACAACCCAGCATGAGTATTGAAACACTACAGTTGTAAATAATATATATATATATATATATATATATATATGCTGTTCTTTCAGTGAATAATATTATCGGTATCTACTATCTATACATCTACTGCGAATGTGTTGAACGCTTTTCCAATAAGATTATCGTATAAACAAATCGCCATTGTAAGAGTTTCTAAAACATCGAATTTTCACATATCGATAAACACGAAAGTAACACTTGTGATGTACACCTTCACTTTACAAGAAAAAAACATTTTGAGAAACACTTTATGCATCATTTATTTCCTTCTTATTTTGATGAAGGGCCAACGTTAAAAAAAAAAACAATATATTCTATTTTGTAAATCAAAAATCAAATTATCTAATAAACAGATTTTTTATTGCAAAATAATTGATAAGCAAACTTTAATTTCAAATTTATTTTTATAATTTGATTTATTATATTATGAAAACGAATTTATCTTAATTGTTTTAGAATTGTATTTGATTTATTTATTTTTTTTTATCTGTAGAATTAAATTAAATTACATATTTTCCAAATTAAGATCTGGAATTGAAAAAACAAAATATTTTAATACTTATTTCTAAGTGTTATGCTATACAAGAATATAAAATGAAAAAAAATGTCAAACATATTATTGAATGTGAAAAAACGTTAATCCATATTCCATGAGTCAGATCTTCATTATACACTCTGTATTTTTTTCAACGGAGTACGGTGTTAGAATCGTATTAAAAAAAAAAAGGATAAAAAACTGAACATCACCCACCACACAGTTAACTGTAGTTACCAAGAAGTGGAAATTTGAGTGCCTATTGCATACCACGTACATGCGATATTTACAACGCCAGTGTTAGCGGCTGAATCAACACTTAAGGAAGGATTTATATTGTTGTTTTGTCTATTATTCCCATTTGAACGCTTCATTTCGTACATTTTTTAGAAGAAATTTATCATTTGTATATATGTATCGATATTAATTTCATTATAATTTTAGACTTATATACATACGAAAAAAAAATAGAATAATTAATCCGAATAAAGTACTAGCAATTCGTAATCATTAAATATAAGCAATGTGTAACTTTGAAGAGAGTGTTGATAATCGACTACTTTAAATTGTATATTCTTAACTTAATTAAACTATTATAGTGACAAAAATATTGACCTTACATTTAAAATATGGGGGACGGAGTAGCCGAGTGGAACTAGGCGTCACTGCTGACGTACAGTGTCGCCTGTTCAAACCTCGGTCACAGGCGGCTCTCTCTCTCTCTCTCTGGGCAGGCCTCTGTTTAAAGAGAGCGGCCGCCACCTCCCCTGTGCAGAAGGCAACGGGAAACCACTGCACATTAAACCCTTCCTTCCCACGTAACAACTTCTTCTTAGGTGCAAACCAACCCTCAGGTTGTTGATCCTAAGAAGAATGTTGCAAACCAACCCTCGGGTGGTAAAAAAAAAAAATTTAAATATAATTGTGTTATAACAGAATCATTCTGTTAGGGAATGAGGAAGAAGAATGTGGTGAAACAAACCTTAGGATTGATAACTAAAGAAGAAAAAGATTCTGAAAAAAATTTCACTGCGAAATCCGTCGTACACATTTATCACCATTTTTATTCATATTGTCTGCAGGTTTTTTCCTTTTTTATAAAATCTCGAGAATTCACCGCGTTTTTAATTCTCGCTCAACTACGGACCATCGTTGTATTTGAAGAGCTGATTAAATAACAAAACACTCAGAACTGTGAGTAATACATCACGTGAATCGTGTTTTTCTGTTTTAAAACACCTGTGCGATGACTTCTTTTCTTGCAAAACAGACACAGTGCTGTGTATTGAATTCCGTTGCTGGCCTAAGGCAACACTATTTGAAGCTTACCTCCACCCAAAAAACCATGAAGTTTGTTTCCATTTATGTCATATTATTCGTTTTTCCTTATATAGGAAACTAAAAAGAAATAATCAGTAATAAGGATGAGTGGAGGGAGTGTGGAAGGAGAATGCGGTGAAACCGACGTTGGGTTTGATAACTAAAGAAAAAGACTTTTCTGAAAAAATGTTTCAGTTTACAATTCATCGTTCATATTATACATTACCATTTTTAGACATACTCTGTGCAGAGATATATTTTTTTTTTTTATCAAAAAATCGTAAAATTTCTTTATGAACTCGGAAGACATTTTTTTTATAAACCCGAAGATTCAAAGACGTATTTAGTTCTACATCCTACGTCATAAAATGATTGTATATACGTGCCGATTATTGTTGATAAACACTGAAAGTGTAATCGACAAGATTTGCAGCACTATTTACATTTCATTGTGATTCAATCGATAAACCGTTTTTATTGTATAACGTCATTACCTTTAAAAAAAAAACATTTGTCAAGTACGAAATAAAGTGATGTTTTGATTTATTTTATAAACGAAATAATTTTTCAAAAAAAAAATATAAAATTAATTTACAAAGCCGTTTGTACAAATCGTCAAATCACAAGTTAACAAATAAGAGAACCGTAGGTTATATAAAAAAAAAATAATAATAATAATAATATCAAATATATAACATACACGAGATTTCCATAAAAAAAAAAAAAAAAAAAAAAATGGGTGTTTTGTGAATAAAACATAATTCTGTGACTGTACATTTCAATAAAACCGTCTCAGTTGCTGGAATTTTTTGTTGAATTCACGAACCAATACATTCACCTCATCGTGCAACAACTGAGGAAAAGAGTTGTCATTCAAAAGAGTCATATATGATGTGTATGGTTGTTCGTCAGCGTCCTCGTTGAACACAAAGTTGTACTGGGCGAATTTCACTACAGCGTCCGACATGGCGTTTTTCAGTTTGTTCATCGCGTCACTTTCGCTCGATTGACTCGTCGCCATGTCGTCAAGAACGTTTTGCGTGTACGGAAAGCTGAAAATGGTCGATAAATCCGTTTTGAGAGCCGCCAGACCGTCGGGGAAAACGTCGTGGAATTCGTTGAAATTGAAGGTTTTCTTCATTATTGTCAATTCCAACTCTAGATACTCGTAATCGGATCCAACCAATAACGCACGTCTCACAGTGCGAAAAATCACCGCGAGGAAAAACTTGTTGTAAACGTCGTAGAGCGCGTACTCGTTTCGCGGGTCGAGCGTCATGTTCATCGACTCCGCGAAAACGTCATCGACAGACAGGAGTTGTCGGTTCCAGTACACCTGCACCACGTTACTGTACCGCTTGACCACTTTGCTTTCTTTCACGTAGTTATCGTACAAATGTTTGACTGGGAAATAACGATAATTTCCGTCTTCGGGGGTGGTCATCTTCAGCTCCGGCATGGTGAAATCATAGCGCACTTTGAAGAAATTCCGCATGAAACCCCGCAGGACACGGCCGTCTTTATATCGCATGATGTCGCTTTTGCTCTCCAGGTTATTCTGCGTAATGGTCCGGCAGTATTTTGTCCGGTACACGTTGAGTTCGGTCATGACCCTGTTCATCACGCGTTTGTACAGGGACAACTTTTTTTTATTGGTTCTGTGTCCAAGCTGTTGGTTTCTCAACATAACGGCCACGTTGTACGCGGTCCGGTGGAGGTGCCAGTTGTCGCTTTCGTAATGGATTGCCAAAATGCTTAATTCCAAAATATTTTTCATCGCTCGTATCATAGTATCAGAGACCGTTTTCAAGTCCATTGCGCTGTTGAGATCTGCGTGAATGTAAAGGCACGCGAAAAATTTGCATGCCGTCGGTGTATGCAGGTCAGTCGCGTATGCCAATGCGTCCGACCGCGAGTAGTCAGCGAGCAACGTGTACCGATTGTGCGACCCGGGCGTGTAATACTTTTCGTTTTCTCCACGCAAGTGTTTTAGATATTTTTCGGCGCACGTAATCTGATCGAAGTGTTCGAGTATGCGTTCTAATAACTGATCTGCGAGTTCCGTCAATTGGTCTGTGGAAGGTTTGACGTAAAGATCACGTAACCTGTCGAAATACAATATCAGTTCGAGGGTGTTGCCGTTCTTGCGCAACAAGTCGAATCCTTCGGTAAAGTACGCCGGTAAAACGTCTTTGTCCGCCAGTATTTTTTCGTTGATTTCGCCGATCATGTGCTTTGCTTCAAAACTCAAAGCGTTTTCACTCGTCGAGGCCACGAGGCACAAGAGTTTCATGATCGCGGCCAAAACCAAATCGTGGTACCACGAATACACGTCCATGTCGTACGAGACCAACATTCGATGCGCGATTTGACGGATCGTTATCGTGAAGCCTTTCTGACTGCCCTCGTGCGATATTGCGTTCAAAACTGTTGAAGAGATTTCGTCCGTGCCGCGAATGTTCACGATGTCTTCCAAAAGTATCTGCCGGGCGTGACAGTCATTCAGCGGACCGTTCGGTTCCAGTCCGGTTTTGGCAGTTATGCGCAAAAAAGCCTCCATGCTCTTGTCGTCATCGTTGAGACCGTCAACGAACACCCACACATTGAAATAGTCCGGGATCGTCGACGCCCGCACCGTGGTGTAATCGCAGTGCACGGACGAGTACCGCTGCAGTTCGAAGATTTCCACCAGTAACAGCTCGATGATTTCCTCCTGAGTTTGGTTGATACCCATCTCGATGAAATTGTTCCTGGAAATCATCACACTGAGTTTTATTTTCAACGATACGAACGCTTTCAAAACGCCCTTGTCCATGTAAAACGATGAATCCGAGATTTTTTCCAGAAAATGCAACAATATACTTATGAAACGATCGACGTTGGACCAGACGACCGAGGCAAATTCCTCCAAATTTGTGTCGAACGTAGATTTGACGATCGGCATGTTCTGATTGATGAAATCATTGATTTTCCGTACGACCCAAAGGGCCGACTTACAGTTGATGGCGATGTACGACTTGTAAAGGCTATCCACTTTATTCTTGCTACCGTGGTATATGACTATGTTCTGCTTAGGCGTCTGATCATCGGTGTCGTCCCCCATTTCCACCGTCATCGGATATGCATTGTAGACGTCGAACACTTTTATTTTTTTACTCGCTGCCCTTTGATAACATTCAGAAGCGTTGTCCATTTTTTTTCGTTTTTTACCCTTCTCATTCCCACATCGTGCTAACGTCAAACACAGAAACAAACCAAAGTACACGTATATCCTCATGGTTTTCATTAGATTCGGTTTAATAATTCCTTACTACTTTTCTATCGAAGTTGACAACTACGACTGAAATCGAGCTACGTCGCGATTGTTACCGTATTCCATAGTTATGTTGTTTGACGAGCTGAGTAAATAAAATAAAAAATAAATAATGGAACGTGTGAGACTACCAAAGAAACTACTAACTATTCTGAGTTTATCGAATTTTTTAATAATTTTACGAACAGATGTGTTCACTTCATAGAATACAACAACGCGCATAGAGTGTCATTCATTTTAGGATTTCGAAACACTTTGACGTTTGTTATTTAGTGTTACAGATGATTATAACGTTGAATTTATTGAATGCCTCCGAAACTTCCGATATTTTATTGTGTAATGGAGTTATTGCGTCATATCCCTCTTGTACGTATATATGCGTGAAACTGAAAAACGTATTCATATCCGTTAGGAATGAGAACAAACCGTCAGGAAACGCATTGTAGCGTTGAAATCGCATTTCTCCTGTAATTTTGGCAATTTGACCGTCAAATGGTCAATGTCCTCACCAGTGTTGGGCGTAATCGATTAATTTACAATTAAATTACGCAATCGATTACGATTACTTTAATTAATTAATTACATTAATCATTAATCGTTTAATCATCTCTCAAAGTAACCAGTAATTTTTAATTTCTTATTAATACGTATTCAGTGCATTTAAGGAAAAACGATGCAAATGATGAAAATGGGAAATTAAATTATCGGTATTTTGGGTAGGTGTAAGCTTCAAATATTGTCGCCTGAGGGTGACCGTGTCTGGTCTGCAAGAAAACACGTCATCGCACAGGTGTTGTAAAACAGAAAAAACATGATTCACGTGATGTATTACTCACGGTTCCAAATATTTTATTATTTGATCAGCTCATCAAACACTACCATTATCCGTAGTCGGCGAGAATTAAACACGCATTTATTTCTCGATATTTTATATAAAAAAAAAAAAGACCTGCAGACTCTATGACTAAAAACTATAAAATATATAAATGACAAATTTAGCAATGAAACTTTTTTGTTTTTTTTTTTTTTTTTTTATAAATGTTTTATTCAATCTGTTACAAAAAGAACAATAAGAACAATTGATAAAGTAGGAGAAAAAAAAATAAAAATAAAATAACAATATCGATATAAGAACATAACAGAGCGTAGAAGCCTCCCAGTGGAGGTACTACATTAACGAAAAAAGACACGAGTTGGTATTAAAATTTAATTATTCAGTAGGTTTCTACACCATTTGCGTTTTAGTCATTTGGGAGGATTTCCAGGGATAGTCAAAGAAGAGATGTCGTGCATGAGTGGGTTTTTATGATTTAAAAGACGGTTATGGAATCTTTTGTAGTGTGTTTTAGCCACGTCTGCTACAAATAGTATGGAAAGATCGTGATGGAGTGTGTGATTGGAAACGTAGTATGGTGCTGTAGTGATTTGTCTTAGAGTTTTGGATTGATAGGTTTGTATTATATTGATGTTAGTAGGTTTTGCTGATCCCCAGAGCTGTTTACCATAGACCCATATTGGTTTAAGTAGCATTTTGTAAATAAGGAGCTTGTTATTCAGATGAATATATTTGGAGGTCAGTCGGTGTCTTAGTTGGCGGCTGCGATCATTGAGCGTTAACCGTTTGGAGCGTGTATGAGGAGCCCATGTGAGCCTGCGGTCTAGGGTTAGTCCAAGATATTTCACGTTTTGAGAGTAGGGTAGAGGTTGATTATTGAGGAATAGTTGTGGACATTCTCTGAGGCGTGGTGTAAAGGTATAGTGGAGCGATTTTGTTTGGTTTAGTTTCATGCCCCATTCTGTGTACCACGAGGCTAGCAGATCAAGATGGGTTTGCATAAATGAAGCAGCTATGCCTGGATCAGAGTGGAATGCAAGTAGTGCTTTGTCGTCCGCAAAGTCTATTGTGTTTTGAGTAGTGGGTTGATCCGCGGTGTAGATGTTAAAAAGGAGAGGTGCAATAACTGCACCTTGCGGGACACCAGCTACTATTTTAGAAATATTTGAAAGAGTTGTTCCATAGCGCACAGAGAAGTGGCGATCACTAAGATATGACTTAATAAGAAATACAAGTATGGAGGAAAAAACGCTTTAATTTTGTGAGGTAGTGGGGTGGAGGTTCCTTATAACAACTCTAAACGTTTTTTCAGATTGGAGCTGATAAGTGTGGAACTCTGCATTATTTTTCACTCTGCACTTTTTTAAACTTTTTTTCAGAAACGTCTTCTTCTTTAGTAGTCAACGCTAAGGTTGGATTCACCGCATTCTTCTTCCACATTTGTTCCACTTATCCCTTTTTTTGCGATTATTAAAGAAAATTAATAACACAAAAAATCACGTTGACCAAAGCAGTGAACACTTATTTATTTCATAAAATCATAGTCCTATCAGAAGTTTTGAATAGTATATGGAAAACTATCCAGATGAATACATGATCTCAGCTTAAAACACATTTGGTGTGAATCTTCACGTGTCACTCTTTAAACGTCCACTTGGACATAAGATCGTTAACACATTCCTTGTCCCATACGTATGTGGTTTAGTCTGATCCCAAGGTTTTCTTGGGGAGTTCAATGTTTTGGACACTTTTATTAAATTGATTTTGGTTTGTTGGATTATAGCTTAGAGTGTACTGTGGCTACTGATTATATACATGCACTATGTATTTGATTCCGAGTGAAGCGAATGCTCTTATGGTTTTACGATGATGTTTATTATGTATTTTTTTTTTGTCAAAAAGTCTCATCCAGCAAATCTTTAGATTAAAAGTTTTATGTAATTGGTATTTTGTTGGTTTATTAAACTTTCACCTCGGTATTTTTTACCTAGCGAGAAGAAAAACACCCGAAAATGAAGCTAACACGGCGAAATTACCCGTAAACGAAATATCCGTTAAATCGCTCCGGGCGTACTTACATGTATAGAAATTTTATAGCAAGACGTCTGGTCATAGCCACCATAAGGAGTGGGGGAATGAGGCTACTGCCCCAGGGCACACAAAGTAAAACGCGTGGAGAGGGTTTATTAACGTCATTAAAACGAATGAAAATAAATAAAAAATTTTTTTTGAATTTGGTGTTTCACGTTACAATTCTTAATATGAATATAATATGTTAAAAATGTGAAACAAAATTCAAGTTTTTTAGTGTCGGGTGGGAGGACGTAAATAGTGTTAAATGAGCGTATGTGTCCTACACCGCCACGAGCTGCAAATCTGTATTGTGGAGCGTGAAAGTGAATTCGTCATCGAAATGTACGACTGCAACTTTGGGAATTATGTCCATTCGGACCAAGACGGTTCGATATTAAAAAATAATTTTCAAAAGTTGACTAACGGCATCCGCAAAATCGTCGTGCGCTTCATCAGCACGTTGGCGTATTTTCCTGAGTTTCAAATCTTAGATAAAATTATGGTTACTTTCGATATTGACGTCATTCGTTAGTACCACGATTTGATTTTATTGGAGATCGCGAAACTGGTGCACATCATGGTAATCGAGAACGGACACATGTTGTTAAATATCATCACTTATCACATTAGGTTTTTAATAGAAAATAAATTTCAAAATAAATAAGATACAATACACGTTCAAAGAATTTTTTTTTATTTATACTTCATAGCCTCATAGGTAATGAAGTATTTAACGTATTTATCAATTAATAATCAAATGAGTAAAAAAAAAACTTTAATATGCATGTAATGTTTAGTTAAATGTAGACAAATGATCACTTAAGAAAAAAACAGTTTGAATTGGTTTATTGAGGTACCTAATCAATAAATATAACGATAATGATAGTAATTTATGTAAAATTAATATTAAATTAAATTTAAACATATCAATTACATTAACAACTTGTTTATGAATATTTAGAATTGTTTATGAAAAGTAATGTTGATGTCAAAACTTTATGAATATTTTGAAAATATATAATTCGAAATTAATTTGAATATTTTAGAATGTAAATAGTCAAGTTTGTACATAGTATATTATACATAGATCAATAATGTTAATGATATTAATTAAGGCTGCATAACTAGCATTTATGATCAATGATAATTGGTACCTACTCGTATTTACTGAATGTGTGCTTTTTGAATTAATCAGTGCCCATTGCATAATATATCAAACCTTAATATTAAATAATCTAATTGTTGCGAATTCGTAATTCAATTTCAACTATTATTGGCCACGGCGTATGCATTTAGTTCGTGTGATTCGGTTTCTAAATGCGAAAGTGAACAAACTTATAAAAATAACAATTGATAAAAAATTATATGTTAATGGTTGTGTTAATTTTATATTTTATCGTTCGATGTAACCATTTTCTTCTCATCACATTTTCGTCATATACACCTACCTGTACTAAAGATTTCGTGTACAACTACAAATTATAAAGTTTTAGTATTATAACAATCGCATTCGCTTTAAATACAACAATGACATAGTTTTGTCAGACTTCTACTACTCATCGAATCTCATCGATGTCTTCGTTTCTTGATAAAACACTTAAAACCGTACATATTCGAGATTTGGCTAGCAATATCGTAATAAATATTCACAGAATAGTTAAAAAAATATATAAATAATAATACAAGTCGAACAACAAGAGTTTGTTTTACTAAGTTTTCATAAATCCATAATCGTAAAATATGAAACGTTAAAAATTTCGCGGGGCACCCGAAAGGTTATACCCACCGAGATAAATAAATTACGTTCGTGTCGTTTTTATTTTATTTTTTTCGTCGGTAGCAAATAACCACTAATGCTGAATTTAAATATTTTAGTATCCCATCATTCTTGCACTTTTTAAACTTCTTTTTGTTTTGACAAGGAGTTTGCATAAAAAAATAAAATAAAATAAAACCGTTTGGACAACAATTACCGAAAAAAAAGTTTTTCTTTCGTAAATATATACTATTTGGAATAAATTCGAACGCTTTAAATAATATATATTTTTTTTATTTAACGTTTTTGAAATATTACAGCAATTACTTTTATGATTCAACCGCTATTTCTGTATACAATGAGTTTTCCCCTCGAATTTTCCGATGACTTTTTAAAAACTAAATTATACCTAGGTGCGTGTAATTTACGCATTGTACGTCATCATTTTTTCATACCGACCCGGGCGGAGGAGTGTGAGAGGCTGTAACGGAATCGCCCACACAAATTATGGACTCGTGACCGTGTTCATACCTATTGCGTCCGTACATTATTCCAAGACGCCGCCGACGTATATGTTTGTTTAACAGTCTAAACCACTTACTAAGTAAAACAGTTTGGTAAGTATTTATCATATACGTACGTATACTCGTATACGAAAAGAGTTCTACTCGTATTATATATGTACATTATAATGTAGTGAATAGCTTTATTACGGTGCGATCAGACGCGGTTTAATTAATCACGCGGAATTCTCCGAGTGGATTTCGGATCGCGTATGTTTTGATATTATAATAAATTCAGCTCTTTCGGAAACAGTAATTCGATCGTAAAGAAAAACTATCCCTTCGGAATGGGGAAAAAAAAATGAACAAATAACTTGAGACGCAAAAACGTTCGGCTTTCAAAACGAATCCCGAAAATCGTAGAAGAAAAAAAAACAAAATTAACAAACAATCGTAACGAGACCGAGTGTCATTTTTTCGTTAATCCGAAACACTCGGAACCACCGGGCTATTCGATTCGAGGTATTTTACCCGAGTTCGTTTCCCAGAAATCTCTTCTTCGGAATTCCGGTCTGAAACCTGGGTCGACATCCTTTACACACTTCCGGGTCCCTCCCCCCACCACCACCGCCGTTCGTAGTGATTCGTAAAACGCGCGGAGGTGCTAAAATTAAAAACACACACATACACACATAATACTATATATACTATATATACGTGCGCCGGACGAACACGACGGTCGGATTCCTCGCTCCGACGTATCGTCGTGACTCGCGCGCGAGTGCGCTCGGACTGGCGATAATTGGAAATTCCTAGCGACGTGTCGTCGTGACCGACCCCAGTTGATCGATTCTGTAGCTCGATAACAACTATCGAATAATATCGATAAGAATTCATTAATGAGTATCCCATCATGTATCGAAAACTGATATCAAAGTTGCGATTCTGTAAAAAGCTTTAACGACGAAAAACGTAACATATTGAGTTATCGAATTTTCGATATGAAGTAATTATATACTGTTGACACACCGGGAGATTATAAAATTTAACCAATGAAAACCGTGCGTTTTTAAATATATGTTTTTATTGCCGACGATTTCGTCGGCATATTATCACAAATAGTTCAAATAATCTGTGATATTATGTTATTACTGTAATTGAAAGTAAATTATCCTAATTTATAATACTTCGTAATATAAAACTATAATACTCGTATAACCTAACCTAACCTAACTACGTTCCCGTGGAATTGATTCCCGGAGGTCGTTGGTCGAGTCCATAGCAAGTTGTGGAGTAACTCGAAATGTGTTCAGAAATTCATTTAAAGGTAAATCGTATGAATTTTGAGTATCTCTGAGTACTTTTCTTTCTACTTTTCTTTCCAATGTCCTAACCCTTTCCTCTAATACTAACATATCCCAACGGAGATAATTTAAAGCCGTATTATTATATTAATATTAAAAAATAGCTATTCACTTATATAAACAAATTAAAAAAAAAAAAAAAAAAAAACACTTTAAACACGAAGACGAAATGTGAAATCAAATTGTGTGACAATGATAAATAATAACATAATATTATATGATTCGATAACGCTTAACGGCCATTCCAAACCGACCGATACGGTATCATATATTTTCGATAGTATTTCAATATCTTAACAATAATATTCGTTAAATATCAGTTACAGAATCACTCTATTGATAACTTTTCTATAGTATTCGTTTCGATAGCTCAACGAACCGAAATTTTTCGATAACAGGCAGAGCCGGATTAACATAGGTGCAAAAGGAGCTTTTGCTCCAGGGTGGCAAATTTTTTTTGGGGGGGGCATGTAATTTTTGTAATATAAATATTAAATATCGTGTATTTGTTTAGTTATTCAAATTTATACATAATTAAATTACATATTTTCATTATGATAATATATATCCTTATTTTTAAAATTATAATCTATACCACTGAATAATGTATCTACAAAATTATAAGGATGGACCAGCGGCATGATATAACCATGAATATAGTGGTATTGATCACAGTTTACAAACAATTTCGTGGCAATTCTGTTATAAATAAACGACTTTTGTAATTTTGTCTAATCGATTTAATTAATATAAAGTACCAAATATTTTTTTTTTTTTTAAACAGTTCAACTTATTCATACAATATTACATGAAATACATATTATACTGTTTTAAGTTTTTAACTACTTCTTGATAAGAAATTTCCTATCGAATATAATATGTTGCTCCAGGGCGACTTTGACCCTTAATCCGGCTCTGATAACAGGTCTTATCGAGTTACAGAATTGATGTACTGGACGGACGTCGTGGTAACGGCGCCCCGCGACGGTCCGTCTGGATTTCCGGTGGCGACTCCGAGCACGGCGGCGTCCCGGGGAGTTCGAGACGACGGGCGACGTTCGCGATTATCGTTCATTACTACCTATACCTTTTTCCACGGTCTCTTCGGGGCGGACCGCGCCCGTCCCGTCTGGCGAAAAATCGATTACGAAATGATAAATTTCCCCGAGTCCCCGTGTGCGTGGGAACACACACACTATTGTTCTGGCCGTACGACGCGCTCGCGTATAATACGATATACATTAAGCGCTCGTGTCGTAGTTGTTGTTGTTATTATAATGCGTACGTACGGTCACGGCATCCCGGCCGGCCGGCGGACCGACCGACCGTAATTATTTACATATTTTGGCCCCGTTTCAATTCTTCGCGATCAATACGTGTTTGATTCCGGAAGAATATATTATTGTTATTATTATTATTATTATTATTATTATACTTAGACGACGATAAAACGGCACGCGGAAACGGTTTTCGGGCGGTCCGTGCAGTGGCGTCATTTCAGTTTTTTCTAGACCAGGGCGACCATTTACTGATAAGCCGACTGAACTTCTTTTTATGACGACTAAAATGTATCATATAACTAAAGAGCGGATCTTTACGTTTTTACATATTTTTATTGGCTTTATGCAACTTTACGAGGGTGAAAAATGTGTACGGTTTATCTATCACAGAGTTCGTAGAAAAAAATTAATTTTGCATATTAAAGTATATTTTGGAAATTAGAGGATATTTCGTCTATTTTTAATATTTTAAAATATATTCTATTATTGTTCATAAAAATTAGTATATTTTGTTAATTTCTCGAAGTATTATTTTTTTTCGGAAAAAAAATAATTTGTTGAAAGAGTGATAAAAATTCAAAATCATTCAATTATCTACTTGTCTGTATTCGAATTGGTTATGTTCCTAAAGAATAGTGCAAAGTTATCTGTCATTTTTTATTAAACTCTTATGTTTTTTTAATTATTTTTAATTATATTTATATATCTCTGTATCAACTGATTTACATTATTTATTGTTCAATAATTTCCTGTTACCAAAAAAATGGTGCAAAATTATCTATTATTTTTACTAAACTATTATGTATTTTTAAATATATTTTATAACATTTATGTAGCTATGTATCACCTGATTAACATTTTTTGTAACTCAATAATTTACCTGTTACCAAGAGAATTGTGCATTACAGTTATTTATTGAACAATTTTAGAAAAAAATCATATTTGCATATTTACAAATTTAAGGAATATTAAGAGAATATTTTAAGGTTTTTTTGAAACATATTAGCATCATATTTTAAGGTTTTAAGAACCTAAAAATCCGCTCTTTATATATAAATATAACTATTCAATTATGTTCATAAGTGGTGAAAAAGTATTATTTATAATCGTCATTCGTATTCATCATAATATGATGACTCCGATTATTCGGCTGCACTAAAATAGATTGAATAATATTTATTATTTAATCAATGTTTGTATTCAAATTGATAATAATATGACAGTATCTTTTCGTATGGGTGGAATTGTAACGACTATAATATTTATAGACTGAACTAGTCCACTAAGGTATTTGTCTAAAAATAACGACGTTTTTTACTTAGTACAGTGTACTAATTTAGCATTTGGGTATGTCAATATGTGAGCGCCAGTCTCCCGTTATCTCAATTTTATCATTTAAATATAGACAATAATATAGTCAATAATTTTATTCATAATTTATTTTCTACAGTCTATAGGTTTATGGTTTTATTATTATTATTATTATTATACTTTTTGTATATTTTATATTTTTCATATGTACCAACTTGAGAGACTGATCAGCTAAACACTAGACTGTGGAAAATGTACGAGTTGTCCCCCTCCAACCCCCCCAAATGACGCCACTGGGTCCGCGGCTCTGCTGCGACCATGGGACGCCGCACAGTGGGATGAAATCGATGTCTAGCTTGCAAAAAGTAAATTTTTGAAATGATTCCCAATAATTTGATCATTTGATGTAATTTTAGTTACCAAGTTTGTAGTATTTTCACATGTTAATACATTTCGGTAACTTATTCATGACTTATATATTAACTATATGAAATTACATAAAATCAATAACTATTTAGTTTGATAAGATAGCAATTTGCCGTTTGTTTTTGTAATAATTATAGATCACTGCAATCAATTTCATCTCACTAGATTTTAATTAATACATAAATTTACTCATTTCGAACATAATATATTTAATTATTATGATAATTTTATTTTTTTTTAATATAATATAACACCGGCCGGGCGGTGTGCGATAACAACGTAGTTGTCCGGCGAGCTTTTGATTTAACGTCGGTTTTCCATCGTGTCACTCGCATCGACTTGCTAAAACTTGTGTACGATAAATAATTTGAACTGTTAAAATTTCAAAACACTTCAGACATTTTTTGAGAAATTCTGATGTTTAGAGTAGACACCACTATTTAATTCACATTTAGAAATATATTGTTTTTTTTTTTTTTTTTTGTCATAAAATTAAATGCTGAGATACACAGATGTTGAGAAATTTGTGCTGTCAACTTCATGTAAAAAGTGGTTTTGTAGTGAGCAAATTACATCTTTTAATAGGCATACAAATTACCAGGAAATATTCGTAAGATAAGTTAAAAATTAAACTGATTTCTTAAACACCGTGAACATTTAGAAAAAATAGCAAAAAAATTAAGTTGTTATACGCATTAATTTTTCAATATTAATCATTAATTTTTATTGAAGTGTGTTTTTGATTCATAAAATGCATTACGCAACAAAACATTTCATAATAATACATAATAAATTACACGTTTGAAAAATCAAAAAGTATAGCATATAAGTATTTCAATTTTAGTTAATACACGTACTTACAAAGCGACTAACTAAATAATATAGCACGTAGTTAAAAAGAACCTAAATGTTTAAATTTTATAACTGAAACCCAGGGTATTATGCTATAGTTTAATTTTTCGAAATTTAATTTATGTAACTTCTAACAACAGTCGGATTTCAAATCATCTTGGTTCAATATCTGTTAGATTTTAAACTATTTTACACTGTTAATACGGGTACATTTTATTAATTATAGTAAATATTGCAAATGTGCAGTTGAAAGTTAACGATACCATATGGTAAAAAGAACAAACCAACACTAAGTCACATAAAAATAAAGTTGACAAAACGCGTAAGTTTAGTCTCAAAAAATAATTTATGCAAATAATTTTCGTTTGCAGTTAAATGTGTCACAATTACGTGCAGCACCGGTTTTATAAAGTGCAGTGGCTCACAGCAATATTTTCAAAGGTGGTGTTACGAGAAAACCAAGTTTGGAAAAAACTATAACCGATCAACGGAAGACAGACTTAGTAATGTATTAATTATAATGATAAACAATAATTTTATTAAGGGTTAGACTATTTATGATCATGTATGCTTTTTTAGCTTTTCCTATTGCATATTATACACTTAATAGAAATTTGCTACGAAATCCATCTAAATTCAAATATCAAAATTTTATTTTGGATTAATATACATATTTACCATATAAGTGTACATTTGGGTACTAGAAATAACAATAGCAAATGGTTGCAGATACACAATCGAACATTTCAAATAAATAATCGTTGTTCAGCGCAACTCTCTTACTTAAGGAAACTATGCGCGCTAGTAATTATTGCAATTTTTATATTTTCAAACCTTTCATTAATAGCCATTGAAAAAATAAAACGTTTAATGTTTATTTTACAATTTTTTCATGCATATCAAGCTATTTTTCAATGAAAAACTGTTCATACATTTATTCATTTTTCAACACTTAATCATTCCAACCCTAATTTTATTTGTTTTCCCGACATTTACAGACAGTAGTAACGCATTAGTCGAGTCGACGTGACCGTGTTCACAAATAACGTTTAATTTAGCTACAGCGATAGTATTTCGATTCCGTTGATATATGTGCTCGGTGTAGGTCAAGTCTGGCCACGATACTTTGGCCTTGTTTATTAGGCAAACATATGATATACAGATAGATAGAGAGAGAGGGTGAGATAGAGAGGGAGTGAGAGGTGAGAATAATATAAAGCCGACCGTTCTCTGGCGGTGGTGGTGGCAGCGGTTACCCGAGTCGGTTTTTAGTTTTTACGCGGATTTGCCAAATACATTAGTATAATCGCTCGACGGGCGCGCCGACGTGGGGACCCGACGGCGCAATAATTTTCACGTAACCCTGCTGCAACGGTCCCTGTAGGAGGATAAATAGAAAAAGGAAAAAAAAACGAAAATAAAAACGTTTTATTTCCCGTGCGGTAGTTTTTTATTTATTTATGTTTTTTTTTTTTCATGGCGATAAATATACCGCCTCCCGTGCCCCGGTCGAGATGACGTAGGCCACTCGCACGTACAAACACGCGTACGCAGTGCGCATTACTGACGTGCACAACGCGACGATTTCGTCGATCGGTCAAACGATAAATGGTACTATTTTATAACGCCGTGGTTGTCGAGCGGGTACCGTCGCATTAACACTATAAATCGTCGACCGCCCCCCAGATAACTCGCAAGAATAAGCCTATTGATTCATCGATCGAGTTTTCCGATCTAGTCCTCGTCGACAAGGGCGTAATCAGAGTTTTCATTGAGAGCGAACGTTGATGCGCTCAACTATACAAATTCCTATACCCAGAAGTCTGCGTTTTTTCAAAGACTTCTCTTCCCTCACACACATGACATTTAGAATTTTTTTTTTCATAATTCCTTAAAAACAGCACGCCGAAAACAATTCGTATTTAGTTTTTGGATCTGACATGTTCATAAAATGACGTTCTGAATTATTTCTCTTTAACGTGTACATTATGTCTGTTGTCGACTTTTGACATCGGGCTTTCGTAAAGTATAAAAAAAAAATATACGTATATATATTAAAAACATTTTATTTCTTGTCAAATATACGGGAAAAGGTTGAACAAAACATTAAATTTACTTTGAAAACTGGCTACCTTTGATTCCGAACTAACTTCTCATACTATATTTAAAACAATAACGTACCAATTTCGCGCGTCCTAATACTCCTCGCCGGAGTTATGAACCCTCAGGAAACGCCGAACGGTCTCGTATGGTTGGCCGTCAATCATAAACTGCTATCTTCGTTTTCACAGTCGTCGTTGCAGTAATTGCGCCGTGTAGTTCTCATATTATTATTTATAAAAACATAATATTATAATAACGTTTAAAAAGTCTCCTAATCCGTTAGTTATTATCAAAATAATAATAAAAATAAAAATAATGTATATTATTACACATATTACGTATTATATAATATAAATCAACCTATAATAACAGTCAGGCAATGGCTTGTGAAGAACACGAATGCGTAGACTAAAACCGTTATTCATCCGCCACTCAGCGCGTACTCACTCTGATAAGAGTATGATTGAACCTATACGTAAGTTTTCAACTGTCGATTTAAACGCATCATTTACTGCTTGTAATAATTAAAAATTAGTTATTAATAGTGACAAGTATCTTGGAAAGATGTATCTTTGTGCCACCGAAAAACTCGAAAATAAATAATGGTTAGGATATTTTTTATATTCGATTCACTCGATATTATGCTACGTACCTTACGGGACGAATGAGTTCACCATATAGCTATTTTTCTTTTATTTCTTTTTTTTTTTTTATGAGAAAATATATCTACAATCGGTATAATAAACGATAAGTAAGTACGACGACTACATAATTTGATTGAAAACATTCACGTACGTACCAGAATAGAAAGACTTTCAGCAGAGCCACCTGATGTGATATTTTTATTATTATTTTCATTATTATTCGTCTCGCGCATTCAGCATGCTTCCGGGTCATTGATTTTTGAATTTTCTTGTTATCTGTGTGGCAGAGGATAGTTTTTTAATAAGTGGATTGGTACTAGAATGTAGTTTGAAATAGATATCGATTTAATGGGATTTGGTCAGACCGTCGAGGGTAGAAAGTTTTGGGTTAAAGTGGAGATTTTTATTAGTTACGTTCCAAGGGGTGAAGGTTATTAGGCGTAGGTAAATTGACTGAAACGCTGGAGAAACTCTGATGTTGGACAGCTTTGCAGACCCCAAAATATTGAATACCGTAGAGCCACATTGGACGGATGCCGTGGTGTATTAAAAATAATTTAATATCAAATGGTATACGGATAAGGGTAGGCAGTTACCCTTACCCGTTCCTCGTGGATATACCCTTGTTTGTCCACACTCATGATCAATTTGTAACAGAACACCTTACAATTATTATGAATTCACGATGACACTTGTTTTTCGGGGCTACACTTCCGATTAATGAGAGAGATTTCTTGGACGACACACGATGGTCTAAACAAATTTTAAAAAATCCATATTTTTTTGAACAAATATGTAATGTAGTGTCACTTAAATAGATTTGATAAAAATTTAAATTTTTGAAAATGTTGAGGCCTTCAAAGCCTGTATGACTGTATAGTGTCCAAAATGTAAAATGATTGGTCTACTTTAGAGAGGTCATTTTTCCAAAATCTTCATAGTTTTTCCAGTAATCAAGAATAACGATCGAAAAACTGAGTAAAAACGGTAAAATCGGTAAAAATCCACCGTAAACGAGATTTTCACTGTTCAGATTTTAGGTATTTAGTCATAAATCGAAAAGTATTGAAGCTAGAAACTTGAAAATTTTATCTACTATCAAATACATACTTTTTTATATTGGACAAAATTTTCAGAACAATTAAAGCACTTTTGACTTAAATATAGAACTTTTAATTTACCAAATTGTTTGAAAGTTTTTATGTAATATAATTTTAAATATTTGACAAAAAGTTCTGAAAATTTAATATGACCTTACTCATATACCTACCTAATTATCCTAACAAAAGTTCAAAAATCGTTAATCAGGATTTTTTTTTATACACACATTAATAAATTATTATACGATTTTTTTCGATATTGTCTGATTTCTTTTAAGTTTATTTCTAATGAGTTAAAATTGTTATAATAATTGAAATTTAAATGAGTTATATCTAATTGAATATTTTATGAGGGTTTAATTAGAAAAAAAAACTCACCAAAAATTATACAAATAACCGTAAAATACGCAAACAGTATTTAAATAATAATATATTATATTACACTGAAGCTTTGCTCAGAATCGTTTTATACTAAAGAAATGAGTCATCATTTCTTTAAAACTTAATACATTCATCACCAATATCTTGTCCGAGGTTAGGTTAGGTGATCCCATGATAGAAAGTGCTATACACTCCTCACCATTATCTTGTCCGAGGAGCGAAGCGACGAAGGACGAACTTCCACCACCATTATCTTATCGGCTTTTTTTTATTACTTCTACTCGGTATGGCGTGTTATTATAATATTCGTTCACGGTATCGCAGTAAACGATCGGACGTTTATCGCCGCACGGTCACAAAAAGACCAAAACGGTCACGATTTAATCGACGTGTTATCGGAATACGAATTTTACGACCGTTTTAATAAATTTATTTAAATTGTATCTGCATTTTGTGGAGAAGACTTTTATAAATATCCTTGTAGATATTATGAATAAACTTGGTATGAGTAAATAACAAAACGTACCATTTGTTTTACTCGGAAGTTATTTTTTTCGGCAACTACTCATAGCTGATTGATGGCCGTTTTCTCTAGAATATACCATTCACTTTAAGATAAAAGAAAAAAATTGTGTTTTTTTTTCCATTTGTATGTGTAAATATTTCTTTTCGAAAAACTTCCCGACTATTTATGAAATACTTATCATATCTACTTACCATGTAATATAGTTGGTAGTAGATTCTATTGTTCTGTTATGTGTTTGGCTAAACTATAATAAACAAAACTCTGAGAATAACTAAACATTTATTTATACATTTGCTATTGTAATTTTTTAATGAAATCACTGTTTGTCGGAAAAACTGCATATCAATGAATGTATATCGATAATAATAAAATGTTAAATACAAATATCCAATATCGACTTCATCATCTCCGTGACGTACGTCATGACACGTCATATTTTTCATCTGGAACACTTATTATACATAAATATCCGATGATGTCACAGAAACACTAGATATAGAAAAAAAAATCTGTGAAAATCACTTACAAACTTAACGTACTTAATCGTATTTCACGAAACAAACCGTACTACCTAATTAATATTACACGTCGAAAAAGCGTTTTAATACAAAATCGGTTCGAAATATCAATCATGAGATTCCATAATAATGTATTTTTCATAGAATCAGTACACGGTTTAACCATGCTTTTACCGACTTTGATACTATGTAAGATGACGAATCTGTCAACAAATTCGATTGTTTACCAAAGTAATTCAGTGTGTGTGTGTGTGTGTGTGTGTGTGTGTGTGTGTGTGTGTGTGTGTGTGTGTGTGTGTATGTGGGTGGGAAGTGACGATAAAAACGATAACACGTTCGCACGCGTGCATTGATGTAACCGGTACCATTCTCTGTTTAGACTTAAAAGGCACACTTTACGGTTTTGACGCCGCCGAGCGCGATGGACCGCTCCGGGACACGAGTGACCAACGGAGTATGTGTCGCGGAAAAGCTGGTGGCACGTATTTTTTTTTTGGTTTTTTTTTTCATACTGTTTTTACACAGCTTTTGAACGTGACTGAGTATGTTGTTTTTTATAGAGCCCCTCGGTGCCGCTCTACCGTAAGGAGGGAAGGAAAGGGGCACGCACGCTATGATGACTGCGAGCACCGAGAACGGACTCGGAGCAGCCGGGGGGGGGAGGGACCCCATAAAAACGTCCGACCGCAGACAGACTAATAGCTCTCGCGCGCACTCCACGGAATTTTAGGACCGTCGTCGACCCCCTCCCCCCCCGACTTACTTTACCGCATTTCTGTTTTTTCCCTCGTTCACAGTTCCCGCGCCACGTCACCGGTCCGTGGTCCAGGTTTTTTCGTGTCTCTTCTCCTCCTTTTATTCCTCTTCTCACCACACCACGCGCGCCGTGTCATCATGTGCCACACGCCGTTCTAATGGCGGCAGTCGCGAATTATCACGCGCGTGTCTCGTTTTGACGGTCCGCAACAACGTTTAAGTGTGTCTGTGTTGAAGTTTGTGTGTGTGTGTGTGTGTGTGTGTGTGTGTGTGTGTGTGTGTGTGTGTGTGTGTGTGTGTGCGTGTGTGTGTGTGTGTGGGTGTGGGTGTGTGTGTGTGCGCGTCCTGTGCATGTGTGCGTATTTTAAGTACGTGTATGTGTATCTGCGTTCCTATAGTATGAATGTGTGTGCCTGTGTGTTTATGCGTACGTGCGTATTGTACTTATGTGTGTGTGCGTGTGTGCTTGCAGACATAAATACGCATTAGAAGGCATGCTATTTCCGGCCCAGCACCGGATGTAAATTCGCCAGAGTTATTTATTTTACTCGCGGGCCGGGCGCGCCTCGGCGTCAGTTCAGCAGCGGTGGCGGCGTCGTCGTCGGAGCGGGCGAGCGTTAATACGTATAATGTATAATTGTGTGTGTGTGTGTGTGTGTGTGTGTGTGTGTGTGTGTGTGTGTGTGTGTGTGTGTGTGTGTGTGTGTGTGTGTGTGTGTGTGTGTGTGTGTGTGTGAATAATATTCTCGGCTCGGTCGGTCGCGTTCGCTCGTGAGTCGTTATCTCCGACACAATGTCGTTTGGAATTCGAATATTATAATAATATTCGTTCTGGCGCGAGTGTTCGGCTCTTATCTCTCGCGGTCGACGACGGATGGAAACTTTTTCGCGGACACGATGCGACGGCGAAGGCGACGGCGACGGTGAGTCACTCGTACGGTAATGTACGTCCGACGATGGACTCGCTCGGCGTGTCATTAATGTGTAGGACGTAGAACCCGCGGTTCTACAAGTGACGTCACAATCACGTCTCACGAGTGTTATCCCGTCGCCGTGCATCCCGTCGTCGACGTTCCTATGTCTAGGAGGTGGTGTTCCCAGGTAAACTTTCACGGCCCACAGGGATGCCATTCTCGGGAATATCCCGTAACAATCCTGGGAAAAATTATTCCCAATCCAAGGAATCCCCATTTTTCGTAAGATCAGGAATCCCAGACATTACAAAAACTGTGGAAAATTTCAATTTTTTTTCACATTTTTGTTTTTTATCGTATGGACTGTAACAGATTCCGTAGGAGCAGCATGTTCTTCTGGTCGAATACGTTAAAAAAATATTTTCTTTAAAACAGGCACAGCAGTCACATGTAAATACATACAATATAAATTATGTTATTTTTTGCCTTTTTCGCTGTATGGATTGCTATTTTACCCTAAAAAAATTATAAAAACATTAGAAAAAGATGAAAATACTTGTTGGCGTATTTGTATAGGTGATAAAAAATCACTCACGAAACGTTTCGCAAAAAAATGGACGATTGACAATTGTTTGTAGTTATTGTTATACAGCTATGACGGTGGTAAATATTCTAGAACACTGAAAGCATAGATACACGTCATAAAATATCATACCCACGTATAATAGTGATACAAATAAATAGTTTTAATAATATCATTTTCCATAATGTACTTTACGTTCCGAGTGAAACGAAGGAATCTACAGGTTTCACAACGATGTTTATTTTTCTATCTTTTTTCTTTCTATTTTCTGTGAACCCTTTTTGGTACACTCAACATTGTTCACAAGTTTCATCGAGAAACTCTGTAGATCGGAAATCGGATGTAGTCGTACATTGAAGATTTTCGTTTTTCTCTAATATCAACAGTTTTTCCGGACGTGACGGAAAACTGCCGGAAACCCGAGTAAAAACGGTGAAATTTTCCGTAATTGACACTTTTACTTAATCGATTTTAGTTATTCAGTCTTAGCTCTAAAAGTAATGTTGCTATAAACTCGGAGTTGCCACCGTAATAATATATTAATGGCATATATCTACGTGGAAATTAGGTCGAAAAGTGTTTTCAATTAACGACGAACGACTTGATCAAAATATTATAATATAAAAAGTGCGTCGGTCGAATTGGAAAACAAAATAAGCAGCTTTACAATTATCAAACACTCGATTCCGGTATACAAAACCACTACATTGACATAACGAATTACACGTGACTTGGACTATATAGGTACCTACGTAACACTCAAGACTATCGATGGACAAGCAATGTGGAGGAAGATAATCCGAGTCGACCTCGTACGCGGTCGTTTGACAAAACATTAAATAATATCGCCTTCGTCGCATTCGCTCCGTTTAATGTTTACCGGAATAAAATAAACAAAAAACCAAATCGTGGTCGTGGTATTCAAACGAGCCCTCTCGCCGGTGCCGATCGTCTGAATAGTTCTGACGACGTCCATCGTCGGTCCTTTTGTTGCATTCCGCCGAAAGGATGGAGGGTGAATTTCTCGGAGAAATGCCCGAAGAGACCATGGTATACTTTTGCGAACGCGTGTTGAAACGCGATTTGCTTCAAATATTTAATAGGTTTACATCTCCTCTAAAACGGAAAACTCATTATAACGGAAAAACGTGTTGGTTCCACGTGATTCCGTTTCAGAGAGGTTTTACTGTATACGTGGTTTTTCACGTTTGAAGCCGTGAAACGATCCCAATCTTAGGATGAGATTGGAAAAGACGGATATACGATTTTTTTGTTTTCGTGGTTCACATTGTTAGTCAAAGAAGGGAATAATCGCCTCCACACGTTTTAGCCAACACTGCACGACGGCGTACACTCACGGATCGAAACAGTCGCGTTTAAATAACGATTGTATATTTTACTTCGATACTTCTGAAAATAAAGCTGTGTTCTTTATGCGCCATAACATTTAGGTTAGGTTTACCTAATTTAATAGTGTTTTCATAAAATTTCAACTGAAGTCATTTCTTCTGAAAATTATAATAAAATGTACGACTAATAATTAACCTACATAAGTACTTCGATAAAATAGTATACGAAAGACCGGTAAAATTTGTAATTCGGTCGATTGTGGTCGATGGCGCGAGTGATCGGTGAGGAAGTCTTCGTCGGCACTCCGGTCACGGCTGGTGTGTCGTGCTCACCACCGGTTCCGGCAACTTTTCACCCCCTTCTGATCGGTGTGCGAGGTAGTTGGAAAGTAGCAGGTGTGACAGTGACGCCGCCCGAAAAATGACCACAGTGAAAAGCCAATGGAGGTCCACGGAGCCGGTGTGTACACGATATACAGCTACGACGCCGCCGCGGTACCGTGTCAAAATTTATTATTTTTTTCAAAACGTATTTTACCACAGATTCTACGACGACAACCGTGTATAATCTATACTCAGAAGTTATAATGCGACTTTTTAAACAGTATTTTAGATTTATATAATTCAATTATCTGTCTTTCAATAAGAAATAGTGATTTTTAATATTTTTTAAATGCTTATAGTGACTGCATATGACGTAGAGAAATTCTTTGAAGTTATTTTATTTTTATTTTTTTTAAATTTTTTTTTATAAACGGCTTAGTTTAAAATAACTTGTTAACTTGTTTATATTCTCGATCTTGTAATTTATAGATCGTTTGTTTACAATGTGTTGGTTATTTTTATAACAACATCATTGGTGGACATTTTATGGATTTGGTGTGGCTAAAACCAGTCAAAATGGATACACTACACGCAAAGGCGATTCCACACACCTAAGCTATTTTTACACAGAATTTGAGGGGGTTCATGGAGATTCAAGGGGTTTTGGGTGAACAAGTTGTTTCAAATTTTCGCCAACGTTCTCTCCATTACGAAACATCAAAAATCCCCCAATAACTTAATGCAGTAGCGTCATCAGAGCTTTTAAATTTTAAGTAGGTAATTATACACATAAAATATATGCGTAGTTAAAATCAAAATTTTAACACACTTCCATTAGAATGTTGTGAAATCGAATCAAACCTGATTGTGAATATAAA
Source organism: Therioaphis trifolii (assembly GCA_027580255.1). NCBI lineage: Eukaryota > Metazoa > Arthropoda > Insecta > Hemiptera > Aphididae > Therioaphis > Therioaphis trifolii. The sequence continues at coordinate 132,095,134 of CM050404.1, forward strand.
TTATTTTTGAAATACTAATATTGGGAGTGTTGTACAAAAAGAAATATTTTGTTATTTTATACTCAAGTTCTCAAGCAAAACTAATACATTTAATAATTTTCTCCGAAATGTTTATTTAACGTAATTTGAACGTTGAATAAAACTAAATTCAAATTGAAAACTCTGTCTAAAAATAATTGTGAGTTATTTTCAACGTCAGATAAATATTGTTTATTAGTTTATGATTTTTCAGTTTATTATCATGTATTTAAGACCAAACTGACTCGGTAAACGTTGTTTTGGCCATTCATTTTTATAAATTATAGCTGAATTAGTAATGAATTGTGTCAAAATCATTCTCAATGCAACCCAATTTTTTTGTAGTCTACGATTCGATTTTCATGTCATCCAAGTTAATATAACTTTAATTTTTGAAAATGAAATGGCCCATATATCTGCTTACTGTAGACACGTTTTTTGATAATTTAATAATTTTTTTAATGCATTTGTTGATGGTTTTTAATGAATAATTTATTGTTTTTGTGTTTGTGAGAAAAGTAAATTAAAAAATCTGCATCTAATAACTTACTATTTTTAAGTATACATTTCGATTAAAAAAATCAGCTGTTAACTCTTTTGACTCCTTTATGGGTGGATTAATGTAAAATCCAGAAATTGATATTTAAGTATTTACATTGGCAATATTCGGAAAGAAGATTCAGTGTCATAATTTTCAAAATTCTTATGATATCGATTAAAACACATTCACCTCCTTTTCACCCTCTTAGGGATTAAATTGAGTAAAATCCTTTCATCTCTCACTTCTGCGCTATAACAGATATGTACCATCAACGTCGTAAGTCTCTAGATCTAAAGGTTTAGTACCTATGGGAATTGATGATTAAGTGAGTGAGTTTATCAGACATCTTCCTTTACTAAATAATATACTATAGTCTTTATTTATTACATAGATAATTACATGATTAATATGTTTAATATTATAACTCATAGCTTTGAAATAAAAGTATTTTAATATTATAGTGGATTATAGATGTAGGGAGAAGTAATGGGTACCTTAAAAAAAGGTTCTGTCTCAACTTCCATTTTTTTAATTTCACGTAAAAAATAATTTAAATTCAAGTGCTATTCGTGGTTTAATACTGTGGAAACTGTGTTTATACTGTTTGAACAAGTATTAAATATGAGTATTTTCTTTTTTCCAAAGTGAAGTGTCTTATTTAGTAACAGTAACTTAATGGATTCTACCTGAAAAAACGGAGTAAGATAATGGTGGTGCACGTTGTCTTTGGTCGTTTTGGTGTTCGGACAATCCAACGGCGGCGGCAAGTAGATTGAGAAACGATAAAATATAATTTCTTAAGTTTCACGATTCGATAGCATCAATTATATTTTTAACACATTCAACGTTGAAAAATGGAGTAAAAACAGTTGTTTCCACAAAAACTGTAAAATAATTTAGTTAGATAGGTACTTAATAAAACGGATCTCAGCTATCGATTTTTAAATTTTACTGTTATTACAATTATCTTTTAAGCTTGGAACCACTACTGAGAACAGATCAAAATGACCTCTTAAAGTATCGTCAGAATCTAATTTCTGATTAAAAGATAGAACTGGACGTAAACTTTGAATAAAGTTATCTTCTTTTAAAAGTATCTTTGGAAAAAAATAAATGTCACTGTAAAATCGATAGATCTTTTCGTTTCACATAGAATCTAAAAAAAAAAGTCAGCTGTCGACGTCAGTAATAACTAATGACGACGTATACACGTGCAGGAATCACGCGTTTATATTTTTATATTTTATATCCTGTGTTTGTCAACTCTTTTTTGATTTGCCTCAAACCCTCATTCACTGTTTTTCTGGGACTAGATGTTTACACATTATTTATACGACATAAATTTTCAAGGAACTTGTACGTTTTTTTTTAAAATTGTATTTGTTGTTCGGGTAAAATGTACTAGTGCGCCACATTTTGCCATATTCGCAAGTTACAAGCCCTAATTAAATGATCTCTGTCACACCTATAAAATATCATTGTAAATGTTAGTATAATGTAATGCACTGCACCTATACATCAATGAGTTATTTCGTCTGCATAAATAAAGAAATCACAAATGCGCTGGTTAATGAGTGAATCGACAGGGTTCTAATATGTTTTTTTTTTACCTTACGACGTGCAAAACCTACTTGGATGCTTATGATATTACTTATGCTTGTGTAGTGTAATCTGTTTGTACAGGTAAAACGCATACATTTCACAAAAATTTACTTCTTTCTTGTGCTAATTGAGTACACAGATATTACGCATATTTGTAAGCATATGCGTGCGTGCGTGCGTGCGTGCGTGCATGCGTGCGTGCGTGCGTGCGTGGGTGCGTGCGTGCGTGCGTGCGTGTGTGTGTGTGTGTGTGTGTGTGTGTGTGTGTGTGTGTGTGTGTGTGTGTGTGTGTGTGTGTGTGTGTGTGTTTGTGTGTATGTAGTTTTGTAAATACGTGTACAACGGACGACGATGGAATACTGAAAGCATGAATTTAAATCGTAATCAAAAAACGTTCAAAAGTTTTAAAAACACACACACACAAAATTATACCTATATACAAAAGGCACACATAATTAAAAAGCTCGATATCAAAGTTTTGGTAACGTTGCAAATTAGGTTCACTCATAAAATATTACTTTACTATACGTATACATAATAGGCACAGAGGGTAAGAATGTACTGTAGTAATATAATACAATATTTGTACACTTGAAATGTGTATGTATAAGTTACAAATAGGTATCTACGCACTTCATTAAAACGGAAGTTACGTGTTTTTTTTTTGCTTTGTCATAAGCGAATATTGATGACTTTACACAGGATGATCCACGGACATCGCGAAATTATGATTTAACCGAGAATTATGCATATGTTTGAATGAATTTGTATGTAAGTACAATTTAAAACACTACATAGAGAAGCGGACGAAAGTTTCTGGCGTACCTCATAAAATAACACTGACACTACTAAGGAGTAGTCCTATAGCGAGTTGGTTGATTTCCACGGTGAAATCTGACGATATAATGTACCTACACTGGGACATTCTCTTCTGTGCGAGTATAAAATGAGAATAAAATAACAATACGTAGAATATTTAGAACCCACTCGGATAGTAGGAGAAAACCGTGTAATATAATACTTTCGACTTGTTTTATAGAATGAGTTGGTTCGAGATCTGTAACACGTGGCGAGAATTTAGGATCAACCGTAAGTTGAGTGAAGTTACTAAATCAACACCGCGATGACAAAAAACAAGCGTCTCTGACTACATTATATAAACCTTACAATAAAAACATTATGAAAATTTCGATAGATCTGTTGACATATCTTTGACTATTTATTCAAACAGAGACCATTTTATACCTCAAAATATCCTTGAAACTTAACAAATTTACATCCACAAATAAAACTTCTACAATACAGTACCTCTAAACTTAATATCATGTATACCCTCTAAAACACTTAGAATTTAGATGATTTTACACACGCAAGACAAAAAAAATCACTCAATCAATTCGATTTGTACCTAACCTAACCATTTGCAAATCCTTTACTGAGACGCAAAAGTGGCCTTTCATTTTACTCTGAATATGACGATTATGGATTGCACAGGCAGTTCCGATAGCCCATACAATATTAAAATAATATTCTAAAGTATAAGGTAGTTTGTGTCTAATTATTATTTAAACTATATTTTGAATGAATATCATTCGTATGTGAAAACAAGTAGAAACACCGTACTTTCTTTTTGAAAACACACATTATTCTACGTAAAATATACATTACACACACACACACACACACACACACACACACACACACACACACACACACACACACACACACATGCAGAGTTAACAAATGTTTTACGAAATACACACATGTAGTGAAAAAACAAGATAAGAATAATGCGACTTTACTTCTAACTTTTGTTCTATGTTTGTAATCGTTTCAAGAACCACGAGTTGTACCGAATAAACAAAAAGATGACTGATATAATGAACATGTAAGTAAACTTTTTTATTTGATTGATAGAATGAAAAACCACGTTTTTTTTTTTTTTTTGAGTTATATTACCTAGAGCAGTTCTTTACTTATAAGACTAAAAAATCGTATTTTCGTTTCGAATGCGTAAATATTATAAAAATACGCGATTTGCCCGATTCAAACTAAACTGATAAACAAAATAAAAGGAAGGTTGTCAATAAAGAATAATGCGTGTTACGCTTCTTTTGTTTAAAAATAAATCAATTAAAATGTATTTAACGCTTTATTTCACAGTTGAAAAACCATACATTTTATTATATTTGATTACAAAGTCTTCGTTTTTAATTGTAATGATACAATCAAAGTTAATTATACGAGATACTCGTCAGATTGCGTACAATGTACAAACCGTTCGTTTTCAGTGAATAATTTCATTTTTCATAATAATTTATCGTCTCGATCGTTTGTTATCAACTACGTGTTCATATTCGCGGACTAAACAAAGCTAAAAAACAAAATGAACGAAATTCGTATTAATTGGTTTCTGAAAAATCCGAGAAAAGACGAAATAAAATAATTGCGATCGGTGTCGCGATCGACCTGTCGACTGCCCCTGTGACTTATTCGCACCAGTCGTTATCGCGCACTTTAGGACGAGAAACGAATTCTTATGATATTCAACGTGCGCGTACCCCCTCTGAGTCGGACGTTGCGACATCCAAACGCGCACGGTCGTGATCACATCCGATCGAACGGGTTTGACCACCGATTGGCCGACAGGCGAGTATTCATACTATTTCGAAAATTTAAAAAACGTACAACACATGAGTAATAAAGTTACTAGGGTGATATCACAACTTGTACGGAAAAAGCGCTCGAATCAAATAATTACAGAGAAACAAAATAAAGACATCGACGGTATTATTTAGAGGTATAATTTAGCAAATGAGAACATAACGTTTTTTTAATTTTGTATATTTTTTTTTAGTTTATGAAATTACGACCGACTTCCTTAACATTTTCTGAGATGTTTACATTCGTAATTAATTTACATTATGAAGAAATATAATACACAGAAGAAGTTAAGTGATTTATTACCTACTTATTACCTATTTATTAATCATCAATATTTCATATAGTTTTTAAGTTTACGGTAGTTTTTCAAAATCATTTTGAACGTTACCGTTCTTAACAAACATACACGAAAAACATAAATAAATATTCGAGTGAACGTTTGTTTTATTATTGTTTATGATATTTAACACTTTTTCCGAGGCCATTTATCAGGCCTACGTCCAGATATTTCATTTGGGCCACAATCTGTCAGCCCTCGGTACAGTCGGCCCATCGGTTATCGGTCCGACGTCGTGATCTCCGATCGAACGTGTTCCGATCACGAAGGATAATTGGGGGGGAAGGAGCAGCTGTATTAGTGGACATTCAGGTATACAATATATTTTTATTTCTTTATCATTTCTCTCGTTTCCGCGCGGACGTCAAATCGCGCGGAAACTCGTTTGCCGCCGCCGCCACTCTCGTTGAGGTTATTTCACGAATACGCGAGAGACGAAAAGAATGAAAAAAAAATAATAATAATAATAATAATCCAGCGCCGTACACTATTCGTGTAAGCACGGCGTGCGTGCGTGCGTAAACATTTGTTTTTTTTTTTTTATTATTATTATTATCATCGTTATTACAAACGACCGCCGCCGCCGGCGCGCCCGCGAGAGCGCCCACACGCAGGGTTTTTCGCTTATCCCCGCGCGCCCGGTCGTTGGTTTTTATCGACTTGCGAGCTATTAAGAATATATCGTCAGTTGCCGCCGTCCGGACGTATTGGTTTTTTATTTTTCCGTTTCGTCGATCGTCCGCCATTAGGAATCTTGCCATCTCCACGCCGCGCTTTCTTCAATAACAATAAGACATTATTATTATTATTATTATTATTATTATTCGTTGAGATGTAACTGCATTACGCACGCACACACACACACACACACACACACACACACACACACACACACGCACACACCGCGATATTATACTACTATTACAGTAGTTATCTCGGTCGAACATACTTTGTATACATTATGTGCCGATGAAATTGCTATCGTCAGTTAGGCCGGACGCGACCATTCGGTTACAAAGTAATGACGCAGCTTCTCCAATACACGATTTATCGGTCTTGCAGTTATTTAATCGATCGGCCCGCGTCCATTTTATGGTGGTAACACGATACCGACTACGGTTACGTCTTGCATGTCCTTCGAACGTTGCTCGGAAGGGATGTACACGAGCGACTAGAGCAGAGCACAACAATTGTACGTCAGTTAAATATCTAGGCCTACACCTTGATGAAAAACTAAGCTGGAAAATACACATTGACAAAAAATTAAACCAAGGGTACACTAGGCTACGAATACCATACCCCCTTTTAAATCATAGCTCTACCATACAAATTAAATGCTCGCTACTCCTATACACAGCAATTATAAGACCATTAGTAACCTACGCATGCCCAGTATAGGCAGCTGCCTCAAAAAAAAAAAAAAAATTACAAACCCTCCAAAATAAGTTTCTAAGAATAGTCCTGAAGGCCCCTTGGTTTATGAGAAATAAACAACTTCACAACGATACGGGCCTTCCACAACTATCTACCTGGATAACACAACAATTCAAAAATTTTCACAAAAATCATCACAAAGTTGATGGAGCACGCCATTACAGAATCGGCAGAAGATCCATCAATCTAAGACTCGAACCTCGGCTACCTCAGGATATCCTACTCGAACCTATTGAAAACACCTGAACCTCAGATTCCGACCTAGACTCATAAACTAACCAAAAATTTAAACATTTAGTTCTTTGTAAATGTAAATACTGCTGTAAATATTATCCACTATAATGATTATATTGTAATATTGTAACATTGTAAAAAATACCCTGTGTATTGAAACAAGTAAAATAAATAACTAAAAAAAAAAAAAAAAAACAATAGTACATGTCTTTACGAGGTTCGCTTGACCGATCCGTTTTTGTACATTTTTTTTTTTACGGTCTAAGTTAGAATCTTGAATATTACTTAAATATTACGAAAAGAAGTAGATGATTTATTGTCGTCATTATATGATTACGTTTTTCGAATTTTTCGTATTTTGAGCTAGAAATTTGGCTTCCTCAAACGGAGATCTACTCGTATCTACAAATTTATGAAAATTGGCTCAGTCGATTTGTAATTAAAAGCGCATAAAAGGACAAAACACGAAATATTCTAAAACTAATATTACTTGAGATTGAACAATTTCACCTTTTTTAGAAGACACATAAAAAAATTATAAAACTCTCTCGTTTATTTTTGAACCCACATTAAAAATAATTTTTAGTTGGTCTTGAACTTGTATTCTTAAATTCATCAAATGTTTGAAATAAGGTTTGTAAATGTGCATCAATGATATTTTTAAATCGATAGTGACAAAAAAAAATCTATGTAGGTCATGCAGTGTATGATAAACAAACGAGTTTGAAATTATAAAAGAAATCAACTGTTTGCTTTGTTAACTTTTATTTAAATAAAATATTTTTTGCGTAGGTTTTTTCGCAAAAAAAATCGCCACGTAAATCTGTCGGGCGTTAAACACACGAAAAAAAACGTTTAAACGCTTTTCGTTAGGCCGAGAAAATCTGCGAGTAACGCAAAAATATATTCAATGTTTCGTGTTTTCAGAATACGGTAAGTTACGAATAAATTGAATAGTCAGGACACCTAGGGTGCTGAGCTCCATCGCGGATGTAAGGTGCAAAATTCTTTTTTCAAAGGATACACTATAAAAATTCATGTGACACCTAATATACTTGTTTTTCCCGTGCCCCTGTAGGTGGCCAGTCCAAGCCTGGTTTTGACGATATAATAATGAGGAATATTAAATGCAGATGGATACCGTATACTGATATACCGGACCCGGACATAGCGCGCTGGATCGGACGGAATCGTAAAGTTTATCTAGAGAAATAAACTCGGTAAATTTACCCGGTTTTACGGGTAAAAGTAAATGTACGTTAAATGTAGGTACCGATATTAAGTTTACCGTGTGAATTACGTTTATCGTTATTCAAACCGAGTTACCTCTCACTGTAAAATATGCTTTTACCATGGTAATAATCATACTAAACCCCTAAGAATACATCAAACGTTTCTCAAATTCTACATGAAGCGAATAATGTTTGTGTGAATAGTGAATAATTGTGGTGTATGATGTTTTTCCGATGAGACATTTTAGAGAAATCTAGTAAAAATGGAAAATGTGATATGATATACACATATGTAATTCATGAACGTTTTGGATTTTTGATTTTAAAAAAAGGACGCACTTCACACCATGGTGTATATTTTACTCCTCGACAACCAAAATACTGGAGATGGATCGCATTTAAAAAATGATTAATAATTTCTTTTGTTAAACAATTTTAAGATAAGCTCAGTATATAAAAAAAATATATACAGTATATAAATTTAACCGTTTTTATAAATAGGAAGTTCTGTTTTACCAAAAGATTCAAAACATATTGTTCTATTTGTATCCAAAGTTTCATTTTGATTAGATGAACCATTTTCTTTTTTAATAAACATTTTAAGTTTAAAATTGACATAAAAATAGTTAACTTCGTAAAAATGTCATAATAATTTACTTAAATGTTAATAAAAAAAATTCTGAGTCACGATTTTTTTTAAATATTTTTAGCAACGTTAGCTAAGTATTTGACTAAGATCATATCGAATTTTTGGAACGTTTTGTTTAATATTAAACATTTTATATATATAAATGAGATATTTTTAAAGTTTTATTTTTAGCCTAAAATTTGTCAAAATTGATTTGAAACTTTTGTAAAATATATATCAGTATACCACTAATGTATTGTGGAAATTTTTAGTTCTTAGTAACATCACTTTTCCAGTTACGACTAAATGATTTAAAGTCGATTTAATGAAAATTTCAATTATGGCAAAAAATATTACCATTTTTACTCGTTATTTTGGAAGTTTTTCCTCACGTCTGGAAAAAACAATTGAATGGAAAAAAAAACTATCTGCTTAAAGTACATTCTGTGTGCAATTTTTGATCTATTTAATTGTTAGATTAATCTTTTAGACCACTCTTATTATCCAAAAAAGTGTCCACAGAAAAATAAATAAATATCACTGTGAAACCAACAGATCATTCGCTTTACTCAGAATCTAAAAATAAACAGTGAACTAACGAAAATTTGACCGGTCCATTCCACATGTCTAAGCGGTATCATGTTTGCATAACAGCTGCCGTGACGTCGCAGTTTATGACGATCATATTTTATGATAGTGAAATGTCTCTTCTCGTGCCGTTTTCGTCTGCGTTCGCGAGGAAAGTCTTGCGCGAAACGGCGACGAATAAGCCGTTATAATTCACAAGGGGTTGGAAGAGAAAGTGCTTGTGCAGCCGGCCGCTTGTTATATATACGAGGGCCTTATATACGACGTGAGATTTCGGTGTGAATGAATATCGGTCAGAAGGGATGACCAAACGTTTTATTTTTTATTATTATTATTATTATTATTATTATTATTATTATTATTTTCCTCTCGACGGTTATGCGTGAGTCTATATATAGTGCAGCCCCGTCGTCTTTTTTCAGATTTCCTCCACGCGTATACGCGACGGAAGGCTATTGGGTTTTACGATGATGTGCACTTTTTATTATTATTACCTATCTCCTCTTCTCCCCCTATCTCTCTCTCTCTCTCTCTCTCTCTCTCTCTCTCTCCTTTATCTGAAAACACATTTCGACCGGTAGTAAATGCGTTCTCAACAGTATTCTTTCATGTATACGCCGTCATATTCAATCGGACGGAAACTGAACGCAGTCCGTTGTACACGTCTTATTGTCGAGGCCGATCGAAATTGCAAAATTTCCATTATTTTTTTGGAGGGAATCGCGAACGCAGAAAAAACTCCAACAAACGGCTAAATTACGGTATAGGAATTTCATCACCATCTACAATCATACACGTGTGTAGTTGAGTCCATGTGTTGTATGTAAATATACATATATGTAAATATATGTGCATATAGCGCCCGAACTATTTTTCAATCAAAATAATTCGAATACATTTAAAACTTCCGCGTGGACAGGTCTCGTAGTACGTAGTTTTTTACGTGCTGTTTGTACCCCTCGAGCGAGCGTGTAACGATAAAATACAAAGCGCGTGTACGTTACTCGATTATTAGGACTCATAATATTTCACCTAGAAGCTTATCGTTGAACATCTGGACTTGACAATGTTCTTTTTTATCAGTGAAACAATCGATATAAAATCATTTCAAATAACGTACCGTTCAAATATTTTCATCGATTATGTTTACGTATATATTATTTAAATGATATTACCTACAGATGCGTACTGTAAATTTTTTTGTACGCAGTCAAATCGGATAATAATTGGAATAAAAATCGATATCGGCAAAGCGAAATTCGATGGCGACCTACGTTTTAAAATTATTTAATTTAGATTTGAAAAATCGACTTGTCGAAACCTCTTTCATTGTACGATCATTAATCCAACTCGACTCACGTAGAGTTAGATTTTACAATTGACCGTATATGACGAATACGACACTAAACCGTGCTTATTCCTCCGTTGGTCTGGACCTTGAATTCGAATAAAATCTGATCACGACGTCATGTTGATTTCAACCACGTTCTTGCCAAAATTTCGCCAGTGTCTGTCCCTGCGAACACTGCACGAGATACAGATCCTATAAACCATAAACGCATTTTTTAATTATCAATTCATTTTTCTTTTTTCACGTTGTTTAGATTGTTATTTCCTGATAATGTTTGTAAATATATGGCTACCCCAGGCAGCAAAAATGCTAGATATTTAGCTCAAATAATACACTCGTGGGCGTGTCGACCTCTTTATTATAATATAATCCTATACGATATCACTTTTGTTTTTGAACTCGGTCGAAATCTAATTGTTTTGAAATGATTTTTCGTTTGAATTTGGGTAGTCGATTGAATTTAATTGATACGCGTAAAGTCTATCGACCTATATCTATATAGATATTTATAGATAGTATTAATAGTCAGCAACAGAAGAATATAGCGATCGGTTTTACAAAACACGTTTTATTTTATGTTAATTGCATCAAACTCGTGGACTGCCATCGGTACAGGCGTTCGAAACTAATTTGCACTAAATCCTGAAAAATTGTTTCAGTTTTTACGCGAAAATTCGTTAACACACAACTGTAATACGTTCATCACGGGCAATTTCGATGAAAAAACTGGGGACACTAAAGCCTGCGACACATTCATTTATTTTATCACTCAACGGTAAACGCGATTTTTATCCTACACCAAATGTTAATAAAATATGAACACACATACCTGTTACTATCCTATGAAATAATTATTTTTATTTATTTATTATTATTATTTTTTTTTAATTTCAAATGTAATAGTTTTTTTTTTCTCACTCGGTTAAAAATGTTTAAATTTAAATTATTTAAATAAATCATCAAATATAAATGCAACTTCTTATTACGATCATATTATTTTTAATAAGTTTGTTTTCTCAACCACACTTAATTATTTTTAATTTTCTAAACTCCTCAAAAATTAGGAACTCGAGGCAATGTCCTTACAATCTTCCGTTAAAGTTTATCCCACCCACTACTATACTAGAGCAGTGTTCTGAATACTTTTTTAACGTCCAATTATATTTTCTAAATAATGCCATAATTTTCCGTCGTATACATTTCATTTGTACTCAAATTTCATTTACCTAATTTTTCATAGTAATATTATATTATTTTGTTTTCTAATATTTTTATACAATGTGACAGTTATGTTATTTCCAATTTTGTAGAAACGAGCCAGCGAACAACGATAATATAATATTATGTCAATACAATTTATAATATTTATGTAGGTACATATCTTTGTACAACTTTTTTTACTGTAGACACTCAACATATATTTTTGAAATAAAATTACGGGATAGTCATACATTTTAGATTCTGAGTGAAGCGAGAGATCTATATTGATTTTATAATAACGCTTATTTATTTTTTCTGTATACATGTTTCGGTAAAATTAATTTTGTCCAAAAATTACATCCGGCAACTCTAAAGACATTTATTTTATCTAGTTGGTACTTTAAAGAGGTCATTCTTCTTTGTTTTCGATATTTTTTCCAGATGCGAGGCAGCACTGACAAAACCCGAGTAAAAACGATAAAATGTGCGGTAAACGATACTAGCGCGTTATTAGAAATTATTTATTCATTAAAATAATTAAATATTGATAATTAATTAGTTATTTCACAAAAATGATTTAGCGATTCAGTCATAACTCCAAAAGTAATGTTACTAGAAACTTAAAATGTTCAGTGCGTATTAATGACGTATTGATATATACTTTGCGAAGGTAATATATATATATATATATATAAGCATCTATAAAGTGTTATATTTTCGGATAGGCTGAATAAAACATAACGTTGAATTTTCTATTTTCTAAGTATCTACATAGACCGGTAATTGGATTTATGCTATACCAGGCTGATCCCAAATTTTCTCTTTACTAATAATCATCTCGCTATTACGCCGCTCAAGTCCATAACGTTTGCCGCAACTGTAATATTCATACATTTTTAAAATCCGTAAAATGTACGGATTCAATTGGTATATTTTACTCGTCCTCAAATCCCGGGGACTCGATCGATATATATTTCGTTTATACCCGGCACTCAATTAGTATACATTCCCTCCCTCTTCGAGTGTGTGACTCGTTCAGAACACACCGGTAATCATATACACGCTGAACGTAATATAATTCGGAAGATATCTACGCCCCGGTCTTAATTTTTCGATAAGTATTTTATTATTCCGTCCCGTACCCGCGCTAGTTTTTTTTTTTTTTTTTTTTTTTGTATCCGGTCGCGCCAATACCACTTAATGATATACGTTAAATCGTTATTGCCACGCCGCACACGATATCTACGCGGGCGCCGCCGACGGGGGCACGTGTTAATTATTATCGTCGTGTTCGCACGCGATAACGCCTCGATATCATAATAAATAATAACGCTCACACACACACACACACACACACACACACACACACACACACACACACACACATACACACACTCGACGCGCGCTAACCTTTTAGTTTTAACAAACGATGACAGTGGTGTATAGGGTCGGTCGCACGCGTACGTACATCACACACTCACACGGCGAGTCGAAAACGTCATTACGTTATACGTATATGTGCCACATTATATACGTATATAATATCATATAGCACCGCACTAGTCTCCGCGGATATGAACGGTTATTATATTCGTCCTATTGTTACTATTATTATTGTTATTATTAATTGTATTATTATTATTATTATTGCGGGATTCCACCGCCACCGGTGCAGTGTTTGTGACATAAAAACGATTGAACATTTTACAGGTCATCGTAAAACGCACACCCCCGTTTTCCAAACGCGTGTAATAAAAATTGTTTATTCGAAAATTATTAACTGGATGCCTTGCTGCCCGAACAGGATTGTGTGTGTGTGTGTGTGTGTGTGTGCGTGTGTGTGTATCATACGATATAGGTAGGTATTACACTATATTATTATCCTGTGCGCGTGTGTGAGCACGTGCCAGTGTTTTATTATTATTATTAATTTTTGTTTTTTATACTACTAAGTATATATTATTAACCTGCCGTCAACGTGCGTATAATGTTTGGACGTGTTCGCGCGTGTATTTATCATCACGAATAAAAAAAAAAATGGGTTTACCGAGAAAAAGAATAAACTACGCACCACGTCATAAACGTCGCGCGAATGTATGACAAATATTATACAGCGGTACTTATTATTTTACAAGACGTATAAAATACGAAACGGTTATAACGCGACGCGTGTAAGTACGACGTACCAAGCCGGAACAGAGATATGAAAAAAAAAACCCCTACAAAACGTATCTTTATACCTGCCTCCGAGCGTTGCAGTGAATACAATCGCCAACCGACGACTTGCGTATTATCATCGTACTAGGCGGTGCTTTGGACTAGATCGTCGGGTGTCAGCTTTCGATGTGACGACCAACGGATTCTTCCGTGTGTGATTTATAAAATAATAATTCCAATTCCAATTTGGGATATGCTCGCGTATAATGATGTGGCCACAAAACGGCTGAAATCGGCGGTTCGAAATATATCACCCTGCCGTGAAGCAACTTTACCCAGATAGCGAGAAAACGTCTGACGTATGAGATAAAGGTGACGGATAGCCAACGAGCTGTAATTAGTACAATAATGGCCATTTCCACGGGTGCGTTTGGATCTCGGATTGAATAATATTTTTATTTTGAAAAAACGAATGTTAGTTGTATGATCGAGTAAAACAAAAAAATGGCCTCACCAAAGTCATGGTTATACTCGACTTGACAAGCGAATTACAAGCGAAATATAAAACAACTGAGGTACCAAGAGGTATATGCACTGAGTATCTTTATAGTAGATAATTATCTATTTATAAGTAGATAAATTTAGAGTAGACTCTAGATAATTCGAAATTAAAGAGATGGAGCTGAAAATTCGATTTATAAAGGTTTTCTATTTGACGAGAGTTCGAATAGTCGAGGGAAAAATAAATAATCCGAATTAAAGACAGTTCGAAATTGTTATTCCGTACATGTCCGTCATTCAACTTACTTTGCATTTATTATTAACCATTCATAATTTATTATTCAGTATTTATATTTATATGGCTGATCTATATTATGGCATACACACATTTATTTGAAAAAATCCATCATTTTCGAAACTATACGTAGTCGATTATGGAAATTTGGAAAATTATGATATAAATGTGAGAGTTGAAATTTTAAATAAGATTAAATATCATCGCCGTCATTATTTCCCGATTCTAAGTCCATGGTGTTTTAATTTCTCTCTAAATGCGATTGGATACGTGAGTTAAACCGCATTTTGAAGTTTCTAATTTAATGTGTTTGACCTCATAATCAATAAGTCAATTCGAATTACACAGAATATGGACGGGAATATTGGAATTATAAAATTATCACCCACCATTTCGTACTTAATAATTTTTGATTTATCGAAAGGATTGATTAATATTACTTCACGTGAATGTCTTTTGAAGTAACAATAAACGCACGTTTAAGCGAGATTCGTCAAGATTTATGGAAGTGTGTGTGTGTGTGTGTGTGTGTGTGTGTGTGTGTGTGTGTGTGTGTGTGTGTGTGTGTGTGTGTGTGTGTGTGTGTGTGTGTGTGTATTATCAGCGTAAATGTATAATGAAACGGTACTTTTTTACTGAAAAACGACTTTTTTTTTCTTGAGACCTACGCCATATTTCCGTCCAGACATGACCAAACAGATTCCTCTTCCAGATTAGAAAATAACGTTTTCCTTTATTCGTGTGGTTTCACGTTCAACCTGCAGTCAGGGAACACGTCTCAACATTTGATTTATAATGCTGTTTAAAATGACTTGTAGAGAACACCACTATCTATTCTGCGGTACCACCACCAGCAAGCGGTTTCTATAGACATGCGAAAAGTTATTTTGTACGCTTTGAAATAGTTATTATTTATATTAAATCTATGTGTGGTTATAATAAAACGCATATCGTTAGAGGTCATACAGCTTTTAATGAATACAAACGGATACGTTTGAACAGTTGGCAAAACTCGTATCTACTAAATAATACACACTACATATTATTTTTTTTTTAATTTCGTGTTATTTCGATAGCACTAAATAACCATAACGCACATGGTTGTTCTTAATAGTTACGTTTTCATACGAGATTGCCAGCGTAAAAAAATAGTATTAGGTACTCGTATATGAGTTAGAAATGTTTGAAACACGCTTTGCGAAATTTCGACCGTGGAACGGTGGTAAAAAGGAAAAAACATTATTGTTAAGTAAAAAGCAGCCAGTCTACATTGGCCGAAAGGTGTCATGCCATTAATATAATTACTGAGAGGATAAAAAAAAAAAAAAGAAAATAAACTATTTTTCTATTAAGAATTTCCTGTTTCCGATTTCTAAAGAAACGTACGAAAAAAAACAAAACAATAATAGTACAAAATAAACAAGAAAAGCTATAACTTCATTGTATAAGTAATATACGCATCGCCTTAAGAACACCGTGCAGCTGTTCCGTGTCCGGAATCCGAGACACTGTGTGAGCTGTTATTATTACGAACATAATTTCCATCTCCGCACACACGCCTTTTGTAAAACGTAATAACCATTGTGTACACAGACGCGCGTAAACCTTCGTGGAAGCAAACATTTTGATTTGTTGTGTACCAACATATTCTGCACAAACGTTTTCTATAAAAATTAAAATTAAAAAAAAATAGCCAGATGAAAACTTCATTAAAAAAATTAAGACCCTCATTAAATTATTAAAAAAAAATAAAAAATTAATATATCCAAAACTCCAGAGTCCAGAAGCGAATACGTCATATTGCCTTCTTCCCTCCAAACACACGCACTGATTTAGATCTTATTAAAATTCATGTAACTGATCATCTTCTTCATATGGTTTGCCGCAACACTTATAACGTTTTAAAACTGAGTTGTTTTCTACTTTATTTGACTTATTTTTTGGTATTTGTCTAAATACAGCTGTGATTCCAAGAATTTGTATAATTATTATAATATTATTTTCATTAGTTTGAAATTAGTATTACCATATATCACTGAGAGTATTTTTTACTTAACAAATTTAAAATTGTTAGTTGTACTCGTGTATATTATATACAAAGTAATTATACCTATACAGGTACTTAGTAATTCAATAATTATGTTACAGCAATTATATCATACAAATATTAAAAATAAAATAAAAAATTCACTATAAAGTATCTTTATTCGGATAAATATAAAACGTTAAGTTAAATTCATGTTTTAACTACCCTTTAGAAGTAGTTTTGAGGGTTGACTTCTTAAAGGAAAATAAGAACCTATATTTTTTTGCCAACACAGCGTGATGGGTATATTATTAGTTGATTTTAATAATTGAAATACAAATATATTAATACAAAACTAACTGTATATTAATTAATACAAAACTCTAGATTTGAGATCAATATAAAAGTTTAAAAAATTGTATCACGATCACAGTGCCGTCCATGTGCCGTGCGTACGCGCGTGCGGTCATATTGCATTTAACACGTAGAACGCTGTCAAATTTAAAATCGCTCTCGTAACTAGAATTTTGCATCAAGTCATGTTTTTCAACCACTAAAGTGTACTAAAAAATACATTCACTTTTTATTGACAAAAAATAATGTGTAAATTCATATTTTATTTTCAAAAGTCAACCTCTCCCCTCACAAAAAACTGTCCTTTGAGAGAAGTTAAAAAAATGTAGCTTACTTATCATTATGGATTTCTCTCGATAAATAAACTTCCATAGTGTACATTTTACTCTATTCCGAAAACACGTATATAATAAAGTAGTTGCAGTACAATTTCTGAACCACTGGGTATAATATGTAATTTATATAAAAAAAATTCAGCCACGTCGTGATATAGGTGTCTGTAAGAAATTTTGTTAGACCAAATGTCAGTTCACGAACGTACCCGCGATCATATTACTTATTGATGTCCTCAAATACAATTAAAAAAAAAAAAAAAAATGGCTACAATACTGAACGAATTCAAAAACGGTTTAAAATACGTTATAGTGCAGTAGATTTCTTTCACAACCACACTCGATTTCAAAGAAACCAAAGACGATCGCAAACTCATTAGTTTCCGAACACCCAGTCGCGAAAAGCGCACTCTTATTAATGCGACATATTGTATCGCCGATTCCTTTATCTAGTGTTGCGTTCCGCCACTTCTGACTGTCAATCCTGATGTCAAAGTGCCGATCATTGTTTGTTGAAAGTGAATATATGTATAGTGAATAATTACAAAACTGCGTATGAACTGTAATATATAATAAACTAAACCATGATTGTAACAATTAATAATGTAACGAGTAAGAAACAACACATAGCAATACGCGATGTACCATAAATTTTAATGTTGTGTATAGTAACGTGGAGTCTGCGTCCGTACTGAATGGGTGGATACGTCTGAATCTTGGCGTATTTTCGGCATGGTTATATAGTCCGTTTCGGTGTCTTGACCTATTCGTCGAGTAAGAGGTTTTTCCTTCCATGGTCATTTTTCTTCGTAAGGACATTTGATGATGAAGTCCAAGAATAACTCGTTGTCGTCGATCATTGCGGCGTATTATTTTATGATAAACACGTGTACCTACGCGAAATAAAGCTGGACTGTGTTAAAATGATCTTCTCTTTATAATTATTATAATCTTTTCTATTTTCCTCATTTGGCATTACATCACAATCTGTTTTTTTTTTTTTTTATTAGAAACATTGTAGGTTTACAATTTATTTCGACCATTACAGATAGTGTACATTGGTATACTTAACTAAACAACTAACTAAACTACTTGAATAACCTAACTTAATATTATGTTGCACATTTATTTAATATATTTTGGTATAACTAAATACATAGACCAGTGTGACGGATGAAGGCTAATAAACGGATAATTGCAATTTCGGAATTGGGATTGAGAATAGAAGAAAGAGTTGGTTGGATATTTTGGGATTTTAAGAAACTAAAAAGAATTAAACGATTGTAGGATAATGAAGGGCAACTAAAGAGAATATGGTGGAGGTCACAAATGATCTCTTCAGGATGTTTAGAGCAATAAGGAGAGTCGTTTAGAGAAAGTTTATAGGAATGAGAGGGAAGTAGAGAATGACCAACTCGTAGACGGCCGAATTGTATGATCGACTTTCTAGATAATTTTAGGTTATTGAACTAGGTTTTTTTTAGTAGTTTAGGAACCACACTTTTATATTTGGAGGCAAAATTAGCCGGAAGGCTATTCCAATAAGAAGACCACAGGTAATTCATATGTTGACGCAGAATTGGGAGGAAGTCAGAGGAAGGGATTTTACAAGGGGAAGGCCAATCTGATTTTTTATTTAGAATAATTTACATACTAATTTACCAATCCACATATTAAGTACCTAACTAATCGACATATTTTCTACAATGTCGTATATTTAACATAAAACAATTGTGCAGCATTTCACGAATATGTTATTTAAATCTAGTACCTTACACTAGGTATTGCAGTAGCAATACCTGTTGAAGGTGTGTGGGTGGGTGGGCGGGTGAGGTAAGGTGTGAAACACAATAGGTTAGATCAGGGGTGGTGAACCTTTTCCGAGTTGAGTGTCAAAATTTTCCAAACAAAGTTTTCTAAAACTGTTCGCGTGCCCCCTCCCCCCAACTCACACACACACACACACACACACACACACACACACACACACACACACACACACACACACACACACACACACACACACACACACATTCACAAAGGAAGTTTAATGAAGTCGATATTTGTGTAGGTTATTTTACAAATTATATATGATATTCTTGAATCAGTTTTCAATATTGAATAATCGCATTAAAAATGTAAATATGTAAATTATATTTTAATGTGAACTTTTGTTCCTTTTTTTCATGTAAAAAATGTTGTAACAGAATATCCAAATTTCTAATTTTGGTAAAACATGTAGTTTTTGCTTTGACTTGAAAAAATTCAGTACACATTATAAACTTTCAAGAAAAAATGAAAAAAATAAAATAAAAGTAAACGAATTGCATGACTTCCGACATTTAGATGTCTGCATTGTACACCACTTTTCCATATAGACGATTCATTTGAATTTGTGTTATTAGTAAAACATAAATATCTAAAGGAATATAATTATAATTAAAATCCGAAAAAATTGTTTAATCGTATTTATTTTCACTACGATTTCATTAATAGTATGATTAACATTTTTATTTTTATTAAAATTTCGATAAATTTAATTTTTTTCACGTGTCATTGAAATTTCGCCAACGTGCCACTTTTGGCACGCATGCCATAGGTTCGCCACCCTTGGGTTAGATCCACTCGGTGGGAGGATAAAAATTAGGGGCAGTTGCTCTACCTACCTGTATTGTGGTTAGTTGGATGGGAACTTTCTTGGAATGGATGCTTACGTATAATGCTTTGCAAAACCTCTAAAAACTAACTTCGGCGACACTGCAGGTCGTAAAGCTACATCGTGCGTATTATGCACGTTTTGTACCGAGAAATCGTATCGTCACGGCCATAAGTTTATGAAAAATATGACTCGAAACGATAAGCGCTATCGCACAACATCGTACTCGGAAACAGTCTGGTACGCGTGTCATCGTATCACATTATTATCACCTACGCGATTGTGTATTTTTTTTTTTTTTTGCGAACCAGACTTCTGTACTTGATGATTACACGGACGGTGGAAATAGCCACCACAAGTACGAACAATGGGATGAATACTAATAATAATAATAATAAAAACAAAATGAGTTTAAAACGGAAAAGACGGGTTTATTGTGTTGTGTCAATACACATTAATTACATGTATTGTATGGGCTATGGCATTTTTGAGTTTGCGTTTGATGATGTAGTGTCTACATGAATTAACAGTTCTGAAACAAACAAAAACAAAAAACGGATAAATTAAAATATACGATGCCCCAGGGTGTTCCACGATTGATTGACGAGATGCTACAACGTACGACTTGACGATCATATTCATATACATACGTATGAAATGCAATAATAATCGTACTGTTGTCTTAAATAAAAAAAAAAAAAATATATCAATAATAGCATATACTCCAAATAAAAATTAACTCCATCATACATACTAGTTATTATACATAAACGCATAGAAGGTAAAGAATACAAATTTAATAAAATATGTATGCGAAATTAGATTTTGAACTTGAAAAAACATTAAATTTCTAAGATAATCATGTATGCGATATAAATATTTAAATAGAAATAATTCATAATTGAAATACACGAAAACGGTATAATAATGGGGGAAAAAAATAGTAGACTGTACGTTTATATATTTTAATTAATAATTTATTATAAATTAATAAGTTATCTTTTTAAAATAATGTTCTTTATATCGAATTAAATAATAACGAAAAAATGTCGTATTTTTAAAACAATTAAGACCGTATTACAATACGCAAATTATTTTGAAATTCATATTTATATGACGTTTTACAATTAATATTATAATCGCATACATGTTTAAAACGGTAACGTTACAAGTAATTTACGTAAAGAAAAACTATTGATTTCATCCGAATCATGCACAGTTATAACTACAATCGGTAGTATCGGTGAATTCAAATCGAAAACAAAGTTACTCCCTGAAAATATGTGAATATTTTTTACTCACCATCAATTGGCTGGTGGCTGGAACGGCCTTGGCGACGGTCTTGACGGCCTTGGCAGGTTGGACTTGTCCTACGACAACGATGTTCATGGATACCTTTTCAGCGCCCATTTTTGGTTTTGTCGGGTTTTTTTCGTAAGCGAAGAGAAGACTAGAAAATTACAAAAACACAAATGAATCAATGCTATTGCTGTACAGGGTATTTCACGAAGATCTGACATGTTGAATAACTTTTGTTTTATTCAATATTTTTAACTTTTTTTTTTTAAACTCAAATTTCAAAATTTAAAATTTTATTTTAGAATTTGAAAAAAAAAAAATTAAAATAGCCATTTTGTAAACATGATTTTTAGAAAAATTTTGGTGTTTGAAATTCTTATAAAGGTTGATCCATTAATTTTCTATGATATTTTAAAGTTTACGAAAAATATAATAATATGTATCGTTTATCAGCCATCAGATAATATCACTAGTAAGATAATGAACTATTAAGCAATTTAATTCGATTTAGGCTATAGTATAGGCTAGGCTATAGTATTCATTAAAAAAAAAAAAAAAAAGTTAAAAATATTGAATAAAACAAAAGTTATTCAACATGTCAGATCTTTGTAAAACACCCTGTATAGGTAGTTATTATCGAGTCGACGACGCGATTAAGCAGTTACATTACGACGGAGTGTTATTTCCAACATTTCGTGTACTCACCGAAGAATTAGATCTGCACAAAAAAATCGTGTTGTGCTCGAATCGAGATCGCGGACCGGTATAAATACGTTCGCGACGACCGGTCGAGATGGACCGATCGAGTGGCGTGATTAGTACGGCACGGCGTTTATTGGTCAACACCGACAACAAAGATAAATGATAATATTATCCATCACACACCATCTCGTCACGTATACCGTAGCCCGACGGGTCCAAATCGAAACGGACGGTTCGATAATAATTATCGTTTGTTCATTTGTTTGTTTGTTTTTTTTTCCGACGCGTATTATAACAATTCAAACATCAATCGTTGTGCGCCGTAGAACGCGTATTAATTAATAATTATATACCTACATCTTCCCGGCCAACGTCCTGCAGGACGATGTGACTGAATATCTTTAATTAACAATAGAAATATCATTTGCAGGGATCCCTTTGTTAAACTCCAAGAACTAACACGGAAAATTTTTTTTTTTACAATTTCATGTCTCACTAAGCATCTCTAATGAGCAACACAATCGTCGCTTTTATTCTTTTTACCTGGTCATCAGGGTGATTTTTTTTTATTTTTTCACTAATTAATTGACAATCAGTACGTATTGTCATTTCTTTTACATTTTCATGAGTCCTCTTTTTATGTTGAATACTATCAATCACTTCTCTCTGTATTTACTGAGCTCGTAATAATTACGAATTTATAAAATACGATATTTCTAATAAAACATTTACAATTTTTAATTCAATGACGTCACACTTTCTATGAACTTTTTTAGTATTTATTTTAATTTTAATTTTTTTATATTTTTTTTTAACTGACTAATTGAAGCAAAACGTACGCATCATTAATGTTGATACGTTAAATTAAATATATTAATGTAAAAAGTAGCTTAGGGGAAAAAAAACTTTACACAAAGTTAATTTGTTAATGAATTTAATACAATGAGAATATTTTTTACCAGACATCAATTTGTAAGACTTATTGAAAGCACAATACATCATAAGTCGATGTAAATAAATAATTTTAAAGTTTATTTCAATTTAATAACGTTATTACGTATTAATTATGATACGTAGCAAAACAGTTTGAATGTTGTAATACAATTCCTATGCACTGTGACAACAAACCGTTGACAAAGTGAACAAATAAAATGATATTCAAATATCATTCTGTAAATTTGTATCGAAAGGTGAATTAAAATTCTCGACAACTCGAGAACGTTCTTTGAAGTGTAATATGCATCACATTATTCATACATTATTATCACTGATTTCGAATACTCCATTATTTATTTGTCTTGTTCTTTGGGTTCGAGTTATATTTGTGTGTGTGTGTGTGTGTGTGTGTGTGTGTGTGTGTGTGTGTGTGTGTGTGTGTGTGTGTGTGTAAAGGGGTATTCAGAGAATAGAAACATCTATATTATTAACTTAAAAAAAAACCTTTCGTGTATCAAATCTATAATTTCCACGAAAAATCTTAATATGAAATTTATTTTAAGTTTCAATTTCCCAGATCCAAAAATGTGTCTTTTACTTACCATATTCATCATCATTGGTTATATGGGTATTTATTATCCACTCACTGTTGTTATATGAATATCGCATAACTAATTTTCAAGATCGAATCGTAATGTTTTACTGTGAAAATAATTTAAATACAATTTTTTTTCAATCCAAATTTGGAATTTTTTATTTACATCACTCTTTGTTTTCATTAAACAGAGAAGGAAATCATTTTTTCTTCAAGGTCCAATTTTCGTATCTTATAACCCGTCGATTGAATTTGTAATTATTATTATGATTATTATTATTATTATCAAGTACACATTCGGCACATAATAATATAATATGTTAAGTTATACGTATAAAATGTATATGTTTTTTCTCGTTTCCGTTACGAAAGTGGCCATGCGAATAAGTCCTAAAAAGAGTTGAGAACTTCAATCGATAGTGTGAGCTTTGTCGTAACTTCTGCTTCGTCTGTAAATTATTTGACATTGTCATTCGAGTATAGATTACATAATAGATACAGTCGGTTCTTAGACCATTTTGTGCGAATCGTTTCGAGTAAAATGTACTGCCGACCGGCATATACAAGCGATTTGCATGGTTTACGTGACGGAGGAGGGGAAAAATCGCATAATTTAAGTGTGATATTACAAATACAGAACGAAGCGATCACGTATTCGCACCGACGACTTTCACAATCACCGAAGTGTAATCTTCAAAACACGCGGGTCATCCGAGCGCCACGTAGACCATATACAACGCGGCACGGGTGGATTGGCTCGACTTTTGTATTAAGTCGTTTTACGACTTCATGTGGGTACAAACGTTTGGTCGGCTTCAACATTCCGTGGAAAATATCATTATTGAAAAAATCGGTAATGTCAAAATTAGACTTTTAAGTTACACGAGTAATGTCAATAATAAACAATAAGTAGTATAAACGGGTAATTATCAAACATAAAACGTATGAACATTTTCATTTTCGAGATAATTATTACGTTCGTGTCAAACAACTTTTATATAAAGACATAAGGTATAATATGTAAAATAAAAAATTAGGTTTCACCATTTTTATACAGCTAAAAATGACTAATTAAAACACAATTATAAAATGAAGAGTAAGATAAATGAAGAAATGAATAAACATAAACGTGTATGTAAACAATTGATGAATAAATAAACGAATGCATAATTAGCAAAATTTTGTTTCGAGTCTGGTTTGGTAACGTTGTAATGGGAATTGTGTCAGATACTTTTTTGCTAGAACTGGGCGACTTCTGTTCGATTGTTGTACACCTGTTCTTTGAAGCCATACCAATGATAGTGTAATTGAATAGTTGTAGTTATAGTGGATGATTCTATGGGTATGTGAAGATAAAAAAATCGAGTGGAGTGGTGTTATTGTGAGTCGCTTCAATCGGTTTTTGGTCTTTGATCCAATTTTACTGGAAGTCCAATACTTAAAAACCACAGGCAGGGCCGTGATCCTATCAGATCGCCCGTACAACACGGAGTAGTTATACGTCCCATTAAAAACAAGATTGTCCCTTTTGCAAACACCATGTTCCTTATGGACCTGATAAAGACTTCGTACCGAGTGATTATTGTATACCATTTTCAGAAACTACAACCCCGTTTTATTCCTGTTGCCTCCATAATATTTCACTCAAAGAGAAAATATCGTAGGTACCCGTAGGAAAAAAAAATATTTACAGTAGGGTCTCGATAATCCAAACAAAATAAGGGAAAGTGGTCGTTTGGATTAACAATTTGTTCGGATTATCTATGACTTCAAAAACAAATCAATTTTCTTGCGATTTGAATTTTGAAATTCATTTCTGTTTTATAATTATTTTTATCATACTTTTATATTACATATATGTGTATTAATCCTTTAAAAATCGTAATTTTTAAAATACAATGAATGCAAATAATTACTATAATTATTATTAAAATAACCTAGCCTATGTTTGGATTGACGAGACCCTAATGCACACATATATATGTATATATATTTAAAATCAAATTTTCAAACAAGAGTGTCCCCGTGAATTAAGGAGTAAGTGCCGAGTCAATACCGAAACTAAAATGATATGATAATCGTTTTTGTAAACGGTAGAGACTAAAGGTGTTGTGTTTAATTGTTGTGTTTAATTAAGAAAATACATTAGTGAACATATTTTAGTGCTCCATTTTTTAAGGTATGTTCGACATTTTTCGTCCCGTTACAATAATAATAATTGTTGTAATTTTTTTTTTCTTGTATCAATTTTGATCACTTTAGTCGTAAGAATCACGAATAGGAATCAATAGTTGAATGTAAATTGTTTTCAATCAAAACACTCATAGTACAGTTTAAACAATCACGTCATGTTATCAATGGAATCGTGTGGCACACTATTATGGGAATGGGATGAAAGATCAACTAATTTACAAACACCAAACGCGTCGTGATGGTTATTAATTAATTCATTTACTTTTCACTAATGAGAACTATTAATCCAATTACATGCATACCAGTTGAAATTACGAATAATCAGATCATTGCGTTAAAATGACACGTAACCGATATTGTTTATAATATACTATGCGATTGTAGGATATCACGAGTGGTTACTGTGGTATTATAACATTTTTTTTTTTTTTCGATAAACTTATAATATAATATTATTAAAAAGAACATCATATTACACGGAAGACAAACGCGTAATAATACGACATTATAACACGCCACCTGATCAAACATAAGCGTTAGCAGATGTATAAATAAAAAGAACAGTCAAGGAGAAAAATGTAGTTTTTAGTATATTATAGTTAACCATACATAATATGTGTTGACACGTCTCATTGTTGTAAATATCATTCTGTGGTATTATCGATATTCACCACAAGTATTATATAAAAAAAAATGGACGAAATAGATAGCAATAAATATTATTTGTAAACATTTTGTCACGGTTTTAGCTCCTGATGAAGTCTAAATGTCTAATATTCGAGATACGGGACAAAGCCCCAAGTCTCCTTAAACCTATGTGCACAGACCTAACTTATAACCTAACTTATACCTATGTGCACAGAGATTAATATTGGTATAATAATGGCGTAATGATAATAATATGATGGGGTCACGTTTTGTTTGTCGATTATTCTTCCGACAATCGTATAGTTGCGGTGAATACACGGTCTATACACGTCACATATTATGCGGTTATACACGTCCATTTTAATACGCGTATTATACGTTTATATATAGAGCGTGTGGCATACACCAATAGGTACCTATTAAATAATAATAATTACAATATCAATAATAAAAAGCTGGTAAGTGAGATGATGGAGGTACAAGTTCGTCCTTCGTCCCTTTGGTCCTCGGACAAGATATTGGTGATGAAAGTATAAAGTTTTAAAGAAATGATGAATCATTTCTTTAGTATAAAACGATTCTGAGCAAAGCTTCAGTGTAATATAATATATTATTATTTAAATACTGTTTACGTATTTTACGGTTATTTGTATAATTTTTGGTGAGTTATAATAATTTATTAAAGTGTGTGTAAAAAAAAATCCTGACTCACGATTTTTGAATTTTTGTTAGGATAATTAGGTAGGTATATGAGTAACGTCATATTACAATTTCAGAACTTTTTGTCAAATATTTAAAATTATATTACATAAAAACTTTCAAACAATTAGGTAAATTAAAAGTTCTATATTTAAGTCAAAAGTGCTATAATTGTTCTGAGAATTTTGTCTAATATAAAAATTTATATAATTAATATAAAAAATTATGTATTTGATATTGGATAAAATTTTCAAGTTTCTATCTTTAATACTTTTCGATTTATGACTAAATACCTAAAATTTGAACAGTGAAAATCTCGTTTACGGCGGATTTTTACCGTTTTTACTCAGTTTTTCGATCGTTATTTTTGATTACTGGAAAAACTATGGAGATTTTGGAAAAATGACCTCTTTAAAGTACCATCTCAGTTCAATTTCAAATCTAAAAAGTTGCTGGACGAAACTTTTGGACAAGGATTTCTATTCGAAAAAGTGTTTACAGAAAAAAAAAAAAATAATAAACATCATTGTAAAACCATAAGATCCTTCGCCTCACTCAGAATCTAAAATATAAATAGCAAGACAGAAGCGTTTTTTTTTTTTTATAATTTGTTTGTAAGAAACTATACACTTGAGTAGTAGGTTTTTTCGGATACAGTTTAAATTATTCTGTTGACCGAGTAATACAGCTTGAATTTAAGCCAACCCGCCAACGTCAATGGCTACGATGAAGATGAAATAATACAATAGGATAAAAACCGTTTCCTGGAAACACCCACAGGAGAGTGCGAATTCCAGTGGCGCCGAACCCTATATACAGGTGGGGCGGTCGCCCCACCTTTGAAAGTGGGTGGGTGGGTGGTAGGTGCTAGGTGGTTAGGTTTATTAAAGTTAAATTGTTGAAACTTGAAAGTGTTTCAAAAACTGATTAATAAATACCTATCAATTAAATAAATAATACAAATTAAATAATAACTGCGTTTGTATTTTATTCATCTGCACTATTATATAAGATATAATAATTTAGTTGAAATATTTAAACAATACTTCCGGTTTCCAATGTATATTTTCGTCATTAAAGTAAACACGACATTTCAATGTTTGTCTGTTATAATAACATATATTTGAACCATTTAGTATACTGTATACACTGTTATTGTCAATCCTTGTCAAATTGGTGGCACGGTGAGGCAGTATAATTTTTCCATTTTGGGCAGGTACAGAAAAACGTATATAGAAGAATATATAGAAGAATATATATATAAGGGGCGGGGGTGGTGGGACGGAGAAACAAAGAAAAATTTGATGACCATTTTTTTTAAGTTGTGAAAGGGTTAGGTAAAATTGTTAGGTGTATGGGTGGGGTAGGTATTAATTTTTGTACTTTGCCCCACCTATAAAAATTGAGTTCGGCGCCACTGGCGAATTCTACAAATTATCGTACCAATATCAGAACATTCTTTGAGAATTATCATTGGGCCACGGAAACAGCGACACCGAACGAGAACGGAAACGTCGTTACAGCGTTTGTTTCGAGAACGGCAAAACGGCCGAAAAGAACACGTTTAAAAGAAAAATATATATTTTTCATAATTTCATTGAAATATTTCAAGAAGAGTGAAATTTTCAATTTTGAAATACTTCAATTGAAATATTTTTACTGAAATATTTCAAATTTACAACCCTACGCATTGATTTGCTTCGCTCGTCTGGAGCGTCACCGCCGAAATCCCATAGATATTCGCTCCACATGTCGAAAACGATTTTTCATTTTCTAATCGACCGTCTTCGATCAACGATGGTCGCTGTATTTTTTCCGACATCGTTTAGCCGAACGGTCATCTCGGACTATTGTGTTCGTGCTATTGTGTGTTGTTCGAAGTCTATAATAGTGGTGCAGGACATAGTATGATCAAATTGTAAACAAGACGAATGTCTGTTTGTGCGCCAGAGATAAACGACATGACTACACATGAGCATTTATATCAGTACGTCGACATAAACGTTTGGTTCTGTTCGTGGTTTTTTTTACAAAAATATTGTGGTGAAAAGTCTGGACACGACACGTAGTACTTAAATAAATGAAGTTTTTGAACGTTTTAACTAATGGTATCTATGCATGTACGGTATACAATACATTATATGTGTACATGCACTCAAAAACGTACTTTTTTTAACCAAGTTAAGTTGTGTTTGAAAATTTGTTTTAAAATTAGTTCAACAGATAAATTCATATATTATAACTTTAATACTTCAATTGAGTCAAAAACAAAGTCAAAAAATTTACATTCACTGGTTTCAATCATATTTTTCTTCCGTAATAAAACGAAATCAATGAACAATAGAAATATTAATATGAAGATTGACAATTAAAATTCAAAATTAACTTAATCGATGGAAAAGTTCAAGTTAATGTGAGAGCAAAAAAACAATTATGTAAATAACTAAATTAAAATAAAATATTCCTGTAATTAAAAAGCTAAAATTAACTTGTCTTTGACTTATTGATTGATGAATGTCCAGTCTTGCATAGATACACTTCTTACAACAATATCAGATTTATCAGTTATTTTTCGATTGAAGTATATAAAAGTTATACACATAGTATAAATTATAACATATAATATTGTTTTCTGACATCAGCACGTTAAACACTATTGTTAAATTTTAATTACTGAGTTATTTAATTTTAAATATTGTCTTAAATACGAATACAATTATATTAATTACTATTCATTAATTTTAAATTTAAATGTTGACTATCCGATCAATCACGGTGTTGTTTGTTTTTTTCGTGTAAAATTCATATTTTCTATCCAATTTTCATTCGTTGAGTTATTATGTGACAAAACAAAATTAAGACAAATAATTTAAACAACCGGAAATGTATTTGAAGAGTATACATCTAAACGATTATTACATTGAGTACGATATTTGATTAAATATTGAATTTCATCAATTATCCCAAGTAATAACTAGTATTTGTAAATATAGTAATGACATTTGTTTTCAAACACATTCAAATAATGTCTTTCACGATTCATGCTTTACGCGTAGGTACTATGTTATCTGTAATATTATCATATGTTTAAATATTTATTGTTGATATAAATATTAATATTTTCGATTCTGAGTGAAACGAAAAAGATGGGTAATGGTTTTCAATAACACGTTTTTTTTTCTATGTAGGTTGTTACGTTTTAGGTTGAAAAAATTGTGAAAAACTTTTCTCCGCCATCTCTAAAGATCCAAAAATTACCTAGTTAACTAGGTTAACCAATTGGTACTCTATATAGGTAAACGATAGTTTTTCGAAGTTTAATATAAAACTACGTACAGTTGAGTAAAAACTAAAAATAGTCAAATTTTCTGTATGAGATTTCTGTATGAGTTTCATAAAATTAATTTTTAAGTTCCGAGTGAAGCGTAAAATCTTATAGTTTTACAATGATGTATAATATATGTAAATATATAATTTTTTTTTTTTTTTGGTTTTCAAATATAACCATAAATTCAAAAATTAAAGTGCAAGATATTTGATATTTTTTAAAACATAAATTTGGCCCTAAAATATACTTGATTAATGTTTTGAAACCGTTTGACCATTTTCGAACTATAAATATAGAACTATTAATTTCTTGAATATATTTTATTTTTTGAATGTATTTATCTCCCAAACATAGTTATAAATATTCGATATAAAACCTGCAAAATGTAATGACATACTATTCGTATGATTGACTAACAGGGTTAAACACATTTCAAAATGTTTTCTAATCAGGATTCTATTTTAAAAACGCTTTAAGTTTGAATTAAGACGAAAATAATTAACACATAAATTAGCGATGTTTCTTTTAATAAAAAAACTAAACGATTTTGAATATTAATCTGGAAAAATATTTTTCGGAAAATTAACTAAATAGATTTTTCTGAAACTTAACTAATTGATAATAAAATAAATTATCACGAGACTTTCGCTCAGAATTATATTTTGAAAACAATGATTTATCATTGATTTCAAATTGAAATTAATGTAATTCTATACATATCGTTTGTTAAG
Source organism: Therioaphis trifolii (assembly GCA_027580255.1). Lineage (NCBI taxonomy): Eukaryota > Metazoa > Arthropoda > Insecta > Hemiptera > Aphididae > Therioaphis > Therioaphis trifolii. The sequence continues at coordinate 132,126,415 of CM050404.1, forward strand.
CGTAAAAAATGGCGATCTAAAAATTTTTTACATCCCTCACAATTATCTTGTCCAAGAAAGCGGAAAATACCCATGGCGCGGGTATGTCCTGTTTATTTTAATTATTTTAATTATTTGATCACTGAGTCTTGAAAAAAAAAACTTGTACACTAAACTCACACACTTATTGTGTGCCTTGTGTCATGTTGTGTTACCGATATCATTACTCGATGAATAATAATATTTACTCACACGAGATGCATTGCACTTATAGGTTTTTATGGAATAAACATAAAATAAAAAACGAGTCGAATAACAGAAAAGTCTGATTTATTTTTGCTGTGTCAATACATATTAATAATACATATTGTTTGGGCTATGGCATTTTTGATTTTACGATTAGTCATGAATTAGTACATGAATTAACAGTTCTGAAACAAATAAACACAAAACAAAAACTGATTAACTTATGATTTTAATTTATAAAAAGGCAAATTGGTACGACTCACAAATTCAGCATTGCCACATAATATAAGTTAATATAATTTTTTTGTTCAAATAATTTTTGGTATATTAAGAACTCATCGATTCCACGTAGTAAAATTGTAAATTTGTATGTGAAAATTAATAATAATTTAAATTAAATATAATCAATTTATAAATCAATTTATTTAATACCTATAAATTTACGAAATAACATTTTTTTTAATCTGTGGCATAAATTATAATTATTGTTTAAATTTTAAAAAAAAACTTTTTTATTATAATTTATGAAAATTTTCTATTTCGATGTTTTTCATAATCATTACATTTATTATAAAAATATCGTAAGTCAAAACTACGAATTACTAATAAAGTATTTTAGGATTTGCGAATAATTCACCAACTATAATATTTGTATTGTATTTAAATTGTTTAAGTATAGAATTATATAATATTAGTTTAAACTAGGTGATGCAATTATGAACTATGACTATTATTCTAGATAAATGTTGAACATGAAAATAAGTGTTTTTCGTTTTAATATTAAATTAATAAACTTAATTTTGCGTACTTCACACTGTATTTATTTTATTTTAAAGTTCGCCTAATATTGTTTCGATTGGATAATTAGAACGCTCAAGCTGCTCTTGGATTTTCTTTTCCACTAATTTCAAAAATGTCCACCAAATGCGTAACCGTTTTGCGTTAAATATTTACGATGAATGGTATGATTTCGCGAGTTAAAATTCCAAATACGTCGATATCACTCACCATCAATTGGCTGGTGGCTGGGGTGGCCTTGGCAACGGTCTTGACGGCCTTGGCAGATTGGACTTGTCCGACGACGACGATGTTCATGGATACCTTTTCAGCGCCCATTTTTGGTTTTGGTTGGTTTTTGTTTGGAGTAAAGCGAAGACTGAAATCATATAAAAAAAAAATAAATAAATAAAATGAATAATAATAGTGACCGCCACGCGATCAACACGTTAATGTACTCGTATTACACTAGGGATGACGTTTCGTACTCACCGAAAAATAAAATTGCACAAAAAATTGCGTTATGCTCGAATCGATGTCTCGAGCCGGTATTTATACGCTCACGGCGGACGATCGAGCCGGGGACGGCCGAGTGGCGTGATTTTGGCGGCGTGGTGATAGTTCGTTTACAAACAATATCACGCGATGACGTTATAACGTTCGTGCCATTGATAAAAATACGTACACAATATTTTGTTAATTAACCTGAGTTAGATATGACTGCGTTGCGTTCGATTTGCTTCCGTGAAGAACGGCTTGTCTTCCTACCACCTTATTTGTGTCGATTCACGTACTTTTGAATTTAAATCTCGATTCACGGTTTGAAAAATAGACAAAAAATGTTTCCACGTACCTACGTATTTGATCGGATTTTTTTTTTGTTTTTCAAAAATTCGGTATATTTTCGTATACCCATATTATTGCGGCGTAAAAAAAATGACTACTCAGTGTATGATGTTATAACAAAATCTGTTAACTCTTGGTTTTTGATATGGAAAACACGTTGCAGTGATCCAATAAGTTTCTGTGAGATAAAATAATTACATATAAGTGAATTTCCACCAAATTTTTCTTTAAAATTTTGTTATTGTTTCTACAGTGATAGCAACGCAACTTTTTTTATACTTGTTTTACTCATTTTTTTCTATTTTTTTTTTTTTTTTGTTAATCAGAAATTTACATTAAAAAATTCAATTCAATATAATCAGCAAAAAACAGACTTCATAATATTTTCCAAAAAATTTAATTAGTGGTAAAACTACCATTGATCTATACTCAGAATAATATTATTTAATTACGATTTTTGAACTTTTTCATGTAAAAAATATTGTTAAATTACACGAGCTGGACTAAGACTTCGAAAGCTGTAAACACTAATATTACAGTAAATTAACCTATTTTAAAACTAAGAACATAAAATATTGTCAGTTTTTCATGGGATTTTAATTTTCAAGTGAGTTTTATATTTTTCAAATCGTTAATTTTTTTATGTAACTAAAACTGTTTACTTATATTTTGTTACTTGCTACTAATTTCAAATATCGTGAAACATTAATAAAAAAACACAAATAGTTTTCTTACCATTTAAAATACAAAATTTGTTTTTCACACAAATGTGAAATTATGTTATACTCAGAGGTGGTAATAATATGTAAAGATTGATAAACGGACTCTCGAACCACGATATCATTAATGATTTCATATATATTATTTTTGTAATATGATGATAATAAGATCACCTTCAAAATGTTTTTTTACTAATAATTATATTACAATATATGGTATACATATATAAATATATATATATATATATATAATATAAATACATGATATATTTATAATAATTTATTAAAATTATGCAACGTTTTTAGTTTTATGATTTATCTAAAAATATAGCATAATTTTAAGTCTTATCATTTGCATACTACTAAATTGAATAATAAACCCATTAAAAAAAAAAATTGCTTTACTGTACGTATTGCTCTATTAACGACTACGAAATACATGTACTCGTACTTTAAGCTTTGCTTTTTTTAATTCAGATTAAATCCTTGGTTGAGGTACACAATGGTAGGAAAACGTTTTTTTTTTTTGTGCTAACTAAACTAACTACACATCGATACAATAAGATTCCAAAACTACGTATAAAAAATATTATCAAACGATTTGATAAAACCATTAAAAAGACGCATATTTGTATTATTATAATAACTGTACTTCACGATGCATTTTTTAATATAAAAATACATAGTTATCATTATTGTTATTGATAAAAAATACATTGACCAGTGAATCATACATTTTTGTTTTCATACAGATGGTAGTGAATGTTTTTGGATACTTATTTTGATTATGTTTTTTTTTTTTTTTTACGGAGTTTGAGAGGTTTCGACTTTGAATATTTTACTGCTCTGTTTATTCCTTGCATTTCAATCATAACCATCACTAGTTGTTCGTTGGTAAAACGGAGCTTTCACTTGCAGGCATAATGAACAAAAAGATAAATATTTTATGCAAAACCTCTATGGTATATTTTGTGTACAATACAAACATTATTTACCAGCTACTATGCAGCAGTTTCTAGCAACATAATACGTAGGTATTCAAATCGCTGTATGTATTGTACATTAACGACGTGTAATGAATCGGTCATTCTATTAAACGCCTAAAAAAATAGTCGAAAGTTAAATGTAGGTGATATTTTATTAAAATTTTTTATCTCGTTGTATTCTTCGTTTTATTTCACGAAGTACATGATCTCTTATTTGAAGTATTAACCATTTGTTTTTGCACATTATTTTTTGCTCAGTTATACGATTTACTCAGTTGTTTTTTATACATACTAAATGAGTCTGAATACGAAAAAACTTCCTTATTTTTTTTTTAAATACATTTTAAAAATTACGCTTTTTAAAATGTTCAAAATGTACAATGTGGTATGGTTTTGAGTAAAATTAAAATACCCGTGAAAATATAAAAAACCATAATATCCTCCAAGTGCCGTTCAAAACCATTTCGATCCAAAACAATTATCGATTATAGTTTGGACATTCAATATAGTGTTACCACAATTAGTTCAATCACAGTATTATTATCGTCTATCGAATGCTTTCTTCTAGTATCATCGGAAGATAGACATTTTTTTTCGCAGTTTATACATCGACAATGTGTAGCATGATGTTTAATTAAAGAAGCTAACCGATTTTTATTTAGTGTCTGGTTTGTTATTTGTCTAGTTTATTTACATATTCACATACAACAATATTATATTGTACTGTATAAAAGATGATTTTTTCAGTACTTTCATCCCATTTTGTGTAGTTAAAAAATTTTAATTGCTATGAAATACAATTTAAAGGACTAAAAGTCGATAATTTTATTAATTTTTTCTATTTTTACTGTTAACTGTGTGAGTTTTTAAATTATTTAATTTTCTTTCATCACAACAACTATTAATACCATAATATTTTCAAAAAGAATACTTTTTTTAGAAATTCTATTATTTAAATGTTTATGATTAGACTAGGATGACCACAAGTCCAGTTTTTACAGGATTGTTCTGTATATTGAAGTTGTGTCCTGTTGTCCTGACGAACGTGTCTCAGGACGCCTTATGTCCTGTTTTTTATTTAATCTTATAAAGCTGTAAATATTTTTATATTTTATAGGTGCAATATACACGAAATATCACAAATCATTAGATTTGAGAAAATTTTCGGAAAAAGATGAGAAATTAAAATGTGTGTGATTGAAATTTCGGATATGCGATCCGAAAAATCATCATCAATGTGAATAAAAATGTTTTCAAAAAATTGAGTATAGTGAATAAAGTATTTGATAACATTTTAAAAAGTTTTTATTTATTACGTAACTATTATTTCTATTTATTTATTTATTTATTTATTTTTTTTGCATTTATTGAAAATGATGTATAAGTTTTGTTACAGTTTTAAAGGAATAGAAACAATAGTAAATACACATTAGATACTATTTTTGATATATTAAATTATGTTTTTATTGTGATTGAAAATTGCGATGAAAAATTTGATAAAATTATTTTAAAAAGCTAAGAAAATTATTTTGGTCCTGTTTTTTTTTTTTTTTTTTTTAAATATGGTCACCCTAGATTAGACCAATATCTTAAGTGAAATTAGTTTTTTCAGTTTAGAGGAGCAATGAGAAGTAGCAAGGATCTCGCATAAAATACTTTTATCTGTAAAACTATTCGTCCAATAATAAAATCTAGTAAGAATATGGTAGTTGGAGATTATCCTTCATTCCTTCGGTTCTCGGATAAATAATGGTGTCGAACGTTGAGATCATTAGATGACTTACCTTTACGATTGTCAATCGAGACTTTTAAATTTTAAATTATTGATAAAAAAATGTTTTTGGAAAACGATTCTGAGCAAAATTCAATTAATCATTTATTTCAGTGTCAACAAGTAAAATTTTCAAAAAAAAAAATAAAAATGAAAACTTTTAAAATGATAATCAATTGAGGAAATTTTTAAGTCTCGGGTAAAATAAATCGGGAATAATAACAAGAATAATTCATGCCAATTTAATGGTTTCCATAAAAACACTCCATATCACCGTAATTATACATTTATAGCTTGAAAGAAAAAAAAAATTTAACCAAGAAACATTAAAATGTCAATACAACTTAGACTACGAGCTTGTAGAAAATTTTCAGACCTTTTTACCGAAAATTGCGGACTTAATATAAAAAATAAGAATATACCTGAAATTGTACGTCAAAAGAGCCATTTGAATCGAAATATCGACTTTAAACGTGACTAAAAATAATGTGTTGATTTAATATTTATGAAATACAGATTGAAACAACAAAAATATGTTGTAAGTGTATTAAAGAAAGACAAATTTTACCGAATTAAAATCATAAATTATATATGGTTTTTATTGAATTTTTATTGCTTATTTACGTGCATTACGAAGATGATTTTCATCATAAATTAACTTTAAACGCGTATAAAAAAAAAAAAATAATAAATTAATAAACAACGATCTTTAAATTAGTTAATGCTATATAATATAACTAAGCAGTAAGTAAAATAATATTATGTTTTCAAGTATTTATTTCCAAACTTAATTGGATGAAAACATCCGAAAAATGATATATATATATATATTTATATAGTTATAGACATAGCCCGAAATGATGAAATTTTAAAAACAAATTCCGTCAATGTATATGAATTTATTTTTTATATCAAGTGAATATTTTAAATCACTAGGCTATTTATTTTTTTATGATAATCTCTAGTACACCAGATTTTATCCTTTTTATTCATTTTTTGGGAATTTTTTCCTTAAACTTGGAAACCTTATTGGGAATTAAGAAAAACTTCCTCTATAATAATGAACTGATGACATGGAAGGTATGATTTATAGAGAATATGGAAAAACAGTTATAACTAAAGAGCGGATTTTTAGGTTCTTAAAACCTTAAAATATTCTCTAAATATTCCTTAAATTTGTAAATATGCAAATATGATAAATACAATAAATAACTGTTAAGTGCCATTCTCTTGGTAACAGGAAAACAATTGAATAATAAAAAATGTAAATCAGTTGATATACATACATTTTATTTTATTATATTTACATATAGCTATGTAAATATAATAAAATATAATAAAAAAAAAAAACATAATATTTTAATAAAAAATAATAGATAACTTTGCATCATTCTTTAGGAACATAACCAATTCGATTACAGACAAGTAGATAATTGAATGATTTTGAATTTTTATCACTCTTTAATCAAATTATTTTTTTTCCTTGAAAAAATTATTGCTAGAAAAAATCACATTTTGAGAAATTAAAAAAGTATACGAATTTGTATGATATTGTAAAATATGAAAAAATAGGCGAAATATTCTCTAATGTCCAAAATAAGCTCTAATATGCAAAATTATTTTTTTTCATCGAACTCTATGATATATAAATCGTCCATATTTTTCACCCTCCTAAAGTTGCATAAAATCAATAAAAATATGTGATATGTGATATAAGATAATATGTGATAACTTTACTATCAAATATGACATATATCTTTATCATTACCATTTAGAAACGTCGATACAAAACTACCCGATAAATAATGAGTTATGAAAACCATGACAATAACAATTTTATAACAATTTTTTACCTATAGGTTATGTCACCTCTAAAAAATCCAAAAGGGGGCGATCCACCCGTCACCCTCTCATATACGTCACCGGTATGTAGTGTAGACTATATTACGTAACATCGCCTTGTATTTCGAAAAACTTCTTTCCACGTCTGCTGACACAATGGGTGCGTATTTGAAACAAGAAATATCTTCTGGTGACAACTCTGCAAGGTCTTCATCATCGTTTCTTATTTCTCCGCTCATACTTCCAGAAATTTAATATAATGATGTTCTCATGAAGTTTCGAGTGAAAATCTGTAAAATGATACAATAACTAGACATTAAAAAACATACGATTTTTAATCTTTTTTCGTCAGAAAAACTTAAAAATGACCTTAAATGCAATGTCTGTTTAATTCAAATTTCGATATTTTTATTGAAGTTATTCGTACGTATTTAATGATGTTTTCGTGAAGTTTCGAGTGAAAATCTGTAAAATGATACAATAACTAGACATTAAAAAACATACGATTTTTAATCTTTTTTCGTCAGAAAAACTTAAAAATGACCTTAAATGCAATGTCTGTTTAATTCAAATTTCGATATTTTTATTGAAGTTATTCATACGTATTTAATGATGTTCTCGTGAAGTTTCGAGTGAAAATCTGTAAAATGATACAATAACTAGACATTAAAAAACATACGATTTTTAATCTTTTTTCGTCAGAAAAACCTTAAAATGACCTTAAATGCAATGTCTGTTTAATTCAAATTTCGATATTCTAAGTGAAATTGTTTAAACGAATATAATGATGTTCTCATGAAGTTTCCAGTGAAAATCTGTAAATTGATACAATAACTAGACATTAAAAAACATGCGATTTTTAATCGTTTTTCGTCAGAAATACATAAAAATGACCTTAAATGCAATGTCTGTTTAATTCAAATTTCGATATTCTAAGTGAAATTGTTCGTACGAATCCAATGATGTTCTCATGAAGTTTCGAGTGGAAATTTGTAAAATGATACAATAACAAGACATTAAAAAAAATATGATTTTTAATCGTTTTTCGTCAGAAATACATAAAAATGACCTTAAATGCAATGTCTGTTTAATTCAAATTTCGATATTTTTATTGAAGTTATTCATACGTATATAATGATGTTCTCATGAAGTTTCGAGTGGAAATTTGAAAAATGATACAATAACAAGACATTAAAAAAAATATGATTTTTAATCGATTTTCGTCAGAAATACATAAAAATGACCTTAAATGCAATGTCTGTTTACTTCAAATTTCGATATTCTAAGTGAAAATGTTCAAACGAATCCAATGATGTCCTCATGAAATTTCGAGTGGAAATTTGTAAAATGATACAATAACTAGACATTAAAAAACATGCGATTTATAATCGTTTTTCGTCAGAAATACATAAAAATGACCTTAAATAAAATGTCTGTTGAATTCAAATTTCGATATTCTAAGTGAAAATGTTCAAACGAATATAATGATGTTCTCATGAAGTTTCGAGTGAAAATCTGTAAAATGATACAATAACTAGACATTAAAAAACATACGATTTTTAATCTTTTTTCGTCAGAAAAACTTAAAAATGACCTTAAATGCAATGTCTGTTTAATTCAAATTTCGATATTCTAAGTGAAAATGTTCAAACGAATATAATGATGTTCTCATGAAGTTTCGAGTGAAAATCTGTAAAATGATACAATAACTAGACATTAAAAAACATGCGATTTTTAATCGTTTTTCGTCAGAAATACATAAAAATGACCTTAAATGCAATGTCTGTTTAATTCAAATTTCGATATTCTAAGTGAAATTGTTCAAACGAATATAATGATGTTCTCATGAAGTTTCGAGTGGAAATTTGTAAAATGATACAATAACTAGACATTAAAAAACATACGATTTTTAATCTTTTTTCGTCAGAAATACATAAAAATGACCTTAAATGCAATGTCTGTTTAATTCAAATTTCGATATTCTAAGTGAAATTGTTCAAACGAATATAATGATGTTCTCATGAAGTTTCGAGTGAAAATCTGTAAAATGATACAATAACTAGACATTAAAAAACATGCGATTTTTAATCGTTTTTCGTCAGAAATACATAAAAATGACCTTAAATGCAATGTCTGTTTAATTCAAATTTCGATATTCTAAGTGAAATTGTTCGTACGAATATAATGATGTTCTCATGAAGTTTTGAGTGGAAATTTGTAAAATGATACAATAACAAGACATTAAAAAAAATATGATTTTTAATCGTTTTTCGTCAGAAATACATAAAAATGACCTTAAATGCAATGTCTGTTTAATTCAAATTTCGATATTCTAAGTGAAAATGTTCAAACGAATCCAATGATGTTCTCATGAAGTTTCGAGTGGAAATTTGTAAAATGATACAATAACTAGACATTAAAAAACATGCGATTTTTAATCGTTTTTCGTCAGAAATACATAAAAATGACCTTAAATGCAATGTCTGTTTAATTCAAATTTCGATATTCTAAGTGAAAATGTTCAAACGAATATAATGATGTTCTCATGAAGTTTCGAGTGAAAATCTGTAAAATGATACAATAACTAGACATTAAAAAACATGCGATTTTTAATCGTTTTTCGTCAGAAATACTTAAAAATGACCTTAAATGCAATGTCTGTTTAATTCAAATTTCGATATTCTAAGTGAAAATGTTCAAACGAATATAATGATGTTCTCATGAAGTTTCGAGTGAAAATCTGTAAAATGATACAATAACTAGACATTAAAAAACATGCGATTTTTAATCGTTTTTCGTCAGAAATACATAAAAATGACCTTAAATGCAATGTCTGTTTAATTCAAATTTCGATATTCTAAGTGAAAATGTTCAAACGAATATAATGATGTTCTCGTGAAGTTTCGACTGAAAATCTGTAAAATGATACAATAACTAGACATTAAAAAACATGAGATTTATAATCATTTTTCGTCAGAAATAGATAAAAATGACCTTAAATGCAAAGTCTGTTTAATTCAAATTTCGATATTCTAAGTGAAAATGTTCAAACGAATATAATGATGTTCTCATGAAGTTTCGAGTGAAAATATGCAAAATGATACAATAACTAGACATTAAAAAACATACGATTTTTAATCTTTTTTCGTCAGAAATACATAAAAATGACCTTAAATGCAATGTCTGTTTAATTCAAATTTCGATATTCTAAGTGAAATTGTTTAAACGAATATAATGATGTTCTCATGAAGTTTCCAGTGAAAATCTGTAAAATGATACAATAACTAGACATTAAAAAACATGCGATTTTTAATCGTTTTTCGTCAGAAATACATAAAAATGACCTTAAATGCAATGTCTGTTTAATTCAAATTTCGATATTCTAAGTGAAATGTTCAAACGAATATAATGATGTTCTCATGAAGTTTCGAGTGAAAATCTGTAAAATGATACAATAACTAGACATTAAAAAACATGCGATTTTTAATCGTTTTTCGTCAGAAATACATAAAAATGACCTTAAATGCAATGTCTGTTTAATTCAAATTTCGATATTCTAAGTGAAAATGTTCAAACGAATATAATGATGTTCTCATGAAGTTTCGAGTGAAAATCTGTAAAATGATACAATAACTAGACATTAAAAAACATGCGATTTTTAATCGTTTTTCGTCAGAAATACATAAAAATGACCTTAAATGCAATGTCTGTTTAATTCAAATTTCGATATTTTTATTGAAAATGTTCATACGAATATAATGATGTTCTCATGAAGTTTCGAGTGAAAATCTGTAAAATGATACAATAACTAGACATTAAAAAACATGCGATTTTTAATCGTTTTTCGTCAGAAATACATAAAAATGACCTTAAATGCAATGTCTGTTTAATTCAAATTTCGATATTCTAAGTGAAAATGTTCAAACGAATCCAATGATGTTCTCATGAAGTTTCGAGTGAAAATCTGTAAAATGATACAATAACTAGACATTAAAAAACATGCGATTTTTAATCGTTTTTCGTCAGAAATACATAAAAATGACCTTAAATGCAATGTCTGTTTAATTCAAATTTCGATATTCTAAGTGAAAATGTTCAAACGAATATAATGATGTTCTCATGAAGTTTCGAGTGAAAATCTGTAAAATGATACAATAACTAGACATTAAAAAACATACGATTTTTAATCTTTTTTCGTCAGAAAAACTTAAAAATGACCTTAAATGCAATGTCTGTTTAATTCAAATTTCGATATTCTAAGTGAAAATGTTCAAACGAATATAATGATGTTCTCATGAAGTTTCGAGTGAAAATCTGTAAAATGATACAATAACTAGACATTAAAAAAAATGTGATTTTTAATCATTTTCGTCAGAAGAACTTAAAAATGACCTTAAATGCAATGTCTGTTTAATTCAAATTTCGATATTTTTATTGAAGTTATTCATATGTATATAATGATGTTCTCATGAAGTTTCGAGTGGAAATTTGTAAAATGATACAATAACAAGACATTAACCAAATATGATTTTTAATCGTTTTTCGTCAGAAATACATAAAAATGACCTTAAATGCAATGTCTGTTTAATTCAAATTTCGATATTCTAAGTGAAATTGTTCGTACGAATCCAATGATGTTCTCATGAAGTGTAGAGTGGAAATTTGTAAAATGATACAATAACTAGACATTAAAAAACATGCGATTTATAATCGTTTTTCGTCAGAAATACATAAAAATGACCTTAAATGCAATGTCTGTTGAATTCAAATTTCGATATTCTAAGTGAAAATGTTCAAACGAATATAATGATGTTCTCATGAAGTTTCGAGTGAAAATCTGTAAAATGATACAATAACTAGACATTAAAAAACTGCGATTTATAATCGTTTTTGGTCAGAAATACATAAAAATGACCTTGAATGCAATGTCTGTTTAATTCAAATTTCGATATTCTAAGTGAAAATGTTCAAACGAATATAATGATGTTCTCATGAAGTTTCGAGTGAAAATCTGCAAAATGATACAATAACTAGACATTAAAAAACATGCGATTTTTAATCGTTTTTCGTCAGAAATACATAAAAATGACCTTAAATGCAATGTCTGTTTAATTCAAATTTCGATATTTTTATTGAAGTTATTCTACGTATATAATGATGTTCTCATGAAGTTTCGAGTGGAAATTTGTAAAATGATACAATAACTAGACATTAAAAAACTGCGATTTATAATCGTTTTTCGTCAGAAATACATAAAAATGACCTTAAATGCAATGTCTGTTTAATTCAAATTTCGATATTCTAAGTGAAAATGTTCAAACGAATCCAATGATGTTCTCATGAAGTTTCGAGTGAAAATCTGTAAAATGATTCAATAACTAGACATTAAAAAACATGCGATTTTTAATCGTTTTTCGTCAAAAATACACAATAATGACCTTAAATGCAATGTCTGTTTAATTCAAATTTCGATATTCTAGGTGATAATGTTCAAACGAATATAATGATGTTCTCATGAAGTTTCGAGTGAAAATCTGTAAAATGATACAATAACTAGACATTAAAAAACATACGATTTTTAATCTTTTTTCGTCAGAAAAACTTAAAAATGACCTTAAATGCAATGTCTGTTTAATTCAAATTTCGATATTCTAAGTGAAAATGTTCAAACGAATATAATGATGTTCTCATGAAGTTTCGAGTGAAAATCTGTAAAATGATACAATAACAAGACATTAAAAAAAATGTGATTTTTAATATTCTTCGTCAGAAAAACTTAAAAATGACCTTAAATGCATTGTCTGTTTAATTCAAATTTCGGTATTTTTATTGAAGTTATTCATACGTATATATTGATGTTCTCATGAAGTTTCGAGTGGAAATTTGCAAAACGATACAATAACTAGACATTAAAAAACATACGATTTTTAATCTTTTTTCGTCAGAAAAACTTAAAAATGACCTTAAATGCAATGTCTGTTTAATTCAAATTTCGATATTTTTATTGAAGTTGTTCATACGAATATAATGATGTTCTCGTGAAGTTTCGAGTGAAAATCTGTAAAATGATACAATCACAAGACATTAAAAAACAAACGATTTTTAATCTTTTTTCGTCAGAAAAACTTAAAAATGACCTTAAATGCAATGTCTGTTGTATTCAAATTTCGATATTCTAAGTGAAAATGTTCAAACGAATATAATGATGTTCTCATGAAGTTTCGAGTGAAAATCTGTAAAATGATACAATAACTAGACATTAAAAAACATGCGATTTTTAATCGTTTTTCGTCAGAAATACATAAAAATGACCTTAAATGCAATGTCTGTTTAATTCAAATTTCGATATTTTTATTGAAGTTATTCATACGTATATAATGATGTTCTCATGAAGTTTCGAGTGAAATTCTGTAAAATGATACAATAACTAAACATTAAAAAACATACGATTTTTAATCTTTTTTCGTCAGAAATACATAAAAATGACCTTAAATGCAATGTCTGTTTAATTCAAATATCGATATTCTAAGTGAAATTGTTCGAACAAATATAATGATGTTCTCATGAAGTTTCGAGTGAAAATCTGTAAAATGATACAATAACTAGACATTAAAAAACATACGATTTTTAATCTTTTTTCGTCAGAAATACATAAAAATGACCTTAAATGCAATGTCTGTTTAATTCAAATTTCGATATTTTTATTGAAGTTGTTCATACGAATATAATTATGTTCTCTAGAAGTTTCGAGTGAAAATCTGTAAAATGATACAATAACTAGACATTAAAAAACATACGATTTTTAATCTTTTTTCGTCAGAAAAACTTAAAAATGACCTTAAATGCAATGTCTGTTTAATTCAAATTTCGATATTTTTATTGAAGTTGTTCATACGAATATTATGATGTTCTCTTGAAGTTTCGAGTGAGAATCTGTAGAATGATACAATAACTAGACATTAAAAAACATGCGATTTTTAATCGTTTTTCGTCAGAAATACATAAAAATGACCTTAAATGCAATGTCTGTTTAATTCAAATTTCGATATTTTTATTGAAGTTGTTCATACGAATATAATGATGTTCTCTTGAAGTTTGGAGTGAAAATCTGTAAAATGATACAATAACTAGACATTAAAAAACATACGATTTTTAATCTTTTTTCGTCAGAAAAACTTAAAAATGACCTTAAATGCAATGTCTGTTTAATTCAAATTTCGATATTCTAAGTGAAATTGTTCATATTATAATAATGATGTTCTAATGAAGTTTCGAGTGGTGAGTTATAATAATTTATTAAAGTGTGTATAAAAAAAATTCCTGACTAACGATTTTTGAACTTTTGTTAGGATAATGAGGTAGGTACTAGGTATATGAGTAAGGTCATAGTAAATTTTCAGAACTTTTTGTCAAATATTTAAAATTATAATACATAAAATCTTTCAAACAATTTGGTAAATTAAAAGTTGTATATTTAAGTCAAAAGTGCTATAATTTTTCTGTAAATTTTGTCCAATATAAAAAAGTATGTATTTGATATTGGATAAAATTTTCAAGTTTCTAGCTTCAATACTTTTTGATTTATGACTAAATACCTATAATCTGGACACTGAAAATCTCGTTTACGGCGGAATCTTACCGATTTTACCGTTTTTACTCAGTTTTTCGATCGTTATTCTTGATTACTGGAAAAACTATGGAGATTTTGGAAAAATGACCTGTCTAAAGTACCATCTCAGTTCAATTTTGAATCTAAAGAGTTGCTGGACGAAACTTTTGGACAAGGATTTGTATACGAAAAAGTGTTTACAGAAAAAAAAAAAAAGAAAAAAAAATAAACATCATTGTAAAACCATAAGATCCTTCGCTTCACTCAGAATCTAAAATGACGTAGCGCGATGATATCATATTATGATAATTATTATTGTATACACATAGGTATACACACACACACACACACACACACACACACACACACACACACACACGTGGCACACGTTTCTCCTCCTACGTTACATGTTATTATAATGTGTACTCTAGTTTTTCCTTCGATTAAAACCGCAACGCCACGAGGACGATCGAGTTATACCTATTCATAATATATACCACTGCAGTGTACGCGACCCACTCGCGGACGTTCCGGCGCATATATATATATATATATATATATATATATATATATATATATATATATATATATATAATATATATATATATAATATATAAAATAAAATATAAAATATATCATTAAATTATGAATGAATTAATATACTCAAATTTCAAATTCAAGTCGGCACGGGTTAACCTTAATAAATTGACTTGAAACTTTTTGTAGTTCATTTTTTCATTCATATACACAAATTAAGTGGGTGAGACCAAAAAAAATGAAAAAAAAAAAATGAAGGGACACCCTAATATATATATATGTATATATATATATATCGGATTGATACATACAGGGTGTTCCGCGAGGTTATTATTCGGCGTCCTCCTTTGTGCTAATTAAATTCTGTTTTTTTTTATATTATTTTATACTTTCACACATAATCGTCTCAGAACGATAAGGACGACGATTTCAAATTTTTTTGTTTAATACGAACGTGTGTAGTCGTGTAAAAAAAAAAAAAATCATTTTCTCAACTATCCATCGTGATTTCTTGTTCTCTCTGCACACGGTCCATACGTACACCGGCTGCTCAATCGATCCTGTCGTTTTTCTCATTACACGACCCGCTACTTATAAAGTACCTCTATAAATTCATTCCTAATCCTATACGACCTACGCGTCACACAACACTCACAAATTCACCTTACCGTTCTCATTTAGTTTATACCATTACAGCGCAGTGACGATAAGTCGAATCTCATCCGGGATAAGTCGCGAAACTCAATTACCTATTCGCAGTTCGGTACGACCTCCTAGACGGGAGGTGTTTTTTTTCTTTAAAAAGTAATTTTCAATATTTAACTCTTTTTTTTTCTCTTTTTTTTATTTTTGATTCTCTTTCGACCGTCCGTCTCGCGGTGACGCGTCTCGATACTGCCTGCAGACGACACAAATACACGGTCGAGCACGTTTTTCCGTACAAATCAATAAATCATACAGAACGACGTATTTTTTTCGTTTTTTTTTTTTTTTACAAAAAACAATAATAAACAAAAACAATAAAACACATTTTCTGCGGTCCGTTTTCGACGGTTTGTCTACAACACCACAGGCGTATCGATACGCCACGGAGCATATACGTACCTATTATTATCAGACGATACGTGGTCTGTGGTCCGTTTCGACTCTGTCCGTGATGATGTACACATACCGTTGGTCGTACTTGTTTTAGAGAACCGTTTTACAAATAACACGTGATATTATGTAGTCTGTGGTCCGTACGGCTCTGTGTACGTTTACGCGCACGCAACACAATGCGTTATTATTTCGTACTTGGAAACCGACGTTTTCTTTTTTTTCTTTTTATCTTCAAACGGGATGTTCGGACCGAAAGAGGAGCTGGGCGCGAGCCACCCTTGTGATGGCCGACATCGCACGACCTTTATCATACACCGTGACACTACACTATACCAGTGTTTAGAATTTTTTTCTCCCGTCCATTATGCCGATTGCATTTCTACCTTTCCGTGATACTGGGACGACACGTTCCAAGTTGGGTCTCCTTTTTTGTCTGTTTTTCGAAACGCTTCTTTGTGTATTTTTCTACGCTGCACTTGTCTATATAAACGTTTTCCACGGCACACGTGATAAATACAATCCACCAGGGCTTGGGACCGATCGATCAAAATCGATTTTGAATGTCGGTTGAAAGCACAAACGACGGTATTATTGAAAATCGAAAAAATACAACAAGAAAAAAACCTGGACCAAAATCGAATTATTATTTATTCATTTATTTATTTTTTAATTTCGAGTCTGATATTCGCCATATAATAATAATAATAATAACGTGTTTTTTTTTCTCGAAAATATCCGAGCATTATAATACGCCGCTATTGTCGTGTGTAAGCGGTTCTTTGTTATCTCGCACCACTACGTGCTTTTCAGAGTCGTTAAATTGTTCTAATTAAGCAAGTTCCCAATTAAGTGATTAGCGAGCGTTTATACGACAAGGCCGTTTAAGTACAGTCGGTGAGCTTTTTTTTTTCTGTTTTTTTTTTTAGTTTTTACCTCAATAATTTATTATTCAGCACAATGTGCACCGTCCATTTATGCGCGCCTACACGTTCGGAGAGGGTCGTCGCGAAGACGGAAGGCACTGGCGTCATTTCGGGGAGAAGTCCAAGGGGTGTGCGGTTACAACCCTTGCTTTTAAAATCGTCCCGATGGGTCTA
The DNA here is from genome assembly GCA_027580255.1 of Therioaphis trifolii. Classification (NCBI taxonomy): domain Eukaryota; kingdom Metazoa; phylum Arthropoda; class Insecta; order Hemiptera; family Aphididae; genus Therioaphis; species Therioaphis trifolii. The sequence goes on from CM050404.1 coordinate 132,143,922, forward strand.
CTAAGACTGCAAATGTACCGTTTGCTTTTTGATAAAAATCCAATCGTTTTTTTTTTTTTTTTTTTTTTAAGATATTGCTAACAATTTATTTAACATATAATCACGGTAAACAGTGAGACGATTTATCAAACAAATATCGCGCTGCCGGCCGATTGTTGAGCAAACAACAAACATTACGCGAGCACAGTCGAATCCAGCGCTATACTAGACGAGCAGTGCATTTGCCATCACGGTATTACTGTTTATTTGTTATATCTGTTCGTTTTCAAACGTCTTTTACGTTATTTATTCATCGACGCGGTGCACGAACTACGGTAAAAAATAAAAGCACGATTATTGTGTACCAAGAAACCATCGCATGTAATGTAATTATCATAATACTATCATAGTGTCTGTTTTTACACGGACCGCTCGGGTTTATGACGGCTTGGCGTGACGTCAAAACGGCCTGTTTCAAACCTCGCACGGTCGAGAAAAAAAAAACCGTAAACGTCAAATGACGTCCTCGAGTCCGAAGGGGTCATCATAAAGGATTCTCGTTGTTCGAAAACGGAATCAACGAGTTCGGACGACCGTCATCGTCTTCGGCGATCGAGCGGAGTAGACGCGTCGATCACGAAACACGGACTTCTTCGTCGTGAAACCATCGAGCGCCCGTCGTAAAATCAGAAATCGAAAACGTAAAAACACCAAACATTAGGATGCCATTATTAGGATGTGCATTAGGACGTCGAATGAGTCGGTTTCGTATATTTATGCTCGACTTTTTACGTGTGCGGCGTGCAACTTTCACAGTTTCGAAGTAATATTTCCGACAGAGAATCAAACTCGAATCGCACTCGATCCGATAACATTATTGTATGCTCGTACGAATTTTAAGCAAAACACCTATACGTGTTTAGGGTGGTCTCGAGACCCTGTTTTTATTTTCGATTTTCTGTACCCGAATGTCGACGGTATCTCCGCCGTGCAGCACCATCGGATTGGCTCCAACGTGTGGTACGTGTTATTCTAATAGTATTGTCGAACGGTGTGTCGTTTAAGGTTTTCGTGTATACGTAAAGTAAGCTAATGAATAAAATCGTTTTTTTTTTCTACGACAAAAACATTTTTAACAAATAATTAATGGTTTAGTTTTAATTTTTTTTTATTCTTCAACAAACACGATTTGTTAAAATAGTCAAATTAGTTCCATCGACAAGTATATTTTCGTGAGTCGAAACAAACAAACAAAACAAAAAACAAAAAAATGCATTCGTTCGAATCAACGGAGATAGCTTTTTTTGTTTTATTTATGAGAACGATTCACAATTTTAGCTCGATCAAAGTAACAGGCCCCGAGATACCAACACGTAATAATATGATAATTCATCGTTTCTGTGATTTTTTAAGTTCATACGTACGTGTGAATATTAGTAAGCCTACGTCATACGTTTATAGCCATATAGGTGAGTTTGTAATTATTTCCATAACGTGTAATTTACTCCGCTCGTCACTGGGGATAGCAGATGTAAATTAACAAATATATATTGAATTTGTAGGACACTAGGTGACTCCATACAATAATTTATGATATACAATAAGTTTGATGATATGACTGTTTTTTATTAATATACTTCGACGATACACATATATGATGCCAATGAACCGTACGGTTCTTGTATAAAATAACGGCATAAAATAATAATCATAATAATAATACAAAGTCTGTTAACAAGGAACATAATATATACAATAGAATACAGGCGACATGATAATTGATTGCAACGTAGATGGCACAATACGGAATGGGAGATTCGTTAATAATTACCGTCTGTCTGGAAGGTGGACAAGTAAACTGTACCGTTTCGGGCCTGGTCTTAACACCTCGGGGTTACCGGGAGTGTTCCGTGGCCAAACGGTCGAGGGAGTAAGAATCGGGGAAATGAAATCGCACCGGCAACAATAAACGGGTCGATGTACACACTGTATACCAAGAGGATAGACGAGCGGTCACGGATATGAGACGCACGGGTCGAGCGGCAACGGATAGGAGACGCACTGGTCGAGCGGCGGCACAATCGAACGACGACTCGGGAATGGCGGCACTGGAACAGTGACTCTGGAATGGCGACTCTGGAATGGCGGCACTGGAACGGCGACACTGGAACGGCGACTCTCGAACGGCGGCACAATAGAAACGCACTGGTCGCCGGATGTCGGTAGTCAGGGCCGGCGTTAGGTTTTGCGAGGCCCCGGGCAGAATACTTCTGCGAGGCTCTAAATATAATATGTCAAAAATAAAAAACCTATAACTTTAAAAATTCCGTGAACCTTAAAATTGAACACTACTCTCCTCTAAATAAAAAAATTAAATAAACCATTAGTGTGAATACCTTACATTTTTAAAATTATTTATTTAAATACATAATATATGGTTAATGATTGTTTACAACATAATGTATTTATTGATAAAGTAAAATTATATTTTTGCTATTTAAATTGTATTGGTACCTACTTAATAAATAAATAATTTATCAGAAAAATATTTTATTAATTATAAATTAAATTAAATTATTAAAAGTCATAAATAATATGTCAACAACTCAATACGTGCTCAAAATATTTTTATCAACATTTTTACTCATTACTACAACAAAATACTAAAAAAAAATACATATTGCTTAAAAATTAAGGTCGTATACTTAAAGATCACTAAAATTTAATTTTTCTTGACTTTTTGACCGCAAAATGTTCAATGATGTTTTCATAATTTAAATTGTCTGACTCTTCTTTTTCTATAGCTAATAAAGCCAAGCCAGAAAGACGCTCTTGACACATGGAACTTCTCAAATACGTTTTTATAAGTTTTAACTTCGTAAAACTGCGTTCTGCACTTGCTGAAGTTATTGGAATAGTTAAAATTATTCTAAGAGCCACGGCTAATTTCGAAAAAGCTCGATTGCTTTTTTTTTATAGAATTAAGTACTTCAATAGGAGTTACTGTTTTTTCGACAATATTTTTACAAATCAATAGTTCTTCAAATAAATCAAACGCACAAATATCTTTTTCATCTCCTGATTGTAGACATATTGCCAAGTCCATACAATTTGCTTTCAGTTGTTCTTGTGGCTTCAGATTAAGTTCCCCAATCCGAAATAAAAAACCAAACATTTCATTAAATTTCGAAGTTTGTTCAAACCGTCGAGTAATTGATCCAATAGCACCATCCATCAACACTAAAAACTAAGAGCATCTAAAATCCTCTTCAGGATCTTGTAATATAAGTCATCACTGCCTTCGTAATCGAACATTGTTTTGCATGTTTTTAGACACAAACAATTATTTAATTTATGATTGTAGGTATACAATACAATATAAAATGGGCATTATGAATTTAAGGACGTTGTATGCTTGTATAGTGTATATAGAATACAAATATGTTTACATTTTTGTTAATATAAATTTATAAGGCGCGAGGCCTCCCCGAGCGCTAGGCCCTGGGCGTGGGCCCTACTCGCCCGGCCCTAAATCCGGCCCTGTCGGTAGTCACTAATGTGTACACCGTGTTCGCCGAACTGCTCTATAGGAGTGTTCCGTGAGCAGCTCGGTTAGACAGTATCATTGATTAAATATACATATTAGATAGCCCAAGTAACAGTAAAATTCGTTAACGCTTGATAAAGTGAAATGGGAGCCAGAAATCTAGTAGTGTGGGAGCCGTGCCAATAGGTTGCGCCGACCATAATTTATTCTGCCATGAAAATGTTGTTTTACCAAGATAATTGAAAAAACGCTATACATGAATGGCTATCAGTCATTAGTGTTATCATTGATAATATTGAAAAATTTAAATCATTGTTATTTTTGTCGCGAATAGCATATTTATTAGCAACATAAATATTTGAATTTATTCAATTGCTATTTTTTTAAAAAGACCTACTAGTTGTTTTACAGAATTTGTTTCTATGGCACAACAAATTATAAAAAAAACTGTCGAGAAAATGCCAGAAAAAAAAAGATCAGAAAATTTCTTTGTGATAAAATAAAAAATGAAAACAATGTTTGTAGGTTTATTGAGCCTTGTCAAGATCATTACACATACATAGTTGAACATCTTATCAATTGTAAACTATTAAGGGATTTCAACTGGAAATCCAAAAACTTTAAAACAAATAGAGCTGAAAAAGCTAAAAGTTAATTAAATATATTAAGGAATAATTAATTATATTTATCAGAATTGTGAATATTATGTATGTTATTAATTTATGTATACTAATATTAAAGTATTAAAACTAATTTTATAATGTTATATTTATTGTGTAATCGAGATACTATTTTTGAGACAATACTTAGACCAATCGTTGTTATACCCTCAATTATATTATGCTGTATCGTTTTTGTAATGGGTAATTTTTATAGATACAGTAGGTTATAAGTGGGTTAGTAAGCTAACCGCTGTAATGGATGGTATTCAATTTTAATTCAATGATATAATATCATTGTATAAGAAAAACAATTTTGAGCAGAGTTGAAAAAGTTGAACGTTTTGTACATTTTTAATAACTAAATAATTTGTGAATTTTCAATTTAATTAATTTTATCAAAATTTGAACTTTAAACGATTATAAAAAAAAAACGTGCCTATGTATTTTTAATATTTTTCAACTGATATTATATTAACTTATGAGGCACCTTGTATAACATTTTCAAACTTTTTGACCCAACGAATACAATTTTATTGACATTTATAGAATAAAAAACTAAACAAATTGAAAATTTAAAATGTCCATAAATAACTTAAAAAGATTCGAAATAATATAAAAATGTTATCATAATATATAGCAAATTATATGATAAACATTTGATGATAATTTCAAGTACGGTGATGAAATGATACACCAAAAAAACATTGATTTAATATATTTAATGTTACGAAAAAAAAAAGTGAAAAATAAATTGTAAGAAATATCAAACAAGAAAAAATAATGTAATAGGTAAATAAAATGATTTAATAACGATTTGAGATTATAATATCTAATCTTAAATTATTCGTACTCGAACTGGGATTTCTACGAATCAACAGTGGACTTTGGACTGTCGTTTCTACTTTATTTGTGCGATAATAATTAATTTGTTAAATCGTGACACTACACCAGGGATGGCCAACCCAAATGATCTTGCGGGCCACTTTGTAAATGCATAACAATCCTGCGGGCCACATATAGGATTGCTAAAAAAAAAAAAAAAGGTCATCAGCCAAAATATTAATATAAAATTATAAAGACATATATTTATATTTTTTCATTCAAAATTAGGCCACATGTAAAATTATAAACGTATTTAAAAAAAAAATTAAAATATATAAAAGTATTTAATACAAAAAAATGGAGTAGACATTACTATTTGGTGAGATATTTGTTTCTCAACTCGTTCACCAAGCTTTTTTAAATCAATAGAAATGCTTGTGTTTGCACACCGTAATTGATGTTGCAAGTTTTCATCTGTTAGGTAACTTTTGTTGCGATCACGTTGTTAATAATAATACAGATATCGCGTTGCGCGGACATTCCAGAATATTCTAACGGCCCAAAAATAATTTTTTTTTGGTAAATATTTGATAAATGTCGCATGCGGCCCGCGGGTTGGCCATCTCTGCACTTCACGCTCTCTGATGACAAAAAGCGCCATTAATTTATTAGTTTCTATCACGGACTAAGATAATATGGACTGGAATCGAATACCGTATCAGTTATACTCAAATGTTTTCGAAAGGTACAACTAGGGGTAAAAGCGCTATCTATACGTGTATTAAAATGAAACTAACACACATTTTTATTTTTTTTTTTTTATTTATTAATTTAATTGTGTCAATACACTTAGTATTTTTACAATATCATTTAATTACACATTTTTATGTACCTATTTATATAATATTAAATAATCGTAATCAAATACTATAGAATTAGTTAGTTAATAGTTATTATTATTTGTACTTAGTAGTTAGTAGTAATGTAATAATTTTCTTAATTTTAGGTATTGACTAATTTTGCCAATTTCTTCTGTTTTGCATTAACTTTAATTGCATTCTTGTTAGTGACTAAAGAATATTGCCGCATACGCATAATAATAAAATTAGAAATAATATTTGTTAATATTTCTGTCTTATGTTGAATACATACGCTTATAATAATTGTTCCCATTAACTTTTGAAATAATTTCATTCCAAGCATCAAAATTGGAATCAGGTATTTTAAACAAAGAAACATTAGGTTTTTTATTAAAACTGGAACACTGAACAACAGAACAACGACGAGGCATGTTAAAATTGTAAAACCTATATTTATTAAAATAAAACCTGAATACCAGCTACTCATAAATCATAATATAACCTATCATAGAATAATAATATTCTCTAATATTACATTATCAAGTTCATAACATATTATCAAATATGGTGTCGCGTCATTTGGTCGCGGTAAAAAGAGCGCGTGTTTAAGAGCGAGGTCATTTGGTCGCCAGCAATTTAATCGCGGTACATAAATAGCGTTAGATATTTGAGCGCGATAACAATATTATACTGTTATTGAAACTGCAGTTTCATAATCAGTTTTATCAGTTTATTCAGGTTAATCAGTTCGCTTTTGCCGTTCGGGATTTAACGTGTGTGCAGTGTGCTAATTAATATATTATTAAATTAATCAAATTTAATTGTATTAATTATTTAATTAATATTATGGCATTAATGTATGTATTAAGTCAGAAAGGTGAAAAGTTATTAGTACACAATCATTTTATACATCGAAAAGAAAAGACCATTAATGAAAAAATTATTTGGAAATGTAATGACTATAAGAAATTGAATTGCCGTGGTCGTGCTCACACTATAGGGGAAAGTGTTGTTAAATACATTGATCATACCCATGTACCAGATATCACGAAAATCAAATGTAAAGAATTTGTCAATGAAGTAAAAGAAGTCGCTAAGACTTCACAATTAACTACACATGCTGTTCTCGGAGTAGTTACAGCTAAAGTATGTACTCGTATTTATTTTATAATCAAAAAAATATTATTATAATATTATAATTTTTTTTTAAACTGTTTAGACTGATATTAATATTGCTAGTCAACTACCACCAATCAACCAATTAAAACGTATAGTACAACGTACAAGAAAACAAATCAGTTCAACACCACCTAATCCAGCAACATTATCTGATCTAAGTATTCCAGATGAGTATAAAAAATCTGTAAGTGGTGAACCATTTTTATTATACGATAGTTTTGAGGAGAATATTGATAATAAACGAATTTTATTGTTTTCAACGTTAAAAAATTTAGAACTATTACAGAATAGTTATTATTGGTTTGCCGATGGCACATTTTCGTGCACTCCAAAATTATTTACTCAACTTTACACGATTCATAGCATTATATATGCAAATGTAATACCATTAGTTTACGTTCTTTTGCCCGATAAGTCTGAAGATACATATCGCCGAATGTTGGTTGCATTAAATTCAATTAAATCTAATCTTAATCCAAAACTTTTCATGTTAGATTTTGAAAAGGCCGCCATGAATGCTGTAGTACATGTTTACCCTGAAACACAGATTAAGGGTTGTTTTTTTCATTTGGGTCAATCTTTTTGGCGTCATATCCAAAGTTTGGGACTTCAGAAAAAATATTCAGAAGATCCAGAATTTTCATTATGCTTACGTAAATTATTGGCTTTAGCTTATGTCCCAGAAAATAAAGTTATTGATTCTTTTGAATCATTAATTAGTACAGATTTTTACGAAAAAAATCAAAACTCATTAACTGAACTTCTAAATTATTTTGAAGATACGTACATCGGTAGACCGAACAGAAGGGGTCATAGAAGACCTGCATTATTTGATATTAGTATTTGGAATTGTTATGAATTAATCCAAAAAGACATTCCACGCACAAACAATGCAATAGAAGGTTGGCATAACCGTTTTAATTCTATGTTGAATGCAGTTCACCCGTCCATATGGACATTTATTAATGCATTAAAAAAAGAAGACAATTTAAATCAATTCAATGTCGAACAAGCAATTGCTGGATATTCACTTCCTAAAAAAAGAAAATATAAAGATTCAGCTCTACGGATTAAAAATTTGGTATTGCAATTTGAAATTAAACCTATTGACGGATATTTAAGGGGCATCGCTGCAAATTTTCAGCTACAAATTTAGTATAATTATGACTATAATAATATGATAATATTGACTATATTGTATGTACACATTGATTTACACTAATTTTGATTGTATTATAATTTATTATATTTTTTATATTAATTTTTTTTTACTGAACAGTGATTATAACATATCAGTGATTTTATAATAATTTAAAATTATGGTTTTTTTTACTTTGCGCTCATATAATATGCGCTCTTTTGCTTACGCGATTAAATTGCTCGCGACCAAATGACTTCGCTCTCATGACGCGCGCTCATTTCACGGCGACCAAATGACGTGGAACCATCAAATATATACCATACTATAATTTGACTATAAAACAAAAGGTTTAGTATTACCACGGACTAAGATAATATTATTCAACTATTCTGTGGTATTACTAGTAAAATTGTATTAATTGTTAGCAATATTCGTCTTTTGGCGCCAAGTATTCAAAATGAAAAATAATCTGATATCTAGTATACAAATTGGTTGCGTTATTTGTTACTAGGCGCGCTTTTGCCCCTAGTTGTACTAGTAGTACTACTTGCACTGGTGAATCCGAAACATTTGCCGACCGGTTCTCTACTTCCCCCCCGGTCTATTGGTTACTATTCCATATCATCTTAGTCCGTGGTTTCTATTATGCCCCTGAACTTGGGCTTTCTACGTATATGCCAGTATACAGGATTACTTAGTCCGGTGACGAGGAGAGATGCTTTCATGGGGACTTCTGGGCCGTACTTCTGTAGTGTGAAAGTACCTTGGAGCCGGTAGACGCGCACACTGGCGACCCGCGTGAGTGCGTGTGATGTTACTGTAGATACAATGTTGTGGGGTCCCACCTTCCTAACGGGTGGTGACACGTATTCTGGACAAGTATATCCACTTCTTTTGGCTTATGATGAGGGTAGAGACCATTATTTACCCTGCTGGTGAGGGTTGTCGGGTAGTGGTGGGATGATAGCGCCATCTCTCGGCCACGCGGACTGCGTTGCGCCGGCGCAACCGCGGGCGAGTAGTACGCGCGTTACTGTATAGATACCGTTACGGTGTGACCGTTACAAACGTGTTATCGAAGTCAAACTGAATTGTATTACGGGTGTTTTTCACGTTTTCTATGAATTAAAACAGTTCGATAATACCACGCGAGGTAAAAAAAAAAAAAAAAAAAAACTCTTTAAAAGTATATGAATAAAGTATAATCTATTATTATCTACTGTTGAGCTATCATAGTTTTTGCTAGAGGCTAGTTAATGAAAAATAAATAAATAAATAAATCTATGAATGAAGAGAAAAACGCATAAACGGCGTTTTAAAAACTACGAAAAACGTTGATGGACGCTTTTGCTTCATTCAAACCACCCCAAGCTCTTTCTACCCTTATTCTCGGAACACTTTTAATGTACGACGTTACGCTCCGTATGAAGTGCTCGAATAAATTCCGGGTAAATGCATTAAAAACGCTCATAATTTTTATGTGAAAATTCTACAAAACGGTCTTATGAATCGGCGTCGCAGGTATACCATGCGCTCACCGCGGTGCGTTGCTACCCGCGTAATAAACCTCCATCAAAGTCTAAGATCAAGCCACGTGCGTCGTACGTAATGTAAACGGAGAGTAAAACGAATTACATTTTCTTCGCATCCGATAAGTAAATGGGAGCACATAGCCTTTTTGTCGTTTACTCCGAAACTGGAAGTTCGGCGCGAGGAAGACCGGGGTGAAAACAACACGGGTCGATTGTAACAACCTAAATTATTTTCTCTTGTAAAAAAATTATGAAAAATCGGTAGTGCTTTTTATATATAAATAACAATAATAAGATAAATAAATATGAAATAAGATAGATAAATAAAATAATAAGAAAATAGACCAATATATATATATTTTTTCTTTATGCCATACCGCGTTTTGCATAAAACTAAAAAATTATAAACTAATATCAACAAATAAAAGCGGATTTTTTTTTTGTAATTTTCAGTTTTTTTCCGTCAACTTTACATATTTTATTAACATAAATGGTATACTATTCACCTATGATAAAGAAGCTAACAAGTACGGTGTTTATTTTTTTTAGTACATAAAGGAAACAATAATTCTGATCAGAGACAATTGTAACAAACAATGCGAGGTTTTATTATTATAGATAATATTGTTTTACACATTCATATTACTCTTAATAGTCATCGTTAGTCGATTTATTTATTCGGTCAGTCCGCTTTCTCAGTATGGTTTTCAACATGCCCCGTAATCGTTCGAAACCTCAAACAGAGCTACCGCATCGGAGAGTACAATGAAAAAAGCATAGAGAACTTTGAAAGAACATATTTTGTCAGAATGATCTGTGACTTCGGATTTCAATATTTGTTATTTGTTGTTTTGTATACATTTATTACACCATTTTACTATTGAATAAGTAAACAATATATCTTTTGTCGAAATAAAAACAATGAAATCAATTTTATTATTTGGAAATGAAATTAAGTGGTATATTACAAATAGACTCTGATATGTGGTCAATTTCCACATTTCATTTTTTTTTTTAATTTTTTTTTTTGTTTATCAAAAAAAATAATAGTTTAAATTAACTTTGAAAGTTAGTTTGGTACGATTTAATAGATATAATAGTGCTCTATTGAAAGGTATCGTGAAAAAACCAAAAATAAATAAAATCAATTTAAAAAAAAAATGGAATCTAATGCGAAACGTTACTTTTAAGCCCAGTCTCCCTTACTCCCGCCGTGATCGTCAACGTCTATTTACTCTAGGATTAACGTACAGGACTGCATCCCTGAGTTGAAAGTCTTGGAAGATGGCAATGTGTTGAGCTAATTCGTATTCCGTTATCAAACAAGTTTATTTCGATTTGATTTTAATTTTAATGCATTCAATCAGATCAATTATGTTTCACCGAACACAATTAATTTTCATCGAAACCTAACCCAATCGTGTTTGTACTTTAAAATAGTAAAAGACCATTAAAGAAAAGTATCAATTGTCTTTTTACGCCTATACAATATTCCATCATTAGATTATTGATTCCGAGGACGGTCAGTCTTTGATAAGGTTACATTAGCTAAAAATATCCCACGATGCGAAGTACGTACTTTTTAGATTCTGAGTGAAGCGAAGGATCTTATGGTTTTACAATGATGTTTATTTTTAGATTCTGAGTGAAGCGAAGGATCTTATGGTTTTACAATGATGTTTATTTTTTTTTTTTTCTTTTTTTTCTTTTTTTTTTCTGTAAACACTTTTTCGTATAGAAATCCTTGTCCAAAAGTTTTGTCCAGCAACTCTTTAGATTCGAAATTGAACTGAGATGGTACTTTAGAGAGGTCATTTTTCCAAAATCTCCATAGTTTTTCCAGTAATCAAGAATAACGATCGAAAAACTGAGTAAAAACGGTAAAATCGGTAAAAATCCGCCGTAAACGAGATTTTCACTGTTCAGATTTTAGGTATTTAGTCATAAATCGAAAAGTATTGAAGCTAGAAACTTGAAAATTTTATCCAATATCAAATACATACTTTTTTATATTGGACAAAATTTACAGAAAAATTATAGCACTTTTGACTTAAATATAGAACTTTTAATTTACCAAATTGTTTGAAAGTTTTTATGTAATATAATTTTAAATATTTGACAAAAAGTTCTGAAAATTTAATATGACCTTACTCATATACCTACCTAATTATCCTAACAAAAGTTCAAAAATCGTTAGTCAGGATTTTTTTTTATACACGTTTTAACAAATTCATATAAATTCGTATATGAATATCGACTGTTTTTACGTTAATTTTCAACTTAAAATCTGTATAAATCTTTTTTGGTGTGTCCGATCACAATGAAACTTGGAATATAGATATAAAAACATGTTTCGAATCTTTTGGTAACAGAAAATTTCTAACGAGTTAAAAATTGAATATTTTATGAGGGTTTAATAACGAAAAAACTCACCAAAAATCAGACAAATAACCGAAAAATACGTAAACAGTATATAAATAATATATTATATTACACTGAAGCTTTGCTCAGAATCGTTTTATACTAAAGAAATGAGTCATCATTTCTTTAAAACTTAATACATTCATCACCAATATCTTGTCCGAGGTTAGGTTAGGTGATCCCATGATAGAAAGTGCTATACACTCCTCGCCATTATCTTGTCCGAGGAGCGAAGCGACGAAGGACGAACTTCCACCACCATTATCTTACCAGCTTTTTTTTTTATTTATTTTTTTTTTTTTTATTTTTTTTTTTTCTTCTGTAAACACTTTTTCGTATAGAAATCCTTGTCCAAAAGTTTCGTCCAGCAACTCTTTAGATTCGAAATTGAACTGAGATGGTACTTTAGAGAGGTCATTTTTCCAAAATCTCCATAGTTTTTCCAGTAATCAAGAATAACGATCGAAAAACTGAGTAAAAACGGTAAAATCGGTAAAAATCCGCCGTAAACGAGATTTTCACTGTTCAGATTTTAGGTATTTAGTCATAAATCGAAAAGTATTGAAGCTAGAAACTTGAAAATTTTATCCAATATCAAATACATACTTTTTTATATTGGACAACATTTTCAGAACAATTATAGCACTTTAGACTTAAATATAGAACTTTTAATTTACCAAATTGTTTGAAAGTTTTTATGTAATATAATTTTAAATATTTGACGAAAAGTTCTGAAAATTTAATATGACCTTACTCATATACCTTCCTAATTATCCTAACAAAAGTTCAAAAATCGTTAGTCAGGATTTTTTTTTATACACACTTTAATAAATTATCATACGATTTTTTTCGATATTGTCTGATTTCTTTTAAGTTTATTTTTAATGAGTTATAATTGTTATAACAATTTAAGTTTAAATGAGTTATATCTGATTGAATATTTTATGAGGGTTTAATTACAAAAAAACTCACCAAAAATTATACAAATAACCGTAAAATACGTAAACAGTATTTAAATAATAATATATTACATTTACACTGAAGCTTTGCTCAGAATCGTTTTATACTAAAGAAATGAGTCATAATTTCTTTAAAACTTAATACATTCATCACTAATATCTTGTCCGAGGACCGAAGGGACGAAGGACGAACTTGTACCACCATCATCTCACTTACCAGCTTTTTTAATAACTGATATGTTACAATATTAATTGACATAGGTTTTGGACGAGACACTTTTATACATACATGTCCTAGAAAATTTATTTTGGTCATCGTTCAAATAGACGTCTAGACAAGTTAAAATCAACCTCAAGTATATCACGTAAATACATATATATATAGCAAAATCCGTTTTGGATCTTTATCTGTGATAAATTCCAATGAAAGCACTTATATCCTGCCAAAAGTTTCGCCCGGGTCCAACGTATAATCATGTGCGACGTTATGTTTAATGCAATACAGTGTAAAATACACTGTAATTATAATAAGTAAAATACACCAATTGGCTAACCGTGTACAGATCGATTGACCGAACGGTAAACTTTACCATGAAAAAAAAAGTACTTTTCGACGTGTTGATGGGAAAAAAACGGATCGTGTTTGCAAAAAGCCAATAGATCTACGTGATTTTTGCTCTCCAGGAAATAAAAATCGTCGGAAAAATTGAAATTAAAACTTTACACGTGCTACGAAACGCGAATAGTGTTTATTTATTCGGATTGAATGTTTCAAAACCGACGTTTGCCTCGTCGATTCGTTCCACGAAATATCACGAAATGTATTCGTGTTTATGTTAACGTTTTTTAACAATCCTAGTTCTCGAACTAGATAGGTGAACTTTTGGAGACGTGTCATACGTTTAAAAAGCAGCGGAGTAGCGGCAGTACCAGGGACCGGATTCAACACGTTGACTGCCACGCGTAAATTTTTCTGGACACGGTTAACTTGCCGTTCTCGTACAGGTGCGTTTTGATATTTTCGCCAAAATACGAAAAGAAAAAAAATATTTGAAAATTAAAAATGAAAATCGAAAATCGAAACATCTGAGGCACGTTTTTGTACACGGAGTTGGTTTAGGTAAGAAGGTCGGTAATAATGTACGCGAAAACAAATTTGGCAAATGTTACAGTGTGTACACTGCAAAAATGTACACGTAGCCCTCAGTGCAATGCACGCGAAAAGCGCATGGCAGTCAACGTGTCGAGGGATGGCCGAGTGGGCTGCAGCCCGGGATCCCCCACAAAGTCGACGCCCCCGAAAATTTCGTAATGATAACATAGCAATATTAGTAAATTCTTTTCTAAACGAGTATACACGTGTGGGTCTGAAATCGTACGCAACTAATCGTAGTGTATACATTGACGTGGTCAGCGATAGTAGTTTGTCGTCAAAACTACTTAGTTAGTAATCCGATAACATTTACAATCGGTAATGTCACAGAATTTAAAATAAAGATTACCGGTCAATTATTATTCATGCACTATCTGTTACTGGTCATCATTATTAACGTTTGGAAATTTACCAACAAATGTTTAATGAAGTAGATATTGTTTTTGTTTACGTTGTTTGTTCTTGGTATTTGATTTGGATTACTTAACATGATTATTTATTATTTATTACTAAAGGGACCTCTGTCCCTCGGAGCAAAAAACACGCGTTTCCTTAGCAATAATAGTGTCTTGTGAATTCCACCAGTTCGTTAAATTTTGCGGACCGAAAACAGATATGAATTCTTAATTGAGTATATCTTCTTCGTGTTCTACATCGCCTTTTTTCAATTTTATTTTTTGTATTATTATTTTTTTTTTTTTTTTTTTGAAATGACACTTTCAATACTTAACTTATGTTTTTCACCATACTAAGAAGTTTTGAAAATTGAAAAAAAAAGACGATAAAGGATACAACAAAGACTTAATTAAGAAATCAAAACTATTTTAATATTTGTTTTCGGTCATCGCAATTATTGGACATACTGATGAAACTCGATAAGTATGTTTTCTGTAAAAATGTGTATTTTATTTGAAAATACGGAAAGACAGAGGCTTAGTTTTGAACTTTTATACAGTTTAAGTGATTTTTATTTTTGTGAAGCAAATTTATGATTTTACTCGAATTGATTTTTTTTATAATTATAGATTATCAAATAAATAGTTTATTGGTATTGTACTTTCAAGTATGATTGTTAATCTCATTTGATTAGAAAGAAAACATATTTTCTTGTTTATTCATTAGGGGCCTCTCTATACTTATCACCCAGAGGCCATCACATTTTAAAAAAAATGCCACTTTTAGGCAGTATACATGTTTGTGCTTCTATTTTTGTCCCTAATCTATAGAATTGAACTCCTTTGTATACCTCATTGGTTCAATTTCAAAAATTTAAATATCGAAATTACCCAAAAACTAGGATATTCTCCAGTTATATATCGCTGTAAATAGTGATAATTTTTGAAAAAAAACTCAAAAATCAAATTTAAAAAAAGGCGGATAAACATATTATATGTTGTGTGTATAAAAATGTAGGTAAATATTAATGTGTTAAATTGAACATCATGAAAAAAAATTTCAAATAATTTAGCGTCTTGAGATAAATCGTAAACTTACTATGTACATTTCCGTGAAGTGTGAACACCATATAAAAGTAAATAGAACTTAAATTCCGGAGTAATAATTTGGTCTGTTAGTTTTTTTTTTTAATTCACGAGAATCATTTCATGAATATACAAAGTATACGTAGGCTTTTTTTTTTTCAAATCTTAATAAAAATAACAAATATGGTTAGCGATCATAGAAAAATAAGATTTCCCAAAACATGTTGGTACCCGTGATATTTACGGACCGTCTCGACAATCACGTCCAGACGAAAGCGTGAGGAAAACGCGTCGCCCGAAATTTCAACCCCGCAAAGGTTAGGTTAGGTCAGACAAAGGTATTACGAACTCAAAAATCTCACGTCCTGACGAAAACCGCTTGTTTTTTCGTACTCGCCCGTCCGTGATAATAAGTGTACGAACGTGTGCGTGACTCGTACGTTTTACAACTGCGCTAAATGATATATAATGACGATAATTACACGCGTGCACACACACACACACACACACGCCACAAGTGCTGTGGAAACTACAGAGACGCGCGTAGAAATACGATTGCTGCTCGCGTATAGAAATTATAAGTATATATTATACAAATAATAATGCGGAGACGGAAGAGCATATAATGTATGCTGTATACACACACAGAGACACACACACACTCACACACACACACACACACACACACACACACACACACACACACACACACACACACACACACATACACTCACACACACACGTATAGTCTACCGGAGGAGTTCAAATGCGTGTGCTGAACACGCACACATGCACATTTATTCATATATTTTACGACGTGTACGTGTGTATATGTATATGTGTATACATAAATAAATGCGTACGTGTACAACAGGACGAATGGCGGCGGTTGATACCGATGAATCATCGGACATGTGGTCGTGCGGTTCTTACCAATTTAGGAGAGATGCAAGTGGTAACCGGTTGGCGCGCCGCGGCCAAACAACGGTCTCGACGACTACGGTCTCGAAGCGCGACGTCGTACGTTGCACATGTGTGTGCGTGTGTGTGCGCCTGTGTGTACGCTTTGTGTGTGTGTGTGTGTGTGTGTGTGTGTGTGTGTGTGTGTGTGTGTGTGTGTGTGTCTGTGCATAAAGTGCAATCGGTGATAGGATTAAAAATAAAAATAATAATAAAACGAATTAGACGTGTTTTAACGACGAGACTCGCGCAGTTAAAATCAGTCTACCGCGACCGAGTTTCGTTACCTTACGGCGCGCCGGTACTCGGCTACGTCATGTTACCTACGTGTGTGCCAGTGCCGCAACAACAATCATGGCTGGGGCCGTTGGGTATGCGTCGCGTTCCCTGGCCAGAGATTTATTTTTAGACAGATAGGGCCACTCGTTAAAAGCAATATTATAATATCAATAATAATATTATTTGTACATTGTATCGATTAAAATAGAAAATAATTTGTGTTGATAATTTATTTAACTAGGTTACAAGAAGTAATGAACATTGACACGTGCTCGTAGATGTTTTGTGTGGATATGTGATTTTGATAAATAATCAATATGTTGTTGGTACAGTGTTATTTAAAGTGTAGTGAGAATTTTTTTTTTTATATTCAACCCTTTTTCAACACTTGTACCCACTTGTATAATTATAACATTATTTATTGAATATATAATATACCGTCACAGGAGAAAAGGGTTACAAATATGATGTACTGAAAAATTTAAAAAATTGCTTTTAAAAAATGTAGAGAAACGGGGGGGGAGGGAGGCATAATTCTGTCTTGCGTCGGGGCCCGCTAATAGCAAGTCGTGGCACTGGTGTGTACCTACTCTGGAAACGTGACGGAAAACCGTCTAGGACGATGCGTGCAAACTCGATCTCTATAAGGATTGTACGCGCGCGATATCGTTCTGCGCGGGTTATAACGACGTTCGACAGCTCCGCGACCGAATTCAGATTCCGTCGCTTGACTCGACGACATCGTCCGCAGTCTGCCGACGACGGCTCGGCGAGCAGTGCACGTGCGATCCGGAGACCGCTAACGTCCGTTCGTTTCGCCGTCGTCGTTAAATCGTTATTTCTCGTATACGTTTCCGTGTCGCCAACTGGCTATGCGAAAAATCCGGGTTTACCAAAGTCCGAAAATCCGGGTATATGGAATTCGAAATCCGAGTTCCAACTAGTTTTGATAATTTTCCAACAAACTTACTCGAAACCCTTTTAAGAAAAAGAACCGGTCCAACAATTAAAAGGGTTTCGACTGTTTCGAGTAGGTTTGTTGGACAATTTTCAAAAGTTGTTGGAACCCTTCATAAAGAACTTTTTTTCAAAATATTTTTTCTATGTTATTTCATATATATATATATATATATATATATATATATATATATATATATATATATATATATTTGTAGTGCTGGAAGAAAAATTGTTAGACCTATCCTAACCAACTATCATCCAACAATATCTAGAAATGTGGTAGGCATAATTTTTGATGATAAAAATCAATTTTTTTTTTTTTGTAAAAAAAAACTTTAAGCTTCAGTAACTTTTAGAATATGTTCCGAAAAATTCCAACTATTGTCCAACAACGCTCAATCTTCGTTATCGAACGTTGTTGGATGTGTTTTAAACATTTATTTTTTATATATTGTAGTGCTGAGAATGTACTTGGCACTTTAAACTATTTATATGTTTAAAAACTTAGTAAGCTTATTCCAACAAATTCCAACAATTATCCAACAATGTCCGACAAATGCGAGTAGGACATGTTGGATCGAATTCGTCAAGTTATGTCAACTTTGTAGTGCCAGCTTCATGTACCTAAATCACTACTATACCCATACACACGACCACGTGTCGCGTTATCGATTTTCACGGTCTAGGCCCGCGGATAGCGTTTCCGCCGGACGCCAATTCCGAATTTCACGTTGCACTACGTTTCGCAAAACAAAAAAAAGAACCAAAATCGGAAAACGAAAAAAAATCCGCCGCCGTTACGCGAAAACGGAAAAGTCACGCGGGGCGACCGGCTCCGCGAGTTGAAATTTCGATCGTAGAAGCAACTACTGTATGATATGCAATACGCGCGCGTGCGAATTAATAAATTGAAGGGCTTGCTGCAACAATCAGATAAATCCACTTTTTTGAAATTTTTCAAAACAACGTAAATTTAGTTTATAAAATATATAAATATATTTGAATTCTATACATATTACATACATCTTTAAAGTTAGAATTGAAAAAAAAATGTTTGGTATTGAAATATTGTTAGTCAACGTTGTAGGGAACAAGGATTTATCTGATTGTTGCACCGAAAAGCACATTAATTTGTATAAATTCCTAAACAAAGTTAATTTTACTCTTGAATCTTGTATCATATTTAATGCTATAATTATATATACATATCGAATGACAGCTTATGCCTCTAAAACAGCAATCACAGGAACCCTGTGTGTCATCATTGCAGCAAATTACAAAACACGATAAAGCCGTTTCTTTAAATAACTCCATCACTATTGATCGGATGTAACTGATTGTTGCGTCTGATTTTCAAGAAAAATTTTCTTTATACGTTTCCTCGAAAAAGTGAATTTTGGGAAAAAGTGGATTTATCCGGTTGTTGTGCTGCAACCCCTTCGATTACAACGTTTTCGTTGTCCGTCTCACGAGAGGAAAAAACCCAAACCCGAACGTTTACGTCCCTCGGCGTATGCGTACAAATATGCGCGCGTGTTATACACACGTCGGTGCACGCGGAGAATGCGTGCGCGGGCCGTTGATGTATTTGGTGCGCGGGCACGGGACCGAACGAGTCGGTCGGCCGGCGCATATTTCGCGAGAACAAAATATCGCGTTTTACGAACGCGAAAACTCGGCGTTTCTTCGGATTCCGTGCACGGCACGTGCACAGCGCAACAATACGCAATATTGGCTTTTTTGCTTTGGGTTGTTTTTTTTTTTTTTTTTTTAATTTCATAAGAAAAAATGGTACACCCTATCGTCGATTCCGGGTCGATCGGGGTATTCGCCCTGATTTTTCGACTGTATTTCCGTGCAGACATTTTTTTTTTCGTGAACATACCGTCAAAGTCGAACGGTCACATGCCAGGGTTGTGAAAAAACAATTTTTTCAAAAGAAAAATGTTTTAAACATTTACAACTATGTTTTTTTGTTTCAAGGGGTTTTTTAAAATGTTTTTTAACGTGTTTAAAAAGTGTTTTTTTTTTTTGTAATGTTTTATTTGTCACATGGTTTAAATTATAAACAGCTTTTTTTGAATTGGGAATAATTGTTTTACCTTAAGGCTCAGGGCGATTATTATAAGTATAAGGAAAAGTAAAGGGCGCCTTTATTAGCGCTTAATATGCTACCTGTGGCCCCTGATGAAATTTTGTCCCGAGGCGCTGAATTACTTGACACGGTCCTGCCCATTGTGACGTACAAAAATTATCAAAATTTACCAAATTTACCGAATTGACGGTAAATTTACGTGGATATTGTTCACCTCTAGTGTATACGGCGTTGAATTCGGTTTGTTTCGCACCGACGACGGCGCGTGGCAAATCACTCACTCGTGTCGTCGAATTTTAAACGCGTGAACACGGGCAAAATCGTCAAAGTTGCGTGTACACGTACGATACGCGACAGGTAAAGACGACGACGGACGTCGTCGTCGCGTAGAATAACGATTAACGTCGACCGCCGTAATGACCGGCGCGACGAGTCTGCGACCGTATAATTCAACGTGTATACACGTTATATAGGGTGTTTCACGAAAATTTGACATGTTGAATAACTTTTGTTCTATTCAATATTTTTAAATTTTTTTTTTGTTTTAATGAATACTATAGCCTAGCGCTACATTAAATTTTTTTTTAATTTTTAAAACTCAAATTTCAAAATTTTAAATTTTAATTTAGAGTTTGAAAAAAAATTCAAAATAGCCATTTTGTAAACATTATTTTTAGAAAAATGTTGGTGTTTGAAATTCTTATAAAGGTTCATCCGTTAATTTTCTAGGATTTTTTAAAGTTTACGAAAAATCGAAAAATTTGCTTATTATTACTGGTGATATTATCTGATGAACGATACATATTATTACATTTTTCGTAAACTTTAAAAAATCATAGAAAATTAACGGATCATCCTTTATAAGAATTTTAAACACCAACATTTTTTTTTAAATCATATTTACAAAATGGCTATTTTGATTTTTTTTTCAAACTCTAAAATAAAATTTTAAATTTTGAAATTTGAGTTTTAAAAATAAAAAACAAAATTTAATGTAATTTTATTGTAGCGCTAGGCTTTAGTATTCATTAAAAAAAAAAAGTTAAAAATATTGAATAGAACAAAAGTTATTCAACATGTCAGATCTTCGTGAAACACCCTGTATATCTATATAAAGCGAAGGCACGTGAAACGAATAGAGACGCACGAGTCTGACACACGAGGCGTGTCGTTGCGTTGTATTATTGTGATTTACGACGGACGGGGCGGACGAAATCCGCACGTTTCGCGCGTGTACGCATTTCCGTTCGGAAATATCCTAGGATATTTTTACCGAGGGGTAAGGGGGTGGGTGAGATTATACAACGACACCGGACGCGACGACACGACGTCGCATTTGGCGAGTCCGAACTCTCGTGCAAAGTCGAAAACCATTCGAGTTCAGAAGACACCTGAAGTCCCCACTAACGTCTACAGGGGCGATTCGGAAAAATCGAAAGTAAAACCACGTTTTGTGTGTTGGCGACTAAACACGTTCACGTGTAAAATAAGAATTAAGTTTTTTTTTTATTATTATTATTTATTACATTTTAATTTTTCGATTTTTGTTTTTTTTTTGTTTTCACAACGGTTTTACGAAACACTAGTAGAGAAATTTGTGTATAATTCATACGATGATGAGTGAGTGTTTACAAGAGTTTAGGTCCGGAATGCAGACGAAGATCCAGATGTGGGCAGTGGAGATAAAAATAAATCTTTTGAAAAGCGTTGTTTCAGTCTGCAGATTGCAGTCTTGATCTAGCCACTTAAAAAAAAAAAAAAATGTAGCAATAAATGGTCCTATCACTGGTTGGCTTCCCTTATCACGTGATCATGTCCATTATTCTATATCGTCTTTTTTTCTCCCCCGATCGTTTTGCGAATTCGCTTATTGTACAAAAGGTTGTACAGATTGTAAACGTTATATTTTTTAAATAAATAAAAAAAAAAATGTATACGCGACGCGAAACGTGTGTATTTAGAGATTTCATGAATGAGACGCGTGTATAATGCGTGTTATCCGACGGTGTTTGTGTAGCGTCTCGAGTGCATGCCCGCCCGCGACGATAATGTTTAAACGTCGTTTTTTTTTCAAGCACACCGCGCGCGCGCACGACAATATTATACAATAACAGAAGAGACGCTGTACGGCTCGACTAGAAAATTGTGTTTTTTTGAAAACTCACCTCGACCGACCGTTGCGTACGCACAGAGATCCGACGCACTACACCAGTGCTTCTCAACCTTTTTAAAACGCCCCCCCCCCCCTAAGAAGCAAATTATTTTTCAACGCCCTCCACTCACTTCATTAAAATAAAAATAAAAATAGCATACACGAAAAGTTTATAATTGAATAGTTGATAAATAAATGAATATATTATATATGTACTTATGTATTTAATTGTGAATATAATGAAAATAAAATGTAAAACGTTTTTGAATGTATTGATCAGTAAAATCGTTGTGCTTGGTGATTCAAAGCCAATTTTTTTACGTTTGGTTCAAAGTTTGTGAGATGAATGCTATAGTGACTACACTGTGTCGATTGCAAACCGTCCGCTATACGCGCGCGCAAATTATAAATGAACGAAATTTCGCGATAAAATTACACGTTTCGAATTCATACGAGTCACAAACAATCACGATACGTCGCGACCGTTACACTAAAATCCACTCTGTATGCGCGCGCGTGTGCCGTGTCGAACGATAAAATCATAATTGATACGATATCACACCCGGTCGTGTACGGGGATGTATGCGTATTTACATAATATTATGTTTGATCACGGTCGTCGTGCCACACGCGTGTTATAATGTATCGCGACACTTTCGATTGTGATTTTCAACGGTTTTCGAAATTACAGTCCACGCCCGTGACATTTTACGGCTTTTGATGTGCCGAAATGTTGAAAATATACGAATATGTTTTTTGCGTTTTCTTCAAAAAAAAAAAAAAAAACTATATAGAGGCGTACGTACGGATTATAATTGATCAATATCACAGTCGTATTGTCAATTGCGGTCGACACATAAGTATATATATATGAAGACTGGAAATCAATAACGGGCCTAGTACCAAAAAAAAAAAAAAAAAATTGAGTTAGACTCGAAAAATAATTGAGCTATGTGCCATCGCCAACGACCCATAATGAGGGCTATGTGCCACGGCCATATTGGTGTACTAAAAACCCAAACAAGATATGCCACGAGAGCATGATTTCAATATGTCATGTTATACAAAAAATTGAATAACTCAAAAACAACTTTTTGGCACTTGGCCTATTATTGATTTCCAGTCTTCATATATACATCGCATAGGATGAAATCGCTGTGATTAGTTTTCTGCTTCATTTTTTTTTCTCGAAAGACTTTCGCGAACCGTTAGAACTATGCGTAAGTGTATCGATGACTCAGTAATTAATGTATTCAAAAAGTACATTTTTACCTTGCTTACTTGGAATCGACTCTTCCTCATCGAAAATGATTCTTTTCTTTTTTTTTCGTAGTAATATGTGAAGTAGGACGGTACACTTTATGCGAGGCCCAGCAAAATCGTGGGGCCCGGTGCGATCGCACCGCTCACTCCCCCTTGGGGTTAGCACTGGGTGAGACTATTAGTTACATCTCATTCGATGTTCAATATTAATACATTTGAAAACCGTTCTTGTTCATGAAATGTGTGAAATTGGTAATAACGGAAAGCCGGAAACCACAGTAGAAATTCTGCGGGCTATTTAGCATTTTTCTCATCACCAAATATCATAATTCATAACGAGTTGATGAAATAATTTATAAAAATAAAATACCGATGAATTTATATTTGAAAAAATTGTTTCCTATTTTTAAAACAAATACATGACTCTCACTTTATAATTTGTAACTGAACCTGTTTAATGTGAGGCTAGATACATATTTGAGGGGGCTAGACAAATATTCGGGGGCTAAGCCTCCCTAGCCCTCACCTAATTGCGCCTATGCATAGCCCTGAAAATATTTTCTTTTTATAATCGTTTGTATTGATAAATGACTCTATGACGACGTTTATTATAATTTATTATATAAGACGTCTGACGTGTTCAGAGTAAAACGATTCAAGCGTTTATAACTATAATTATAATCGAACAATTCGAGTTACGAACCCGCTAGATGCGTCTGCGGCGTACGTACACGGCTATATACGTTCATGCGTAAATATACAGCTGGTGTTATATTATAAACTGTTAATTAGTTTTTGAGTCGTCGTAATATCGAACGTGTATTATCGTTTGACTCGCACGCCTCATAGACATGGCTCGAACATTTTGGAAAAATTGGAAAAATAAAAAAAGGGGGACTCTAAGATTTTTAAAAAAATGTGCGTCCCTTACAATGACTTCACACGCCAAATTCGTGGGGGGCTCCGCCTCCACACCCCCAACAACCCATCTTCAAAAATGCATTCCATATTTTACAAAATATAACAACTATAAGTATAACTATAAATTTAAAATATAAGTTAGTGTTCGATCGAGTAGGACAACAGGGTATAATAATAAAATAAAATAAAACTGATAGGTATATTCATTTATCGTATATTTTAAATTATCTCTACGACGAATAAATCGCACTATAATAAAACGATTATTGTGATTATGTTATAATATCACGAGAATGTTTTAACCGAATACCAAGCCGGATATATACTGATAAAGAGATAAAAAAAACATCGGTCTCGATATCAACCAACGAAATAATTCATTAAATCAAAATTAAAATTTGAATGTCTTATTCGAATTTACAAAATAACTACATTATCAAATAAAAAACCGTTTCGTCCCCCCGTCCCAATTAAAATAATTGTAAAGGGTGCGCTCGAAATATCAAAAAATCGAAGAGTAGCCCCGTCCACTTGCGTCCTCCCACTCAGGGGTGGACTGGCCCGGGGTGCTATACACCAAGTAGCACCCTGGGCCCCGATTCGTATTTATGACCGGGCCCCCGATTATCACAGTCGGGGCCCTTTTTAATTTAACTTTTATTATAATATTTTATAATATAAAGATAAATTATAAAAAAGATCGACAATACTGTTGTTAATATATTTATAATGTTACATCGTGTCATCGTATCAGTCATGTCTACGTAGTTAAAACAAATATGGATATTATAAGTATCAATATTATATCCATATCTTCATCATACTATTCATACTCCCAAAAAAATAACTATTTTTATTATTTTTTTTTTTTTTTTTTATGTATATATTCACTTTTCTGAACTCTTTCCTCCTAATTTAGGTAGTTTTGAAAAGAAATACGGGCCCCTAATAATTTTTTCACCCCGGTCCAAAAATAGCCAGTCCTCCCACTAGTCCCACTCCCTCCGCCCTCAATTCGAGCGCTGCTCGTAGATCGCCCGTACTCGCCACCGAGCGTCGAGATCGATTACGGGCGCGTGCCGACCGGATGTGAGGTTGTAAAAAGACGCGGAGACGCGTGAAAGTGAAGCTGCGGCCCGTCATCGTTACGACACAACGTCGCGTGCTTTCGCGCGCCACGGCGGCGTGTCGTGTGATTTATCGTATTGGGTCGCCGCGTGTTCGTACAGCGCGCATACACACGCATGATCCGCGGCGATCGGCCCCGGCCGCGTTTCGTTTCACACGCGCGACACTTTCGCCGGCCAATAACGACGACGGACGACCCCGAAGTCTCCACCGTTAGTCGCGCCGCGAAATGTGACGCGATATTATAATATAATAAATATTATATTACGCGAGACACGACGTGGGATACCCGCGGCCCGCGGCCGAGTGGTCCGCGAGTAAATCTGCCCGGCGAAACGGAAACGTGGATTGAATATTTTAACGGATGTACACCGCGACGGACGGACGTCAAGTAAACTTAAACGGAAGGAAAAAAAACAACAGAGACGGCGACGACGACGACGACGTAAAATATTATTATTATCGGCGCAGGCCGGTCGTGTGCATAATCGTTTACGGAAAAGAAGTTTCACCGCGCGCCGCGGCGATTTCACCGGGAAGCGGAAAAAATGCTATCTCCGAGTGTTTATGTCACGTGGTTCGGACCGTCGTCGCGTCGGACGAATGAGAAAAATTTAAATACCGAATTTCCCGGGAAAAAAACGTTCTTGTTCTCTTTTGAAACGTGGCGGAACGAAACACGAGGGTTTTCGTTTGAGAAAACTAAAACTCTCGGGAAGGCGCGGTGATGAAAACTGCAATGTGCAAACTTTTGATACTTTCAAAATAAAAACGAATCCAAAATCGACAGACGACACAGCGACGGTTTTATCATACGATTAGATAGCAGTCTCATTTCGTGTGCCTAAATAAACCGTATTTTTATCAAAACGTATGTTTGGAGTGTAGCGTTATATGTATGGCAGTGAGTCATGGACTTTAAGCGCTCTAGATAAGAGAAGAATGAAACTATGGAAGCATTAGAGACGTGGACACGAAGGGAAATTATGAAGATCAGCTGGATAGAATGGAAATCGAACATATAAGTGTTAAATATGATAGAAGGACCAAGACTAATTATAAAAATGATGGAAATAAGAAAAACTAAGTTTTTCGGACACGTTATGAGACATAACACGTTAAACACAAATATTATGGAAGGGAAGATAAATAGGAAAAGAGGAAGAGGACGACCGGGAGAAACCAATCTGGGAAATATGAAGAAGCTATTATCTCTAGAGATCTATGTAGAAATGAAGAGACCAGCAGAGAATAGAGAGGATTGGTTGAAGCGACAAGGTGATATTGTCTTTAGATAATAAAAAAAAAAGATAAACCGGACTGTGCACACACACACACACACACACGTTTAAAACGATCGTCCGTTTTATTCGGATCGATCGACGTGCAAGTGTCAATCATTGACCTAACCTGACTTGACCGCGACGACCGATGATAAAATATCAAAGACGTATTTCGCGCAACACGTGTTCAGACGAAAATCGAGCGGCTCGTACATGTATAACGGTACAAAACGCGAGTTCGTCCGTAGTCTGCACTTTGGCGCGGGTCCTATAGATTCATAGACGTCGGAATACAACGTCGTGTCGGAATCACTATCTCACGAATCCGCCTTGACGCGAGGAACGTATTGTATATACCACGTTAATATGTACAGGCGTGAATCGGAGGGGGAACTTAGGGGGACATGTCCCTAAACTTTTTCATAGCTTCTCTCAAGGTGCACGACCTTTCAAAGAATATACAACTGAATTTTTAAATTGTGCTATAGCTTTATCTGTATAATATATATTACATAACTCTTGACAACGACACCTTGTGTTTATACGATAAAGGCGTCGCCCTCCTCTCCTCGTGGGTAATCGAGTTTTTAAATTCTAGCCCCCCTCCCTCAACTAATACGCGAAATCGTCACCTCCGATAATTGCTAAATGGAAAATGCCAATCCGTTAAGTCTAGCGTGAAATAAAAACAGATTATCACGGTTTGAAGCATACCGACCGGTTAGGTATATGATGTATAACTTCGTCGCTAGGACCATTTTCATTAAAAATTCATAAAAAAAAAAAAAAAAAAACGCTCGGCCCACTTTCTTGTCAAAATGAAAATCGCCATTGATTTTATTAATTAATAAATCGACAAGACTTTTAGCGACGACTCGATACTAATCGCTTACAGTTAAAAAATGTATATTATAGTATATTATGTTTTGTTCGAACGATTCAAACGACTGTGGGTAAAAAGGTCTAGGAGGTGATGTACACCCCGGCCACTACCGGGTACGTCGCTGCTATTCTACGACGTGCCGATTTCAAAGTGGACCGTTCGCTGTTGTATTTTCCATATTCGGACGTGATATCATACTGTTGTGTGTGTGTGTGTGTGTGTATGTGTGTGTGAACACGCTCCCAAAGATGTCGTTATCGATTTCTTTTGTTTCGAGTTGACGAACAGTCACACAAACATGTTTTTTTTTTTTTTTTTAATCTGGTAAACCTCTCAAAAATAAAACGTATGACATGACTAATTCTTTAGTCGACACATTCGTGATTCATATCATGCCACCGGTCGTGTTTAGCATTTCGAGTATACGATTCGATAAGCACACGCTATTCTCGGAGCGTATCGTATGTACTCGAAACGAATATTCCAGTAATTATCACTATGACCTAATACCGTAAGTGTTTTTTTTTGTTTTTGTTTTTGTTTTTTTTTTTTTTTTGCGAATTCGTAAACGATATTGACGAGGTCTATTATTGCCGCGTGACTGTACGACGTATTATTACGCCTCGTGTTTTCTATTCGCACAAGTTTTGGCAGATCTATTCTGTCGTTTACGTCATTCTAATGATACTTCAATGAAGGTACGACACGCCACGTCTTTATGGTTCCGTTTACCTCCCGACTTACCGAACACCAAGAACCACGTAAGGGAGTAAACATGTCGACAGTTCAAAGCTTAAGTACAGTAGCTTTGGTATTCGTGAAAATCAGCTTTTTCATATCTTCATTGATATCTTAAAACGCTGAATAAAATCATATTTTTTATTTATTTTTGTTTTTGCAATCGTATTATAGTTTTATGATTTACCGACCAGTTTAACTGCACAATTTCACCACTAAACAGCGGCCTATTAATATCGTATAGTAAACTTGCTCTCCTGTGAAATCGTCTGCATGGTAGTCACTGCAATGTTTTGATTTTGACGGCCGAAGTATTAAAGTGCATTTATTTTGAAATCAACTTATTTAGTTATGATTAGTTATGTATTTTGAACAAGTATTTACATTATACTATTAATTATTACACGGTATTATGATATTATTTTTTTCACATTTGTTCTTATTTTAAATTTTTTTTTTTTTTTTTTGGTGGGGAGGGGGATTTCTGTTTGTATAAAATTGTAAAATCTCTGTCCGGACATAACGAGTTTTTCACTGGTAATGTATATGTGTATGTGTGTGTGTGTGTGTGTGTGCGTGTGTGTGTGTGTGTGTGTGTGTAAATATTTGTAAAATCGAAGTCACACGTCGTTCACATAAAATTCCATGATTTTACAATATTACAGTTTACACGAAACTGCAACGATATTGAGTTAGCCGTGTGGTGCTCATAGAACACTTCATGATCATTGAATACCGGACATAGTATGAAAATATAGAAGCGAATAACGTTTGATATCTGAGGAATAAAAAAAACCTAGATACTCAATGAAACATTAGTGGAAGTGATAAACAACTAAAAAATATTCATCGCTGCGCTCACTTTTTATTATAAAGTATGACTAAGCATAAAAAGTAAAAAAAAAGGTTAAATTGGTAAAATATGCACAAAACAAAAAAAAAAAAAAAACAAAACATTAAAACACTAAATTAAACTGTGTTTTCGACGATCGTGAGGGGAAAAAAAATTCGTTATATTAGAATGAGATGAATCTACCAGTATCTCGAAAAGTATTTTAATATTATATTATTTTTCAATTTGTGGATTACTGCTATACGTCGGAAAGGGTTTGTTCCTACCGAAAATAGTTGTATTTGTAGTGAACACGTTGTACAGTCTGACTATGACTTAAAACCAGGAGGTAGGTAGTTATAAACTATACTGAAAGGAGACGACTATTCCATCTATGATTCCTGATAATTGTATTCATACATTTCATAAGTGTAATGTAGAAATAAATACTCATTGTTAACAATTGTTGTGTTGATTAGTAATATACCTATGCTTTATAATATTTATAATTAAATGAAATATAAGTAGGTAGGTCTCATTGTGGTGGGTGAAAGTATGTTGCTAAGAGTTTTAAATTTATAGTATAATCTGATCTTTCTAGTTGTATTAATAATATGATTTTGCCATTTTAGAATAGCATCTATCACTTAGATATTTTACTTTTTGAACTGGATAAAATATAGTAGTGCGATTACATCTACTGTCATTATTAATAGCAATCACTGTATTTATACTAAATTCATTACAGTTTTTTTTTTTTTATGAGGCTTAAGATAATTATTACCAATGGGTGACGATTTATTTATACTAAAGTTTATAAAGCAAGTTTTTGTTAAATTAAGTTCCAGGAGGTTATTGTCATTTTTCAAACCATGTTTTGGCAATACTTAACACACGAGTAGTAATTGTAAATTACTTGTACATCTTAAAAACGTATAAGTCGCTTTAAAATTAAAATATAATAAAATAGCCTATGACATACCCTTGATAATAATCTTAGCTGTAGGTAAATTTACTCAAATTGTTCAACTAACAGTGATGAACGTGATCGGCCGAGCGTACATTTTTCGATGTACGCACTTGTAAGACGGAAAAAACCAAATATCTGTGAAACGACTGCGACGTCCTCTTAATCGGGTGAATTCAGAAATCGTTTTTAAAAAAATCACGGAGTAATTAAATATTTCATGGATTAATCAATTATTGCATTTGCCCTGTTCGCATATGGCCGTCAGACTTCATAGGTCTTATGAGACTTTATCACTAAGTCGGCTATCTAGTTGTTTTATATATCTGTGGTGTACACTTACTAAAAAGTAGCAGAGCGGAAAATTTTTGGGGGGCTTTTAAGATTTTCGAGGAGGTTTGGCCCCTCCGTTAAGTCCGTTCCTATTCACGTCATATATTGGGTACCTACTGGCGTCATCACAATGCATACATTATTTATATATACATCGTGTTCGTTGCGGAGGAAAAGGTATTACTATTATTACGCGTGTGAACATAAAAAAAAAAAAATAATAATAATAATACTTTCGTACGCTCGACGGAGACTTTACAGCAGCCGTACACCGCGCGATAACTTATTTACAATTTTCTCTAACTCCACACGGTCGTCGAGTACAAAGAAACCGTGCAGGTGCACATAATATAGCGGCGCTATACGTACACCCGGCGTATGGGCGTGTGTAGAGATTTCGGGGGTAAAAAGACTCGTACGTTCGCGCAGAGATAAAAGTTACACGGAAAAAAGCTGCAAAAAAAAAAAAAAAAAAAAACACTGAAAAAATAAGTACAAAAAAAAACACTACAATGCGATTACAAACAAAATAACACGGTTTCGTGATGCAGTCGTGGGTGGAGGGTGAGGGGTGGGTACGCGTCGAGAATTTCAAACGGGCGCTCGTCTCTCTTTTGTGAAGCAAGCCAGCCAGCCAGCCAGCGCGTATACGTTATATAGGTATATATACACGTCGGACACGGATACGTCGCGCGCGTGTTTGTACATAGTGCGAGTCGCGTACGAACTTCCTCTCGTCGCAATTATTGTATTGTCGTGCGTGCTTCCCAACGCGAACGTGATCATCGGACGGATTCGCGTACGCCGTCGATCCTCGGCCACACACACACACACACACACACACACACACACACACACACGTGCACGCGTGCACGCGTGTTATTATTATCATAATCAATAACGCGTACGAGTGGAGATCATATTATCGTGTGTTCGTGTGTGTGTGTGTGTGTGTGTGTATGTGTGTGTGTGTGTGTGTGTGTGTGTGTGTGTGTGTGTGTGTGTGTGTGTGTGTGTGTGTGTGTGTGTGTGTGTGTGTGTGTGCGTGTGTGTGTGTGTGTGTGTGTGTGTGTGTGTGTGTGTGTGTGTGTGTGTGGGTGTGTTCCTAACGTGTAAGTATCGTCACAACACCTAACGAATAATTATAATGTAACGTCAATCGACCATTTAACTCACACGACGGACATTGTAACTATAATACGGTATTTCACTTTGGATATTTTCTCTGAAAATCTAGTTATTTTATTTATTTTTTTTTATTTTTTTTTTTTCAAATCGCAGAATACAATTTTAAATTTTCAAACTTTCAACCAACAATAATCTTCACTAAGATCTTAAAGTACAAACCTTAAATCAAACCGCCAAAATGTACTATGCTAGATTCCACAATAAACTTCAGTCACATACAAACCCAGCTTGATTATAAAATTAACAACAAAAACTCTATCCGATAACCCTCGACGAAGGCTAAAAAGAAAACGGTGCAGGGAGCTTATGTCTCAGCATTAAAAAAAAAAAAAAAACAAACCCATATTAACCGTCATTAAATAATAATATCACGTGCTGGGTGTTACCACTGGGTGATTCCCCATAATAAAAATATTCATTGTTATTTTATATTGTATCCTTTTTACTAATTATCTAAGTAATGTGCATATAGTCGTATAGATTTTAGATTGTCTTTTTTACTCAAATAAAAATAAAAAAAAAAAATTCAAATTCGGGTACGCGAAGTAAAAAAATCCTTTTAATGCGTCTTTGTCGTAGCGTATAAGTATTTTATAAACAAATAAAATAAAAGTAAAAAAGCTGGTAAGATAATGGTGGTGGAAGTTCGTCCTTCGTCGCTTCGCTCCTCGGACAAGATAATGGTGAGGAGTGTATAGCACTTTCTATCATGGGATCACCTAACCTAACCTCGGACAAGATATTGGTGATGAATGCATTAAGTTTTAAAGAAATGATGACTCATTTCTTTAGTATAAAACGATTCTGAGCAAAGCTTCAGTGTAATATAATATATTATTTATATACTGTTTACGTATTTTTCGGTTATTTGTCTGATTTTTGGTGAGTTTTTTCGTTATTAAACCCTCATAAAATATTCAATTTTTAACTCGTTAGAAATTTTCTGTTACCAAAAGATTCGAAACATGTTTTTATATCTATATTCCAAGTTTCAATGTGATCGGACACACCAAAAAAGATTTATACAGATTTTAAGTTGAAAATTAACGTAAAAACAGTCGATATTCATATACGAATTTATATGAATTTGTTAAAACGTGTATAAAAAAAAGTCCTGACTAACGATTTTTGAACTTTTGTTAGGATAATTAGGTAGGTATATGAGTAAGGTCATATTAAATTTTCAGAACTTTTTGTCAAATATTTAAAATTATATTACATAAAAACTTTCAAACAATTTGGTAAATTAAAAGTTCTATATTTAAGTCAAAAGTGCTATAATTGTTCTGAAAATGTTGTCCAATATAAAAAAGTATGTATTTGATATTGGATAAAATTTTCAAGTTTCTAGCTTCAATACTTTTCGATTTCTGACTAAATACCTAAAATCTGAACAGTGAAAATCTCGTTTACGGCGGATTTTTACCGATTTTACCGTTTTTACTCAGTTTTTCGATCGTTATTCTTGATTACTGGAAAAACTATGGAGATTTTGGAAAAATGACCTCTCTAAAGTACCATCTCAGTTCAATTTCGAATCTAAAAAGTTGCTGGACGAAACTTTTGGACAAGGATTTCTATACGAAAAAGTGTTTACAGAAAAAAAAAATAAAAAAAAAAAATAAACATCATTGTAAAACCATAAGATCCTTCGCTTCACTCAAAATCTAAAAAAAAATCACTCTTACAGCCGGTCTGAAACTATAGACGCCTCAGGTACAAGTGTACACACACACACACACACACACACACACACACACACACACACACACACACACACACACACACACACATTATATCGCGGCGGTTTTTTCGACTAACTCAGAGCGAGGGAGGTGTGTTGCAGTATTCATACAAGTGTAATGTATTACACACAATTGTTGTGTTGATTAGTAATATACCTATGCTTTATAATATTTATAATTAAATGAAATATAAGTAGGTAGGTCTCATTGTGGTGGGTGAAAGTATGTTGCTAAGAGTTTTAAATGTATAGTATAATCTGATCTTTCTAGTTGTATTAATAATATGATTTTGCCATTTTAGAATAGCATCTATCACTTAGATATTTTACTTTTTGAACTGGATAAAATATAGTAGTGCAATTACATCTACTGTCATTATTAATAGCAATCACTGTATTTATACTAAATTCATTACAGTTTTTTTTTTTATGAGGCTTAAGATAATTATTACCAATGGGTGACGATTAATTTATACTAAAGTTTATAAAGCAAGTTTTTGTTAAATTAAGTTCCAGGAGGTTATGTTTTGGCAATACTTAACACACGAGTAGGTAGTAATTGTAAATTACTTGTACATCTTAAAAACGTATAAGTCGCTTTAAAATTAAAATATAATAAAATAGCCTACGACATACCCTTGACAATTATCTTAGCTTTAAATTGTACAAGAGGTAAATTTACTCAAATTTTTCAAATAACGGTGATGGACGTGATCGGCCGAGCGTACATTTTTCGATGTACTTGTAAGACGGAAAAAACCAAATATCTGTACAACGACTGCAACGTCCTCTTAATCGGGTGAATTCAGAAATTTTTTTTAAAAAAATCACGGAGTAATTAAATATTTCATGGATTAATCAATCGCATTTGCCCCTGTTCGCATATGGCTGTCAGACTTCACAGGTCTTATGAGACTTTATCACTGAGTCGGCTATCTAGTTGTTTTATATATCTGTGGTGTACACTTACTAAAAAGTAGCAGAGCGGAAAATGTTTGGGGGGCTTTTAAGATTTTCGAGGAGGTTTGGCCCCTCCGTTAAGTCCGTTCCTATTCACGTCATATTCGCGTCATCACAATGTATACATTATTTATATATACATCGTGTTCGTTGCGGAGGAAAAGGTATTACTATTATTACGTGTGTGAACATAAAAAAAAAAAAAATAATAATAATAATAATACTTTCGTACGCTCGACGGAGACTTTACAGCAGCCGTACACCGCGCGATAACTTATTTACGATTTTCTCTAACTCCACACGGTCGTCGAGTACAAAGAAACCGTGCAGGTGCACATAATATAGCGGCGCTATACGTACACCCGGCGTATGAGCGTGTGTAGAGATTTCGGGGGTAAAAAGACTCGTACGTTCGCGCAGAGATAAAAGTTACACGGAAAAAAGCTGCAAAAAAAAAAAAAACACTGAAAAAATAAGTACAAAAAAAAAAACACTACAATGCGATTACAAACAAAATAACACGGTTTCGTGATGCAGTCGTGGGTGGAGGGTGAGGGGTGGGTACGCGTCGAGAATTTCAAACGGGCGCTCGTCTCTCTTTTGTGAAGCCAGCCAGCCAGCCAGCGCGTATACGTTATATAGGTATATATACACGTCGGACACGGATACGTCGCGCGCGTGTTTGTACATAGTGCGAGTCGCGTACGAACTTCCTCTCGTCGCAATTATTGTATTGTCGTGCGTGCTTCCCAACGCGAACGTGATCATCGGACGGATTCGCGTACGCCGTCGATCCTCGGCCCCACACACACACACACACACACACACACACACACACACACACACACACACACACACACACACACACACACACACACACACACACGTGCACACGTGCACACGTGCACACGTGCACACGTGTTATTATTATCATAATCAATAACGCGTACGAGTGGAGATCATATTATCGTGTGTTCGTGTGTGTGTGTGTGTGTGTGTGTGTGTGTGTGTGTGTGTGTGTGTGTGTGTGTGTGTGTGTGTGTGTTCCTAACGTGTAAGTATCGTCACAACACCTAACGAATAATTATAATGTAACGTCAATCGACCATTTAACTCACACGACGGACATTGTAACTATAATACGGTATTTCACTTTGGATATTTTCTCTGAAAATCTAGTTATTTAATTTATTTTTTTAAATTTTTTTTTTTTTCAAATCGCAGAATACAATTTTAAATTTTCAAACTTTCAACCAACAATAATCTTCACAAAGATCTTAAAGTACAAACCTTAAATCAAACCACCAAAATGTACTATGCTAGATTCCACAATAAACTTCAGTCACATACAAACTCAGCTCGATTATAAAATTAGCAACAAAAACTCTATCCGATAATTCTCGACGAAGGCTAAAAAGAAAACGGTGCAGGGACCTTTTGTCTCAGCATTAAAAAAAAAAAAAAATCCATATTAACCGTCATTAAATAATAATGTCACGTGATGGGTGTTACCACTGGGTGATTCCCCATAATAAAAATATTCATTGTTATTTTATATTGTATCCTTTTTACTAATTATCTAAGTTATGTTCATATGGTCGTATAGATTTTAGATTGTCTTTTTTACTCAAATAAAAATAAAAATAAAATAAAATTTCAAATTCGGGTACGCGAAGTAAAAAAATCTTTTTAATGCGTCTTTGTCGTAGCGTATAAGTATTTTATAAACAAATAAAATAAAAGTAAAAAAATAATGAGTAGATCAAAAGATATTGTCATCTGTCAAATCGTCTTGGGACGGACTGTACAATTTATTATATCACGAATAGACGCGCAGTTGTCGAGTGTCGGTTGCAGCAGCGTTCGGGGGTGTACGTCCACGCGCTATTGGTGGCCGAGACACCGTATTCCCTTCGTCGCATGGCCCCATTCGATAAGAAACGAGAAGAAGAAATCACCCCGGACCTACGTGGTAAATTTGAGAAACTCTAAGAGGGTGGTAAATTTTTAATCATTACAATTATTGATCGCACTGCGTCTAGACGCTCTTCGTGTTACGTCGTCATTCTTCATAATATTGAACGTGTACAGACATCGATCGTTCGACAAAGACCAACGGTCACATACTGCAGTACGTAGACTCACGGCGATTGAACCGAGAAACAAACTAACGCGAATTCATTTGAACATTTGATTTTCTTCGTTTTTGCACGCTTTTCTCGGAAAACGATCGCCACAATATCGTCGTAAGTGCCCGATAACATACGTGTTTTGGACGAGCGCACGAGAAACCGGAAAGGCCGCCGGCAAAATTGTTTTTTTTTTAACTCGATTGGATTGTTTTTTTTTTAACTCGATAGTCAAAACTAGTCGGTGTAAGACGTATGCAACTACCGAAAGAAAACTATCGAGTAAATTACTCGATAATTTTTAAAAACAATCGGCGAATAATAATATCTATTCAATTGAAAAATCAATCGGTAGTTTTTGAAACTATCGATGGTTAAAACTAGTCGGTTGTGCCCATCACTAAAACGTATACGCGCACCATCGCCTGAAGGTTTTGTATCGTATCGAACTCTCTATTTGTGTCCAAATGCCGTAATACATTGTGTTTATCTGTGTATGTGTGTGTGTGTGTGTGTGTGTGTGTGTGTGTGTGTGTGTGTGTGTGTGTGTGTGTGTGTGTGTGTGTGTGTGTGTGTGTGTGTGTGTGTGTGTGTGTGTGTGTGTCAGAGTGTATAACAAATAAAACGTGTAGGGGGGGTGGGGTGTCGATACGACGTGCCGGTGTTTAAAGAGAGCGACCCCGAGCGCGGAGCGTACGTGATTTTCTCGCCGTCGCGATTCGCTTGCGATTCCCGACGCGTGCTGTCGATAATGCAATTTAGATATTATTATTGTTTCGTGTGTATATACTATTATATATATATATATACATGGGTTACGTACGCCCACACGATGTGTGTGTGTGTGTGTGTGTGTGTGTACAATGTACATGGTACGACCGTGCGAACAACAACAATATCAACGTACACGTGATATGATAATATTATTATGATGTGATATTTCGTGTACCGCGCAGTGGTAGTTAAAAGTGACAGCGATAGGTGGATTACCTTACCCCCTACAGTTTTCGTCACTCTATAGTGGCACCTACGACCAATAAAAATATATTGACATAGATGTTTTCAATATCTACTTAAAATGTACTCTTGATCGCATTCGAGTAACAATTTTATTATAAACTACCACACTGGTTTCATGTACGAATTTCGGTAGTTATTTATTTTTGATAAATATTTAAAGTGACCAAGTTTTTTTTAAATTTCTATTAGTATTTTATCATGCGTATAAACGATTACTCCTCAAATGAAAATATTCATGATTAAACTATTTAAACAGTGGAAGATTTGATTTCAAGTATGCTCAAAAACGTTTTTTACGAAAAAAACAAAGAAAATTTTTGTGAATTAAAATCCTCAAATTATACCGGGAAATTTCGGGTGTCATTTAAAAAGGAACTGGTGCCGAGACATATATGCAAAAAAAAAAAAAACAGCGAAGTTCTAGACTCTAGATGTCGTTAATTCCCTGCCACGGTCCACGTGTCACCACAATGGGTGATTTCTTAATTCGAAAAATTCGTGTTACTATTAAATATCACATAATTTACCACATTGTACAGATTTTGTACTATGTATATCAAATCATAAATAAATAATAAAAAAAAAAAAGTTAAAATCGCCAAAATTTGCTCATTTCCCATACTGATCAGAATAATAATTTTCTTACACGAATAATAGATGGGGCGTATAAACCATCAACCATCCTCGTTGATTCTATATTCGCCCCCACCCTTCAAAACTTGAATATAACCACCATTGATACCTCTCTCTCTCTCTCTCTCTCTCTCTCTCTCTCTCTCTCTCTCTCTCTCTCTCTCTCTCTCTCTCTCTCTCTCTCTCTCTCTCTCTCTCTCTCTCTCCCTCTCTCTCTCTCTCCGTGAAGTTATTCGTGAAGTCGATTTCACGTCGTCGCTTCCCTTCGCCGTACGCCCATATGTCGTATGGTTGTATACACACGACTAAACTTCGTAGGAAGCCGTGGGATTCGCGTTCATCTGCGGGATGTGGCCGCACCGTGGACCGAACGAGGTGTCGCTGCCGAGTGACGTCACTTCCGGGGGCGTATTGGCGGGGCATGAGGGAGTCAGATTTTTAAGGATGTTTGAACAATAAATGTAACGCTTTGTATCTCAAGTCTAAAAACCCGACTGTCTTTATAACAATGTGTTCATGAAAAAAACCACGATATTGTTATTTCGTCATAGTACACATTCGACAATCCACATTTTTCTAACGATACGCAATACGTCAATATACCGCATTAGATATGGTACAACTTAACTTTGTAGTCAGCTCGGCTATATGTGTCCACTGTTCCGAAAATCATGACGGCTAGCTTCAAGGGGCGCCAGTTCTACCAAACTATTCCAAATCGCCACAAAATCAAGTCTTCAAACTCCAAAAAAAAATATCACACAGACAAAAAACTTATTTCCTTCGAGTCTCTCCCCATCGACCCCTCTCAATCCATCCCGTCATAATATGCGGCTGCTACTTCTGGTTCAAAACCGAATATAAATCCGCAAAACTCGAAAAAAAAAATTCAAATTACCTCTTTCAAAATTCCTATCCGATTTAACCTCCATAATTGACTATTTTCTTTCCACAACATTAATAACCAATTAATTATGAAATTTAATTGTAATGTTATTTCTGTTATTATATACACTAATATTCCGTTCTGTTTACTCTCATCTGACATCATTATCTTATTTATTATTATATCACTGTATCTATCAATATTGTAATTGTTGAGCAATTATATCTGTACTGAAAGTTCTTAAAAAAAAATAAAAAATAAAAAACCTGTATAGTCAAAAATATTTTTACTAAAAAATTAAAATACTTATAAGTGCCTAATGTCAGTGCCTACTTTTTGTTTGTGCAATGTCGATAGATAAAACGTCTGACGATGACTTGCTTTGATGGCAACTCGTGTTGCTTATGAAATAATAATTCGATCGAAAAGACAAATCAAAGACGCACATGGAAACGGAGTCGAGTAAAATGTAATTGATTCGTTATTCGTTATTAGAACACGTTCTGTTTTTTTATTATCAAAGACATTTATGAGTGGTCGCTCCTTCCACTACAAAATCCACCATTTCTTAGTGTAAAGGTGTGATTCCTTAGAACGCGTCTAGTGACGCGCGACCGGCGCGGCTGACGCGGCGCGACTCTATTTTTAGCCGCGCTGGGACTTCTTTACCTATTTTTAAATGTAGGTGATTCCCAACACAGCGACTGCGGCACGCGATCGCCGCGCGCGTCTACATAGGAATCGGTTACATTTAAAAACAAGTAAAGTAGTACCTGCGCGACCAAAATTGAATCGCGCCGCGTTAGCCGCGCGGCTCTAGCCGCGTGCATAGGAATCGCACCTTAAAGTAGAAATTTTGTATGTAGCTGCTTATACGTCATACAAAGATTTAACTAGATTTTCGATTTTGAAAATTCGCCAAAATCTATTTGGGGAACCATAAAACCCTCGATAAATCACTTTTTTTGATTCGTGGGTAAGAGAATTTTTTCTATTACTGTCCTTCCCCTCCAAAAAAAATAAATAAGTATACGCCGACCCTTCATCGGTGTCGGCGAATTTCCACAAAAACAATGACGTATATCATAACAGTACGTATCTACGTCAGCGTCGTGTTTTTTTTTATCGCGCGCGTCCTTGGAACGGCCTGCGGACTCGGACGCATGACGCGTGGTCTGCCCGCGAA
The DNA here is from genome assembly GCA_027580255.1 of Therioaphis trifolii. Taxonomy (NCBI): domain Eukaryota; kingdom Metazoa; phylum Arthropoda; class Insecta; order Hemiptera; family Aphididae; genus Therioaphis; species Therioaphis trifolii. The sequence goes on from CM050404.1 coordinate 132,184,198, forward strand.
AAACGCAATGATAAAAACAACGAGTCTGTTCTGCGAAACGCGATTCGTCGTCACCCGGTCGCCGCGACACCCGGTGTACGATTGACAAATTTCAGTTGCGCGTTATAATATATCGAGCGACATTTTTCAAGTTCCGACGTGAGCTAACGTAGTGAACGTCGAGGCCGAAGGTCCGTGCATGCAGTTGTTAAAATATCTCCAATACACTATTATAGTCTATTAATGGAAAAAAAAATTCAAACCGTTATGGAGAAATGTTTCTACCGGTCTCCAGTCACTGTAAAAAAATTGGAACATATGCTCTTTGGAAATGTCTAACAGATTTCCTTCTGCCGTCAAACGTGTACAATCAAATAGGTTGCATTTTAAAAGACGACATAAAAAGTACGAGATTTCCGTACTAGGTTTTCCAAAACTACGGCCGAAAAAATGTTTTATGTTTTTACAGCCCGGCTCCCATCGTAGAATATTGATCATCGGTAATCTAACAACTTTTAAAAACTATGGAATAAAGTCAAACAAATTACGTACGAAATGAGAACCCCAAATTTTCAAAAAGGGGTGCAGTAAAATGTACGTGTTTCAATTGTGGCGGCCCACGTAACTTTCAACAATGTCTAAATAAAATAACACACACACAAATATATTATTATTCGTATTATATTTTTCACGACAGCAATACCAACGATCGTTTACGAGAAACGAGTCATATACTGTGTGCGGTATAATATTATGTATCATAAAACCTAATATTATATGAAGTATAGTTAATTGATAATATCATGACGTCGTCAAATGGTAACGACGATGAAAATAATAAGCAAAGATATCATTATAAAAAGTTTATAAAGAGAATTGCAGTAAACGTTTTGTCTCGATGGGTGTTTGCGTCATTGGGTTTTTTATTATACCATACGTGCAATTATAGTATGTAAGTAATTAGATTTGATGCAGGTATTACGTGCTTTATGCTGTTGCACGCACACAAACACACACACACACACACACACACACACACACACACACACACACACACACACACACACACACACACACACACAGATAGTATTGTAATTTGAATTGTGTTACGACTGAGGGGAGGCGTATTCATGAATATTATAAAATTCGTACACCGGACGGGGTCAAGTGTAGCGGTTAGTGATGATGGGCGGGAGAGGTTGATTGTGCAAAACAATAACCCCACAACGAGGTATATTATCTGTATAAACGGATGCGGTGACAATATAAACGCGACGAGACGGTCGAATCCGCGGCGACGAAATTCGCTGACAACTGACGAATATAAGTCTGTAGAGCCGTCCCGACGATTTGCGGGGCTCAGGGCAGGGTGAAATTTCGAGGCCAAAAATGTCTAAAATGTCACTATCGTCAGTTGCGATTATAGTTCCCAAATTTGAAACTCAAATGTGCGCAAATAGTGTGATGTAGCAAATATAGTGCCTAATGTATTAAAAGAAAAAAATAATTCAATATTATTATAGATTATAAATATAACCTTATAACATTTCATTGTGTTCCATTCAACAATTCTCTATGAAAGAAAAAAAATTGATTTATGCATTTTTTTTTTTTGCTCATCAACTTTACTTTTTTTATTGAACTCTTGAAAGCGAGGCCTGTCCAACAGTGGTGAGACTAGGGACGACCCTGTAAGTCTGTTCAGTGATTCAAAAGCAATACAAAGATCTAACGTATATAATACATATTATATGTACGTTCTACAGTTCTTTATATAAACAGAAACATATTTGTACACGAGAAGAGTTTTTTTTCTTTTTTTATTTCCCACATTTTTGACGGCACTATATTGAACTTTTTTATGACTTTCTTTCGCGCAACGGTTACAAATACTCCCCCGAGCGGCACCGCGCGTCGCTCGTTTTTCACCAAAATTAGTCGGTCGCCGGGGAAAAAAACTGCAGGAGCTCCGACGTACTTAAATTAAATGTACCGCGTTTCTCACGAACGGAATTTTTAACTTTTTTTTCCGTGCAAAAAGCGTTCGAAATACTGACGTTTATACGTCGGAGAAACGTTTTATTATAATTAGTTCAATTACACAAACAGCAAGACCTAATTAATCCGACACTTTCTTTTCTCTTTCTCTTTTTCGTACGCGAGAAGTGTCATTTGTGAATTCAACTGCGTCGATACAAACGTAGTGCCATTGATTATAAATACTAGTATTTATAATCAATGGTAGTGCGTATTATATCAATATGCATAATATATTATATTCATATATCCATTTAACGTACGCAAATAATCATGGGTTTTCCGATTTCCATGGGGTGCTCGAAATTCTAAAATTATTTAACTTGTAATCAAAAAAAAAAAAAAAATCAACAAAGCATTACTCATTTATTGACATTATTTTTGTACACATTCACATAGTAACGATATTATTTTTCTGTATAGTAATGAATGCAAAATGTTGAAATGAAAAGTTTTAAAATATCTGTGTATCGCCCAACAAATCTTAAAAGTATTTCGCCTCACTCTGGTAGAGTTTAGAAATTTGTTAGCATTGTCTTCGATATTTATTTCTAATCGTCCACATAACGTTTAATAACGCTACATCGTAAAAACGTGTTCGCGTCGTTGATGACATTTAAAATGTTTCCAAACACCAAAGAACAGAAAAAGAACGCCAACTGCAGTGCACGATCGATGTACGGTTGAATGTAAAAACGTGCGAACGACAGACTGACGCGCTAACCAAACGCAATCTAATTGAAACGGTTTCTGCAAAAGCGGCGTAAGTCCAAATTTGCTGAAAATGATTTTTCGGTGGTTTTGGCCTCTTAGAGGGTATTTACATCGCTTTTTATAAGAACGACATCAGTTCTACGTTTTTAGAATTGATACGAGTGTTAACCGAAGTTTTAATTTTTTTTCATTTTCATATCAATAAAACATTATTTATTACTTCCAGAAAAATTAGGTTTTTGGTCTTACGTAGTGATGGGCAAAGACCCATTTTCAAGACCAAGACTGAGTCTTCAAGACCAAGACCAAAACAGGACCCACACTGCAAGAGTCTTGCCGTCTTGCAATATTTATTGTAATTTTATTTTTTCAAATTTTCCCAGAAAACACGTCATTTAGTGTAGTGTAAAAGAAATATTTTATTAGGAATTTAATAAAAACATAATATTGCATTTGACGTACACGTTTCAGGAATTAAGAAAGTAATGAATTATTGAATTGTTGAAAACAAGATGGTAAATAATTGGATACTATAAATAATATAAAGTGGTTTTGTAACAAATAACAATACAAAACCTTTAATGGAATCATTTTTAGCTGCCGAATATGACCCAAATTTTAATGAGCTTCACATAAACTTACAAAACAAATTTGTAAAAAGTTAATTATTATTATAAGTAACATAATAATCTTTTCTTAAATAGTTTTTAATTTTTTTTTAATCATTGTTCAGCATAAATAGGGATATAATTTTTTTTTTTTATATATGTTGCCATATTCTTGGCCTTGGTCTTGGTTTGCCCATCATTAGTCTTACGCCACTTTAGCAGAAACCGATTCAATTACTACAGAGTGCAGACAACTATAATACGTCTATCTATACACACTATATGTATATGTATTGTTGTCAATGCGTACTTAAAACATAGAACGTTGTCGTAGCAGTCGTCGACGATAGACGGCGACAGCATGACCGAAGTAACGATAAACCAAAGTCAACTAAAAATGATTATTTATACGTGCATAACGCTAACATGGGTCTTGAATATTTAAGTGTTTTAATATTGTTTCGCGGGGTGCTCGAGCACCTCAGCATCCCCGACACGCGGCGCCTATGCGTACGTAACACTATACATTTGCACACCTTTACACTGTAATATGATTGTAAATGAAATATACCTAGGTTTTGCTACTAGAACCTCATCTCAATAATCCGACAATCCTCGGTGCTCCGGTCCCGTGTGTGTTGGACCGCCTACTGTAGTTGTTATTGCGTTTTCGATCAATACTGCAGTGCGCTGGCAAACTACCAGGGTAATGCAGCTAATTATAAAAACACTGAATCGTCAGGTGGGAATGCGTTTTCAACGGCAGAATTCGTAACGATCGTCACGGGGTGCGGAAGTAAAAAAAAAAAAAAGAAAAAAAATTCGTGACGTATTTGTACAGAGTCGTGTCGAAAACGTGACGAAAAAGAGCACCCACAATATTGCACACTCAACCTCACTATTCCCGGACCTATTTAAAAACATAAACTACGAGACGATAATTATTGTTCGTACCTTTGTTTTGTCCGTCGGTTTGTGCTTTCCAGGTCATAGCCAATATTTTGAGTAGCTAACAGTTAGTCCTCCTCCGGATCCGCTTTTGTCACGTGTTATATATATCGTCACGTGTTATATATTTTATATATATCTATATGTGTGTATGTGTGTGTGTGTGTATATTTATATAAGGTGAGTCAGGTCTATTCGAAAAATGCAACATCTTTTTTCCGTTCGTCATTTTTAACTTTTTCTGTTTTAAATAAATACCTAAGTCATGCGCTTTACAAGGCTACAACAAAAAATAATTTAATGATTTTATTTTAATTTCTAAAATTAAAATTTCAAAATTTTGAATTTTGCCGTACCGTTCGGTAAAAAATTAAAATAAGCATTTTGTGAAACGGATTTTTTTTTTAAATGTTGGTTCTTAAATCTCTAATAAAGATTAGTCCGCAAATTTTTTTTTTTAATTTTTGAAAAAGTTAAGAATAATATTGTGTACCACAATTATTAGTTAAATGACTGATCGAAATTAAATTTATTCCAAAATGTATTTTGTCACATGTAGCATTGAACGCATAGCGATCGAATGATAGAATATTATCACATTGAAATCTTAATAAGCACAGAATGAAAATTTTAAAACACGTACATGGTTCCATGGAAAGATTTATCGAAAGTACTGATTAATCTTGACAGAATGTACAATAATTTTTACAATAGTTCGTAAATAGTGAATAATAAATTCGCATTTTCAAAAAGTTCAAAAAATCATAATTGATAAATGACCAAACTTTAATGAGATATTTTAATTTTTAATACCGTAACTTTTCTGCAAATTCGGTTTACGAAACAGTTATTTTGATTTTTATTCATATAGTCAATTAAAATTAATAATTTGGAAATATGAGTTCCGAAAATCTAAAAATTATTTTAATACGATTTCGTCGTAGCGCAGTACAGTAGGTAGTATTTATTTCAATAAAGTTAAAAATAACGAATAGAAAAAAAAAGGTATTGCGTCTGTCGAATAAGTCTGACCCACCCTGTCAATATATATTATAATCGTGTGTATATAGGTATGTATTATCACGGTGTATCATATCAAAGTCGTTATGTCGAATTTAATTAAAAATTAAAATCCAAATATAATCCGTTGCCGAAATTCCGGTTAAAATCGTTTTCGACGCGTAGGTCACTGTAACGATGAAAAAAAAAAATGACCCGCCGTATTGGTCCCGTTACTGGATGTATGGATTTTTTTATTTTTTATTTTTATTTTTTTCGTTTTTCCAATCACTCGCGCGTACAACATCGCCGCTCCCTGTGGGGTCGGCACGTCAACCGTTTATTGTGACGTCTGTGGGTATACACGCGTGCACGCGAGTTTTGTTTTTCACATCATTGCGGAAACGATTTTTGAAACCCAGTTAAAACAATAAACGATACATGTCACACACACACAGCCGTCACGATATCGCACGAAATTTATCAATTTACATTTAAATCGCTTGTTTAGTTTGTACATTATCAACGAACGAAACGCTGTCACGTTGTCGAAATAAACATATTATGATGGCTGATGGGGTTTTGTTTTTCGGGACGTCGTGTTATTTAAATCAACACACACACACACACATGCCGTCATGTGATTTCGTGGTTTTAATCTGAAAACGATTTCGTTCTACACGCGAATTCAATTCCGAAAAAGTACGGCTTTGCGCTGTATATTTTTACCCCCATGATCCAGACGTGTTTTCGATGCGTAAACAATAATTATAATATTATAACGACGATAATAATTCGTGTCCTGCAATTTCGTGTTTATCGCAATTATTGTAGTCGTCTTTGCGTTTCGATCGCAATACAACGGTATAAACAGTCCGATTTCCACGGAGTACGAGTGTCAGGGCGAGACGTCTCTGTATACGTTTTGTTGTACGCATCCGTGTCGTGCTCGTCGTTTTCGATTTTCCGTAATATCGAAAATCGACTTATTGAACGAGTTAGATAAACGAACCGTTAGATCACGACGGGACGCGGTCGTAGTTGAATTTAACTTGTCGATTCGATTTTTAAGCACTATGACGACAAAACTATACGATGTTGTGTCAGGGGCGTCCCTAGATAGTTGTCAAGGGGGAGGGGGGGGCAAACCTATTTTTTAAATAGATATATTATTATATCTACCTATTAATAATAATAATAATTAAATAAATACAATTGTACGATGAAATATAATTATATTATACAGATTAATAATAATAATAATAAATACCTACAGTTATACGATAAAATCTATTTTTCGTTTGTTTTTCGCAAACCAGTCAATTATATTATTTATGTCTGAATCTATATTTCTATGCACATGCATTAATGCCAGTCCAGTCAATCTGGTTTGCCCCATTTGGCTCCTTAACCAAGTTTTTAATCTAAAAATCGTGAAATGAATAGCAAGCAATTATGTGAAAGCAAACAACTAATGACTAATCAGTAGTTATTATCTTTTAATTTATTATCTTTTTGGAGATTTAGTTTTTTCTACTTTGGTGTAACAATAAATTAAAACTTTGATCATTAAAATTTTGTCGATATAATAGTAATTTTATACATTCAAAATTTTTATGGGGGGGCGAACGATATGATACGTATGATACAATATCGGTGTGAACGGAAAATTCGTTTATAACTCGTGGCGGTGCTCGCAGCTTTCACCCGCACGATTTCAACGATTTCATACGCGCGCTTCAATAACAGCTGCTATTCACGTAGGACCCGCGTGAAATATATTTGATACTGTAAAACAGGGATCGGCAATCGATTTCTACGACGGTCTAGTTCAAACAAATTGTCGAGGGCCGGAAAAAAAAACTTGAACGTTAGTTGGATACTAATCAATGCGCTTGATTTTGTACTAAAAACACGGTTTAAGACAATACTTATAATATATCCGTGGGCTATAAAATAACTTGCTTTAGTTGAAAATTGAAGAAAAAAAGTAACTTAGCTACGTTAAAAATCGGTAAATTTTTTGATTTTTTACTTAATTTATGAATCTTTACCAAAACAAAATAAACGAGTTTCATTCAAAAATATTTATAGGTATAAAAAATTACACGGATTAATTATTATACTAAAATAGTCTTACGTAATCAGTATTATAATTTTTAATTCTATAATTGATAAATATATTTTGAAATTAAATACTTCCAAACTTTTTGGTTTTTGTTTCTTTTTTTTGTGTGTAAAAACGATAAGTTGTACAAAAAACATCATATATACACACTTACTTAACACGGCTATAAACTATTTCAACTGAACAATAACTGCATAAAAAGGATAAAAATCAAACTCGTTATGTTATAATAGTTACTTGAAAAAATAATTAACTCGTCAATTAAGTTGACTTTAACTTTTCAACTCGTCACTGCAGCCCATGCCTTGGTATTTACAATACGTATTGCGTTGGCGATTGATTAAAATTTAAGCGACAAAAATAAAATATGTAAGATAAATGCCGTACATTACCTATACATATAAAATACAAATACGGACGTATATAAAATATAAAGATAAATATGTATACAGATTAGATAATTACAGTTTTGATAGGAAAATAGATAAGTTAGGTAAAAATATCTAGTTTGACACTTTTATTTTTGTCCCTTATAACCGATGGTTGGTCCCCAATACACGGAGTTGAATTGCCTTAAGGGCATACACATTCGTTCGGGACTATGCCATTTTGTCCTCGTTAAGCGGTTGTCCCCTTTAAACGGTGTCCCAATCAAGCGGATTTCACTGTACTTAAATGTATTATACAGGTATATAAATATATATGTTGTAAATATATAATATATCTATCGTGCAGTACCCGGTACAGTGTAATAATTTGCAAAACGGCATGTGTCTGCGTGAAATGGAATTTTTATTTATGCGCGTGTGTGCACATATTTTTTTATTTATTAGACGGTTATCGTTTTTTTTTCTTTTTTCTTTTTACTTTTTTCGTTTTTTTTTTTTTATATCGGTAAACACGGTCACGTTGTGTTCGGCGTATAAGTAGGTACACGGTGCAGCGGTCAGAGGCAGCAGGTGTGACGGGGTATGAAAAAAAAGTAATAAAAGGCTAAAACTAAATTTGCATTATTGCCCCCAATCGGTGTGAGGCCTACTATACACACACACACACACACACACACACACACACACACACACACACACACACTGAAATACGTATTAAGCGTATGTACGTATATATATATATATATATATTATAATATGTTCGACAGTCGCTATACCGCAATAAAGTTCCGATTGGTTTTATTTCCCTTCTCTCCACGCCGACTCTTGCAACACGCGAGTGTTACAACCCCGGTGTATACCGATATCCCTATTTATAATAATATGTATATATACGAGTATACGTTTATACGTGTTTGTGGAATGAACTACATACGCGCACGGGTAGGTTAACCCAGCGATTATAAACCGGGGGGTCGACAACAATTATTTTACGGTCGCCAATTCGTGCGGGAAAAAAATTGTTTCACTTAGAATCGTATAATTAATATATTATGCTTACATTAAAAGAGGGTCGTTAGACATCTTGGTGACATTATAGGGGGTCGCAAACTCAAAAAGGTTGAGAACCACTGGGTTAACCCACTCGTCCGCGTGTTTTATTCGAAAACAGAACCGACGAATCCGCGGTACGCCGCGCCGCGCCGCGCCGTCGCGTGTGAATCGTTCGTATATCAAAGGTGACGACGACGAGTCGTGACTTTTTTGAAAATTATTTTTTTCAATAAATACGATCCGCGGCATAAGGTACAGAAGCGTTGGTGCTTTTGAAAAGAGTCGAATTATCAGGGGCACTCGGGCCCGGGCCTCTAGACATCGATGTGCTCAAAAATGTATGGGACGTAATCGATTTTCAAACAGTTAAAAAATCCTGACTGGTATTGAAAATTATGAAAAAAAAAAAAAAATCATGGCGTTTGTTGAGTGTGATAATAGTCGATTTTCGATAGCATACAACCGTGACAGTCAATTTATTATACGGCTGATCATTACTCGTTATTGTACCACCGTATATACTGAGTCGTATCGTGTTATACTTAATACATTTACTATCGATACTTATAAACATCGATATTTATTAAATCATCCGGTGACGAATAGGCATGTTTTATCAATTGTTCTAGAATAAAGGTAAAAATATCCACAGAAAAAAAAAACTACCTGGCTCGTTCGTACTTTTCACGCTTTATAATATATAATTATGAAAATTAAAGTTAACAAGTTCATCTAACTGATTGAAATAATATATTCGAAGTAGTAAAAACAGTGGGATTCGTTTGAAAGTTCAACAAAATACAAAGATTATAATATATATTGGTATTTGGTTCATTGAATATTACCTTTACAAGGTGAAAGTGTACAAATGTATCGATGTACAACATATGTAAGTCATACACTTGATTGTACTTTGTGCAGAGAATTTTAAAAATGACCAAAGTCTCGACATTTCTTATTTTTAGAGATATACCGAGAGTATCAATCTTCAATATCTATAGTTTTCACTTTAATTAAACTAACAATACAAATTATTCTATAGTTTAATTAAACGCAAAAGTCGTCCAAATTTGCCACGTTTTATTGAAAAAATAATAATAAATCGTACTTAGACATTTAGTGTCTAAAATAATTTGTTTGAATTAAAATCAAAAATCAAATTTTAATTTAACTAAATACACAATGAGTATCATTAACATCATGATACTGACGCATCGTCAAGTACGGTTGGTGTTGAATAATTTCAGATTTGACATACTCATGAGCTATTTTCGACACGATGAAAATTCGGAATTTTATAGATTTGTAGCGGTGAAAGATGACGAACCGACGATTAAGGTATACGAAAATAAGAATGAATTATGCTCGAAACGTTTCATTAGTAAACTTGAATGGAAAATAAAATTTGATGCTGAATCCTCACATCTGTTTAATAATGATTAGGATATACGTGTATATTTGATGATTTAACAAATTTAAATATTACAACATAATTTATGTATAATATTATGTATACTAGAATATTGTGTCAAACAAAATGAAACATTTATCACACTTTATACAAACAATTCACCATATTCAATTTAAACCTGGAATCATTTGAATTCAATGACGATTATTTCGAGTAAATAAAATGGCTAATATACTGTTAAAAACGGGTGTGGTGCTGACTTCAGAAGAGGTTTTGTGTACTTTTGTGAGACTTTTCCGACGATATCATGTGTGTGGATGTTATTATGTAATTTTATTTGCATCGGGCCCCCAAGCGTCTAAAAGCGACGGTACAAGCGAGTATAATATGATAGTTATTTCTATACTCGTATTTAGGATTTCGCACGGTCAAATCGAATTAAATCGAAGTCGGAAAAAAAAATCACTTTATTATTGTATTGTAAAAGGCGTGATAAAATGTATGGGAAAAAAGTAATTTTGGCTTACATCACTTAATTGCAGCACGACACTGTTGTCTGTCAGGGAATTACTAAACTTATGAAAATATTTCAGTACACATATCGCACATTTTCTGCAAAACGAACTAGAAGAAAATCGATCGATGGAAAACCGATCGTAGTTATACGTGTTACATATTTTATCAAGTCTAGTTCGAGGACGTATTGTTATGTGCGACCGAGTTGTAACTTCCTATGCGTACCGATTTCAGCAGCGTCGAGACGTGATCTCGCGATAATTACAAAACATCACGTGAAAGTCTGCTGAAACGTCTGTAATACACTATCTATCACCGATCAAATGAGTGATAACACGATGTTCCGATGTCATGCGTTATCGCGGTTGACCCGAGGTGGTGGCGCTCGATCATTTCCCGTCGAACTACATATTTTGCGAATCGAATTCAACGCGAAAATAATCTATTCAAACTCAGACGTAAATCGTGATTCGGAATGAGAAGATATACTTAACGGGACGTAAAATCGACAAAATGCGAACGGGAGAGAAAACAGAAAATATGCATGAAAAAAAAAACACTTGACTGAATTTTATTTTTGACGATCGTGAGACGAAATCAAAATATGGAGTCACGATTTTTGAAAACTTTTGAGAATCTTTAGAGAAGTGTATGAGTAAAGTCATATAAAAATTTTAAAAGTTTTTGTCAAATATTTAAAACTTTATTATGGATAAACTATTATTAGCTCAAAAGTAGAAAAAATGTTTGAAATTTGTTTAAAACATATAGTAGTAATACGTAATTAATATACGTTAAAAGTTTCAAGTCCCTAGCAATATTACTTTCGGAGTAACGACGAAATTACTAAAGTCGATTTAATGACAGTGTCGTTTACGGCGAATTACGCCGTTTTCGGTCCATTTGAGACGGGTTTTCCGGTTGCCAGGAGCAAATTATTGATAAACCCTCAAAGTACCATCTGAATCAAATTTCCGATCTATAGAGTCTCTGGATGAAACTTTTGGACAAAGTCAAGTTGAGCAAAAAGTGTTTCTGGATAAAAAAAAAATTAAATTAAAAATAAACATCATTGTAAATAGTCAATCTTCACTACACTCAGAATCCAAAATATATCGTTAACGTTCAATGTGATAATTTGTTTATTATAAAATATAACGTGTTCACCCACTACGTCTTACTACTTTTGTTTACGTTCATACTTATGCACTGTTCAATAAAACCGAAGTAGAATTTTTCGGATTTTCAGAAAACGACCAAGGGCGCCGCCAGTCAAAAAAGGTCGGGTACCTATGCCTTGTACGTGACGTAACAGGTCAAAATATCTCCACGAAAATATCTCCGGTCAAAATAACTCCGACAAAATACCTTCGATTCAAAATATCTCCTGTTAAAAATATATCTAATGGAAATATCTTCCGTGAATAATATTTAAAAATATGTTAAACTAATGGAGATATTTTGAATTTTTTTTGAATCATAATACAATATGTAATTTTCAAAATAATACAAATACAAAATAACTTATATTATAATCGACTGTGTACAATAATGCACAAAAATTTAACAAATAAATATAAAATCCACGTGAAGGTATTCATTGTGCAATATAGTAACTTGTTGCCTTTTTGACTTACAATAAATTGAAGAGGCATTTTTTTGAATTTTACAAACAAGGTGACACAGTGAAACATGAACTAACTTAGTCGATACCTGGTGTGTGCATTCTATACTGGCACACTGTCGGCAGTGGTGGCGAGAATTGTTCGAGTCTTTGAAGAAAATTTGTATATTTTTAATATTTTTATCATCGACCATTCCCTTTATCACACTATCGTATCGGTACACTCGTTACGTCGATAAAGTCGTTTATCGTGGTTTGCAATACCCAGCACGCATGAAAAAATACATCAGATAATACAAATCGGTCAAAGTGTCTGTGCAATATTTTGTGATTAGTAGTTTAATATTATTCTAGAAATTTTTTTAATCGGAGATGTTTTAAGTCGAAGAAATTTCGTTCTGAAGATATTATTTTGAATCGGAGATATTTTAAGTCGGAGATGTTTTTGACCGGAGATATTTTTGTGGATATTTCGACCTGGAACCGTACGTAATAATGGTTTAGATCACTCGCGAGAGGAGTGTGCAACGCGCACTATGACTATCATATTATACACGTCTTCTAATACGATTTACACGACGACGTGCACACGACAATAATAATATAATACGCCGTGAATGTATATTTTATAGTTTTATTTATCTCGTCGGACTTCCGGTCGCGTGTTCCCGACTCGTTTGTCCGAATGACCAAATAGACGTTCGTTCTTTGTGCGCGGCGCACGTCTCCAGTGAATCTTTTTCTTCGGTGTATACAAATATATGTATATATAAAATATAATAAAATATGCGATTCTTTTTTTTTCGAAATCTTTTTCACTCGCTTCGGCGGCCATCGCGCTCCTATGACGCACATGACGTAGCGACCCCAATAACACTTGTCTCGAGCGTTCAAAAAAAAAAAAAAAATTCAAAAAACCGAACGGAAATTTTATTATTATTATTATTATTATTATTATTATTATTTTTTTTTTTTTTTTTGTCGTCGTCGTCGTCGTTAGCCTCTCACGACTCGTACTACACATGTGGATTGTCGATGTCAGTGACTTTCTACGTGCACTTAAACAAATCATTTCCTCCGATGGTTTTGTTTTTTTGTTTTTTTTTTTTTTCTAACCGTCTTGTATGTTCTTTTAATTTTCTTTTTTATTCTCACGCGCACGCGTCGGCATTTCTTTCCGCCGGCAACTGTGCACGTGCACGTTTTTACTTGTTATTTTCATCATCATCATATCACTATCGTCGTGTAATAAAACTAATAATACAGCCGCAATAACACTATATTATCTATAAATAATTACAATACCGAGAATTGTACATGCACTTTTTAATCACGTCGGGGACCTCTGTGTCCCGAGATCAAATCGCTCAATAGCTATCAGGGCCTAGACCGATGATGTTTTTCAACGAAATGCAATAGTGCATACAATTTTACAGTGTGGCCAACATTTTATATTCACCGTGATGTGGTGTTTGAAAATTACGACCGACGTCCGACCAAACACGGTTTTCTCCCTCGATAGAATTTTATATTTTTAACCGAGTTAATGAATATTATTATTTATTTTTTGTTGTGTGTGTGTGTGTTTTTTTAACCCTTCCCCGTTAATATACGGCGATTCTCTGACCCAATACAATCGTGTCGTATAAACCAGCGGTTCCCAAATTTTTAAGATCACGGAACCCTTAGGAAACGGTTTGTGTTTTGCGGAACCCTATAAATGGCCTAATGTCTTTAATTCCGACTCAACCCCATTTTTTCTAAAAAAAAAAAAGCCGGTATTACAAAAAACGTTTTAATGATATTGTTAATGATTTTTGTTTATTGCGATTAGTTAAAAAAAAAAAAAAACAATTTTCAATGTAAATTTTATTTATTTAAACATCGAACATTTATTATTTAACTATCACAAATACTTATGTATATTTTATTTATATTAAATAAATTATCTATTGGAAATTTTCGCAACGGGTGTACTAGTAAAAACTCTTAAATTCAACTCGTTACGATTACCGATTTTATTATAATGTATCGGTCGTATGGAACGCGAAAGCGTACACATAAGTTATTTTTACAAGTTATCGCTCAATTCACTAGCAATCGCGTTGACACGCTCGACTACTTTCTACAAATCTACACATCGTTAACGTAATGGCAACACGCCTAAATAGGTAGTAGCTGTACGTGATTGTTATAATTTTATTTTTTTTCAATAATTTCAAGTACATACAACAAATATTTTTAACGATATCATACTGTAATAACTATTGTATAAGTTAAAGTAGTTAACTTATGCGGGTGAACTTTTTTTAAATAATATAAAATAATAATTTTTAATTTTTCTCTTTAAACGCGCACACGTCTGACGGAACCCTTGAGACAGTCCATAGAACACACTTTGGGAAACGTTGTCTCAGACGATATCGAGCGATTTGTGTCGTTTGTCAACAAGACTTGTACGTGTAGTTATATGTTATAACTTATAAGAATAGGGCTTCAGAGCTTAGGTATACGCGCAGCGTGTTTGGTATAACCGCGAGTAGGTGTGCGGCGGATCTGTCCGTTTATTTGGTTTGACTTGTTTCAATCGCAGGCCGAGCTGTGTTATAATAATGTAAATCGTGACGGTATATAATTTTAACCAGAGTTTGCACCAAGTGTTTTAAACAGTGTGTTTTTAACATGTAGTTAAACGCTTAATGTTTAAAACGTCTTATTCATAAACTATTAAACCGTTTTTTGTTTAAGATTAAAAAAAAAAAAAAAAAAACATTTTATCGTGGTAAATGTTTTGTAACTTTGAGACAATTTGTATGATTTTGATAAGAACATTAAAATAACTTTGTGAAATTTATGTCATTTAAATTTTTTTTTTTTTTTACTTTACTTTACTTATTGATTAAGAGTTAAAATTATTTTTCATTTAACATTTTAACCTCGTTATGTTATAAATTTAAAATACTAAAACTTACTATTTCAACTAATAATTACTTGTAATATTGACTACAAATATATCTATACATTTATCTATCAATATATACTGTTTTTTAAATGTATTAACATAACCAACGTTCAAAGTGAATTTCAAAGTATTTTGAGAGATTTCGGAGGGGGCTGTAGCCCACTGCCCCCCTTTATATACGCCACTGCTACTTATGAAATATGTATAAAGTACGTACGTACGATGACCACAGCGTAAAAAAACATTGTGTAATCAATCGAATCGATTGTGTGTGTGTGTGTGTGTGTGTGTGTGTGTGTGTGTGTGTGTGTGTGTGTGTGTGTGTGTGTGTGTGTGTATGTGTGTGTGTGTTAACTTATTATAAATAATACATCCGACGGTTATCGCGCTCATTGTGAATGAATAAAACAATGTTAATGACGTAAAAATCTAAAATATTAATACCAAACGCGCGCTGATAAAACGAGAGAAAAACCAACAACAGTCATTGAAGAAGAATTCTCGTGGAACGGATAAAAAAAAAAAAAACAAAAAAAACAAAAAACCGAGTACAACGTCGTTACGAATAATATATTATTCTTGTGTTATCTCTTTAATTATTACGGTAACTCGGTGATTTCGTACGTTTTTATTCTTACGAAAACCACCTGCACGAGAAACACGATCACGATCGCACATTTGCACACACGGCCAGTAGACGTAAAATAATATTATTGAATTCGATTTGAATCCAGTTTTGTTTAACGAGCGTTCAAGACGCACGGATATTGGATTACTTTCAGTGTACTGGATGGCGCGAGAAATACGCAAACGCACGATTACGCTCACGTACGTTTCATCGTATAGATTAGAGATGAAAATTTATAAATTATAAATAGGGCTGAGAACTTCTATAGTACTTAAAAATCTAAAAATATGCATGCACTTATGCACTAAAATAAGAAATATGCACTTATAATATGCTCTAAAAATGTATTTTATTTTATTAATTCATCTAATTATACCATTTATATGAAAAAAAAAAATTGTAATAAGTATTATTTCGATAAGTCAATCATAATAAATTCTTGAAAAATTTCGAGCGACTGAAGTTCAATTTCTATTGTATAATAAATTTCGATTTTATCGGATAGATAGTTAATATTATTAATATTACTACGATATTATTAATATTAGCATTTCATCCCCCCACCCTTTGGGCGCCCGTCTCAATTTTGTACATTATTATTTATTTGACTGAATAGTAGTTCTGACCGATTGGCAGACAAACCAAATTTGTTATACATGGTTCATATTATTGGTCACCCGTATTTATAAATCTTTTCTCTGGGTAGTTTGGGCACCGTGTTGCCGTCATTCTGGGCCAACCGCCAGTTAGGAGCCCGTCGACAACAATAATAATAAAACCATTGAACCTGTAGAAAATAAATTATGAATAAAATTATTGACTATGTTATTGTCTATATTTAAATGATAAAATTGAGATAACGGGAGACGTAAATGCATACAAATCCGGACTTTAGTTATGATAATAATCTAGCTGCATAGACCGTCTTGAAATCCACGTAGTCGACGGCGCGGCGCCCGTCGTGAGTTCTCTAAACCGTTTGAGAAAAAAAAACACGCATCGTCCGTCTCGAGAACTAGGTTAACCGCGGGCATGACGGTTAATCACGACCGCGGACGGAAATAAACGAGAGCACGTGCTTGAAAAAGTAAATATTTTACTCGTACGTATTATAATATATATTATATTATATTTATAGACGCACGAAGAGAACGCGTAACGCGTTAATCTTCCGAGATATTCGGAGCAGAATTCCATAACGTAATAACACAGTGTTGCGATACACGGCGCACGGACAGAGCCGCTTTTAGCCACGTGACGCCTATTAATTATTTTCCTTTATCTCAAAAGCGCACCGTACTCTGCGGCGCGTTTTCGTACGTCGTCGAGTGCCGCGTTTTTTTATCCCGTGCCGGCCGGCCGCCGTGCAAACACACGAGTATATATATTATATTAAACGATAATCGACGCGAGGCAAATCGTTCGACGTATAACAAAACACTCGGCGAAAAACAGACGACCGCGCGGTGTTTATCGTGCGATCTACAGTGATCTACGTATATGGTCCAGGCAGGCCCGGCTCAAGGGGTAGGCGATATAGGCCCACGCCTAGGGCAGCATTTTTCAGGGGCGGCATTTAACATTTTTGTACATTAGATAATTTTTTAAAAGATTCCTTATATCAAATCGTGTGGGGTGAAAAATAAAAATCAATATAAAAATATAAAATTTGCTCAATATGATCGGACAAGTGACAAGATCGTTTAGTGGGCTTTGCAATGATTTTAATTGAAAAAGAATGAGCCTATAATATGGACATGGAAGAAGTTATATCTGATTTCGCTAACGCAAAAGCAAGAAAAGTCAAGTTCTAATACATTGTTAACATATATATTTTGTTTTTATTAACTTTTATATTATAACACAATTATTTTTAAATTGTTTTTTTTTTTTTTTTTTAATACAATTAGTAGGGATTTACTTGTCTATAAATATATCGATCTAATCAATTATTAACTTTATACAAATAAAATTTATTTGTATAAATATTAAATAATAATAATAATAATAAATAATATTATTAATAATATATTTAATATAATGAACTCAGAATTAACTATATTTTAGTAATGTTTATGTGAAAAACTATTTGATATAGTATTTACATGTATAAGGGGCGGCAAAACTTAAGTTTGCCTAGGTGTGTACAATTGCTTGAGCCGGGCCTGGGTCCAGGGTTACCACGATAATTTTTTTGCCGAAAACCGGGACAGACTTCTTTTCATATTTTTTTCGTTTTTTCGTTTTTTTTTTTTTTTCATCAGTTTTCCGATTATACAATATAATTTTCGACACGCGTTACAGTATAGAACACCTCGATTAACCGTCAATGTCGGGACCGGGACATTGACGGTTAATCGAATAGACATTAGCAGAAATACAAAACAATTTTTCAATAAACGTGTATATTTTACAACGTATTTTTTCAAACAAAAATAATAAATACTTATGATATAATATATGTGATAACATAAAGAGTACCATTCTAAAAAATATTAAACAAAATAATCCGTCATCTTCTTTTGTTTTATTTTTTTATGCACGAGCTTATTGAGCGTCCATGTTTCTTATTTTACGAAGAAGTAAGACCTCAACCTGCGTTGCATTTGCCTCCTCTTGTACCTCAAACCAATCAATGCATTTTGATAACATTGCTTCTACTTCTGCGTGGCTAGTTGACGGTTTTGAGTCAAGCACTGAATCTTCTAAGTCGTCCTCAAATTCTTCGTCAACGGTAGTGACATTAAAAATAATTTGATCATCGTTTAAAATTTAAAATCCTTCATCCTGTTCATCACTTTCTAACCTTTTTTTTTTTTTTTTTGACGGTGACCGGTGACGGATATCAGAAACTGACGGTAAATCGAGTGACGGTTAATCGAGGTTATACTGTATATGGATGACAATTAATAATATCTGAAGCTTTAAAAATCAAAGAATATAATAATTATAACAAAACGTAAAATTTTTAATCTGTTTCCCGTGTGTTCTACGTCGGCAGATTCCAAGTCCGAGTTGTTCGATACTCGGATGAACTGTGTACTGTTTCAAGTGACGTTTTGTCGGCGAGTATTGACTCGGAAAAATTGAAAAACAACACGACGTTTTATCAAAACTGGTATTGATTATTATTAATGAAGCCTCGACTGTACTTGTATCTAATTTACTTCGTGATTTCGTCCACGTGCTGTTCGTCAGTGAAAACACACGTCCCACTGTTGCGTTTGAGCCTGCAGGTAACGAGAAAGAAAATTCGACTACTATTAATAGCAGTGGCGTATATAGGCTAGTGGGCTACCCCCCCCCCCAAAAAAAAATTTCTCAAAATACTTTGAAATTAATTTTGAACGTTTGTTACATTTTTAATGGTGCTTTAGGTTTATTTAGAATTTCATCCTATCGAAATAATGCAGCGATAAGTCGAGACAAATGTTATTGCGTTTTTCAAATCGTTTTGGGGCTAAGTAAATGTAAATAGAAACCTACTGTATCTTCTGTATCTTTTTAGTTATTCTAGGCAGCAATAGTGATTTAACTCCGTCCATAGTAGCCCCTCCCGAAAATATTTTCTATTTAGGCCACTGATTAATAGACAACTAAATTATCTTGTATAATATATTTGTTCATAATTATCTCGGATCGCACTCGTAACGTTTTCCCATCAAACGTCTTAGAAAAGACATCGTAAATAAATTATTGTCGAAGTCTCATTCCGGGACAACACGCTGCCCCGCGAATCACGTTATCGGGACACCGGGACGTACGGCGACCCCGATCTATATATACTCGCGAAAAACCCGCGAAAACCGATAAAATTTGATTTACCTACATACTTTCCTACGCTTTCGGACCGGCCCAAACGCTATTTGCGTATTGTTTTATCACCACGGGTCGTTCGTACGGTACTTTTTTATGATTTTGATGCGCAGGCCCCGTTGTAATAAAACGATATTGCGCCCCCGCCACGCCCGCCGCCGCCGGGGTCAATCGACCCCGCAATAACACACTCGCGGTCTCGGCGTTTTTATCTCTGTCGCTGCACTGTTTTGTGTACACGTCGTTTCTTCGATCGAATACGTTTTTATTCATTCCCGGACGACGTCCGCCTCTGTCCGCGCCGCCGCCGCCGCGGCGGCCGCTCTTTTGACTTTTTGACCCTGCACGACGACGGTCGTCTCGGACAGAACGTAATGTGCCCCGCACGCTATACAGTGCGTTTCTGGTTGCGATAAGCACATGCGTTATAGAGCGTACGATGACGTACCTACGGAGCGCGTTCAATAACGCGTGCAGCGTCCGTTGAGTGAAATGGACGACAAAAGTGTTGTGTTAAGCACGCGGCAATGCGCGTGATTCCACAATCCCAGTGGATTTTTCTTTCATTTATATTATTGTTTATTATACATTTCGGTATTTTTCATTCGTATCGTTAAGAATTTTTTTTTTCGTTTATACCGTATGCGTTGCTCGTTACTTCTTCTTCTTCTTCTTCTTCTTCTTCTTCTTCTTCTTCTAAATGCCGCCAATGCCAATTCGGTTCCACTTTTTCTGTATCTTTTTCAACGCAATACTCCCATCTTAAACGTGGCCTTCCAATAGGTCACCCTCCTACTGGGTTTTCCTCTATTATTTATTTTTTTTTTTTAACAGAGACCCGTGCTTTCTCCAGGCATGTTCTGCCCAAACCAGTCTCCGTTTTTTAAAATTTTTCTTTTACTTTATTTGGTAGTTGAAAAAGGGATTGCAGCTCATCGATGTGTAGTTTCCTCCATTCATTTGTCTGGACATCAAAGTGTGCCCCATAGATTTTCCACAGTATTTTTCTTTCAAACACTGCCGTCCTATGTTGCTCAGCTTTTCTCAGTGACCACGATTCTGCTCCGTAAAGGGCAATTGGCCTTAATAACGTCACGCACATCCCAGGGACGCCCTGAGCGGCGCCAGTGGGGGCCATTCCCCCCCCTGAGATTTTTCACGTCAGTTACAAAAATGGAAGTTTTTTTTATATAAAGTCGGTCTCACACGACTAGGGCACTCGGTGACTTTCCGACAATCATTGTACCATTAATTACGAGTATAATATTACTATTTACCTACTCGTAAAATTAATAGTTGTACATCACAAGTCACAATTTCCCCCCCCCCTCCTCCTGAGTGTCATATCTGCTGGCACCCTGGTACATCCTAACTTTGATGTTCTTAGAGATTGATCTTGATCTGAACATTATACTTAGTCCAAAGAGACATTTATTTGCTGATTGTAACCTCATTGATGTAAGTTGCTCGTCATAACGGACGAAAACCGAATTACAATTTATAACCTACATCACTTGTTTTATATCAGTAGGTACTAGTGTGTGGACGTAGCTAGAGGTCGATTCGAAACAGATGGTCGTACGCCGCCGCCGCCGCCGCGACCACTGTGAATACTACGCGGCGAGACAATGATCGTATAGTTTTTATTGTTTTCATATCACGTATGAGCGTCGTTAGGAAAGAAAAAATCACCACAAGACTGGTGGAAAACGTATTTTTTTTTTTATTCTTACTCCGTCGGATGCGAACGGGAGCGCGATAAAACAATGCGTTATCATATATTATAAAAGCGTTCCGTGACGTCGTCGCGCGGTATTTACACGACGGAACGATCTCTGAATCCATTCGTCGGTCGTTTCTACGCGCGAGAATGGCCGCGTCCTTCTGTAGGTGGTAGTTATCTCGTCCTTTCGAAAACTCGCGAATCGATCGCACACTTCCGTCGAGAAATATACGCGTCGTTCGCCAGTCGCACGGTTCGTCACCGTTGCAGATCCCGACTGTATTTCATTTGCGTTTTTTGTAATTTTTTATTTTTTTTTTTGTTTTTGTTCCACACGATTTCGTATGTGAAATAAAGAAATCACGATAACGTCTGAGACCTTGTCGTCGTCTATTTCGTAATAGACGAAAAAAAAAACAAAAACCATTGTTTTACCGTAGCCGTTGAAACGTGTCAAAACGTCGAAACGACACTCGGCGAAAACGAACAGGACGTCCGCTCATTGATACAAAACCGTATAATACACACTCGCGGCAGCGGGCGGTGTACGGTGTGACGTGACAAATGCGACCGACGCAATGTAGCAATAATTATAATAACGACAATAATAATAATAATAATAATTATCATTATTCCGTTAATTACGTATTTGACGTGCTGGACAATGGGACACGATGAGGTCGTCGGTTTTGAACGAGGCAACAATGATCATCCGTATCGTAAACGATTAACCGGAACATTGGGATTTGCTCGGAATCACTCTCTAACTTCAGTTGCTTGATATCGGTTTGTAATGCCGAAAGCACAGGCGCCCGCAGAATTTTTTCCAGGAGGGGGCGAAATTCAATTCATTACTAGGAAATGTGGTATTTACTATAAAACGTTTATGGTAGGTAATTCAAATTTCAATGCATTTGTTTTTCAAATGCTTGATCCAATGCAAGGTACTTTACAAGATATAAATGTGTTTTCAACTATTTCAAGTAAACAAATCGCTATCAGGATATTCTTTTGCAGGGATATTTTATGCATTTTTGGTAATTACTTATGCGTTTTCAAAATGTTTAACCTATTTAAGTAACATAATAAAAAAAAGCCGATAAGATAATGGTGGTGGAAGTTCGTCCTTCGTCGCTTCGCTCCTCGGACAAGATAATGGTGAGGAGTGTATAGCACTTTCTATCATGGGATCACCTGGTTTACGATAGTTTAGTTGTATGGTACTTTACATTTGAATGCAATGATAAATCATTGTAAGTTAAGTACAGGATACAGTAGTTGGGTGGGATACACGAGATGCATTGCTAGATTAGGCATTATTGGATAGATTTCGGAATTATTTTATATTATAAAAAAAAAAACGATTCTGAACGAAGATGAAGATGTCAGCCTTAAATTGTAATATATATTTTATTTTAATATCCTAGATTGGGTTAAATTTACATTTGTCTATTCATGTGACTTCTGCTCGTGAGCATTGGACAAACCAGGATGTGCATAGATAGGGCGTAGGTAAATACCATATTATTTGCCTAAATGCACTATCGTGACGGCACCACCCGACCCCGCCGTCCATATATGCTGAATGCTCCGTGGCTACGTCTATTTAAATATTAATAATTAATAATAATATATAAAATCCGCATGTTTATGGAACTGATACACACATTAAAATAACTGGAAATTGGAAGTTAGTAACGTTCTATTCAACCATGTAAAGGTACGTTATACACCTTGTGTTTACAATCTACCAATATTTTGTATAGAACAGCTGTCAGCTACTGATTATATTATAATAAACTTAATCTATTTAATTATCTTTATCAGCTGTGATATTACATAATATTTTCATTTCTTATCTTTGAATACAAAAATTTTTATACATTTTCAACTACAAAATAATTTGCAAATATTCGTGATTTTGACAAATTTTGTCGATTTTTGAACTTCAACTGCTTATAAAAAAAAATTGTGCCTATGTATTTGAATAATTTTTGAATCACTCTTAGATCAACTTATTCAAAACCTTCTATTACATTTTCAAGTGATTTGGTAGGGCCAAAAAATTGTTATCGACTTTTATAAAAAAAAATCTAAGAAAAATCGAATTATTCAAATGCCTATAAATAGCTAAAAAATAAACGAAATATTTTGAAAATACAACTATGTAAAGAAAATGCCTATTTAAACATTTTGTAAAAGTTTTAAGTTTCTACGACCTATACTTTTTGAATAAGAACAAATATCAAAAATCAATGATGCCTAAATTGTTATTTTACGCGATTATGTGAAAAAATTGTAATTTCAAACACTCATAAAAATTTTTGATTTTATTCCAGTGCAAATTTTTTTACAGATAATTGAAGGAAAACGTATGTCAAACTTTGTACCGAATTTACAATTCTTAGTTTTGAATACTTAAAATTTTATGAATTTTCAACTGCAAAATACATAGCAAATATACATGATTTTGACGAATTTTGTCAATATTAGCACTTATAAACGCTTATAAAAAAATTTTGTGCCTATGTATTTTTATAATTTTTGAATGGGAGTTAGAACAACTTATGTGGACCCTTCTATTAAATTTTCAAGTATTTCGTCCGAGCTACATTTTTTTTATCAACATTTATAAAAAAAAAAATAAAAAAAATCGAATATTTCAAATGCCTATAAATTGATTAAAAATGAGTGAAATCTTTTGAAAATAAAATTATATAAAGAAAATGCCAATATAAACAACTGATAAAATTTTCAAGTTTCTACAACTTATACTTTTTGAAAAAAAAAACAATTAGCAAAAATCGTTTGAGGCTAAACCGTTGTTTAACGTGTTTTTGTAAAAATTTAAATTTCAAACACTCATAAAATTTTTTTGTCTGAATCCGGTAGAGTTTTTTTTGCAGATAATTGAAGAAAAACTAATGAAAAACCTTGTACCAAATTTTCAAAACTTAGTTATAAAAGAAAAAAATTTTACGATTTTTCAACAACAAAATTATTTGCAAATTTTCGCAATTTTTACATATTTCGTATAAATTGGAACTTTGAGCACTTATAAAAAAAAATTGTGACTTACGATTTTGGATTTTTTTTTATCAGTTATGGAACAACTTATAAGAAACCTTGTATTAAATTTTCAAGATTTTCTGGCAAAAAAAAAAAATTTTATCGTTATTTTAAAAAAAAATACTTAAAAAAATTGAAAATTTCAATTGTCTATAATTAGCTCAATAAAAGTCAAAAGTGTTCAAAAATTTTACCACGTATAGATGATTTCAATATAAACATTTGGTGAAAATTTCAAGTATCTACAATTTTTGGTTTTTGAGTAACGGCTAAATAAAAAAATCGATTTCGTCGAAAACGGGTTTTGCACAAAAAGTACCGGTTTTTCCTCATTTTTTGTTTGTTTTTCCCGTGGCATTTGAAAACTTTTGGGAATTTTCACTTGTGACCTCTCTAAGGTACCTCCGATATTCGTTTTGCCACCGAAAACATACCCTGAAGTTCAAAATTGAAGCATTATTTCGAGTAGTTATGGTGTACACAGACACAAAAACAAAAAAAAAACAAAAAAAAAAAAAAAAAAAAAAAAAAAAAAAAAAAAAAAAACACACATCATAGTAAAATCAATACATTCTTCACTTCGTTCAGAATCTAAAAATATGACGACTTAAGATTGAAATACCAAAAATATTTATCAGACATAATTTATTTGTATTCTTATAATTTTCCAATATAAGAACATTAGATCATCAGGTTTTAAAATAAAAAATACGCGAATTTATTTATAAGTGATATTAATTTGGAAATTAAAAATCGCATATTAATTTTGGAAAATTGTTTACATTTTATCAATTTTTTTGTAGCTTTTGGGTCATTAATTCATTTTTTGAAAGTAATTTAAATTCAAATTTCAAAAATCGCATATAATGTTATATTTCTAGTCTCATAAAATAGATCCAAATAATACTTATTATCCTGTTCACAAACGGATGACTAAAAAAAGCTTTAATTACATAACTAAGTCGACTAAGGTAAAAAGTAATGATAAAATTTATTAATTTTTAAATTTTTAATGTAATGAATTCCAATTTAAAATATTGCCTCATGTTAATGGCTCGTGTTTGGTTTTTAAAATTCCTGGGGGGTGGGGTAAAATGCCCCATCTTGCCCCCCTCTTCGGGCGTCTATGGCCGAAAGTATTGATGATCATCACATGACATGTGAATAATTAGCTTTTGTTTTATCGAATGCGTAACGTCAAATTTTTTATCTGGACTTTAGAAAAAATACAACACATGGCAGATTCGACTCCCTGCCTCCGTGTGAACGCCTCGAGTTCCGGACCTTGTTGGTTGTATTTCGGACGCTATTCGTTAAAAAGGCGGCGAATCTTTTTCGGGTGACGTGTCGTCGTTTCGTGACCATAGTTTATGAAAATTATTTAACGCACCGGCAATATACGCGCGTACGCTAGGTCTCCGAGAGATTTCTGTTGAAAAAATTACGTAAATAAAATGTTGTCTTTTATGTAAAATCAGCAACAAGACTAATTCCCGTTGACACTGTTTTCTACTGTAATCGTACACAAACGCGACTAAACGTATTTTTTTGTTTTTGTTGCAGGTAAGAACTATTTCGGAACGTTTAGTCGACCCCAGTGTTGAGTGGAGTGTGTCGCAGACTGGTGACTAAAAACTACCATATTACTACCATTACTAGCACGCAGTAACGAAAAGCAAAGATTTCGTAATATGCACAGTATAGACACTAGCAGAATTACCCGGATTCGCCCGTGTGTATTTTTGTTTTTTCATATTAAAAATATTATTTTAGAATATTATGGGTAATAATGTTTTTATCGATAAACTTCTCGGAACAATCCTCATCTACCCGACGGACAAAAAGGATACACAATACGTATTGGCGGCAGGGTCTGATCAAGGAATTTGTCGCTTGTAGGCTACAGTTAATTTGGCGCCCCTACAATGTATTCAAAAACGGGAAGTCCAGGGGGAGACCCATAAAAAAACATATAGACATCAAACTTTTAGAGTTTAAAATAAAATATGTTGCATAATTGATAGGATATTATATAAAAGAAATAAAAATTTTCAAATTTATGATTAGTTAAGTATATGAAAATGATCTTGTTAATTTGTTCTATTGTGATAATATTACCACTTTTTAATGTAGGTATATCTTAAAAATAATGTAAATATTGTTTGATTATTATTTGTATCGTATATAACTTCATTTGTTCTACCAATTTATATTCTGTTATCATTAACACAGCATGTAACTATACTTTGTAAACCAACAAGGTCTTTCGTCTTCCTTGTATTTATCGGGCGTAGCCCGTATACATTTTCTATAAATAAATAAATTCAGGCTCGCCGTGAGATATTTTCCGCCCAAAAGAGACGATTTTAAAGCTGCTCTTAAAAACTAATTTAAATCGGTACACGAATAATATTGAAATTAACAAATGTGCATTAATGCGTTGATTGATAAATTTGAATTTGTCAAAACCATAAATACATATTATACATAGGTACGACAT
This sequence comes from Therioaphis trifolii, assembly GCA_027580255.1. Lineage (NCBI taxonomy): Eukaryota > Metazoa > Arthropoda > Insecta > Hemiptera > Aphididae > Therioaphis > Therioaphis trifolii. The sequence goes on from CM050404.1 coordinate 132,211,302, forward strand.
AAAAAATCAGAACAAAACACGAGTATTCATTATACATAGGTACTATTTGTTTAAATAAAAATCGAAATTGTAATAAAAAAATGTATAATAATAATAACATTTTGATGGAGTCACAAATTAACTTTTATAGCCTGTTTTATAGCAAAATCTTGCAATAAATTTTCCTAGTTTAGTACTTGTACAAACTCAGCTTCAGCGGATAAAATTGATAATTCAGTTAAACGCGCATTACTCAATGTAGATCTTAAATGATTTTTTATAGGTTTCGGTTCGAAGAAACTCCTTTCATCATATTACGCTACTGTCGCCGGAATCGTAAGAATGATTCTTAAACTCAATACAATAGGTATCAAGATAGATTTCCCGAAGTTGATGAATAAAATATATAGGTACTCGAGCTTTTTACTCGGAGAACTATTTTCCGAAGATTTGACAATTTCATTTGACCGCTTCGATTTCCTTAAAATATTTTGCCGCCCTAAAGCAACGCATGACTCGCTTGTACTCTAGCTACGGGCCTGGATAAATTACTCAGACGATGAGTAAAAATATTTTTGCAGATACAAATTTAATTTTAATTATTGTACCTATGTGATATACAAATATCGAGTTAAAGAGTGATAAATTGATGATAAATAAATTGTTCTATTCGAAAAACGTCCACTTTCAATTGATTCAAGTTGACAAAGGGGTTTTTTTTTTTTAAATACATTTTTCTTGACCTATGTAGCCCCCCTAGATGTATACCGAACTACGCCCATGATTATAAATGACAGTTGAGCTCGCGTGTCGCTCGGTGAGATCCGTCGGCGTAGCTGCGAAATCGCTTCCCCGCGGCGCTCTTCTCGATTCGACGACGACGACGACGACGACCTGCGTCAAATATATTTTATGAGCGACGTCAAAACGAACGGAAGCGCCGCGAAAACGGTCATATTATTATCGTTCGTCGGTTCTGCCTCTAAACGATTTGGCCCGGCGCCAGACGTTCCGCCGAGCGGTAAACGTTGAGAAAAAAAAAATTATATTTATAAATCGTTTCCCGTCGAAACGTTTCAATCGATTATCGTCGTTATAATATAGACCTTGACGTGTTCTCGTCCGGTAGCATTTTCAACGAGAAATGTTTAGGGTTTTTGACATATTATTATACTGCACAGCGTCCGGTTACGTCTGTCTGTCCTTACTGCTTTCTAAATAATTCTGTTATAATATTATAGACACGAGGAGCAGTGAAGACGTTGTTGATGTTATTCGTACGGTCCGATAACGTTTTTAAACATCGACTTTGAACTTGTAAACAATATATTTTGTTTCTGGTGTCGATTTTATACACACAAGTAGGCCAATAACGAACCGTTTTAAAATATTGTACGTGGAATTCATTATGATTTATTATTGTTTGGATCGCTTCTCGGAAACCGCGGACGTTCACGGAACAATTATTGTTTTCCTCTTCCCTACTCGTTTGTAATCGTATCATTTTCCGATCTCGTACCCGCTACGATAAACATTTACGGCATAATATCAGTTACGGGATCGACGTCGAAATTAGAACGCTGATCCGCGGAGATCTCGTACGAATATCCGGTAGGGATAATATAGGTAGAGGTACCCGGCGCAGTTTTCATCGCCATTGTACAGACTCAGAGCATACGCGTATGCAGGGGGGGTCAGGGGTGATTTAAAAAATCAGATTTTAAGTCAAAAAAGCTGCGTCCGCACCTAACAAACAACATTAAAAAACGTTTGTCGAATGTTCGCCGTACACCGAAAATATCTAGCGAACGTTTGCCGAACGTTCGACGCATGTTTTTCGAACGTTCGCCGAACACTGAAAATATCTAGCAAACGTTTGCCGAACGTTCGACGCATGTTTTTCGAACGTTCGTTTGATGTAGACGTGTTTCCAAAACCAATTTGTTTGTCAATGATCCAGACGAAAATGTCCGCTCACTGAGCGAACATTTTGCATGCATGTTTGTACTTGTACACCGTTGTACCTCTGTCTTAAGTAATTAAAATTTAATTGAATGATTCAAATAGTTTTTTAAACGATAAAATATATATTAAGTATAAAATGATTGAATACAATATGATATTATTATCATAAAGTATCAACGTGTGACAGACTAATAAATTTACTACTATATATTTGTTCGCTTTTGTTTGCCAAACGCACCGACACGGAAATACTATCACGAAAACCTGTGTTTTCTTTTATGACTTTTGGGCCAGTTAAATTCATTCAAAATTCAAAATCAATTCTTGATGTTCTGGTAAAATTACTAAATAAATCACCGTCGTGTAAATCTAAAATGAAATTTTCACCACGTAAGTCTTGCTTCGTTGAAAAAGTTGTCTTTCCCACCGCCTTCTTTTTTTTTTAATTTCTTTTTTTTTTCGAAGTTATATTCTGACGCATTATAACAAACGCAGCAGCACCAAAGCAGCATGCGGCTTGTTCTAGATCTGATACGGTCACGAACAACGAAATTACGAACAAAACGTTTGTGGTCATTAATAAAATGTCGGACAAATGTTCGACAAACGTTTGACAAACAATGTTTCCCCGAACGTTTGTTAGGTGTGTACTTGAGAAATTAATTCTCACTGATGTATTTAACGGAAATCGATTTTATTTTATTTTTTACCTTTAAACTCCCTGGGAATAATAATTTATCAATACGCGCATGTACTGCAGATTACAATCGTCAATCCGAGACACTATAACTACGAGAACATTCTGAAGATTCAGTTTTCAATTTTCTTATTCGTTTGATCCCACTTTGCTCCAATCGATTTATGTCAGGAATTCGTACAACCGATCGGTTTTCGAGCTCATAAGTTATAATATCGTTTTAACATAATATAGACACTATGTAAACGTACACACTATCATCTATAGTCTGTACCATAGATATATATAGTATACCTACATTCGATGTGTTTTCACGGGAACCACTCCCTTTGGTTCAAGGCAGTGGTTTCCGATCTTTCCGTCACCGAGTATTACTTGTCGTCGTAATAACATCGTCGACTGGCGAAACCGTTTGTGAAAACGACACTGTTGATTTCGTCTTTAAACGTTTTTAATTATTCAATGCTCGTTGATAAGACGTATCGAATGTGAAAAAAACAGAATAACATATTTTTTCAATATTACAACGTAACGTCTGTCCATCGCTAGTCGCTCGTTTTCTTTCAAAACATCGATGTCTGACTGCAAGACACTAATTTCCATATAACATGTACGACATGATATTACAAAAAAAAAAAAAACAGAGAAACGACCTAATTAGGGCTCGGATTTATATGTATTTATGAAACCAAAAAATGTATTTCACGTATATGATTCATTTTCATATATTAATTATCTTGATTACAATTATTCATGATAACATGCATTTTTAAATTTTCGAATTCAAAATATCTTCGATTTGGTCGTAAAACTGCCTTATACCGACTAAATGATCTTTCGACTTCCACTGATGTCATTGGTCAGTATTGCATTTCGACTATGTCTGAAGGAGTAAGTTCTACATCCAAAGAAACTTCAAAAATACTGCCAGTGAGAATACTTTTGATACCTTTCATTTTGTGCAAAACCAGAATTTTTTTGTAGAATATTTTTTACTGTGGTATTTATAATTTCATCAATTTTTTCTTTGATTTGTTGGAAAAAATAGAATTTTCGATAAATATGTAAAAATATGTAAAATTAAATATAGTTCATTTCATCGGAAATCCCTTGAAACAAATTTATCACTTACCTAAATTGGCTAAATAAATTTATCAAGTCACAATAAAAAAATATATATTCACATATTAATCCTAGCCATAGATATAATATATAGTGGTGTACGCTCGCCGACGGACTCGGCCGAGTAAGAAATTTGGACACTCCTGGAGGTTTATAATATGCGTCGTATTCCTCTGTCGACTGCGCGTCGATTTAGCCGTCAGACAACGAAACGAATATTCGGAGAGGAATAGGATACGACCGATCGTACGAAAACCGTCGATCGTGTCCGTGCAGTAAAACACCGTCCGTTTCGACGGAGTAGAAACGTTTTGTTTACTTTTTTCACGCTCCGGTCACGACGAATCGGCAATGTCGTACGATAAACGATAATTTTATGTAAAATATTATAATAACAATAACATTACTATCATTACACGCACCGAGTGATTTTTGAAACACCGTTTAAGTGCCGTGAACAATGCACGCGGGTCCGCGTCGTCTCTGGTCACGCGTATGAGCGTACACGAATAGTCGGTTGTCAGTAGGCGGGCGGTACGTGCGTTGGGTTTTCGTGTGAATAATAAACGCTTCCGAGTCGTATTCCCCGTCGGGGCGGCGATCGCCGTACATCCGGCGGCGGTTAGGTACGATACCTAACCGGTACCTAGGTTGGTTAGGTATCAGGTGACCGATGAAATTCCTTTTACCGCCACGTGCTCGGAAATATCGACGTTTTCGACGACGGAGTCAATAAAATGATTTACCGACGGCCGAAAGCCGTGTGTGTTATATTATACGTCGCATTGTCCGCAGCACCAAGGCCGTACCTGAGGGGAGGGTTCAATTTTTTCGCATTTTATCATGTCGCGGTCTGGAATAATCGATAAACATTTATTTTTATGTTCACGTCAAATAAATAAATACAATATTCTTGTGTTTTTGTAGCGTGTGACGAATAATCATAAACAGGGCTCGGTACTTAAAGCATTTTCTTATTTTTTTAGTTTGTCTTTAAAACTAGCAGAGTGGTATGAACATTCATGAAATATACTAACGATTTTAAATTTTAAATTTGATATATTTTTATATAGGTAATTGATATATTATATTTATAATTTATAAATATTACAGCTTAGATACAGAACCACCAGAATGTGTAATTGACAAGGAACTTAGTTGTATGCTACTTGAAAAGACCGATTTACTAGCCTAGCATTACTCAGTGTACGTAGGAATATTTATTTTTTATTTTTTTTTTTTACAACCCGAGGGTTGGTTTGCAACCTTCTTCTTAGGGTCATCAACCCGAAGGTTGGTTTGCACCTAGAAGAAGGTGTTACTAGGGGGAAGGGTTTGTACTGTGCAGTGGTTTCCCGTTGCCTTCTGCACAGGGGAGATAGGAATATTATTGTTGTAGATCCAGAAGAAGTTATTAACCGCTTTTCAAGTGAAAAACAAAGAAATATAGAATTCTTCGTATAAACCATTTCCCCAATAATAAATGTAATACAATTAAGATAGTTAAGTTAAGAAATCGTTTTAAAATTTAGCAATACAGATTTTTAAATGTAAATTTCGTTAATAAATATTAGTACCGTCTATTCTACAACATTACGAATTTTATGTTACATTAAATTACCTATGAAATATTATAATAAAATTAGAACAATACAAATTTTTACCTTAGAATCACCCCCCTCCAAAAAAAAAAATAACAATAATAATTACCAGTTACGGCCTTGCGTAGCACGGTGTGGTATTTGCTATTAACGGTAACAATCGAGCAGGCGCTGCGGATTGCCGAGCCGGAATCTCGACCGCGTGAGTGGAAAACGTTTGGAATAGTGACGAAAATAAATTTAAAAAAAACCTTCCCGTCGGTGAGAGCACGAATCGAAAATACCTCGTCGTTAATCTACTACAACACTGTTCGAGTGACTTTTATCTTGGAAATAACTTCGAACTCGAGTGTCGGTATTCAAGGTACGCGTCATTTATACGTCATATTAATTATACGTATACAATACGGTGGCGTATTTAGGATTTCCGGGCCCCGGATGCACGCAGTGGCGTCATTTGGGGTGGGGCAACTCACCATAATCTCGAAGAAATTATTTTCGTTCGAAAATTCACTTACCGGCGACACGATCGTGATAGGTCACGCGATAATATTGACGAAAGTAGTTATAGCAACAACTCGGAACACGCGTTCGATTTTAATTTTTATAAAATATAAAACGAAAGCAATCGTGCCTGAATTTCTAACACCTTTGTTATTGAAGTGAAGACCGAACGACTAAAGTCGATTTAATAAAAAACCGGCAAATTTCATTGAGTTTTTAATCGATTTTTCAGGAGTTTTTCTTGGAATATTTATTAAAAAAAAAAAAATCTTATGAATATTAAACATAATAAATAATAGTCATTTTAAATAACCAATAGAGAAAAATGGTATTTGTTCAACGAATGTAAATCAGATAGGTATACACTACACCCTACGTCTTGTACGTCTAATTTTTTGGTATTACCACGAATCTAATAGTAATTTATCATTATTTCATTATTTGTAATTTATTGTTCTGTATATAGGTTTATACTATTCAGATAAGATGTACATAACTACATAATACCGTACATAAAGTACATACCATATGTATGGTCGTGTTGGTAAAGTCCTCTGTGTATCTATAAATATACATGAATGGAATTTTGTTTTTAAATGATATTTGACAAATTTTATGGCTCGACCTTATAATTCTTGGCCCTCGGTTAGCCCTATCTAAAAAAAAATCCTGGCACCGCCACTGCGTGATTCGGTTAGGTTAGAAATCTGTCGAGAGCCCTAGAATGTTGTACATCGTAACTACAAATCTTCAATTGTTTTTTGACACCAATAATATTTTGACCGATTGTATGATGACAAAAAAGATGCATGTTTTGATCGTGGTACTTTTGGTACCAAAAAAACACAAATTCATAAGAGTGGTAGTACTTTGTTTTGTTTTTCAACAGCCGATGACAAACAAAACCAATACACTCGCGCTTGTTATGAAACGTGGAGATTAATTTCACAAAATACCCATGTTGTGGTGTTGATATGAATAGAACGCTTTGTTGACGTTTATTTGCCAAAATAAAAATAATAAACTAACATTTTTTTTTCAACTGCTGAAATCATTATCAATCTGTTAAAAAAAAAAAAAGCTCCCAGTTAAATTTGCTGCCCGGGGCAATCGCCTTCTTGGCTCCCCCCTAAATACGACACTGCACCTAGCTCACGATTTCGATTGCAAAAAACGATAAAGTTAATACGTACAGTGTGGATAACATAATAAAACAACAACAAAAAAACCGCCGAACGTTCGGTAGACGAAATGAAATTTAACGAGTGTGTGTGTGTGTGTGTGTGTGTGTGTGTGTGTGTGTGTGTGTGTGTGTGTGTGTGTGTGTGTGTGTGTGTGTGTGTGTGTGTGTCAGGCGCGTATCCAGAGTTTTTTTTCAGGGGGGGCTGTAGAAAATTAAAAAATATAGTTAATGTATATACCTCACTCAAATCACATTTTAAACAGCTGCGCTAGATCACGATACTTTATCAGTCCGTATTCTATAAAAATTATTGTTATTATTAAATGTACACACTACACTTTGTAGAATACTGTAATTTTCTACATTAAACAAAAATTTCAGGGAGGGCTGCAGCCCCATCAGCCCCCCCCATAAATACGCCCCTGGTGTGTGTGTGTGTGTGTGTGTGTGTGTGTGTGTGTGTGTGTGTGTGTGTGTGTCTGTAAGGGCATTCTGAAATATTCGCACGCGTGAAATCGGGGAACAGGCAAAAAAAAAATCATAACGTTTTGTTGACATTGATTTTTTTTCACACAACTCCTTAAATCATCATAAATCTGTTAAAAAAAAAAAGAGCTTCCAGTTAAATTTGCTGCCCTCAAAAAAAATGCTTTCCGGGGAAATTGCCCTCTTTGCCCGCCCCCCTCCCCAATACGCCACTGTATATAATATTATATAAACGTCATTGTTGTCAAACCGGATGATTCAGAGTGCTGTAAAACCAAAGCGACGCGGTTTGATACGGTCAATTAAATACTTTTTTCACCGGTTCATTAGATAATTGTGACATTCGTTTGTTAAATCATTAAAAATAAATAAATAAATATGTACGTATTAGATGCCTATATTCAAACTCTGTTCGCACGCAGTTCCGCCCTTCGACATTTTACGGCGGAACTTGCTTTTGTTTCCGGCGAATCGTTGACGTTTTCGAACACAATAGTTTCGAATCGATAATTCGGGACGATTTGAATTCATTCATACGCAGTGTATGGCCGGCTTATCGTACGAATATCGTATAGTAACACGCTCCGAGTGGAACGGGTTTTTTTCTTTTTACATTACATAACTAACTATGTACACGATAATATTTTATAATTAGAATACAAAAGAACGAAACAATCGTTAATTTATAGTTATATAATATTCGATGTGTGTGTGTGTATCAATTCGTATTCAGACGCCCATTAACTGTTTGAAAAACCTGATTATCCGACCGAATATATTATTATAACATATTTACACGGTCAACGCACGTCTAAACGTCGGAAACTAATAATATTGTACGATACGTGTGATAAGCGGTAATAACCGTATTTAACGAAACGCGATCAAAACATAAATAAAATCAACCGAAACGAATATACAAAAAAAAAAAAAACACGTAACTTGAAGGTCAGTGGTTTACGCGATCGTGAACGTCGGTCGATATCGTCTTATTATTGTAGTTATTGGCGTGTTCATTAAAAAATTAATCAAAACAGGACGCAGCGTTATCATTAAAACGGATTGATCAATGAAACCCGAGAAATCGCACGTCCTTAGAACTTTGTTGTGGTCGATTCGGAGCACATAATTTTCTCTCTCTCTCTCTCTCTCTTCCGGGCTTATCGTTTTCCACGAGCGGAAAATATTGTTATTAAAATAATAACGAAGACGTGGAATGCGCAGTGTACTTCGGTCGTCCGATTACGACGACGACGACTGTTGGCACACGAACGCGGTAGACCACGTCGTAATTATTATTAACGTGCGTTTTAATTGCAACCTTCCGAGAGTCGAGTGTGTGTGTGTGTGTGTGTGTGTGTGTGTGTGTGTGTGTGTGTGTGTGTGTGCATCAATTCGTTCTTAATGTCTTTTGATGCGCGGCGGCGGCGGCGGTGACGATCGGGAACGTGCGGGTCGGAGAAGGACCTCTGAGGAATGCGCTTAATAACGGGGGCTTTGCAGACGTCGTCAAAAACTACTAGGTGCACTGTTCTGTTCTACTAATAGATAATTAAATTTCGTTTCACCGAGAACCCCTTTTACCGCCGCCGCGGTGCGAGCGGACCGCAATCTCTTTTGGAAAACGGTCCCGAAATAAAACGGTCGTAAATCAATATTAAACGACGTAACAGCCACGCCGTCCGTTTAAGATGCACGGCGCGCACACGTCATATTACAATAATGTTACGAGTGTGATGTGTGTACGTCGAGGCACAACGGACGGTTAATTAACACCGTGGTGTCGGTGTCTGCGATACGACTTTAAGGATATCGTCGACGTGACGTGTTATGAAACGCGAGTCACCTTTTTTTTTTTTTTGGTCTTTTTGTTTTTTTTTTTTTAATGAACATTTTAATCGCCTAACAAAATCACACGGTCGTGTCCGGTGGCGGGTCCAAAATGATAAAATATATTATAACCACAAGTCGAATTATTTATCTTTGTCAAATTACAAGCTATACGCTACATAATATGGCCGTACACCCACGTATCATCAATTTCTCATAAGCTATACACCATGGATGAAAATAGCGTATTGGGTATGTACGCCGTATACCCCCGTATACCCTCCAATTCAACACTGCATACACGTCTGTGGAGTCCTCGAGACCTCGAAGGAGAAACGATACGTACACCTACACACCGCACGGAAACGGGTTCGTGTACATTGTATAAGAGTAAAACGTACACGGCGCCTCGGAAATAGCGAATACGAGTACAACTCTCTGTTGTCAAAGAGACACGGAATCCCGAAACAAATTATACGTTTTGTTTTATTGCAGCTCTTATCCGTCGTTATATGGTGTTATAAAACGTGTTATCCGAGTCGTGCGGAGGAACCATGTCGATCCGACACGCTAAAAATCAAATTTCACCGTAGTCGATGAAACGTTTCAAAGTCATGTGATTTTTCAATGCCGACTTGCCCGACCCTCGAACACGGTCGTTCGCTAAATGACAGCAGCACACGAGTCGTTTTGTCGCTGACACTTTAATTATTGTTGGTTTACAGTCGATTTGACGACATAAATTTTATGACAGTTCCAAACATGGTTTAAAAGTAATTTATTTTGTACATATTTGAGTTACTGTACTCTGCAGTTTCCGTCGAGTTGATTGATTTAAAAAAAAAAATAAATAAATAAATAAAAGAATAAAAGTCAAAACTTTAATTGCCCGCGCGTCGTAAAACTTCGTTTTTGTGGGTTGGGTCGATAAGATACCTATAATACACGTCTCATTTGTACTCTGAGCATGAATGTTCAAGTGTGATATTGAAGTAGTTAGGTTCATTCGCGTCATCATGACGGGAAAACACTGTTCGACGCTTGAGTACCATGATTGGTAAGTACTGTCCGCGGGTGTATACAAATGCAATGGATCGGTCGAATCATAAAACGAAAACAAATACACGGTTGGATTACGACGGAAAATAATATAATATTATAGTCTGCGATATTATGCAAAGCGAAACGAAGAGTACGATTTTACGTACTCAAAACCGACGTCAAGGACGCAAGGACTATGTGACAAAAAAAAAAAAAAAAAAGGTACGTCTAGTCACTGTAATTCGCGAGTATATACAACTGTAATATACTCTGCTGGTTTCGTTCATCACGCTTCACGCGGAATGTATCGGAATTTCGGTACGACTTTCCGTGTTACTATATAGCGATTCGGTGTCGTCTCGAAATCGAGATCGAAAATCGCCACCCACCCCACTCCTCCGACCTCGAAACGGTCGCAGAAGCCTGACAAGAAACTACAATATAATATACGCGCCGAGACGTCGGTCGAGATGTATACGATAGGGGGGATTTCGCTGCGGTCGTATAATATACGAAAACACTGACGTTCAAATCACATTATCCAATCGCGACGTCGTTTCGCGGGAAAACGACATGCTTAATTATTAGAGTCATCATATTATTTATTTGGCGAAAACCGGGACAAACTACTTTTCGTTTTTTTTTATTGATTTTATGATTATACAATTTGATTTTTAACACGCGTTATACGGATAATAATTAATAATATCCGAAGCTTTAAAAAAATTGAAAAATACATAATAAATTATAAAATTGTAATTGGTGTCCGTCCGATGTGCACACCGCGGGTATAGAAAAGTCCGAGTTGTTTGATACTTGGCTGAGCCGTGTACTTTTTGAAGCAATGTTTTGTTGGCAAGTGCAGTTGACAGATAAAATTGACGACAAGACATGTTATCAAAACTTGTATTGATCACTGATGAAGTCCCAACCGTACTCGTATCTAATAATTTATTCCGTGAGTTTGTTCATCAATGGAAAACACTCGTTCCACTGCTGCGTTTGAGCCAGATAATGAGAAATAAAACTCAACAACTATTATTAGACAACTATATCTTGTTTATTGGTTCTTAATTATCTCGGATCGCACTCGATACCTTATTCCATCAAATGTCAAAAAAAAGACATATACATGAATCATTGTAGTCTCATTCCGGGACAATATGCTGTCCCGAAACACATAATCACCGGGACGTGGTTATATTTACGTATACCGTATTCCCGAGTTCGGCCGCGCGGTATTCAATCCGCGCTTCTTAACGGTCTATTTTAATTGCACGCCACAATAAAGATAATAGGTATATGATAATTATGAAAATGATATATATTTTTATCTAAATTAAAATAAATTAAAAAAAAAAAAAACTATATTAAGTACCTATATTATTATTATTATAGTATAATATACCTTGACATACTTATGATATACTATATATACTATATAATATATATTAATATTTTTTAGATCCTTCAAAGCTAACATATAGTACCTACACCTTTCAGTAAACGTACTTGCTTTTTATTTATAAACAAATGTTTCCAAGCTAAATAGCATACTGAATATTATAATATTATATATTATTTTTTTTTATAATTATTGTAATTTTATAATGGGTAATATAAAAGTATAAGTGGCTTAATGTAATGTATCATTTTCATATTATCATAATATATTATCTTTATTGTGGCGCGCAATTCAAATAGACCAATAAGAAGAGCGGATTGAATACCGCGGCCGAACTCGGGGATACGGTACGTATATATACCGTAAAGTGACCATATATTTTTTTAGTCAGACCGGGACAAAAAAAACAAATCATAATTTTTATTGTAAATAATTTTTTTTTTTTATTTAATAATTAGCAAAATTATGTTTATTTTTTTATTTTTAGAGGACAAAAAATTTCATAATAGATAAAAAAAAATATGTAAAAAATATAAATGAGAATATTCTAACAATGTTAGGTTAAATAAACTTTAAACATTTAACTATGTTGAAATATGTTAAATAAATGGCATAGACAATTTATAACCCGATTCCCGATACACTAAACGACTAAACAATCCCGATACCGTTTACAGTCATTACAGCTAATCGACATATACACATGCACGTAACAATTAGATATACATGTATAATAGAAACGATAGAAAATTGATTTTCGTTATTTTTTTTTTTTTTTGTCTATCTTTTGATAACGGGACATTTTAGTATCCCGAAGACTCCTCGGGGGACAACGGGACAACAATACAAAAAACAGGACTGTCCCGTTCAAAACGGGACGTATGGTCACCTTATAATATATACGCTACCGGGACACCGGGACGCCATACTCAAAACCGGTAATGTCCCGGCTAAATCGGAACGTATGACAACCCTTTGCTTAATCTGCACACCGCGAGGACGATAATATTATAATATTTACGACACGGCGTTCCCCCCCCGTTCCAAGGACCGCGAGAGGTGGTTTTCAATATTAAAATAATAATCGTATCGAATGAGAATGATAATTATATATAAATATGCCTCTCATCTGTCCGCGCCCATAACGCCGTACCGAGGTGGCGGCGGTTGGAAAGCTGTGTCGTACGAATTCGGTTTTGTTTAATCGGACGTGCCCTCGGGTTACAAGCTGTATTATACAACACCTAGTGCGCGAGCGTATTTACATATTATTATTATTATTATCGTCGTAATTATTATTATATTTTATTACGAACACGACCTCGACGACGGTCGTTATAAACGAGCGCGACTCGGTCGGAACTCGAACGGACAATAATCATTATCATAATAATATCGTATACGGATCACGTTGATTGCGCGGGTTCGATCCGACGATAATAATAATAATAATATTAATAATAATAATAATAATAATATTAATAATAACAACGTGTTTTTCGTAAGACCGCTATAATATGATGGGTGTGTGTGTGTGTTTCGTTTTCGTGCCGTCGCACACGCTTCCTCCCGTGCGCGCGTACCCATCGCGTCGTCGGTCTCCCGTCGTCCGTCCCGGCAGACACGTCAAACGTTTCACGTGGAAAAACACACGTCGTCGTCGGACAATGTGATGTTTATTTTATTCGCCGCACGCACGTACGCCGCCGTGGATTTTCGAAAACAACACGTCGTGTACTTCTGGACCAGATAAATCGTATTATTCTGATTGTTATCGCGCGGCGGTCGGTTGTTATTATAATACGGTGTCGTCGTCGCGTCATTATTTCCATAACCGTTTTGCCGGGTCTGGACACGATAATAACACACGATGCGACTTTAAATCATTGTTAAACACACTAAAAATCACGCGATCGTGCTTCTTCCCCGCCATGACGTCGTGTTAAAAAGTTGTTTTGACAGACGCACGCGAGAGCGTTTAAAAACTGTAACAAAATTATATTTTCAAAAGATGCGATTCGTAACGAAACGTATAAGTACGCAGAGGCTAATATCGGAAAATCCGATTGTTTTTCCGGTGATCTCTTACGCGTACTTATACGCGGAGCGTCCTCCGTCGAAACATTACTTATAATATAATTCGAATTCTTAAAAATCTTCTAAAAAAAAAAAAAAGAATTCACAAATACGTGTTTTTTGATAAAAAAAAACTTACGAATAAACAGTAATAAAAAACTTTAAAAAATTTAAATCTTCTGTACAAACCTTACTACATCAAGAACCAGGATTTAGCATATAGAAGCGAATTATAATATGTTTATTCATTTTATTATTCAAAATTCTAAGAAATAAATTATGACGAGCCTTAGCCTCCAGCTTAAAGGCGTAAATTAAAAATATATAAGTGACATTGTTTGTGTCTCCCAGAGTGTGGATCCCGTACAAATATTTCCCGGTGAAAAAAAATGCGATTATCCGCCACTGATGACAACACGTCACTTTATAAACGGTTAGAGGAAAATATGATCATACTCATGGCTGGGTGAGTTATTGATGTTTTTGTATTTAGTTTAGTTAATAAATACATTTTCATCAAATCAAATCCATTTTGCCCGTCGTTCTTTTTAAAACCAAAGAAATTTAAAATCCTTATTTCTTATTATATTATTATTGGGCGAAGGAAATTAAAAAATAACTCTATTAACGAAAAATTAAAGTCAACGCACGAGCGAAACCACTAAAATAAAAACAAAGTAAACATTAAACGATGATTTATGTTTCATGATAAAGTTTTAATTAAATTCATATTCATAAAATTCACGATAAAAAGAGTTAAAACTGACTTGGCTTATTGACGGATTTATGTGTTTAATTGTATCGTTATTATGTCGTCGGGATTTTATTCAGTCTGGAAGTGAAAATAATGTAGAAAATATATAGTTAGGTAGTTTAGGTATAGGAATACATTTTGTTTTTGACGTGTCTCCAGAGCTTTATCGTTGATCTTTCGGCGATTTGGCGCCAGTCGTCAATGAAATATCTCGGATGAATTAATCTGGTTTAATTAATAAATAAGGTGAAAGCCTTTTTTCGGAATACCCGAGTATAGTATACCTAATACTTCGTACGGTTTCGTCCGATATAATCCACGGTAAATTGAAGCGATCTTGGTTTTCTACTTTAACAGGAAACAAAATAAACAACCACTTTTTAAAATGTCATCGTGCGCGCGGTACGACGCGAACGAAAAACATGCATAGCCAGTGGCGTATTTGGGATTTTGTTGCCCCGGGTACACGTTTTTTTTTTATGCCCTCCTCCTCTCGCCGGTTTTTTTATAGTAGTAATTTTTTGACACCAATAATATTTTGACCGATTGTATGCGATGACAAAAAAGTCGCGTGATTTGTTTGTGATACTTTTGGTATCAAAAAAACGCAGTCATAAGAGTGGTAGTACTATACTGTGTTTTGTTCATGAACAGCCGATGACAAAAAACAAACCCAATATACACGCGCGCTTATTATGAAACGTGGAGATTAATTTCACAAAATACCTATGTTGTATTGTTGATATTAATAGAACGCTTTGTTGACATTTATTTGCCAAAATAAAAAAACTAACTAACATTTTTTTTTTCAACTGCTTAAATTAGAGGTATTCAAACTGTCTCATCCCACGGCTCCTTTGTGTCTTCACAAAATGTCGACGGCTCCCAAATTATAAATAACAAAAAGTGAATGTTTATAATGTATGAAATTTTTTTTTATAATTTATGTATCATATGACGTATAAAATGTTTTTAAATAAGTAGTTAATGCGAATGATTATATATTGAAGACAATTCAGCGTTTCCCAACCGGCGTGCCTCGATGATAATAATAAACGTTTTTCGTAAAATGTCGATAGTAAAAATTGTTTTTTAAATTTAAATTTGATTTTACATGAATATTCCTAACCTAAATAAACACGCCATTTTTTGTTACTTACTAGTAATTTACTAATATACAATAAATTTGGTATAAAAAGCCTTAAATAAAAAAATAAATAAATATATACCTATAGTTATATATAATATATAAATATATTGGTCTTCAATTAAAAGACGCGGCTCCCTTCGACAACTTCTGCGACGCCCCTAGGAGCCGCGACGCACAGTTTGAATACCTCTGTCTTAAATCATTATAAATCTGTTGAAAAAAAAAAAAAAAAAGATCCCAGTTAAATTTGCTATTCCTTGGCTGCCCTCTAAATACGCCACTGTGCATAGCCCACGATTTCGATTGCAAAAAACGATAAAGTCAATACGTACAGTGTGGATAACATAATAAAACAACAAAATACAAAACCGCCGACCGTTCGGTAGACGAAATGAAATTTAACGAGTGTGTGTGTGTGTGTATGTGGTTACGGGCGTTCCGAAATATTCGCAAGCGTAAAATCGGGGAACAACAGGCAAAAAAAAAAAAAGTATAAAATATAAAAAAAAAAATAAAAAAATAAAAAACAAGAACCCGACCGAAGTCTCGTTCACGACGGACGGCGCGGCGTGGACGACGGTCGGGCGACCGTGGTGCACAGGGGTCAACAGGTTGGGCCGTCGGAAGCGCTCGAGTAGTGTGCGTGCGTGCGTGCGTGCGCGCGTGTGAGCACACCGGTACCGGGTCGGCCGTCGTCGCCCGCAGTCGTCGTCGTATTAGTAGTGCGTCGTGTTCGGCGACCGTTGGAACGCGTGCGCGTGCGTCGTCCGTCCGTCCGTAGCTCGCGAGTGAGTGTGGTGTGCTCCCCCGCTCGTCCGTCTCACACTTTCGGCCATGTGCGCCGCCGCCGCTACCACACGACGCCGTTGACGGTTAGTTTTTTTTGTTTTTTTTTTGTTTCTCCGCTTTTGCGTTATTTGAATTAATAATATTTTCGCTCGGACACGTGTTGCGTCCCGCCGCGTCGTTATAACCGACGACTGAGCTGCCTTCCGTCTTTTGCGAACATCGTTTTCGACGCGAGTGTTTTGTTGTCGTACGCGACTTTTAAGCCGGAGTCTGTGCGGGCCATCGCTGCAAGGTAAGTACCTACGACACGGTCGCATTGTATTTTTTTGTTCGCCCCCCCGCCCCCTCGTGTTAGTTGTTATTGTTTGTATGAAACACGTCGTTATCGTACGCGCGTTATCACGGTGCGACGACGGTGGCGATCGCGATTTCGGCGATTTCGCCCTCCCCTCCCCCAACTTGCCTGAACGCTCTCGGCAACTTCCGAATCTCGCGGTGCCCCCGGACGCGAAAAACGCCACGGTCTTTTAGAGCCTTCGACTCGCGGCCATAGTTCTCTCTCGAGTAAAACGTTCGCCCGGCGAACGTTCTCGCAGTCGCGTTATCTTTCGGTATAAATATTACTATTATTACTGTTATTTTTAATTTCGACTCGTTTTTCCCCGTCGTCGACTCCTCGAATAATCATGATTATCGTACGTTAATCGCTCGACGACGTTTCGCGGACCTCTCAGCGCGACTATTTTTTTTTCGGCAGTCGATTGCGCGTGATATTATAAAATATAAATAATATCGTGATATCTGTCGTCCGAAAATAAAACACGGTAAATTACCGTTCGGAAAATCGCTCCGGAGAGCCGACTTACCGTCGGGCTTTTATCACGCACGCGCGTCGACGAATCGCGAACAAACAAAAGAATTGGATGTCCGCCGAGAAACGGAACGGTTTTCGTCCGGCTTTTCAATAAATACCGACGGAGGAGACGTCGTGAAAAAAAAAAGAGTCGATTTCGATGAAAAAATGTGTCTCGTAATGGTCGTGGACAGACGAAATCGTACACCGATCGTATCACGGACCTACCTGTTTACGCGTATAAATCCCATCGCGTCCTTTCCCCGTCAGTTCGCGGCCGCGAGTGTTTTATTTTTTTTACGTCGCGGTCATGAGTCACGTCGCCGCCGTGCGTTTTAGGTGTGGCGAGGACACGCGTTTGCGACACTCGTCGCGTCGTCGCCCACGGCGGACTACCATTTCGTCGCGGCGATCGTGCCGTCGTCGTTGGCCGCGCGTCCTTTTTTTTTTTCTTTTCATTTTTTCGACACCGTTTACCGCGGCCGTCTCGCGCGTGACCCGGTCGAGTCCCTTCCCCTCCCCGCACCGCGATTTGAATCCGTGAATCCGTCGACCGGCGTTCGAGACGAGACGAGACGAGATCGTCTACGACGGAACATCGGCCCGAACACGAGTGTTTACAATAGCGATTCGAAAAGATCAGTTCGCTTTTGCGCAGCTCACCCGCTTCGTTCGTCCGCTCGCCATCCGTCCGAATCGTGTTTTAAAAACCGTCGAAATCGGTAAAAATGTTACCTACTGCAACGCTTTAGCGAACAGCTATAGTCAGCGATTGACTGAGTCCGTAAAAGGCCTACCGTCTCATCATAATATTATTGTAGAGGGCCCGAATGTGTACGTAACAGACGTGCGGAGTCGCGAGGGGCTTTGCTCCCACGTTCTTTTGGCTTTTCTTTTGATTTAATCTCACCAAACGTACCTGTTGATCATTTCGAAGTTCGATATTCTTACAACTGTTTAGTTTCAAACATAATTTTAAATGTTCATCCGAGTATAGTGGTAAATAAATCGGTGTCTTGGTCTAACTACCTGCATGGCGCCTGTTTTCACAATATTCGTCGTTACCGGTAAATTATATATTATTTGTCTTTAACGATCATAGTATAAAATATATAGGTAATCATACGATTTCGTCGAATTACGCAAGTTATTATCGTTATTAGTTCAAATTGTTTTTATTTCGACAATTCAACATTTTTCTCCATTATTATAAACACTTTTTTTGTTTTTTTTTTTTGTATGTTTTGTTTTGCATTCAGCAATCATTTCAAAATAATATTTACACTCGCGACAACTCATCACTACAATACAATAATTACGATACATCACCTATAAAAGTAATACGTAGCAATATCCAATGCTAAAATTTCCACAGTCACTTTTTCACGACAATACTGACAATCATTGTATGTCTAAGGGTCCTGTATTTTTAAAAAAGCCGCGTAGTCGTATAGATCATAGACGGTCTACTGTCCTACTGGATAGTAAGAAAGAGGACCATCCCTGCAAACAGTGCAAATCCGATGGACATTGTGCACACCTACTCCGTATTGTAAGTGCTCGCCACGCCGTTTGACGTTCGGTTTGTTCTTCGTGTTGGCGATCGTCGTGTTCACCCGATACATAAGCCTGTGCAGCGTCCGAAGACTTTTTTCGAACACGTTTTCGGCGACCGCTGGCCACCGCGGTCGTGCATTTACCCGAAACGCGTTAAAAATATCACCGTGGGATTCATATGGAAATCGATCGCACAGACACACACACACACACACACACACACACACACACACACACACACACACACACACACACCGGGCTATTGTGGTGCACCGGCCAAACTCCCACGCCCCGTTTCGTACTCGACAACAATACACCTAACCTACCGCTCGCACACCGCGTCATCTCTGGTGGCGTCGGACCGATTCCATTGTCAAACGTGTCGTTTCGCGTGTTTTGACGAACGACGACGGTCCGAATCGAGCGCACACCTCTCCCCCGGGCCGGCGCCCGTAGGTTTTTATTCGAACGCTCTCGGAAAAATTCGGGTCCGGCCCTCCCGTCGTCCCTTCGCCCTTGTGCACGACTCCGCGCGTTTTCTTTTGTCCGTTTGCCCACGGATTCTGTCCGTTTGTCAACCGGTCAAAAGCCGTGCGAAAGGCTGGCCTGTAGAGTGCACTGCGCGGCGTACAGGTGCACCGCACGGATTGAAATGTGTGTATAATGTGTTAACAGAAGGGAATAGTCGCTTTGTTGGTGCCGTATCGATATAATAGCGTTTAGGCGGGCGGGAAAAAAATCATATTTACGAGAGAGAGAGAGAGAGAGAGAGAGAGAGAGAGAGGGTGGGCAAGAGCGAACGCTATAGTAAATCACGGTAGAAGAGGGTGGCTCTCGTAAGGGAGAAAAAAATAAAACCAGACCGTTGGTCCCGTGTAGACAGGGGTCGTTCGTTCATGTCGTTGTTCGACCGAACTCGGCGTGCGTTTTTGTGTGTGTTGCTCGAATTGCCGCGTTAATAAGAGGTCTCGTCTGTCTCGTGTTTTTTTCGTTTCGTCCCCGCCACGACGAGACCGTGTTCGTTTTCCGTGAACAATTCGTCAAACCCATGTCGCGTGAACTGCCGAGTCGCCGACCCGTTAAATCACGCGTCTGCCGACGTCCTCGACTGTCGCCGCGATCGTACACACTGCATAATATTACGCTCGCGTTAATTCGTATCGACACGTTAGACGCGTACCCCTTGTGGACGCCTTCGACAACGATTAGCCGACCGAGAAATATATTATGCCGACGCGCACACACGCTCTCTCGTCGTCCGTCAGGGTCGAGACAATCGAGTACGAACGCTATACTCACACACACACACACACGCACGCACACTCGAAAACCGTATATTATGTAAATCATCATTGTGTTTCGTGTGCGGAGAAAAGGAGAAGGAGGAAGAGGAGGTTTTTGTAAGTTATTCCACGCGCGAAAGCGGTCCGGGCCCTAAGCGCGGGCAGCCTCCGGTCGACAATATTGTTTTCCCATAAATCTCGAGTGTGCCGACGGTCTCGTCGAGTGGTGCCTCCACTCCGCGGAGTTTATAAATATTCGAGCGCGCTCGACACGCATCCGGTTCCGTTTAGGTCTGAAACAATACGCGCCGTATTGACGAAAATAAAAATTAAAACAATATAATCGAAACGAAACAAAAGCGACCGGCCGGTGACGCGTGTAAAGTACGAACGTGTATAATGGCTTTTGAACGGCGTGTTTACGTCTCGTGGCGTGCGATTCGACGGGCGTAAACGCGGTTAATATAACGATTCAATAACACGTACGTTTTAATGACCGTCGCCAGATGTCTTTCACAATAATAATAATAATAATATCAATAACTCGCGTTTAGCGGTAGACGCGTATACATTGTTCCACTGGTCGATAATGAAAACGTATTTTATTCGTCGCTCCGAGCAACAACACCCCGTGTGGTGGTAGCCGCTGTGTTTTACGCCGGTCGGCCGTAAATCTTCGACGGTTGTGCCGTGTGTGTGTGTGTGTGTGTGTGTGTGTGTGTGTGTGTGTGTGTGTGTGTGTGTTGCCGTCGCGTCGTCTTCGGCTTTTTAACGACGCATGTCGTCGTCGGTCGAAAACGAATCTCCGTCAGCTATATCTTTATATAATAACATACAAGCCACCGCAGAGATTTAGATCCGAGACGGGCAGTGCAGTATGCGCACAGGTAGTCCCGAGGCTAGTGTGTGTGTGTGTGTGTGTGTGTATGTGTATTATGGGCCTTCTCTTGCGAACAGGTAGTTGTTTTCAGGTAACTTCTCTCGATTCGGTATGGTCGTAACAGCATCTGCTGGTCGCACAGTGGTAATCGTATTTATTATTATTTTTTTTTCTTATTCATTCTCTCTATATATGCTCTCTCGCGTCCGACCTCGGTCGTTCTTCATTACCGAGCCGAGTAATTGCTGCTGCGATCCGAAACGGTCTCCTATACCATAGCTATAGCACAGCACTTATTACACGGCGGCGGCGGCGGCGGCGGGTAGCGCGGTACGCGTTCCTAACGCGGCGGCACTGTCTCTGCCGTGGAATAAAATAACATGAGAAACAAATAACATTCTTGCTCGACATTCATACAGCATTACGTAATATCGCTTTTGTTTCCGCGACGTATTTCGTCCGACGTTTATCACGGTAAGAGTTGTGGTCGTAGGTACTTTCCGGCGTCTACCGACTTCAGGGTCGGCGATTGAGAGCCTATATAGGCTATACAGGGTCCCTGGGGGGGCCGATGAACTTTATGGTAGCCACCCTAATGACGATAAAAACAATCAAATTATCTCTGTGAAAGTAAAACCTAGGCCTATGGTAGAAGTATCGGTCGCGTCGATATTATTATATATAAATAAATATCACTGACTATACGACAGCTAATCATATATTGTGATACTCATTGAACATGGTATATGATTCCATAGACGGTAGTTTTACATAATATTACGAACTGCTCGTATTATTCTCGATTTTTATTTGGCCACAGACGAGGTACATAGTTAAAAAAAAAAAAAACAACCGAACAAATCAAATCGAAATATTAAACGAAACGCAAATATATTATGATAATCATTAATCAACGTGTTGTCGAGCGGGCCAGAACCGTCTGTGCAGCCCTGACGCTAGACCTCCTCCCATCAACCGCACGCCGGTCGTTTTTCTCTCTCGATTCGCCCGGATGCGAGGGAATCGATTTATGAAATGAACCGACGGAGACCACGACGCAATCGTTCGATCGTGTGTTGTACACAATAATGCGTTATAACTTATACGTACGAACGGGTCCCATCTTGCCGAATCTCGGTGTGTATGTGACACAATCTCGGTAGCATGTGTTGAACACGAGGTCCGTTCGTCGTATAGTGGTGTGTGTGTGTGTGTGTGTGTGTGTGTGTGTGTGTGTGTGTGTGTGTGTGTTGTGTGTGTCTGACTGTATTCTGTGTGCAGTGTGTGGTGGCGGAGAGAAACTCAATACGTCGTCGTCGCCACAGGCCGACCGGAAGAGCGTATGCAACGTCGAAACTTATCTTTGCCAGTGATTCTCCGCGCAGCTTGTGCTGCTCCTCTTTCGACTCGTGCAGTGTTTCCTCGTTTCTTCCGTTTCCCTTTATCGCCGTCGTCGCCGCGCCGCCGAGCCGCCGATCGTGTACCGTGGGTTTGACGTCGAGAAAAAAAAAACACGTCATAGTAATATATGCGTATTCATACAAACAATATAATAACCTTGATGTTTACGCGTGAAACTTGGCCGTACGGCAATGTCTCATTTTACGATTACCACGTTTGCAGGACTCCACGTTTGCCCGCCTCGTCGACATGCCAGGACACCGCGAGGACGACACGGACGACTTTTGGCCGAACATCTCATCAGGTACCATTCACAGCACGTCTACTACGCCCGTACGATATTATGATAATATACGTCATTGTGTTTCGTACCTGCTGCTATACGGGCGTACACCGACCACGCTACGGGCACGTACGTGTCGGGTTAGGTCCTCTGAGTATTTACTCGGTGCGTCGGTCCGCAGGTCCGCGCAGCGCCGAGACCCGACCGAAAAACACGTCACCACTTTTACCGAGTGAGGTCTGTGTACGGACCGTCCGCTGTGCGGCGATCGCTCGCGAAAAGACGTCACGTAGCGTCTTAAAAGGCCTTTTTTTTTTCTTTTTTTGTTTTTTTTTTTTTGATACGTTTACCTGACGCAGTCCCTCGCTGTGCACGTGCGAATGTCTATTATATAGGTAGGTCTCTCGAAAACCGTCCCGACCGAACGTAATCCCTCGTGCAAATGACGTCGTGCCCCCCCGGCACGCATTTCTAAAACGGTTCATACCGCGTGCACAGAGAAAACGTGTCGTTTTCCTGCGTATAGATATTAGACATAGTACGTAGATTTTAGACGAACGATCGTTGTGATGTTATCGACGGATTAGTGATTGTGGTCGGACCTATGCGTGGAACGTACTGTTATGATAGTATTATAGGTACGCGTTGTTTTCGAAATTGGCGGATCTTCTGGAAGACACGGAAACCGTGTAGCAACATTAAAACACGACCCGAGTTATATGATCTATTAAAAGTTCGAATAAAGACACTGGTCTACAAAATTAAACTTTTTTTAATCATCAGGGTTGAATATACATTTTTCCAAACCAATTTTTTACGCTGATTTCAAATCTGTAATTAGATTTTTTCTATCACCTTTAGTTTTTTACTTATAGTTATTTTATTTTTTATAAGTAAAGCATGTATTTCGAAATTATTGCATTAAATGTTTATTTTCAATGATTAAAATCACATGAATATTTTACTTACGTTATAAATTAATTCAAAAAAGTATGCAGAGTAAAATAATTAAATTAAAAAAACAAATAGTTTACATATTTAAATATTTAAAAATGATGTGAAAATGATTTTCTATTATATTTTTTATCAGGTACGTCACGATATAGCATCCAGCAGTAGTCTGCTAACATACTTTCATTCCAAAAACCCTGGTAACGAGTTTCCATTAACTGGATGTCCTGATGAAATAGTTCGTCTTGTTCATCGCCTACCGCACCTAAGTTTTCCGGAAAAAAATCGAGGTGTGAATGTAAAAAATGAATTTTTAATGACATACGACATCCTAGTTTATTGTATGCATTTAATAGATTTTGAATTCCATCCTTATATGTAAGCGCTTTGTGATTTCCCAAGAAGTTTTCACAAGTCCATATAAATGCCCTGCCATGCTTCTTGCTCAGCTGTATTAAGACGACGCACAAAATTATTGTCTTTTATAAGTTCTCTAATTTGAGGTCCGATTAATATACCTTCTTTCAATTTAGCTGCACTTACCTTTGGACATTTTTCTTTAAGTTACTGAAATCCTTCAGAATTTGTCTTACCTCAAAAATTATTATCTCAAAAATTTGAGCAAAATCGGCCCAGCCGTTCTCAACTGATGCAATTTCGAATTTTTTGTCTCCATTTTTATATGTATATATATAGATTATTGAAATCCGACCAATGTGCGAGGCGCGTGAGTGTTTCGCCCGCCGTAAACGAAGATTTGAGCGAAAAATCACTCGTACAATTATAACACTCACGTGCCACCAACACAAACGCGTAGAGCAGCAACGAGACAAGATTACGAATCGCCTAAATTCCGTGTCCCTTGTCGTACACGTGTATTATTAACGTAGGTGCTTTAGTACCTGCAGTTGGTTTTCGTCGAAACGACAAGAGTGTCGTCGTCAGAAAGCGGCCGAAAGGTCGTAACGCCACGCGTGTAACGTCGTAATAGCGCGCGCTCGCCGGAGCACGGGTGGCGGCGGGTCTCATCTTATCGCGGTCCGAAATCAGAAAGTGGTGCCGGGCTTGATTAATTACGAAATGTATTATTAATATATTATAAATATGCAAATAAACGTGTTGGCGTGTGTTGACGGAATACGTCGAGTGTACAGATCCGCGATGTGTTATCGCCGGGATCCGACGAGAGCGGATCGAGAGCGATCGATTTAAAACGTCCACTAGTGTGGCGGTAGATCCGGCGGCGGCGGCGGCGAGGTGTCGAACGCACACGCCGAAAACGAGAACCGTACGATTAGACGGCATAGTATAGGTATGTTTGAAAAAAAAAAATTAAAAAAAAAAATCAACGAAAAAACGGAAATCCGATAAAAGCGATTTCGGCGTTACGATCGTTTATCGTTCATTACTCGTTCCGACTGTTAATCAATACTATATAGCGTACACATTCGATCGGATACCGCGACATTATTTAATATGTTAATTATCCGTGGTGAAATCGTTAATAATAATTATCGCGGCGCGGCGTACGCACACCGTGTGTTTGCGGTGTAATAATGTCACGTTATATTATTATTATTATTATTATGAACATATAGATGACGCGTTGCGGTATACCCGCTTCGTGTTAAATATGTATACGGGGTATTTTTTATTTTTTTTTCCAATCGGAATATTTAATCGGTCGGTTTTATAATAATAATATAACATTATGCAGCGTTTCGTTTCACACCCGGTCGGGAAGAAATCGTGGTTGATCGGCGATCAGGGGAGGGATAGATGAATAAAAAAAAAAAAAACGTGCGTTCGCGCGCCGTCGAAACGTTCGACGATAATCTCTCGGGACAGCGTTCGTGCACCGTGTCGCGTACGGAACCGTAGCCACCGCCGCCGCAGCCGCCGCCACCGATGGACCAGTGGCCGTGCAGATTATGCTGCTGCTGCTACTCTCTCTCTCTCTCTCTCTCTCTCGGGTGACGGAAGGTTTACCGCAGACACGCGACGACGACGACGACGACGACGGTCTTTTAAGTACTTTGCGAGTCGCGCCGCGTGTGTGTGTGATGTAACGATATTAAAATATTATAATATTATCGCGTGCTCTCGTACCCACTCGCCGTTTTGCCAGTGTAAACTCGTTGAAGCACAGATTTTACGTCTCTTGTTTAACGAGTTTCAGATAAAAGTCACGACCATAATATGACTACCGTGAGCTGTGCACATACTATATATTATTATGTGTACGTATTGTACGCGGGACGTATACGCGTGCAGCAGCAGTTGTTTTATATAGTAAGACGAGATCGCACGTGTGCACGCGACCGATCGGACGGCCGGTGCAAGGGCGTATTTCTGGGGGGAGGGGCGATGGGGCGATCGCCCCCCCCCCTGAGCCTTTTCAATTTTTTTTTCCTTTTTCGTATTATCTGTATTATATTATAATAATCATGAGAAAAAAATTACGAAATTAAAGTCATAGATTATGATATATAGGTGTGTAATATATCGATAGAAGCGCTCGGAATTTACCCAGCTCGTATAGTATCGATTTTATATCGATAAATACTTTTAGATACATGTTATCTGATACTGAACGTTCGATAATTTTTTCTTGTTAAACACGAAATAGTAATGAACAATGATATTATTGTAATACACGAAAAGACGTCTTCACAGTTCATGTAGTACACTAGATGCGTGCAAAATAATAGATAGATTTGCAGAACACAAACGATTCAAAGAATATGTTTAATATAGATAATAATAATTTTAATTAGTTTGTGCTTTATATGAAAGAAGTTTTATTTATTTTTAATCCTAAATATTGTAGTTAAATTATTTTTGTTTATTTTTTATTCCTCAACATTACAAGTCTAAAAGTCGCCCCCCTCCCCTGAAAATAGGGTCAGGGACGCCCTTGAGCCGGTGTGATAAAATCCATCGATCGCGTCGTAATAACGGCGTTGGATTTTCGTCGGTTTATTTTTTCTCTCCTCGTATAGCGTACCGTTTATTCGATGTCGTCGCGTTTCGTCGACGTGCCAACGGCGGCATGACGGTACGCGTGCAAAACAATACGTTTGTCATCGCGGAAACGTTGTCGTTTTAGCGCGCGTACACGAGTGACGAATATTTTTCTGCGTACCTACGTGCACTACACGCTGCAACAGGTGACGCGTATAATATAAAAAATCCGCGCGTGTTCGTACGGGTAAGAAAAAATAAAAAAATAAAAAATACGACGACAATTATTGCTTCTGAAAAGCGATCGCGTGAACACACAGATATTATACGTTGAGAATTCGTTGTATACAAAAAAAAAAAAAAAACATAAACCGATGAAACGTTCGAAAACCCCGCGGGTAGAGTAGGTGTCTCGCCTCGAGATTAATTCCCTGCTAACACGGGGTTAGGGGTCTGAGCGTCCGGTGTTGTTTTACTGCGGCCGTCGTCAAGTGTGTTATATCCTGTACGGACGGTTTTGCGACCCGCGTGAAAATCGTGTTCGGGTTTGGACCGAACAGTGCGCCAACCGTTTGCGCGCGAACGCGTTTTTAAATCTTCGCCAGTAACCGACAAAATCGAAATTTATACATTTATATACCAGCTGGTGTGAAAACACGAAGATTTCTAATCGCCGTCATCGTCATCGGCTACGCATACGCTTGTAATTTCGAGCGAAACGCGATGTCGACCTGTAAAATCGAACACGTTGTTTTGTCGCGGTGACTCGAATATTTGTTCGTATAGGCTTGGCAGAGGATCGGAGACTCGCGGTTTAAAATATTTTTTCCGTCTAAAAGTTTTTTTTTTTTTTTAACGGCCGTCGGCCGATAAGAGAAGACGTTATAAAAACGTGTTTAGTGAGGTAATAAAAAAAAAAAAAAAAAAAAAATGAAAATAAAATAAAACGCAATGAGTTAATGAATATATATATTATATTGTATTTAATTAATGGATTCGAAAATCAGAAAAAGTACTAAACCCGTTCGCTAAACTACGACGAAAACTTCGATTCGACCTATAAAGAATAACAATCTACGAGTGTTTCTTGAAAAAAATCGTTCAAAACGTCTACGGCTTGTACACCGACATAAATTTATATTATCGTGGAACGCGTGTAACCCGCACCGTCGTAATATCAAGCATGTGCCTTCCCTGTCAAAATATCCCATAATATATCCTCCACCGTAACCGATCTCTCGAGCGCACAGACATCACGTCGTCGTCGTCGTCGTCTGGCGCCGTCGTTAGAAAAGCGAGATTCCGAGGAGAACGAGAGAATATTATATACTCGTCATCGCGCGTCGGCCGGTCACGCTTGTACACACCGCCGTCTACCGTAATTATTGTTCGTATCGTATACGTATATTATAATGTATAAAGTGCGCATATTTTCCATTACAAATACTCGTCGCGAGAGGCCTGTGCCAGCAGCGTGTGTACGACAACGATAATAATAATAATAATAACGACAATAAAAATAGCCGCGTACAGTAGTAGGTAGTGTCGTACGGTGACCGACGCTATTAGCGCGTACACCCCCCCTGGGGAACTCGACGAGAATTATTATTCCATTGTGATAAATTAGCTCATCACGTATTGAATACGCGCGCGTATAGATAATAATACCGTGCACGGTGTGTGTGTATACAGTATACGGTGTGTATGGTGTATGCTACTAGTGTACGTTATAGAGCAGTGGTCTTCAACCTTTTTGGACTCGCGACTCACTTTTTTAGGCCTACATTTTTCGCGACCCACGTAAGCTTTATAAAAAATCTAAAATTGCTTAATACTTTGCAGTATTAAAACTGAATAAATAAAAATAACATTTTTTAATTAGGTATTATTAATTGAAAACGTATAGAATTCATATGAAAATATGAAATAAATGAAAAATATTTTTTTACCTTTAAGTAATTTTATAAATTTAATTTTTATTTTGAAAAGAAGACTTATCGCGACCCACCGGTTGAAATAATATAGAGTATGATAAACCCGTGTCGCGGCTATACTATACTAGGGTGACCATTTAAAAAAAGGCAAGTGGCATTCGGGGACTGCCGTGATAAAGCTATTGCATGTTAAATAAATAAGAAGTTGATATAATTTTAAATTTTTTTTGTTATTCTAGTTATTTAGGAATTTGTATCATAGAAACTATAGGCCTATGATAACTAAAATATGAAACATAAGTTTTTTTTTCTCATAAAATGAGTTTGTTTTGTTGGTATGACAATACGGTTCGCCGCGCGGTAGACAGAGAGGGGGATTACGGGATTCCACAGGTAGTGGTCACGCTTTTTCGTCACTACACCAGACCTGCGATAAAAGCTATGCAATAGCTTAGAAAAATAAAAAACAGGACTAAAATAATTTTCTTAGCTTTTTAAAAATAATTTTCTTAGCTTTTTATCACGATTTTCAATCATTATAAAAACATAATTTAATATACCTAAAATAGTATCTAATGTGTATTTACTTTTGTTTCTATCCCTTTAAAACAGTAACCAAAACTAATACATCATTTTTAATAAATCCAAAAAAAAAAAAAAAATTGATGAAAATAGTACCTAGTTACTTAATAAATAAAATTTTTTTTGTAATTTTCTCAAATTTATTCCTATACTCAAATTTCTGAAAACTTTTTTACTCACGTTGATGACAAATTTTCGGATCAAATGTCTACACATTTTGATTTCTCATCTTTTTCAAAAAAAACTTCTCGAATCTAATGATTTGGGGTATTTCGTTTGTATTGTACCTATAAATCATAAACACATTTATAGCTTTATAAAATTGAATAAAAAACATGACAAAAGGCGTCCTGAGACACGTTCGTTAGGACAACAGGACACAATTCCAAAATAAAGGGCAATCCTTTAAAAAACAAGACGTATGGTCACCTTATACCCATAATACTTGCCTGTACTTGGTG
This sequence comes from Therioaphis trifolii, assembly GCA_027580255.1. Lineage (NCBI taxonomy): Eukaryota > Metazoa > Arthropoda > Insecta > Hemiptera > Aphididae > Therioaphis > Therioaphis trifolii. The sequence continues at coordinate 132,241,033 of CM050404.1, forward strand.
TCGGTGCGCACGTGTGGCGTTCAACGAGAAAAACAAACGCTGTGTGATATGCTTGTGTGTGTGTGAGTGTGTGTAAAATAGTGTAACATATGAGAGTTATACAGTGTGCGTTGGCCGCGTTTGCACCGTGTTCCCGCGTGACAATAGGACAACACGGTCGTTTTTCGATTCGCCGGATATTTTCGTTGTCGTCGGCAGAAAAGATTATTTGTATTGTTTTTACGCGGAAACGTTCATTTTTTTTCCTACCTAATAAGCAATTTTTCGTAGATTAAACATTATCACAGTTATTCGCACGACATGTCAATGCTCTATATTATATTTTACACACACGGTTCGCTTTATTGACGCTGTATACATTTACGTTTTTCACGCTTATATTTTTTTTTTTTTTTTTTTTTTTTTAAGTATTGAAATATAAATATAAAAATACCGTGTAAGAAAACATTCAAAATTCCAGTATACATTTTAAAAGTATTCAGAACAGTAGTTTTAGAACAAGAGAAATCATAATAAATATGTACTTTTTTTTTTTTTGAATACTTGAAAAGACACTACTTAACACACTACTGCTACAGTGTACGTACGTGTGTGTGTGTGTACGTGTGTGCACGAACGGTCGACCGGTCCGGGCGGAGAAGGACCGAAAAACGCACGTCGCGTCGCCCCGCGCAGCCGCTAGCCTCGGGGATGCATTCCGGACGCAGTTCGGCCGCAGCTCTGCTGCTATTCGGAGAACAATACGAATTCCGGTGCGTTGTCCTCCTGTCGTGCGTGTGCAGGTATATTATGTGTGTACGTCTGTAATAACGAGCCTCGTCGTATAGGTATAATATTATATACGACGACGTGTGTTTGTGACATTATCTATTCTTGTAACGTTCACAACAGACCTCTACGATCGCACACACGAGCTCTTTCACGACGTACACACATACGTATGTATTGTGTATAGATATGCGTTTTATATACCCATTTATGCGTGACGACGTGATTTGGGAGACATCAACGCGATAATAATATCATCTGGTCCTGTTCTGTGTCACTCGCACTCGCCGCAGGCCGACGCGACGCCGAGAACGCCAACCCCCCTTCCCGCTTGACCACCGTGTATTTGGACCACGGATTCGCGGCCGCGACAATTAATTGCGCTGCAGTGACGAATATTCGCTCGTGACCTATATAATATATTGTGTTGTGTTATTATAACGAGTACCGGCGACACGGTGTGTACATTGTTTGTATGTCTAGGTGATGTTTATACATAAGGTGACCATATACGTCCCGTTTTGGACGGGACAGTCCCGTTTTTTGAATCTCTGTCCCGTTGTCCCCTGGGAAATCTTCGGGACGCTAAAATGTCCCGTTTTCAAAGAGTAGACAAAAAAAAAAAATAATGAAAATAAATGTTCTTTGACGAAATATCGTTTTTAGAAAAATATACGAGTATTTAATTTTGTATTTATTACACGAATACATTTTGTTTATAATAAGTTTATTAGGTACCTAGTAATTGTAATAAGTTAATTTAATTTTTTTGCGCTTTAAAAACATTATAAGTACCACAGAAATTTGCTAGTAATATTATTAAATTAAAAATATTTCTTTGTAACAAATAATTATGATTTTTTTTTTTTATGTCCCGTTTTGATTAAACAAATATATGGTCACTTTAAATAAACCGTCTGCAGTTCCGGGCGATTCGGAGTGATTCGGACTTTGATTGCGATTGGCTTTGACATTTTTTTTGTTTCCCTCGTCTGCACACCGCACAAAGACGTACGATCGGTAGAATTCGTCGACCCTCTATTATGATGCTATCGTGTGTACCACGACGCGCCGCCGCGGAGCTATCGTCAAAACCAATAATAGACTTTCTCGGCGAAGCTCCCAGCGATTTTTCGATTTCGTCACGCGTCTCCAATAACGTTACACGCGACCTCAGGGACGGCGGCGTAGAAAGCGTGAAATCAATTCAAAATATAGGGCTCGAGAAAATATGATTTATCATTTATAGTAATTGAAATATCGTGTATCCCGACGCGGAGGTGTACGCGGAGGCGCCGTGTCGATCTTAATAATATCGCGGTTATGTGTGACTAGTAGTGCCGGGCAGTATATATTATAATATCGTATTGTAACACGTACCTGTACGTTGTATTATATTAGGTGTCGTAGTGGAATAAGCACGTGAATAATACGAGGGTTTTTTTGCCGCAGAAACGGTTTGTGTTTGATTTTTTTTCCGGACAAAATAACGCGAGGAGAAAAAGTGAATTTTAGGAATGCTAATCGTGAATCATAACAAATCCTTTTTTTAAAAAACGTAGCCCCCGGACGTCGAAAACGAAAATAAGACGCGATACCACCCCCCACCCCCGTTAGTCGATCGTATAACTCATTGTTATCTTACGGTGCGTTTTCGGTTAATTCCTGCCTGTAATATTATATTATACTCTGTTCGCCGTTCGGAGATGTGTAATAACTTTCAAAGACCGAACAAATGAAGAGAAATCAAGACATGTGCCTGCGTACAGGGTGTAAATAATTGCGCGTATTTACATTTAGGGTTAGTTTTAAGAATGGTCATTTGATTTTTAATCCGATGCATCGGTTTGATTACTTTTCACGTTAAGTTTGAAACATCGATAAAATTACATGTTCACGGAAACAGTTACTATATTTTTTTTAATACTTGAACAACCACTTTACATTCAACTTAATATTTCGAAAGTGAACTTATCGTTAAAAACGGAGACTTACTTTTTTTTCTGGCGAAAATGTTGATCTTCCTAAATGCGTATTATTGGATTAGTATATTTAGTATTTAGCCACTCAGCTGGTAACTGAATAGCTATTAGGTAGAGATAAACTTTCGAGGTGTATACACTCTCCTATGTTGCTCCACTCTCTTTGGAATAGAAAAACTGTTTTATTGAAAACCTAAAAAAATAACGATCGTGCACTTTTAAAAATGGTCGAAATAATCGTTTTCATGAAAATATTTGTATATACTTAAACAGTTTCATTAGCGTTTATAATATTGTACACGAAAAAATTCAAATGTATATTATACCGGATTATACCGGAGCCGAAACGAGGTAACAAGCGTACACACTCGATAAATCACCTCGTACCAACGTGTACAAATAAGTGATTGGCCCTTCCGAATAGTTTGAATTATCGAATAGTGTTCGATAGTTGAATTGAAACTGTCGAATAATTAATTCGAATATTATTCTGCATGACCGAATAATTTTTTTTTTATTAAAATATCGATTTTAATAAAAACTATTCGAATACTATCGAATAATTCGAATATGTCAGACTATCGAATAGTTCGATAGTAGGTATTCGATAGTGCCCATCACTAGTACGAATGATATTTGCCATCCGTTTTCGTATTTACACAACTTGTTTTTAATGCGTGTAGTGTGTACAGACGGCGAATGTGCACGTGCCGCCGAGGTCGGTGTGTCTTTCGAAATCCGACGGCTTTTGTGAGCGCGCGCTGTATTAAACGTCGAGTGAAAGCCCGTGGCTTCCGGTCTAATTATAAGAACACGTGGTCGTGTTGGTTTTTCTCGCGGGGCGTTTGCGAGGCGGTGAGGGAGGGGGAAGGGGGCAAAAATGCCAATTAACGAACGATTTGAACGCACGTCAAGAGCTGGTCATAGGTCCGACCGGTTAAGGGTGTATACGGCCACGGCGTCGTGTCGTTGTTGTGTCGTTACGTATCGCGGTGGTCGCGCACGGAGGGCGGGCGAAGGGGGTATAACATGTGTTGGCGACGACGGTTCTGTTGTAATGTAAATAATCCGACGATATTACGCGCGTGCGTAATAACTGAGCGACGGGTTTTCTTCCTAATTAGAACGACGAACGTACGTGTGTGTGTGTGTGTGTGTGTGTGTGTGTGTGTGTGTGTGTGTGTGTGTGCGTGCGTGTTTATTTGTATGAATATATGCTTTCGTGTAAAAAAAAGTCGTGAGCGACGGCGAGGAAAGGTACGACCGCTCTGAATTAACTATCGTTATTTTTCCACACGACTATCACGATGATTGTTGAATATTTTTATAAATGGTATTTTTTCTATCGCCTCTCCGTGCCGCATAATACTTTTTGCTGATGACTACAGTCATAGATGTTGATGACACATAAAAAACACAAAAATGCCCTAAAAAACAAATTAAGTAAATAAAAAAAAAATGTATTTATAAATCATAATTTTTATTAGAGATTAAATGGGCCTGATAATAGGTGTACCTAATAGTAATTTTTTTTTTTTTTAAATTTATTTTTGGTATATACAATCTGTTCCTTTAGGGACAATGAGAATATGTGATATTTGAAGAAATATATTTACATGAAAACATGATGGGAGAAGTCACCCAGTGGTCACACTACCCTTGCTTGATTGATTGATTTTTTTTTTTTTTTTTTTTTTTTGTAAGTTACTTAATTACTCATTGGGAAGATCTCTACACCATTTCCTTCTGAGCCTCCTGGGAGGGTAGTAATTTAATAGTAATTTAAAATATGAATTATAATAGATTATAATATTAATTAAATAATAAACAATAGTATACGATTTGTTTACACGCTTGGGTTTAACACTTGCTCTAAAATCTAAAATTGCCCTAGATTGTACGAAAACTACAAAAAATGACCTAAAAGATGGAAAAAATTACTTTAAAATGTTGAAAAATAACGTTAAAAAACAAAAAAAATGCATTTATAGCTAAAAATGCCGATAATGCAAAAAAATTCAATATAAAATTAGAATATTCTGCATCAAGAGAGCACGAATCATATTTTTAGCTAGAATAGCATTGTATATAATCAAAGGAAAAAAAAAATGCAAAAGTCATCAACATCCTAACTCTACTGACGACGCTGAAATATTTTATACAATTTCTAAAAAGAAGATTGTTTCACTCTCCAAAAAAGTTTTAGATCAATTCGTCAACTGGTGTAAGACAGTACGATTACGTCCTATTTAGATCAATTCGTCAACTGGTGTAAGACAGTACGATTACGTCCTAATACGTTGATAAAATGTAAAGTCATGTCATTTCACCGAATTCGTGAAATGATAATTCAAAATTACTGTCTTAATATAGAGTATACAGTCAAAACGTGTCTTTCAAGTAAATGACTATTAGGTTTTGTTTTTGTCCCTTCGCTATAGACTTTCGATCACAAATTGATTATGTGTAGTTGGTAAAGCTGTGTTAGGATTAATTCGTCCCAATTTTTCAAATTTCAAATCTCGCGATTGTTTAGTGGAACTCTAGCTGTCTCGTTAGATCGACTTTAGAATATGGGACATTGATCTGGTCACCTTACACCGCAGCAGTTGACAAACGCCGGATTAATAAGGTTCAAAATAGATGTTTAGGCTTCGCTGGTTGTGCCCTTGATATAGCGCACCCGGCCCACCACGATTACGGTCAAATAAATGAAATTCTTAAGCTTTAGAGACACATAGACGTGTAAAATCCGGTAAATATTTTATCGACAGATTATTATGTGGTGACATCGATGCCCCCCGCTTACTAGAGCGACTCGATATTCTTGTCCCCTGTAAATACTAGGTTTCAGGGTTTCAATTTTATTTACCTTTAAGCCGCTGAAATTTTGCTAAAAACGCAACCTTAATATTAAGCTTATGCGTGAGCACAATGATAATCTTTAGCTTTGTACGGAGACTTATTTATTGTTATTTTTACATTCGTTAAGTCGTTTCACTGTTTATACTAAAAACGTATACTACTGTTACGATTATTGTATCTTTTCAAAAAATCCGATTGGCGTTGATAAATTTTAGTAAATACATAAATAAATGATTGCGTCTCGGGCGTGACGTATACTGTCGTTGAACGTTTTTTTCTTTCTAAAAACTCGCGGTTTAAACAGTCTCGCGGTATTTTACAATAACACTCGGTATTACGTAATCGAATCCGAGTGCTCCTTATAGGACACAACGTCGACGTGTTGTTAGACGCAACGGACTTTCTACGCGGCACAGGGCTTTCTGCGCGCTGCACATTCGATTCACATACGAACAAACGTATCATAATATTATAATATAATACACTAGGTACTTATTACGCGATCGTCAAACGCCGACGATAAATGATCTCTCTGGTTCCCGGAGCAGCCGCGCAATCGTCTGTGCGCGCGTTTTCCGACGGCTACGACATTTATCACCGTGTCCACGCAGCAGTGGTCGCACTGACCTAGAATAAGCATCGCGCGCGTAGCCGTATCGCCCGTTTCATCTCCTTCGGACACTCTCCACGAGGATCCCATTGCGTGAGGTCACGTCAGACCGTCAGACCTGCCGCGCGGAATATCCGTTTAAAATTCAGAGGTTCCCAACCTATGGTCCACGGACCACTGGTGGTCCGCGAGACATTGTGTAGTGGTCCGTGAGCCATACTTACAAAATTTAAAAATATTTCATTTTTTTTTTTTGGGGGGGACCTCACAGTTAAGGTCCAACAAAACGTTTGACATCATTTGCAAAAGCTTAATGATGAATTTAATCGGTATTTCCCAGAATATAATGGTTCGGAAACGAAAAGTATCCGATATATGATTCGAAACACTTTTGTTGTTAAAGTCGATGAGGTGCGTGATGATAACCAGGAAGATTTGATAGAATAGCAAAACGATCAAAACCGTAAGGATACGTTTGAATGTTGCATGAATATCGAAGAGTTTTGGTGTAAAAAAGCGATATATCATTATATTAAAAAGCGATATACACTATTGCGTACCCTAAGCTTCGAGAAATCGCATTAGTTATTTAGTCATGTTTTCGACAACTTAGTTTATCTATAATAAATATTATACTATGATGTACAGTTAGTTTTTTCATAATAGTAATTTGCATTAAATGTTAATAATTTTAAACTTTTATTCAAAATTGATCGAGCATAAACATTATTATAAGCCTGATATTGATGAATTTCATTGGTTTTAATTTAGTCATGACCTAAATTCTAAAATATGTAAAACAAATTTATTCTTGTGAATAAGAAAAATAAAGACTAAAATTGAGGTGGTCCGTGACATATTGAAAGTTCTTCAAGTGGTCCGCAGAGTCAAAAAGGTTGGGAACCTATGGTTTAAATCAACGACGTGAATTCAAAATCACGTCCACATTTTTACAGACGAGTTGTTCGATCGCGACGACATATTATTATGGCAGGGGTGGCCACTAACCTTAACTTTGGGAGCCACGAATTATAAAGTCAATTCGAGATGAGCTACGTTGTAAAGTAGTGTTTATAAAATTAAGATACATTTGTCATTTTAAATCAAATGAAGGAACGTTTATTTTTTATACTACAAAAAAAGATTATTATTGTTGAACATTGACGTTATTATCAATGTTATTGTTGTTTTACTTATGAGAAGTGCTTTTCCGATTGTTCGTTTTTCTTATTAGTTTTTTGAAATCTGGCTGATAATTTGTAAGTGCAGTTCGTACAAGTTCATAAAAATGTTCATCAGTTAGTTCAGATCGATGTTTAGATTCAATGAATTTTACAGTAGAGTACAACGATTCACATACATAAGTAGTGCCTAAGATTGAAATAAGTCTTATAGCACATTCTCTTTTGTTCGTGGATATTTTTCTTCCGAAACATTTTTCCAAAATTCCATGGTAGAAACGCCACTTCGTTTGAGTCTTTTTAGTCCTTCATCCTCTGGCAGTTCTAGCAGCTCCAACTCTACAGCTGCTGTATCCTTTGTTATTGGTGACGAAACAGGACAGCCATCGCTCACAACATCAATAGCAAATGGGTTTTCCTGGAATGAAAATGAAGGTTTAAGTGATCTCAAGGCATTAAATCTGCGATTGATTTCTTCAGAAAGGCCTGATATCTTATCCAAGCATTCTTCAGTTTTCACCGGAATGTCGGGAAGGCTTTCACTAATTTTATTCAAACATTTGAAGTGAGCAAATGTTTCAGTCTGAAGGTCTTTCGTAAAAAGCCGTAACTTGTTGCGTGTCTACACCAACTGTTAAAGGATTCAGTAATATTTTTCCTGACATTTTCTCGCGTGTACTTTGTATTCTTGTGTTGTATTCACGTCCGAAGTGGTTATTGAGTTACACGATATATTTATTATTCGTGGTGTACGAAGGTGTATACAATATAATATTCGTTCTTATAATTTAATGCTTTTATGCTTTTTTTTATGCTTACGGATGTTTATCGTCGGTTACACGTCCATTTGTAGTCCGAAGACCTGTTCTCGTGTTACTTATACGAACAGTGTCATAATAATTATTGTGATATGCCGTTACGTATTATAAAAGTATAAATGTGTGTAAAATGTAAATGAAACGACGTCGTCGTAAACGATTTCGCGTTTTCTGTAAATATACTCGACTGTGGAGTGTTAAAAAAAAAAAATAAATGAAAAAAAATTGCGTGTCTACCTACAGTGCGGATATGAGATAAATCGATAAATACCTCTAATAATTCCTTTTATGTTATTTATTTATTTTTATTTCAAGTACTTCTCTTATGAGTGTGTGTGTGATGTAATTTTATTGCCGTATATTATTCAATACTGCAGTCTTAAATGCACACTCCGTAAATTCGTGTAAAGTGTCAAGGCGTTATATGCGCGCACGATCCTGCAGATGTGCGATTATCAATCGCGCCTCCGTCGCGTAGCAATCGGCAACGCGCACATTTTATTTACACACGCCCGTCCCGACTCGTTTGTAATAATTACGATCGTGCCGTTTGTGTCGCGTGCAAAGCTCTCTCGAACTCCTCGTGTGGGCGTGATTCACAGTAGACGCGTTTATCGGTTTTTAATCGTTATCGAAAACGAGTCGACCGCTGGCCGCCGTAGGTACTAAACTTGCAGTATTGTTTGCGTCCGAGTCGCGACGCGAGAAAAAAATAACGAAAAAGCCGTTTTGAGGTGTATTTAATCGCGTGCACTAAAACCGCGAGTACTCGCGTCGTACTCAATTAGAGATTATTAATATTAGAGATTAGACGCTCGTCTCTTAGGTCTTGACCTGCAGTGTTTCTTTCAGGCATTTCGTTCCGGGGGGGAGGGGGGGCATAACAAGGTTCCGAGGGTGCAATGTGCATGAAATATAAAATACAATTGAAGACATTTTTGATCTAATCAATTTGTTAAAAATGTATTATTTTAATGTTTTAAATCATGTTTTATACAACTTTTGTACTACTCGTTAACTAGAAATTTTTTTGATCCAAATAAAAACTTAAAGCATTCAATATGTAACCGTTTGTAACCGACTTTTTGGAATTTGTAACCTAGTTCCAAATTATTTGATTGTGGTGGTGGTGGGGGGGGCTGACCCCTCATTGACGAATCGACCGTCCTTTTAAAGTAACTAGGTGACAAATTTCAAAAAGTCGGTTACAAATGGTTACAAATTGAATTCTTTTAGTTACAATTCGTCCCCAATTATTTGAGTGAGGTGGGGGGGCTGGCCCCTCGTAAGGAATAAAATGATAAGTCAAAAACTATGAAGTAACAAATTCTGAAAAAATGGTTTCAAATAGTTACAATTGAAATGGAAAATAATTAGTATTTTTCCGAAAAAATTTATTAATGTCGGAGGGGGGGCTAGCGTGAAGTTTGCCCCTCATTGAGAAACAAGTGATTACCGAGGATCAACGAGGTTACAAATTTAAAAAAGTTGGTTACAGTTAGTTACAAATTCATTGAATAAAGTTACAATTTGTTTGAGATTAATCGGAGGTGGTCGGGGGGCGACGTCATATTATTCCTTTGATAATGATTTTGATTTAATTTTTTACAAAAATAATGTGTAATATGATCCGTTATCACGTATAGCCTCCCCGGAGACACGCCTCTAATAAACACTGGTCTTGACGCTTTTCGGCGCGACGTTTTCATTTCAACGATTTTCTTACCGGTCTCTTAGAAATATTTCTGTCGCGGCGACGGCGCGCCGTTGAAGAACGCACTATTATACATAATAATATAATATTTACGCGAACGACGACGCAACGTATCGCGTCGTTTTAATTGCACGGCGTGTATCCCCGTTCGGCGCGGTCGTCGTGGAGATCCGTTCCCGCCGCGCGGTTTCGTGATCATTAAAAATCTCGATCGTCATCACACACACACACACACACACACACACACACACACACACACACACACACACACACACACACACACACACACACACACGGTTGGTGCGATTTTGCGACGTCCCGTCGTCGACGTCGGCGAGAAACAACTGCGGTTTTGCTCGGAATCTATTATGCGGTGTGAAAACGTCGCCGTGGCATTATATTCGAATATAAATATATTTTATAAAGACGATCGTTTTTACTGTTACATCGCTCACGACGCGATTTCACGGTCCGTTTCGACTCCTCGTCGTTTTTTTCACATAAACTAGGTCCGGGCGCCTTATCCCCCGACATTTTACCGCAGTGTACATTTTTGAAATTTTCGCCTATGCGTGTCTGATGTAATAAAATATATTGAAAATACGACTCAATGGTAAAAACAAAAAAAAAGTTAAAAATATTGAATAGAACAAAAGTTATTCAACATGTCAGATCTTCGTGAAACACCCTGTATATAGGAAAAAAGTAGTATACCTGTAAATGGATTTTATCAGACTTATCATCTTCTTAGTGTCTGCATTATTGATGTCGTCTATTCGTTTTTGTTATTGTTTTACTCTGTTTTCCTAGCCAGTTTTATTTGCTATTAATTAAAAACTTAGTTCTAAAATTTTAATTTTAATACTTTATGTAAAATGTTACTAAAATTAGTCGGTTTTTAATTATCTTTTTTGTTATTCTAATTCTTATATTTATCGTAATACATAAAATTTACCTATTTAATTTTATGTCAAATATTAATTTGAATGTAACTCTCTGCTCCATCACAAGCTACGGCTTATAGGAGTAGATTTATATTCCTTACATATATTATGTATGCATGTATAAGGTAAATAAATAAAACAATTATATTATATTCTACCAACGATTTGTTATATTTAATAAACGGTATTGATTTTTATCGTAATAAAATAATACAACTATTCAATACATTTTTTTAAAAATTATTTTCACGTACATAATTATATTATATTCTATTTTAATTTACTATATAACACGTTTTAATTTTTGTTTAAATTTTAAAAACGTTTACGATTTTTTTTAATATTTTCGTAATTTGTGATTTTTGAAAACGGACTTCTTTAAAAAAAAAATAATAATAAATAAATAAATATAAAATTCTAGCTACTCGTCAGTCCGTGACCGTCATTCTTGCGCATCGCTCGTGGGTATTGTGGACGTGTTGGTGTCGGAATTCAGTGGCGGCGCCAGCGTGTTCCGTTCGTAAACAGAGCGGATCGAGCGTTTAATTTTCCACGCCGCTCATGGCGCGTAAACGCGAACGTAGTGCACTACATGTACTATTATTAATTCACTCCCCACAGAACTTAGGAATTGAAATATTTAGTGACTCGTTAAGTACGGGTTTCAATAATTAGTCAATGCGCGACAAACTGCATATGGATTTAATGAAAATATTATCATATCCCCGTGCTCCATACTAATTTAAATTGCTAATTTTTCTGTTTACTGTTCATACGAGTGCTCATTCGTTAATAATATCTATGTTTACATAATATAGCCGATATAAATAAATAAAAAATAAAAAAAACATTACAGATAATAGTCCTGCGGTACGTGTTTTTATCGGTATATGCGTGTACGTGTCTTCGGTTCCCCGACAGTGTGGCTCGCCATTCGTCGGACAGATCATTTTTTTGAAAATTCGAATTACAAAACGACTGTTTTGATTTTTTTTTTTAAATGGTAACATCAGATTTTAAATTTTAGAATTTGACTTCTAATAAATATCGAAAAAATATCTGATTACGATTTTGTTGTGACGCAAGACTGTAGTATTTATTAAAAAAAAAAAAAAAAAAAAAAAAAAAAAAAAGATGAAAAACAAAAAAAGTTATCGTATTTGTCAAATATATCTGATTCACTCTGTGTAATAGTAGCTGCTTTATGGCGAATCTCTTTCACCCCTCTGTGCCACCGACGACCGCGAGCCGATGGCGCTCAGAGAAACAGATCGGACAACACGACTATTAATTTATTACAACTAATAATTATAAATAATTATTAATTATTATCGACTATTTTACCTATATAATACGCCGCATACTCGGAAAATATCAAAATATAAAAAAATTTTTCAAACGACTAGACGGATTTTGCCGAGAAGATTTTAATCCGATGCCGTTTTGCGTAGGCGTGATTTTTTCGGAATTATTATTTTATTAGTTATATATTATTTATTTTATTGGTTTATATAGGATCGTTTATGATACGTGTATAACGGCTCGACCCCCTTACAAGCCGTATGATATATCTTGTGATCTATAAACACACATGTGTAATATAATATATGTATTATTATACTTTTAGCGCGCAGAGTCTCACGGTAATTTGCGCCCGCGTCGCGGCGGCGGTCCGGTATTATAATAATGTTGCGTTATTAATGAGCAGCTCGCGGTTTATTATGCGTACACTAGATACGTATACAATATATATATATATATATACAGGCATGTGTCGTGTATACCTACCTCCTTCCGTTCGTTACGCGTAGGTATACCTACGTATACCTGCATGTATAATATATCTACCGGCCGCGGTCACCGCGGTCAGTATTCTCCTCTGCGTTCGACTGACTGACCGTATAGTCAACCGAATTAGTGCATAGACGTTATAATTTATGCGTACATAATATTAAATGTATATATAAGTGTATATAACTTATATACACATCGCAGTGTTTATTTAAATTTTAAATATTTGGTCGATCGGCCAATTGATTTCAAATCGAAATAAAATAAGAACGAGTGTTATCGATATAAGTACTCACCGATATATTATATTGTCCGCTGACTTGTGTGTACAATGCTACGAGCGGACATGTTGTTTTTAAAAGAGACACCAACTGACCATAAATATTATTCAAATAATATAGTTTTGTACAGCTTGTATTAAATAGATGACCGATATTAAAAATGTAACCCTTTTTTTCTCACCCTATAGTGCTTGTTCGTTTATAATATTATTGAAAATGATGATAATGTCCGTATTTTTTGTGAGTATTCAACTGCAGCGTGAACAGAGTTTTCGCGTAGATTTTTAGTTGAAAATATGAAGTAGATGTAGTCAATGTAAGAATTGTATTCTTATATGCAGAAAAGATCGAATAGTATCTTTACGTACGAGATTCTCGCGGGATATATATATATATATATATATATATATATAAATGAACAACGTTATATAAACGTTGATTTAATAGAATGGCAATTAAAATCTGTGTTTCCGCAATATGTATATTGTTTATTTATTTATACTTCACGAACGAGCAAACATTGTATATAACCGTGTTAAAAACAACAATTCGCAATTTAAACAACGGCGGCGATAAGAACGAATCCATGAACTTTATAACATATCATCACTATATCGACCGTATCAACTACACGAGATTAAAAATCAGAGTGTTGTGTGCGCGTTGACGATTAACGTTTGTATCTGCATTATATATATATACGGTGGTGGACCGTTCATGACGCACTGTACTCCTCACTCGGGAACCGTCTTCGACACGTATTGGCTATTATACGTCAGGGACGTGCTCACGGAGGTTATAGGATAAGAGTGTCGTATCCCCCTGGCACATTTTTTTATATAAATGATTGTTTATTAGATTATTCGATCAAAACTTCAGGATAAAACACCACACATCAAAACCTAACAAATTTTAAATTGAATTTATTTAAAAAATAATGTGAAAATAGCAAATTTTCGTCTGCTGGTAATAAAAAACTATTTGTTTTCTCCGTACGATAGCCACTGAAATAGAAAACGTAGAAGCAACTGTATGGCTGAATATTAAGAATCTGACGAGCTCATGATAAATAATGACGTTTTTAACACTGCATTAGATGCCTTTCAGTTATGCTCTTCTAATATGTACCTGAAAAATTAAAAACAAATAATTAAAAACATTGTGATTATTACCGGTTTCTACTGCCGCACCAGAAAGTTCATTTTCAACATCGAGGAGAGCGAAAATACATCTTGGAAATACAATGACAGCAGAGGTATATGAAAATTCTTCAAGTATTTCATAAATAGTGTGATTCGAATTTTTATTTTCATTAAAATTTCGATAAATTCGATTTTTTCCACGTGCCGTCGAAATTTCGTCGACGTGCCACTTTTGGCACGCGTGCAGCCGTACTTTTCGCCACCCCTGATATATTGTGAGCCAAGGGCCGAGGCATTCTTTCGAGTTATGGAAAATTCGACTTGCAGAGGTTCGAGTATTTTCACTGTATACATATTTAATATATGCCTATGCTTATGCGTAAAAATAGCGACTACACCGACGCGTAATTCGGGTGCCGCGGTCGGGTAGACGAAAATCGTATCGTCCGCCGCACACGATCGTGATCGGCCCGAGGCCAGTGACCATTCTTGCGGGAACAATTATTACGGGCGCGGTTCGTGTGCGAAACGCGCGTTATTTGCCGCCGACGCGGCGTGTGTCATTAACGCACGACGGCTCCGCCCGCCAACGTCTGAGTTTTAATATTATCTTCAAACCGCGCACGCACGCCGTATATTTTACCGTACGAAAATATAATATAGTCTGCATGACGCGTATATTATACGTATTCAATGGAAAATTGATATATTCAACGCTAAATCGAATTAAATTAAAAAAATAATGTAATCCTCCCTCGGCCTAAAAACACCCTCACGAGGAAAGAAGAGTAGTGACCATCAACAGGCTCAGAGTAGGCCATACCGGATCGACTCATGATTTCCTAATGATAAAAGAAGTTAGAAGACCCACCCAGACCTGTAACGATTATACGACAGTAGTTGAGCACACATCCTCATCGCGATCGCAGAAAGTACGAACAACAATACAACGTCAAGAATATAATAATTTAACTCACCGTTTTGCTGAAAACCTGAACTTCGATACGATTTATGTTCTAAAATTCCTCAAGGATACGGAACATCATAAAAAAATTAAAAAAAAAAAAAAAAAAAAATGTATCTTAATAATATTAACTATAAACGATGTATTATATTATGTACTCTCCTACAGTGGCGTGGCGAACAGAAAAATTTTCAGAGGCAAGTTACAAATACGCCAAGCACCCACCCACCCACCACTATAGACCAAAAACATAGAGGGAGGCGTTTTAAAAAAATCCTGTCAAGGAGTAAATTTTTATATAATACATGTGGACATGGCCGTATTAAGGGGGGGTGGGGGTCTAGACGGGGTTGTAGCCCCGGGGCCCCTCTCTAGGAGGGTCTCCTATATAATGTATCACTGTCAATTCTATATATGATAAGTCCTTGTTTATTCGTTTGCACTACTTTAGTTATTTCGTACGAGTTTATATTAAGTGTAACAACCCGTCTGTTTAATGTAAATATTATGTAATTTTTTGTAGCCAATGGCCACAGTCGCCGAGGCATTTGTAACCGATAAAAAAAAAAAGAAAAAAAACGTGTCTTCTGCTTTGAGGCTTGAGGTACGCTATGGCGGCGACGAGACTTGCGTCGGTTCGACGTGTGTGTTTGTGGAGCGAACAAAAAAAAAAAAAAAGAAAAAAAAAGAAATAAAATATATCATTGTTTTACACGTGAAAATTGCAACGGTTCGCGCGCGGTGATAACGATTCGCGATTGTATGGGAAAAGTCGCGATTATTTTGTGTCGACTCGGACGTATTTTGTTGGACGTTGTGTGCGCTGCAAAAGTCTTGTACATATATATATATATATATATATATATATATATATATATATATATATATTTATATATTACAATAATTGCTGCTGTGTGATATCTGCACAGTCGTGTGTATTGTTCGGTCGTCGCGCCGCTATTGTATTTTTATAATACGTGTAAAATAACGGGTGTCCACTGTGTTATTGAGATGAAAATCTATTAATTATTATTTTTTTTTTTGTCGGTCACCTTAAAACACCGCCGCTCCCATACGAGTGACAGCGCGGGGACTAGTGATGGTACGAAATAGCAGTCTCAGCTATAATAGCACTGCTATTTCTTTGATATTTTTATTTTATTTCAGCCTATGTTTCTACACTGTAGTGATGGTACGAAATTAAATATTTATATTATTTATGTGTAATAAAATAATTCTATTTAGCATTATACAGTAGTCACTATAACGGATTCAAAAATAATAAACATTCAATTGTATGTAACAATACGTAATATTTTCATCTAATTGGAGCGACGACGTGGACTACGAAATGTCGTCGATGGACAACGTATCTCGTGGAAAAAATCATAATTATAAATTATCATTATGAAAGATCCCTAATATTGCAATCAAAGATTATTATATTAGTTTGATTTGGAAAAAAATAGTAATCCATTTATCAGCTAAACTTGATTTCATAAACATGTTATATAGTCTTTGAGATACGACTAAATTAGTCGTCCGTCGACGATATGCAGGGGCGCACACCCTAATCATAGTCTATGGACAAATCCACATATGAAAAGGGCGGGTGGGTTGCTTGCTGGAAGGTACCACCTACCTAACACAGAAAAATAAAATATTCCTACAATAATTCCTCGAATTATAAATAATTATAATTCATATAATAAAATAATTTTATATTTAATAAAATGAAGTAGCTTATAAATACAGTAATAAAAAACATTTTTTTGAAATAAGAAATTTTTTATTAATAGTGTTTGTTTATTTTGCATAGTGTTTAATGAAGTCGTAATTTATTGTACATAAAACAAATTTGTAAAACATTAAAAAGAGTGTTAAATTTAGGTTAAAGCTATGAAACAAATATTGCTAGGTGGGTATGTCAAAGTGATCATAATAGTTTTGTCCACATAACAAAAAATTTATATGGGTGCCTCTGACGATATGCGTCTTATTACGTTCTAGACGCGACTTGACGCGTGTCCTAGATGCCAAAACAGCTCCAAGTTCAAAATTCGAGTATTGTCATTATTATTATTATTATTACCGGTACATACCGCGACGTCTGACCATTGTGCGTGTAATATAAATTGCACTGTAACGCACGTCGGTTAGATAGCTGTGAACGGTGCAGCGCACGCGAGTATAGATTACAATATTTATATTGAAAAGCGGAACTATTAAAGTATCGTCTCACACGATGTGTGGGAAACGAGCGTGTTGCAGTTTCCTACACTACGATCGGCTCGACGGACGTAAAATATTAGACGGGCGCTCACGTATATCATTAGATTTATATAGGTATTTTAAATATACGATTATTATACCGGCCGCTCTACACCACCACTGCACACACCATGCGACCCCGACGAGCCGCGTACAAATTGCGTTATTGCGGATATATACGATGTGTGTTCGTATATCGTAATAATAATAATAATAATAATAATAATCGAAAACGGGGTTAACGCGTGATTTTTTTTTTTTTTTTTTTTTGAAAATCCGCCGCGTTTCCGTGCTGCTTGCACTCGAACGCGTGTGGTCAACCACCTGTGACCCCTGGCGGCGGCGGCGAAAAAAATCTCGTGCGAGGTGTGAAGTATGGACCGTCATCGCGTGCGGTGTGACCCGCTGTGTGTCCAGTCACGAATTCGCCACGGCGCCGCTAACGTCCGCTTCACGAGTGTAATGTGCACGTGGAGCGTGTGAGCGTGCGTGCGTGCATACGTACGCGTGTGTTTGTGTGTGTGTGTGTGTGTGTGTGTGTGTGTAGATCCGATACATTCGAAATCTTTGATGGGCACATCTCGCGTGGTACATCAAACGTATTCGTGCAAAGTTATCTGTATTCATGCTCGTCTCTGGCCCGTATCAGTGGCGTAGCCAGAATTTCTAAAAGGCAACAAAAAAAAATCTTGAAAAATTAAATTCGTACTGTTTTCATTAAAAAAATAATTGAGATAATTCGTATACTTATAATTATGCGACCACATATAATACTAAATACATACGGCCGAAATTAATTAATATACGGTAATTATTTTTAATATTATGTCCAATCTACGACTTTCATCCTCCTAGGAGATTTATTTATAAAATGCAGTCATGATTTCTTTTTCTACGTTTTCATATTCCAATTCATCTTTGTTTATTGTAGCTAAGGCCAAAACCATTCAACCTTTCTTCATTCATTGTAGCTCTTAAATATGTTTTCAGTCTTTTTAGAACTGAAAATGTACGTTCTGGAGTAGCGGATGTTACAGGCAGAGTAGCGAATGATTGCTAGCTAGCTAGCCGTAACGTTCGGAGGCGTGATAAGCTGGCAGTGTGAATGTGATAAGCCGGCGGAATGTGGTGGGTAGGGAAACGTGAGCGCGGTCGGTTACCGCAAGGAACATCTAATACTAAAAAAATATATTATATAAAATTCACTGCTGATCGCCTAGACAAAACAATTGGTAACATTGAGACGTGTTTACTGTTTCGTGTTGTTAAGTGGTGATACTGCACTCACGTTTGTATCACACAGCGCAGCTATATATATAATAAACACCATATCGAAGGAGACTATCTTAAATCGTGATGATGAATAACATTTCTACTTTTTTTTTATACTCTTTGGACGTATACTGATATAAAAACAATAATAAAATAACACGGCCTATGAGGAGGGGGCATGGCCCCTCTGGCCCACCCCCTGGCTTCGCCACTGGCCGGTACTACCGATATTTTCGTATAGTTTGTCGTCATCGGGTAAAAAGTGACTTCTAGCTGAAAGTCATATAATAACACGGTGAACATTTCCGACGATACTTACTCGATTATTACACGGCATAGTCAAGGTGATGGCGTACGATATTGTTGAATAGATCCTAAAAACTTATCTAAACTGCATAAGTAATTGTATTCTGGAAAATCGGACGAAAACTGTTGATTATATTATGAGCCCTTAAGAGGTAAAGTGTTGTAAGTCATTATCATCAACTTTTGGGAAATGACATACAGTTATTACTATGGAATGAATTTTTTTTTAATCTGGACAAGTTCAATTCATATTTCAATGATTGAATGATATATATATCTTTAATACAATTTTTAATCTAACTTTGTGCTATGTTACCATATAGGTTATAATAACTTACACCATTACATCAATGGTTAATATTTGTACTATAATAATAATGACAAAATGTTGTTTGTAAAATTGTAAACATACGCCACTGTTCCAGTGAACAAAAACGAAAATCGTTACATACTTTATTTTCAAATTCGTACTCACGTGTCGATAATAAAGTTATGACTTATATCGTCAATAAAGAATTTAATAGATTATTGTTTGGAAATTGACGTACACCATTAATCTCGATATTCAAAACAATTGACTTACAACACTTTATCTTTTAATGGCTCAATTATACAGGTGATTTTTTTAGTTTGAGATCGACGATTCGCAAAATCCTCCGCGGAAAACAAAAATAAATAAATAAAAACACGTAGTGTTTTGAAGAGACGTGCTGTTGTTCTATACTACTACTAAATAGTGTTGGGCCCTAACGCGCGAGCACATATTATAATAAAATCATATTATGCCTTCATCGTCATCGTGGTCGGCTCTAATATACTTTGTATATGACGTGTTATTATGATCACGATTACACCGAGGCGAAAAAGACGAAAATGTTTTTTCTCCTATCTCGATCTTCTTCTCGGAAAAAAATTAATAAATTTAAAAAAAATTATTATTATTATAAAACTGAGTGCGCGGTGCCGATAAAAAAAAAAAACAAAAAAACAAACGTTTTCGGTGTTTTTCGTCACGTCCGCGCGAGCGTGCGCGCGTACGCGGGATAATATCTTGTCCGGATGCGATATCCATCCGACGCGCGTGAATTGTTGTACAATATCATAACACCGCCGTGGCACTCGCGCCGTTTATCATCGTGTTTTATTATTATTATTTTTTTTTTCCCCAAACGTTTTTTATTTCGCTCTCCGTCGCGTCGCGGTTTCTCTGATCTATTTTATTATTATTATTATTATAACTGTTACTGTTACTATTATTGTAGTCTGCGGACGACTGCGTACGTGGCAAAATGATATCGCCGACGACGGCGATGTGATAATCGTGTCTTTTTTCCGTTTCTATTCCCCCCCATTACCCTCCTGCTCGCTCGCGCCGAGTGCGACCGTCGTTACCGCCCCGCCGTCGACCCGTTCGTACAGGGGGTCTATTCTTGAAATCATTCGGATCGGATCCGTATACGAACAATGCACACGATAGATTTCCGTGTACGGACGAAAAATAGTATTCTTGGAATAAAACTATCCGTATACGAAAAACTTTCCACATACACGGAAATTTGTCCGAATGGTTTGTTTTATCGCAGCGTTTCTTAAACATTTTTATCCATGGAACCCTTTTTGATATTTACTTTTATCGCGGAACCTCTACTATTTTTTTTAGCTTTTTAGTTTTTTTTAGGATTATTTTTAAATGTAAATAAATTACAATCATATAATAAAATTGTGTTAAAGGTATTTAATTCAAAAAAGTATCTTAAAATAAAAATAAAAATAATTATAATTGTAATATTGTATACATATATAATACTAATGACATTTTTTCCCCCACTAGCCGCTACTAATATTTAGTTAGATATTTTAAAAGTAATTTTCTTGAAAATTTCGAAATACATAACTAAAGCTTCGCGGAACCCTGAAGTGATCTCCACGGAACCCTGGGGTTCCGCGGAACACAATTTAAGAAACGCTGTTTTATCGTATGAATTAGGTTGGTAACACTACTAAAATATACAATCTCATTGTTTATTTTAACGCAATGACGGTATATATATCGCAATTCTTTTATTACCTACGTACTTTCCCTCGGTAATTTTTGGTTTAGCAACAATATTTTTAACTATGATACAATTAATACTTATCCGATTTAACTTGTGTTAATATATCAAATATCTGTCTCAATGTTTAATGTTAAAACTTTAAACTTTATAAACATTACAAAATAGGTATGTATGTACAATATTATTCGGATAAAAAATGTATTATTTATTAACATCGGCTAAAATATTGTCAAAAACCACGGTTATTGATTTGTTTTATCAATTATTTTGTTATTTTCCTATATTTTAATATGCTGTACATAATTAATGAAAAAAAAAAAAATCAATTATTTTTATAGTTAATACGCAGTTATAGTAATCATATATTAATTAATGTGGTTTAATTAACGACAACAATAGGATAGTAACGTGATAATGTGTTTATTTGTATACGGAAATACGTTTCCGAATGCCATAATCCCCATTCGGATGAATCGATCGGAACTTTTCCACATAACCGAACCCATCCGTACACGGAAAAATTTCAAGAATGCGTATTTTTTGGATCATGTGGAAATCCGTGTGGAAACTACGGTTTTCGTATACGGATCCGATCCGAATTCAAGAATAGACCCCCAGATCGTATAAAATACTAAAAACTCGCGGTGACAGACGATTTCGCGCAGTTCTCAGGCGCGGATCCAGAAGAAAAACTCGGGAGGGGTCATGTTTTATAAAATAAAAAATTATCACCACTTATGCTGCTATAAAAGTCAAATAAAAGAAAATGTACAATAATTTTGTATGTACCTACTATTTTTATATTATAATAGCGCAAAAAAAAAAAATTAATTATGTATTTAATAATTGTAAAATAAACATAACGTTAAGACCTAAGTTTAAATTCTGGAGGGGGTCATGACCCCCATTACCCCCCTAGATCCGCCACTGGCAGTTCTCTACCCCTCCCGTTCAGACCTATCGGTCCTCGGTCACCGGGCACTGCACGTCGGTTTGATTAAATCAAATTTTGATATAACACACGTAATACACACACGCGGAATCACATTAAACCCTCTCGTCGTCGCCGTCGTCGAGAGACGTTAAGACTCGTGTGTGTGTGTTCGGGGATTTTTTTTTTTTTTTTTGTTCGTCGACGCGGTGATTTTTCTCTCCAGTCCCTCCCCCCTCCTGTTTTTCGGTTTTTGTTTTTTATCGTCGTCTGTTTTCGGTAGATCGGAGATATCGTGAGGTGCTGCTATTCACGTATATATACGACAAACACTACGCCTGCACCTCTCATACGTGTGTGTTTATGTATTCGTCGTGCGTTTACGTACGGTTTTTATGTTTTTTTCGTTTGATTTTTTTTTTTTTTTTGGTACAACGCGCATGCGTACAAGACCTCGTGTACAGCAACCGAATTTGTAATGATTTACCGTCGGAACGATCGTCCGTGGCTGCAGAATTGGATTTCTCATTAGACGTTGTAGGCAGCTGCCTAGAGCGGCACAGTTCGGAGAGGGTGGCAAAGTCTCTGTAGTGTTTTATTAAAAAACGTCAAACGTATTAAAAAAAAATTGAAAATCGATTACTTTATGTTTACGAAAAAAATAATCGTATAATACCTAGTGTGCGTATTTTTATTTATTTTTTTCGTATTTTATATTATTGTAAATGGTATATTATTATGGTATACCTATCTGTGTTGGTTCGTTATGATATTTTATAGTCATTGTAAATATAGTAAACAACCGTATAGAAAACCGTTTTTGATGAAACTTTATTAAACACGTCGGTACAGTCCGCCCAACATCCGCGTCGCCACGTTCAGTTCAAAATACGCACGGTCGACGATTTGGATTTGTATTAAAAAAACAACGTTTTTTATTATGGAAATATTGTAAATTGACGTCCGTCGACATTATTTCAAAGTAGGCAAAATTACTAAAGGCGAAAAAATTGTCTAAAAATTCAGTGTACGCATTTGGAATGGGGTATTGCGTGACTTATTCGTCTATTGTGGGAATGGAAAATTGTTGGTACCCGTAGCCGTAAAAAAGTTAAATCCGCCTCTGTCCGCGGGCATAAACGAGAAATAAGCGTTTAATCGTCTGTGCGGCGTGCTTTTATTGTTTTATCGGCTAAAATCGTTTTCCGTATAGGTTTGAAAATATTCGTTTATTTTTGTTTTTTTGCGTTCTCAAGCCGTGTATGATTTGCAGATTTCCACCGTATTGGTGTTTGTCAAAATAAACCCGAGAGATTATTTGTGCAATTAGCAATCACGGTCTGCTAAAATCGTGTTTGCCGCGTGATACGGACGTTTAACGTTCGTGCAACGACATTTTGTATTGTTCAATCAACGGTTCAATCATCAATTGGTGCCCTACACACGCGGGATGATAACGACCGTGATACTAACCTAACCGTATTTGTTGATTCGACTTGTCTCGCGGTCGAATATAATTAATGTTATAAAATTGAAGTTGTCCGTGCAAAAAGCAGGCAGCTCCACTTTTTTTTCGAAATCAGGTTTTTATTGAATTTGATAAAGGAAAAAATTACGAGTTTATCAGTACAAGAACGAGACAAATCGAACAACCATTAGGTATATGGGAAATATAACGTATTTGGAGTTGTCTTATTTTTTTTCTCCGTGGAAGAACAGGGTAGCTTCGGAGTTATCTCGCTTTTGCCACGAATTTTCGTCACGCTGTCCAATATTGTACTGATGCAAATTATTCTATTTGTGTCTCGAATTATACATTTCATTGTGTTTAAGAAAATGAAACTAAGTTTGATATAAATTAGAGTTGATAATTTAAAAATATAATTAATTGAAAAAAAAATATAATTATATATATATAAATTTTAACGAACATTTCTGGGCAAAAAACCGGATAACTCCAAACGTTTTAGGTTAATATTAGCCCTCATCTCAAGTGAAAAACGAAAATCAAATCGCGTACTACGGCATATTTTTTATCGTGCTCTAACATGATATCTAAATTGCAGATAACAACATTAGATCTACGTTAAACTCAATATTTTTAAAACGGTTTTCTATGTCTCCTGAACAATTACGAAAAATGGAGCTGCCTGCTTTTTGCACGGACCGCTTCGAATGCGACCGGTCGTTGTTTTCGTTCCGCGTAGACAACACGTACGTGTTATAAAACGTAAAAACGACATTATCGTGTATCTGCTGACGAGTAGGACGGCAGACGTGTTTGGAAATTTCGTTTTATAACGCTTGAGCTGCTCAACACGCGGTCCGGTTTAGTCGATTCGTCGAAACAAAAAATAAATTCGTAAATAGGCTCTTGACGACAAAAAAAAATAAAAAAATAAAAAAATAAATAAATAAAAATCTCAGACGATCCGACGTCGGCCCTACGCGTACGCGGAACGTGGTTTAACACTACGTGTCTGTCGTATAAACTACATACGCGTGTATAATTATTATTAAAATTACACGTATCTCGAATCGTCGTTATCCGATTTGAATGTATTTCGTACTCGGATTCGGATTCGAACGTGCGTGAAAGTCGTCGTGTTTCCTTCTGTTTTTCGCCCAAACGAGTTTAATCAAATGATCCTCGCCGTCGCCGCCGCCTTCGCCGCTTAATCGTAGATAGCTACCGCCGCCGAACGTCGTATAGTGTGGTTTTAATCACACGCAGATCCTTATCCGCGTTTCCTTTTTGACGCGCGCACAGGTGTTTGTTATTACAACGCCGCAAATGAAATATCACCCCGCGACACGTCGCGTATGCGTACATTTATAATATTTATCTGCAGGCGCGCGTACCTATTATTACACGTGTACGCAGTGCTCGGAAAAAATAAAAGAAGGGCGACTCTAAGATTTAAAAAAAATTAAGTGTCCCTTACAATGACTTCACACACCAAACCCGTGGGGGGCTTCGACCCCGCACTCTTCAACAACCCATCTTCGAAAATGCGTTGCATATTTTACAAAATATGACAACTATAAGTGTGACAATACATTTTTCAAAAACTGGTCATTTATTATATTTATTATTATTGTATTAAACAAACAGTCAAATAGTTACAAATGCACAATAATATATTCTAACAATAAATTTTAATTTTAAAGTATATCTGTTAAAATTCCCCCTGCTTCCTGTCGTTTCCATCCATTAAAATTGTATATGAATATAATATTTTTACATTTAAAATATGAGTTAGTGTCCGATCGAGAAGGACAACAGGTATAATAATAAAATAAAATAAAACTTATGTATTTATTTATCATATATTTTATATTATCACTGAGACAAATTGCACTATAGTAAAATGATTTGTATGATTGTGTTATAATATCACAAGATTGTTTTAACCGGTTACCAAGCCGGTATAATACTGATAAAGAGATAAAAAACATCGGTCTCGGTAATCAACCAGCAAAATAATCCATTAAATCAAAATTAAAATTTGAATGTTACAAATCTACAAAATCACTACATTATTAAATAAAAAACCATTCGGTCCCCCCGTTCCAATTGAAATAATAGGAAGGGGTGCGCTAAAAATATTAAAAAATCGAAGAGGAGCTCCCCCCCCCCGCCAATTCGAGCACTGCGTATACGTTACACTTTGCGCGCGGGTGTGCGTACACCAATTGGCCCGCAGACGGTGTTTACGCGGAGAATAATGGTGTTGTTTTCGACGGCGCCACGTCGCACATATCACCGTAGTGTGGTACCTGCGTATTTTATACCGCTACCGCGGTAACCGTCCGCTCGCCCGGCATAAGCGCCATGGGAACCGTTTGCACACGAATTTCTGTCGGCGTCGTACAGTTATTACGATGATGGGAATGCGTTTCGCCATGATTTAAAACACGCTGGGGTAAGAAGAAAAAAAAAATGAAGAAATAAAGAAAAAGAATTTATACAAATATATATATATATATACGTATATTTATATACGTGTAGGTAGAGTAGGTATACATAATGATATCCCGACAAAAGCCGCCGCCCGTCGACATCATCGTGTTCGCACAAAAACCAATTTCCACGATCCCTTTTAACGGTGTGCGCGGGACCGTGTACAGTTTATTGTTAGACGTCGGCGAATTTCTTTTTTCGGTCCACGAATAACCCCCCTCTCTGTACTACACAGCCTCCGGTCCACCACCGTTGCCTGCACCGCCGCGGGGGTGACGGCGACGAATCCGGGCGAATTCGCCGAAAAAACAATATTATAATAGTGCCGACCGACGGTGTGCAGTAGGTACGACGATGATAACGATATGTCGTATGTATACCTATATATTATTATATATGAAGGTAATATAACATTATACGGTCGTCCGACACGTATTATTTTCTCACCCGCAGTATAGTAGATTTTTTGTTGTTATTATCGTTATTATATTGTTGTGGCGTATACTGGCCGTGGCACGCAGGCCGTGGTCTCCGATAAATTATCCGTTTAATAAGGAGTCTTGGCGGATTATTATTGAAAAAAAAAAAATAATAATAATAATAAAAATGCTGCAGGTGTTGACGAATAGAAGAAGAGACCACGGTCGACAAAGACCGAAGATGTGTTTCTTGTGCGTGTGTGTGTGTGTGTGTGTGTGTGTGTTATAATATACCCGAGTATAATGTTCTTATGATGGCCGCGAGCACAACAAGACGAGCGCTTCTGACGACGGGCTACCGAGCGGAGAGCCGTTCGGCCTGCATGATGCTGCCCCTCGAGTCCGCCCACGGAATCCGTACGTTATATACACGCGTGTAAGTAATCTGATAAATCCCCTCCCCTTTTACAAACCGTGTACGTGTGCGTGTGTGTGTGTGTGTGTGTGTGTGTGTGTGTGTGTGTGTGTGTGTGTGTGGTAAATCGTCTTAATTGCCACGGAGGATCTGCCGTCCGGCCGAGGACGGGTTCGGAAAGAAATTATATTATGTTGTGTCCGTTTCTTTTTTTTTTCTAATTTTCTTTCTCTATCGCACAAGTGTGAGCCCGGGTTCCCACGAAAAACCGTGCAGCCGCGGCCGGTCGACAAGACGGTTCAACGTCTTTCGAATACGTGTTTTCTCTCGTAATAATAGAATATCGCGTCGTATTTATTCCGTTCGCCCGTATATAACACAATATGATACGAATAATACGAGTATAATCTCTGTGTCCGGCAGTCATTGTTGCCACTCGGCCGGCCGCGTCACGTCGGACGATCGGACGAACAGATCGACGTCGCACGTACACGTTGCGCCGCCGTATTATTACAGTAGTCGGTCTCGTTAAACGGCTACGAAATATTTCTCCGTGTTCGGGACCGAACTAATTCCCGGAGACTTCTCGAGAGTCCGGGCACGCGGCGGCGTGTCGTCCTTCGGTTGTCGTCCATAAATCGTCGTGTCCCGTTCGCAGAACGTTCGGACGTATACGGCCGCCGCACGTGTTTCGTCGTTGGAATAAAAATTCCTTCCCCCCCGCCGTCTTCGTCCTACTGCACTATTGTCGCTTCTTGTCGTGGGTAATATTATGTAATGCACGTCATCGCGCCGTCAATGTCAACCGACGTACGTTTACACCAGTCCCAACTATAATAATAATAATATAATACGCGTATACGATATATTATATTATATGTACATGCATATAGGTACTAACGCATAGTACGAAGTAATTTTTAATTTAATTAGTAAATTTATTTTTAAATAATTTCATTTTAGTTGGCTGATTTTTTTTTTTTTTTTAATAATTTTTTATAAATTAATGTGTGTTATGTTTAAAAAAAAATTGAAAAATCAAATTATTTTGAAATTTCAAAAAGCTGTAACTCAGTCAATTTTAGGTTTAGACGTTTACAACCATGGCCAATGTATCAAAATGACTTAGAATAAAATTATCCATCTGTTTTCGGTGACAAAATCAATGTTGCTATTAAAAAAAAAAAAAAAAAAAAAAACATTTTGATTGCGCACGTGCGTACAAGAGGTAAAAATTCGAAATTTTCCCAAAATATGCACTTTAGTAGCTCTTAGCTATTTTAACAAACCGTATTTCAATATAAGATTATCGGGCTCAGATATTTAGTGGTACACTTAAGACGGGACACACTGTATATATATATATAACTATATACAGGGTGGTTTTTTTGTAAGCACGCTCGACCCGTTTTCAACTCTGTACGATCACCTAAAACTCAAGTCCGTGTTTACGTATACGATATTTAAATCGCTTACAGAATTACTTCTTTCTTCGCTATTTTCCATCTTTGTGGTTTTAATTTTTTAGTTTTCTCAAACGAGGTTACTGTTATATTATTATTTATTTATGTCGATATTACAAAAGAGAACACTCGTTTTGAACGATCTACCGTTGAAACTTTTATTATTAAACCGATAGTTGAACTACGTACAGAAGTGTGTTTAAGTTTAGATTGGACGCGGCGAAGTGCCGGGTTTCTCCTCAAAAATGCTCTGTTTCTATCCCGCTGCTGTAAACTTCAAATACTACTCATGATACGATAATATTATAATACAAACAATTTGGTCCAATGATAAAAACTTAAATAGGTAACAAAATTAAAAAAGTTCTCTTTGATAATAATATTATATTACGTATATTGTGTCATGGACGGTTGTTATCGTACGGGAGAAAACTACTCACAATATCGCGTCGGTAAAAATAGTGAAAAAAAAAATTTTTTTTACTAAAAAAAAATGTAGTTCTGTTATCCTCGTATATTCTGTGAAAATAAAAATCAAATATATTTACGCTCAATGAAAAACACGATGGGAGCGTGATTGAAAAATCACTCTGTGTACATACCTACATACTATATTTTTATATTATGTTTTATTGTCAGTCGGCTGGATAATTCGACGTAGCTTACGTTCACCGCGCCACGTTTTATTGTCGTCCTCTCGTTAACCGTGTTACGTTGGTACGTAGGTAAAAAGTGACCTGGGGTGGCCCGGCCACCCAAAAATATTTACCGGCCACCTCACTGGCCTCTATATTTTCAATATATCCAAATTTTATGTCAAAATAAAAATAACGTTGAATCATGTATTTGGAAAATGTTTGTCTGACATTTGTTATTTACGTAGATTCTACATTATTACATAATTATTAAAACATTCTAAATTAATATTATTTATTTTAATAAGTACACGGGATACACCTTTTTACATATTATACGTATAAAGTAGATATTGTAATAATAGCAATTTACAGATATTGTTCAACTTAATTAGTGCTAAGATATTTACATAAAAAGATTAGTGAGATACATGGGGTCCGCATTGGTATTGTTCATCGTTATTCGTCGTATAGGCTCATTTAATGAATAATTAGTGGTTGCACGAGGAACGTAGAAAGGAGCGGTATGACGGGAAGAGCGTTGAGGCACTCTAAAGCATATAAAGGACAACAAAGAGGGGGAATCAATATTGCCTTGTAACAGACTGACTAAACATTTAATACAAACTGTACGCCTACGCTCAGACAGGGATACTAGACCAAGCTGGGTTGCAACAGGCTCGTAGTTGTGGGGTGGGCATATTACGATACCAAACTTATAGCTTACACACCTTAAGAATTTCCGTTGCACTCTTTCCAATATCAATGAGTGACTGGCAGTATGAGGGTCCCAAATAACAGCTCCATACTCTAGGATCGAGCGAACCAGAGCACAGTAAAATACCTTGATAGACTGCAAGATGTGACGGAAATCTCTACAAAGTATTAAATAATAAAGCCAAGAGTTTTATACGTTTTGCAACAAGTATATTCAATGTGTGGTCCAGGATCAAGATTACTACTTATAACATAAATTATACATACAATTTGAATGACTGATATGAAAATAAACAGATCGTAGACACTCGTCGACGACCGAATTCATCGAATCAAGACACATAATGACTTAACGATATCGGTGTATAGTATATATCAGAGGTATTCAAACTTTTTCATCCCACGGCTCCTTTGTGTCTTCACAAAATGTCGACGGCTCCCAAATTATAAATAACAAAAAGTGAATGTTTATATTGTATGAAATTTTTTTTTTTATAATTTATGTATCATATGACGTATAAAATGTTTTTAAATAAGTAGTTAATGCGAATGATTATATTGAAGACAATTCAGCGTTTCCCAACCGGTGTGCCTCGATGATAATAATAATAAACGTTTTTCGTAAAATTTCGATAGTAAAAATGTTTTTTAAATTTAAATTTGATTTTACATGAATATTCCTAACCTAGATAAACACGCCATTTTTTGTTACTTACTAGTAATTTACTAATATACAACACATTTGGTATAAAAAGCCTTAAATAAAAAATAAAAAATATATACCTAGGTATATAAATATATTGGTTTACAATTAAAATACGCGGCTCGCTTCGACAACTTCTGCGACGCCCCTAGGAGCCGCGACGCACAGTTTGAATACCTCTGGCATATATATAGTCACTAAAAATAAAAACGTATTTAGTATGTATATACTTACTTTTTGTTGGATTATTTTCAGAGGGGGGAGGGATGAGTAAATGTTGGCCATTCGAGAAAAACGTTAGCTATATAATATCGGGCCATTCCCGGTGGTGTAATTCTTGCTACGTGCCTGGACTGTTACGTTTCGGTATTGTTGTACAATATCGTCTCGTACTGATGTTTTACGAGAGATTTTCCGTCGGCTGTTTGTCTTAAAGGTGGGGGCGGGCCTGTCGCGGTCTCTAAGACTTTGATCGTTTTTATTATTATCATTTTTTTTTTTTTTTTTTGAAGACGCGCGTTATCTTACGAGTCGTGATTTCGCGACGTGTCATTTCAACACGCGCGTGCGTGTGAATTTCACGCGAAAACGATTTTTATTTTTCATTCGGAGCTGAGCGACACGTCGACCCGTCGGCGGAAATACGATAACACACGCGACGCTACCGCCGCCGCACACAATACAAAGTGTGCACGCCGTGCCGCCGCCGTCACCGCAGAATACGTATTATATCGTCGCGCGTGATGTAATATTATGTAAATCGCTAAATCGTTAAAATAATTAGCGCCCGGCGGGGGACGCTGCCGTTTCGGGTTTACTAGGCGATTTTTTTTTTTTTAATTTTTATTTTTGATTTGCGACTAACAACGCGTCGTCTACACCGTATGTCTACCGGTCTACCGGCTGTAACGGGTTTTTTCGGATATCACGCGCGTTGTGGGTCGTGGTCGTTCGGGGTTTTCGGGACTCTGTACGTTTTCGCGTGTATTTTTCCGATACAGATGACTGTTGAATAGCCGAAAGTGTGATACGAATAATTAAGACATGTGATACGTAACGGACCAAATACGTTTCAACCGCGCATCGTTCGTGCGAAACGCATATTCGATAAATTGTATCGATATGCGATCGTTATATTTCGCGTATTTTGCGCATTTTTACGTTTCGTGTTTAGCACATTTGTTTCGAAGGTTGAAATAATGCATTTTTTAATGTTATGGATTCATTAATCAATACGTGGGTCACGGATGAATGCTTGTTTTTTGAAATGTACCTATTTTTGGAAAGGAAAAAAACCGTTTTATTTCACTGTAGGAGCGAAAGACGAAGAAATAGACTTTACAGAGTTACATAATATGTCGATATCGTTGTGGTGAAAAACCTATAAAAAAAAAAAAAAAATTGATAAATTAAAACAAATTATCAGCGTTTAACATTCGATAAATCGAGTTTTTAATTAATGTTTTGTTTTATATTTCGACTATACGAGTACTTAAGGTGTATACGTTTTCGTGCTATAAGTCCCGTACTTGAGTTATTATTTTTATCATTCGTCATCAGTGATTGACCTCTCGGTTTTTTCTTTTTTTTTTTTCATATACGCATTCTATTACCGATAATAATACTCGATATAATTATATCACCACGACCATAATACAGGCGTACTTAGGACACACACACACTGTGTGCTCATACGTGTATTGAACGTCGTCGTTTAGAGGCGTGTTGTCGCACGAAGACGTTTGTCTCTCTGTCTTTCTGTGCGTACAAATATACGCACCCGTAAGTGTGTGTGTGTGTGTGTGTGTGTATGTACGTATAGTATAAAACGTATAAATTACCGACATAAATCAAGTGCTCACGCGATAACAGTTTTAAGGAATTTTGTCGAAATTACTATGGCTCACAACTCTTTTTCTCCGTCTCTACGTTGACGTTTCTGCTTTGTATTTTTGTCACAAAATATAAATTATTCGACGGGGGGTGGGGGGGGGATAATAATACTAATAGGTATCTGATAAAAATGGCGGACTATTTGTAACGTGCAGACGAACGGCGTATATTTATTTTGTATTGACACGTGTAGTGTATATACGTATATACCGTAGTATAACGTTGTTGTAAAACTAGGTTTCTGTTTTTGGATATACTACTCGCATTGATTTATGAACGAAACTATATTCTATAACTCTACTTTCGCTCTTTTTCTTTGTCTCTGTCTCTGTCTCTGTCTCTGTCTGTCTGTCTCTCTCTCTCTCTCTCTCTCTCTCTCTCTCTCTCTCTCTCTCTCTCTCTCTCTCTCTCTCTCTCTCTCTCTCTCTCTCAGTCTCAGTCTTTTATCTATCACACACACTCGTTTCCGCGTGCCCGGAGATCAATTTATACTCCTTTTACTGCTGCTGCTAATGTACCACCCGGGCTGTCGGCTCAATACGATGTTCAGAAACGATAACCGAAAAATACTGTAATTCTCAATGTAATTATTCACCCCGCTTTAACCCTCCGCTTCATTAATTACCGTCTTGTTTCTAAACACGCACACACACGCACACACACACATACTACCCACTAATTGTGTGCGCCCTATGTCGTACTTATACACATGAGCATTTACCGACTGAAATAACGAAAAATTATGTTTTTGTTATTAATGTCTGCGTTAAATTTACTACGAGTTTTCATTAACATGTATATATATATATTCTATCAAATTGTATATACGAAAGTTTAAAGTGGAATTTCCCGCGAAGACCGAAACTTCTAAATCAGAGTCTACCTCTGTCTTTTGTTGTTTAAAATACAATATTTTGTCTCTCGTATTCGTGTTATTATTATTATTATTACTATTAGTATTATTCGTTTTACGCTTTTAAGCTTTATACATAATCTGTTGCTCCCGAGTTATTTATTATTTACCAGAAACGCAATTACGTATATATTGTTTCCTAAATGCGTTTTGACTCCCGGCAATTAAAAAGTACAATTATTCATAAATAAAAATTATTATTATTATTATTATTATTATAACGCGGTCGCTTGCGTATACGAATGTGCTCCGTCATGTAGCGCGTCTCTCCAGCGTGTGTAGAGATGCACTTTTATTTCCACATGTCTTAACACGTCTTCATTAGTATTCCTCTCGCCGTACCCGCCGTATTTACGACGAACATACGTACACTCACACGTACGCCCGTTCACGTACAGGTACCCACCCGTACGTTATTATTATTATAATTATACATACATATATATATACGTAGGTACACGCGGGAACAGCGGATACGACCCAGTGACATTTCAAAAGCCTTCATATAAGAGTCCTTTGGACGAATCTAAAGTGCTCGCATTATACTTTCGCAGACGTGTGTTATGTATAGTTCATCACGTGGAATTCCGTGTGTGCTCGTGACGTCTTTGGAATGTTTTGTTTTAATCACGCTAAACGCATTACCGTCGTCGTCGTCGTCGGAGCTGTTTTGTCGTGTTCCTCTCAAGACTGTTGTAACACAAACGCGCATATTCGACTACGACCACAACGAGAACGAGACGTGTATTTGACGTCATTGTGTGCGCGTCTCGTCTTTTCGATCGCTCGAGAGACCGACACCGACATATTATTATTATCATATTGTCTATTGCGCGTGAGGTTATTATAAAATATCGTTCACTCGTCGTGTCTTACACGCGTCGAGTGTAGATCGTTATGATTCCCCCGTCCGTCCGTCCGTCCGTGCGATCGAAATTACCACGGGCGCACGTATTGTCGTTATCTGTGTTTCGTGCTCGACGAGACGCCGCCGCTCATCTCGCGTCGTCTTCGTCGCGTCCGGTCGTGGTCGGACGCGGCGTCCGGTCGGAGACGCTACACGATAACGCGGTACGTGCTCTCGGATGCTGTGTGATACAAACGCTGCCTCTCGTATGTACCCGTCACACGGCGACGATACGGCCGGGACTCGCGTGAAAACAACACGTCCGCCGTATATACACACCGCCCCGGGGGCCCCCGTCGCCGCGCCGGAGATAAAATTAACTCGTGTGCCACAAAAGGATACTGTTTTTTTTTTTTTTTTTGTGTTATTATCATTTATTTTTTTATCATAGGCGTGTGTGTTCTCACCAAATGACTACTTGCAGCGCTGCCGTAGAGAAAGAACGGCTACGAGCTGCACACACACACACACACACACACACACACACACACACACACACACACACACACACACACACACACACACACACACACATTGTAATGTAAACGTGTATGCGTACGTGTGTGTGTGTGTTAGAAAAATGTGGACGGCCATGAAACTCCCCGTCTCTCGTGAAGGGTGACTCGTGTGTTCAACGTTTGGGCGTGTGCGTGCTTACACGTGTGTGCGCGGGCGCGCGTGTGTGTGTGTGTGTGCGTGTGCTCGGTGATGTGCGACCCCGAAGGGTTGCCGGTCTGTCTGGGAGGAGAAGTCCTGAAGCGAGCAATAACTCTTTGTCACGGTGTGTTATTCCCAAATGATTTCCCCGCACACACGCACGGGCGCACGACGACCCGCATTAAGTCGCATTTTTATTTGTGACGGCAATGTGATTTCAATTCTGGTTTGGTTTGGTTTTTTTTAAAATTTTTTTAAGTTTTTTTTTCCTTTTTCTGTTTTGGTCTTGTTGTGTCTCCGCGACGCGACACGTAATAACATATAATACGTAACGACGGCGATTGTCGAAGGACTCTCGGTAAATAACCCACGACCCACGACCGCGATATTTATTATTTTTATTATACTTTTTTTAACTCTCGCGCAAAATTGTCAATCACGCGACGGTGAAATAAATCAGGTTTAAAAAAAAAATGTATTAACGCGTAATGAACACCGTATGATATGCGGGTGGGTCCGGCGGTTTTCCGAAAAGGTCAATGAAGACTGTTTTCTCGTCGAATCGACATAATCTAAGACATAGGTTCTCAGACTTTTCTCGGTACTATTGACAATGTTTACATTCAAGGTCCTAGAAATAATAAATTGATAATTAGGTATCTACTGTTTCATTTTTTTTCAAAACGTACCTATAATGCTACATTAGTTCTCTCTCTCTCTCTCTCTCTCTCTCTCTCTCTCTCTCTCTCTCTCTCTCTCTCTCTCTCTCTCTCTCTCTCTCTCTCTCTCTCTCTCTCTCTCTCTCTCTCTCCCTCTCTCTGTGGAAACGGAAACGCTAATTTCATATTTGTATTTCCATGTTATGTAAATCGTGTCACTATGTGTATAGTACTTATCACGTGAGGCATGGACGTCATTTGAGTGTTAATTAAGGGGTAGGAATTTTTTTCCGATATATCATTCGAGTTGAATACACACAGTATGCTATTCCTTCTGGCGAGGAGAGGGGCCAAGTCGAACCACACCGCAATAATCCCCGTCGTGTGGTAATAGGTATTAGTCTCCCATCACCCTATTCAACAGTAAATAACTATGTAATCAATAATATAATAAATTTGTCTCTATTCTTACCGGTATCGAGTGACTAAAAGTATTTTTTGTTTTTGTTGCAGGTAAGAATTTATTTACGGAATATTCTGTCTGACCAGGGAAACGGCTGCGGGTCTATTGCAGGCTGGTGACTGATTAATAAGTAATGACCATCTCACGCGCACGCTGTGAGGTAGAGCAGCAACAAGCACGTCCATTCCCTTTTCAGCCGCAACAGTAAACATTTTGGCGTCGGTAAAACGTTTTCTGCGATATTGTGTAAATCGAATACACTTTATTATAACACTTAATTGCTAACTATGCTTAATGTGGAGAACACAGATCAGCTGTGGTTTGACAGAGTTTTTTACAGTTCCTTTGCTGAGGTCGTAATGAAGTTCCGAAACATTTGATTTAAGTCGTTTTTAGTATTTTACAAAATATACCACTTGGTTAAATAACACGTATCCGATAATTTACCGTGTTCATATACTATCGATAAAAATAAACGATGATCGACAATCGTTATGTAAAACAACAATATTATTCATTGGGCCAAAATCGTATGTATTTCCCAGTGCGATGTTTCAAATCACAATATTTTTAAAAGTAGTAAAACTGTATTCATATATATATAGTCTGACTACCCTAAAAATAAAAGGCGCCCTCTCGATACCCCTTCGTACTCCCCGTCTTTTAAAACCTCGCGAGATGCCTTGGCTTACGGTAAGTGGATTCCGTCCTTTAATGACTATAATGCCGCGGCATTGTTTCTCCCGGTGGTTTTTGTTTTCACGTCACGGCGCGGCGGAGAGTGTAAGGGTATTTTCGGTTTTCTAACCTCTTGTATTGTCGACGCGTTTCGAATATAGCAAACGGTCGTTGTACGAGTGTGTATGTAAAAGAAGAAAAAAAAACACGGTTTACACCCCTATCGGCCTTGCGTTTAGTAGAGCAGCGCACGCCGCAAATCCGTTGCCCGATCGTGTATAATTTATTGCGATCAGACTTCAACGGACGCGACGGATTCAATTATTATACGCTGCACGCGAATCGTTGTCGTGCCCGATCTTTCCCCTCGCCCTCTGACAATAATAATAATAATAATAATAATAAATTATTATCGGCGTCGCTATTATATAATTATAATTATATACACGAGTATAATCGCCGGAAAGTATTGGCGAACGCGTTTTATATATATTTGCATAAACGTTGTTTTATTCGATTAACTCGATAAACATATACATATTATCTATACGTCACGCTAAAAGTGTTTTTTTTTTTTTTGTTATACAATTTGTTATTTTTTTTAAATTAAATTTATTATTATTAATTTTTTTATTTTTTTATTTTTTTTTAGTAAGTACAATGCGAACGGATGTATCCGTACGCCGTCCGACGTTCTATATACTTTGTTATTATTATTATTCATACCGTCGATTGTCATACAGATTGCTGCACTCTCAACGATATAATATACGTATATATAAAATAATAATAACGTGCGCCGATACGAATCAATTTAAAACGGGTTATTGAATTTCAATACTTATTCCATTACCGTTCGTAACGATCGGTAGTATAAATAATTCCCACTGCCCATACACATCATTGCAATACACGGTATATATTGTGTATAATTATTATTAATTGCGTTGTAATGAGATTATGTACGTTAAATGTAATATATACATTTATACGGTTTGAGTAGAACATAATATAATAGCAGCTGTAGTCGCAGAAACGTTGTTTTCTCATGCTATTATACTTATTATTATTGTTATTGCACGACTCGAGCCACTCGGATTATTATAATATTATATTAAACAGGATTGAATTGGTGCGCACGTCAATGTTTGCTGTAGGTTCAAAAAAAAAAAAAAAAATTAAAAAAAATACTCCAAACAGAACGCACCTATAGGTACATATATATCTATATAATATTATGTATATTTGCGCATACATGTAAAACGTAAATCGCATTACTCAGCTATTCCGAACTCGACGCAGATTATTTTATTTTACCTTTTTTTTTTCTTTCATCATTATTGTTTACATTTTTCCCCCTTGATAATTTCACAATAATCACGATTTGTGACGCGTTCAAAACACATTTTTTTCCCCGCCCATAAATACACATTCGATTGTAAAACGTATTAAGGGCACGATGACCGACACCTGTTTGTTTTCACCGTCAGAAACGCGTGTACTCGACTCGTCGTGAAATATAATTCCGCGATAATTACAAAACCGTTTACAATAGCCATCCAGGTGCACTACAGTCTATGACTAAACCGAAACCACGTTTCTCGCCCGCGTCGTTTTTGGAAACGACTGCACAATTCGCTCACCCCGCGTTATTTTCTTCGCGTATTTTTACAGTGTATATTATGTGTACATAAAAATATATACTTACTGTCGATAACTCAATTGGAAAATATTTTATACATTCAATATATACTGCAGTACGTTTTTCTAAAGATTTTCTTTTTCTTCCGGCGCTGTGTTTAATGCGATTTTCTAATAACCGAGTCGTCTACATTTTATAACCACGGATGAATTTTTCTTCCGTTCGACGTGAGAAAAAAATGAAATCGAATTTTTCACACAGTGTTCGTTCGACACAAACGATTGTATTTCGCGTTTTTATTTAATGTAAATATATTTGTTTTTTTTGTTTTTATACGATGTCACGTATACGTGTGTCGGTTCGGACAACTGGAATAGGAATCGCGAAAAAGACGAATCGGCAGTGATGTAGTCCTAAAAATATTCATGGGTACACGCCTAAATCACAGCTTGATCCATATTATGTAGAAATTGAGCCCCCCCTTATTTTTTATAAATCGCAAAAGGTTAATACTATTTCTCTACCTCTCTGGCTTAGTTAAACAAATAATTATTTTAGAGCCCCCAACATTTTTATTCCATTTCTGTTACCTATTCCATACGTTCATATATTATGTCTATTATAAACCCGAAAAAATAGTAATAGTCAACTCATTTTTTTATTACTGTTTAAAGTTGGAATTTGTATGACTCTGGTCATTTTTAGGTAAATTAATATATATATATATATATATATATATATATATATATATATATATATATATATATATTATATTTTTTAATCAAAACTTCACTAAACACTTAATTCATTAATCAGGTAGAAAATTTTTTTCGCAAAAAATAATTGTGTATACTTTACTAGAAATAATAGCTAAAGAAAATTGGCTGAATTAATAATTTTTTATTTAATGTTTACGATTTTAATTACGATCAGTCTAAATAATGTTTTATTTCTTCTCCTCCTCATTTTTACGTAACATATTCAATTTCTTTTGTTTTTAGGGTGGATAATATTGTACATCAGTTTACTCAAATATGTATATCTTATACAATTCAACTTATATTAACGTTTTTGTGAATATCAGTTAAAGACATTGACCGCATGACTATTGATACCACGGTCATAATATTATTATTATTATTATATCGTCTATGGAAAATCTTATCATTTTTATTTTTACATTGAATCTCAAAACTCAAAATATTCAAAATTATTATTTATTATTAACTGGATAAACGTTAATACGTTATGTCCGACGTCCGTGTGCCCGCGGACAATGCTTTTCGTTACGGGTACACGCGTCCTCATGGGCCAGTTTCATCACACGGACAACAGGGCGACTAGTCAAATAATAAACAGCGGCCAAAAGGAATACGGAATGGGAAAGAGGATCCGAAAAAATAAGTAGGAACTCTGAAATCAACTCTAGACAGGAGGACTAGACAGAGGCATCAACTTCACCACCATTAATAAGTTTAGAAAGGAACCGCGTTAGGTTGCCGCGTTTTCTCCCATCGCATAGGGTACGTAATGTTATTGCAGCGTTTTAAACTCTTCGTCGCCTAAGCCGCACGTGTTTAATGTGCCGTCATCGTGGCAAAAGCAATAACGATTGACTCCGTAAACACGAAATGTTTATCATTACGTCGATTAAATTAAAAAATTACGACGATAAAACGTATAATATATATATTATATATACTGCAGTTGTGTTGACGATCGTATAATTTATATTAATCGTCGAGGCTAAACGAAAACGAGTCGCGGACACTTATTATAATGTATTATTACATTCGTTCCGTACGTATTTTACTTTACGTACACGTACAGGAGCCGCAGGTAGGCGTACGCGAAATGACGTAGTACGTAGACCGGCCAATTCATGAATCGCGGTCGTAGCGTAGTCGTAGGTATTACACCCGTGTGTGTGTGTGTGTGTGTGTGTGTGTGTGTGTGTGTGTGTGTGTGTGTGTGTGTGTGTGTGTGTGTGTGTGTGTGTGTGTGTTGTGTGTGTGTGTGTGTGTGTGTGTGTGTGTGTGTGTGTGTGTGTGTGTGTGTGTGTGTGTGTGTGTGTGTGTGTGTGTGTGTGTGTGTGTGTGTGTGTGTGTGTGTGTGTGTGTGTGTGTGTGTGTGTGTGTGTGTGTGTGTGTGTGTGTGTGTGTGTGTGTGTGTGTGTGTGTGTGTGTGTGTGTGTGTGTGTGTGTGTGTGTGTGTGTGTGTGTGTGTGTGTGTGTGTGTGTGTGTGTGTGTGTGTGTGTGTGTGTGTGTGAGTGTGTGTGTGTGTGTGTGTGTGTGTGTGTGTGTGTGTGTGTGTGTGTGTGTGTGTGTGTGTGTGTGTGTGTGTGTGTGTGTGTGTGTGTGTGTGTGTGTGTAATGTGTACTCACGATTTACGCGCACGGCCGTACTTACTCTCTCGACTTGCTCTCGAGTGGTTTTTATTTTTTATTTTTATTTCTTACCGTCGTCGCGCACCACGCGTACGTATTAAAAAAGCGTCGTACACGCGTGCACCGTGTTTTAACGCGATCGAGCGTGTTTCACACGACGACGACGCCGCAAAGGTCAAGAGCCGCCGAGAGCGAATCAATTAAGTCGCCCACCTGTTTTCACCTCCGGTACACGCGACGCAGGCGACGGCGACGTTCGGCGCGGGGTTTCATTCGTATATCGCACCTCATATTATTATCGTACAAAATATTATGCAGTAGCAGCCAGCCTTCGGCCGAATTCTGGTATATTCGTGTGCAGTACGGGAGCACGGGAGTCTTCAACCCACGGGCCGCTTGTTGGGGCCCGTTTCGTCATTATTTATGGCCCGCGATCACATTTGAAATGTAGCATGCACCATTTGTATTTTGATAAAATTAAAACGGCCACGAGCCGTCGATATTGAAAAAATTGGGAAAAGTGCGATAAAACAAATAAAATTACCTTCTCGCGTGTTATAAATATTGGCCGATATATAATGATACTGACAATAGTTTGTAATTTAAAATTTCATCATGGAAATCGTAATAGTAAAACTGAATTTTGGTATATTTTACACATGTTTTTACTACCGATGCGGGGACGGATTGGCCGAGTGCACTAAGGCGGCGGTTACGAGGCCTCGGGCAGTCTCTCTCTACTTTTCGTTTTTGATTTGAGATGATGACTAATATTAACCTAAAACGTTTCGAGTTACCCGGTTTTTGCCCAGAAATGTTTGTTAAAATGTATGTGTATATATATATTTTTAATTCATTGTATTTTTAAATTATCAACTCTAATTTATATCAAACTTAGTTTTATTTTCTTAGACATAATGAAATGTATAATTTAAGACACAAATAGAATAATTTGCATCAGTACAACATTGGAAAAATGATTTTTTTCAAAAGATGTTCAATATTATATTTTTTTTATCTACTCAAAAATAGTATAACGTAATAAAACTACATTCTTACCCTGAATGTAAAAATTATATGTACTCTTCATATCGTTCGTCGACAAATCAGGATGGTTTAACTCCCCCCCCCCCTTCTCTACCTAGTGTCTTTTCGTTCGAAAGTTTCGTGTAAAAAAACCGCTCGTTTCCCCGCACTGTCTCTCTCCCATCGTCGCGCTGCTGTTCGCCGGGTACACAGGGTTCGCGATTCGTGTAATCATAGTTAACTACAGTAAACACATAAACTCGACGTCCACGCGGTACACACACACACACACACACACACACACACACACACACACACACACACACACACACACATACACACACACACACACGTACGCACGCACTCAGACGGACTTGCCGCGCAGTGTTTGTGCTGCAGCGCAAGAGAAGCTTTTAGTAAATTGTTTCGCTCATAATATGTGTGTGCGAATCGGATAGTTACCTATATAATACAAATGACGTTATGACGTATACGAAAGCGGCTACGCGCGTCCGCCTAGTAATAATAATAATAATGATAATAATAGTATCGTGTATTTTATATATATACGAATGGTGCAGAGTGGCTAATGGGTGCGAGAAACAGCCGGACGGCTAAGTGCAGTGTGATAGGGTATGATATAATAATATTATAGTGTCCACGCGTTCGCGGGTGGTGTACAGGGTGTCGCGTTCGACGTGCAGCCTGTTTAAAACACTCGGCCCCGCGGCGGTACGTGTAAAACGCCATTGTGCCCACACGCGCACACACACGCGCACACACGCGCGCACACACACGCGCACACACGCGCGCACACACACGCGCACACACACTGTATGTGTGTCACTATATTATTATCTATAATATAACGATATAATATAATTTAATATAATAATATAATACGCACACTAATCGCGCGGATAACCGAGTGGGCGCCGTGCAGCACGTGGCGGCTCGACGATGTACGAGACACGAACGTGTTGTATGTATGCAAATGATTTGCGATTAATGCGTTCGCTGTAGTGCAGTCGGCGCGCGCGTAAACAACAATTAGTAGCCGACACCCTGCTGCCCTCCCCCCACACATCCGTCTCGCCGTTCGACGCGAATCGAACGAGCGCATTACGTGATTTACATTTCGAGCGGCCGTCGTCATTACCGATGCACAGTTGGCCGTGCGAGTACGCTTTTTACGCCCACGCCCCCTCCACTCTGTCGCGTTGTAATCGTACGGGCAGAACTGTAAATAAATATAAATAAAAAAAATAAAATAAAAAAAAAAACGACATAGTAATTTATTACATCCTATACGCGTGATAGTATTCGTCTACCTCGTGCGCCTATATTATATGGTCAATCTTTTTGTAGTTAATTATTACGAGTCGTTTTTTTGTTGATTTTTTTTTTGTTTTTATTTTTTATTTTATTTTATTATTTTTTTATGCGAATTCCCTCGCTCCGCCCTGATT
This sequence comes from Therioaphis trifolii, assembly GCA_027580255.1. Lineage (NCBI taxonomy): Eukaryota > Metazoa > Arthropoda > Insecta > Hemiptera > Aphididae > Therioaphis > Therioaphis trifolii. Next base: position 132,283,941 of record CM050404.1, read on the forward strand.
TGTTGCGGATTTCTCGAAACGACGGAATTTTCAAAACGTATTTAATTCATACATACATAGTACATACATACATACGTTACAACAACCGTCTTTATTATCGTGTATTGTGTCAAATTTTGATTTTTGACGTTTCGGTCGCGGATAAATTTGTTTGATTGATTTTATTACATGCGAGCCTCTCTAAACAAAACCGAGTAATGATATATATATATTTTTTTTTACACTTGCCCATTACTAACTATACATATAACTATATTTGAATCGTAACACAAGGTTTTTTTTTTTTTAATATTTAATGATATTTGAATATATTGTCTGATTTTAATTCATTAGCATCTTTCGTTAGCGATTGACTCGATGCTTTTCAATCTACGTGTGTTCGATGTTTACATCAACAAAATTGGTTTGGGGTATTTTTTCAACGTTTTCAGTAAATTTTTAGTTTGTTAATTCGTCTCTAACCTATTTCTATTATCAGTGGCGGATTTAACGGTCGTTTAGTCGGCAAATGCCGACCGAGACCCTCTAAATTATCTATGATTTTTTAAGTTTGACCAGAAAAAAATTATTTTACGGCGTCCCTCTTATGGATTTATCGTGATTGAATATCGTTTACAATACCGTTTTTCGGGGCGGTTTTCGGAGTTTTCGGGTCATGAGCGCATTTGTCCAAAGGATATTTTTCGGCCATATTGAATGCTAGCTGCCTGAATCATAACTGTATATACCTTCTTTCGTTTTATTAGTTTATTTATTTATTTATTTTTTTTTTTTATACTTTTTTATTGAACGTGTTACAAAAGTATGAAACAATCAGAACGATCGATGGAATTCGAGAGAAACAAAACGAAAACACGACAGACGAAACAGATTGCAGTGTAGAGGAGGCAGTGTCCCGGTGGAGGTACAACGGCGATTATGATACAAAACGATTTTATTCGAATAATTGCCGTGATGTAACGTGCGTTCAAGTTATATATTACTCTGTATACGTCCTATTCGGCCCCTCCGGTCGTCGTCTTCGTCATTCGAGCGTGGGGTGGTGTGCACGGCCCGGGTCGAACGAGACGATGCCTCGCGCGCGAGTGTATTTTCGGCGTTCCACTCGCGCGCGTCTCGAGACGAGATCGAATTTCCGATACGCGTTTTCCCCCCTCACGCGTGTCAGCTATGTACGGCCACTAATCACGTTCGATCATTATTCACGCGGGCGCGCCGCCGCCGTCGTCGGTCAGACGGGTTTTTTCTTTCTCCTCTCCGGTCCCGGGGTTCTTTACCGCGGGGGCCCGGAGAAAATTATTAACGTGGCCCCGTCACGACGACGAAACACGGACGCGCGCCCGCGACCACGACGACGACGGGTCCGACTGGTCGGTTCGGTGAAATATAAGTGCGGCCGGCGTTAATCGTTGAAAATAAAATAAAAATAAATACGTCGTCGTCGTCTCGAACGATCGCTCAATGCGTTTTCGACCCGTCGCCGCCGCCGCTTATTAGTTCTTGTCGTCGTCGTCGTCATCATCATCAACGTCATCATCATCATCATCGAACCGTCTGCCGCGAGGCGCGCGGTAACAATACCAATAATAATATAACAACGACAGCTATAATAAAACGTTAATTTTCTACTCGCGCGTCGAGTACTGCAAGACGTACGGAGTGTTACGAGGAGAGAAGAAAGGAGTACGGGTCAGGCGATGTCCGACCCCCGAACGGTTCTGTTCGCCGGTCGATGACGTAATTTTGTTTTTTTTTGTCGTAGGTATTTTTTTATTATTATTTTTTTTTTTTAAATTTTTTTTTTGAATAATAGTCATAAAGTTTTCCTGACGTCGTCGTCTAATCTTTGGTGTAAAGAATTGAATATTTTTTGGCATTTTTTAAATTTGATCACGATACGGTATATTATAATATATAGTTAGAACCAGTAGTGTTCCCATTGGGCATACTACGTATACGCCGAACACTCTCAGGCTTTTAATGAAAAATACTTGGCTATACTACGTGTACTCTCGACAAATTAAAAAAAAAAAAAGAAAATTTGCTTTTTTTTTTAAATTTGGTTCATTTTTGACATCACCGTTCTGAACTGTTGTAGTATAATATTATAATAATAAATACTATTTGATATTATTGGAGCTCGTATGACAAATCAAATTTTAGATGTTATTTATCAATCTGTTGGCGTCATTTCAATTTTTGTAAAAGTGGGGTAAACTTTTTGATAGGCCCGTATGACAAAAAAAAAAAACTTACCACTTCACTTGCTAATTAATTTGTGTTAGAATTTTTATCATATGCAATGGCCATCTAATACTGTTAGGTACAAATAATCTTAATTTTTCGCGGAAAACTCGTAGCAACCTAAATAATTATAATAATTACATATTACCTATCTCTGAGCACATATTGTATCATATTGTAGCACATGACGTATATTTTGTCTTCTAAGAAATACCAAAACTTTGTCCGGTCTTTAAATATAAACGTCCAGTCAGCCCTAGGGATATGGTTTATGTACTTAGATTTTTAAGAATCAAAGAATCCTCTTATTAGTTGATATCCTTATTTTGGCTTCGTTCATCATGCTCTCATAAAAAATCATGGGAACATCGCCGGTTAGAACTATGGATTTATGTACTGAATAAAATATTATAACAAAATAATATTATTATTATAATAATAATGGATGCCAATAGGTAAAAGACCAAGTGGTAGACCGAGAAAAAGATGGATAGACGTGGTAGAAGAAGATTTAAAAATCCTTGGAGTTGAGAATTGGAGGGAGACAGCTCAAGATAGAGACAAGTGGCGAAGTGTAGTAATGGCGGCAAAAACTCTTAGAGAGTAGAAATGCCATTAGAAGAAGAAGAAGAAGAAGAATAAAATAACAATTCTTACGTAACGAAACATTACACATATAACGTAAATGATAATTAACAAAATAATAAAAATAATATACAGAATAAATGTATATACATAACATACAATAATAGTTTGTTATTGATCTAAGACGTCGTGAGGACGGCCACGTCGGAGTCTGCAACTGTTTTTTACGGGTATTCAGCCTAAAATATCGTGGACCACTTGCTTTTGGTAATTGACTGAAGAACCTTAAAGGTATAGTTCCTTGACGTACAACGTAAATGAAAACATCTGGGGAAAAAAAACGTCGTACACGCCTCCTCTGCATATTATACCTACGCCGTATCTCGTGTTTTGTTTCAAAACGTCCGATGTAAACGCGCGATTACCTACGTACACGTGTTGTGCTATATATTGTGTGTCGCTGCCGAGTGTCGCACGCGAAAAGGTCTCGTCGTTTACAAAAGGCTCGTGCTTTTGTTTCGACTTTGATTTGCCACGTCTGTGGTGCACGCATACGTATTGTAGCGCGCGGCGTTTATGTCGCTAGCCTGACTTTTGATCGCGGACTCGTTGCGAAATACAATCGGGGTCTCTCGGCCACGGTCCTCCGGTCTACTACGTTTCACCATCCGTTTGATTCAATCCTGTCCGCTGCGACGCGTCCGACAACACTCTTTGAGAGATCTCGTCTCCCGTGTGTATTAGAACGAAAAAAAACACGCATTTTCTTAAAAAAAAAAAAAGAGTGAATTTCGAGCTCCATTCGCGCGGACCGAAAACATTAGTTATGAAAACGGAATTGAATTCTCAATTTAGCCTCCTTTGTTTGGCCTCCTTAGTTAGTTTTTTTTCCACTTTTATTTTTGATTATTTGACACTTTTTAACACTTCCATGAAATAGTTTGTACGTTGACGAAAAAAATTAAATAAAATTCAACAAATACGCGATCTAAGACTCGGACAAAACGTCATTAAGAATTCAAATCTGTTTTTATATATTTTGATCAGGGTGCACTTAATGGAATACGTTATTAACGTGTTTGGTATGAAAATGTATAGGAATGTTTTTTTTGTTTTATATTTGTTTCAATACACTGAGGGACAGAAGCCTCTTAAATCTATATAAAAAAAATAATAATAATAACCACCGTGTGAGGTATCTCGAGTTTTTTTCCCCGGACACGGTCTCGCCGCGTTGGTATGGCCCAACTGTCCGAGTGAAAAATCGTCGGTCGTACTCTCGTACGCGAAACGTTTTTTTGCCCAGGTAACCCGGAGTTAATCGCACAGTTTTTAAAGTTTTCTCGAAAAATGTTTTTACGACCTTCGCGCGGGCAAAGTACAATGGTACCATAATAATAATAATAATAATAATAATAATAATAATTTATTTTCTCCGCCGGATAAATTTATCATCACACGAAAAGATAGAGAAGTGAGTGAGAGAGAGAAAGAGAGAGACACACAGAAAAAGAGATATCAAAGACAGTAGGTATATAGTTCTCATATTGTAAACGTCACGATCACGTGGAAAAACCGCGTACCGCCCGCCCGCCCCTAGCTTCGGTGTAAGTAGAACGAGTTTATTATGTGTGCTGCGGTCGTAATAATTTATGTTGATAAGAAAAACAAAACGTAGGTAATATTTTCGGCGACGTCGAGATTGGAATTTAGACGAGATATTTTTTTTTCTCCCAAAAGTTTCCGCGAAAACAAATCGACTGGTACTGCTGTTTTTGTGTTCTGCCGCTGATATCGTCGCTCGCGCGCGGTCGGATAATAATTATTATTTACGTATCGTACACAACGGCGAGAGAACAAAACGTATTCGAACAAGACGCGACACGCACGCCGGCAGTTTCGAGTATAACGTCGTATAATAATAATAATAATAATAATAATAATAATTACGAGCGTCGTGTTTTTTTATCGTTAAAAAATTGTTTGCCTACCGCGACCGCGGCTCTACGGGAAGTCCTCGCGTTTTCGATATTTTTCATTTTCGTTCGAACGTTCGACGTTTATTGTTTTCTCGTTTCCACGCCGCCACGGAAATACATTCAACCGCGCCGTCGGTATGTTTTTTGAAACGAATAAATAATAAAATCGACCGGTTTAAATTTTATTTCTATAATTTCTCAAAACGCTGTAAAATAAAACATCTTGACGTCGCGTCGGTGGTGGTTTTTTTTTTTTTACATTTCCATCGCTAATAATTTTATTACCATATTAATTCGTATCGTATGCGTTATGTTAATTAGAACGTAAAAAATCATCGGCGTCAATTCAAATCGCGTTTTATACTTTCACGAAAAAAAGTGCGATAAGTGTGCCGTGTAGAGATGGGCAAAAGTGACTAATAACTACCGACTTAGTCGGTAGTATTACATATATGACTAATTTAGTTACACGAACAATTTTATTAGTCGACTAATTATTAATATTCGACTAATTATTATTAGTCAACTATTTTTATTATTCGACTAATTATTATTATAATATATGTAAATCTTTGTAGTGTATGTGTGACTATCGGTATTTTGTTTAACCAGTTTAAAATGGAAATACGACTACACACGACTACAATTTCTCTGAATTACGGTATAATCAGTACCTAATTTATGTCGAATAATATTATTTAGTCGACTATAATTTCATTTATTTATATTAGTTGGTCTTAAAAATTTAGTCGAATAGTACGTGATGAAAACCGACTAATAGTCGGTAGTATCAAGTAGTCGTTCCTGCCCATCACTAGTGCCGTGGTCAAAAAAAGTTTCAAAACCACTGGTCTAGAGCAGCGTTTCCCAAATAGTGAGTCACGACCCACCTCCGGGCCACGAAAATATTATACCGGGCCGCAGAATTTAATAAAATTCTTACATACAATTTTGTTATTTATCATTTCGATTGATAATTTGAACTTTTTAGTAAAAATAAGTTAAAAAAAGAAAAAAGAAAACAATATGAGTTTCATGCCGCTCGATACGTACATCAGCTCTTATTCAGGAACATTTGCAAGGACTGGAAGCTAATCTAAAAGAATATTTTTCTCCCATTAACAACAATAAAGCATGGATAAGAAACCCATTTTCAATCTACATTGAAACAAATTTTTCGGAGTTAAACGTTGAATCATTAATTTAACTCTCGTGTGACACGGCCTCAAAGACATATTTAAGGAACAGCTATTAATAGATTTTTGATTGTCTTCTCGTCAAGAGTACCCAGTTTTATCAGAACAAGCAATACAATTTCTCATTCCTTTTTTCACGACCTATATGTGTGAAGCAGGATTTTTAACACATGTGTTCCTGAAGAATAAATACAGAAATCGGTTGGAAGTCGAACCGGACTTTAGAATAAAATCAACGTCCTTTCCAGCAAACTTGGAGTTCCTATTTAAAAATAAACAGCTTCATACTTCTTACTGATAGTAGTCAACTAATATAATCAGTAACTGTATTATAATTATTACACTTTTGTTACAAATTAACGCTTCAATTTTATTATACAATTATATGTGGACATTCAAATGTGTTTTCTTACCTTTTTTTACACAAAGATACATTTAAAATATTTTGGTGGGATACGAAGAAGAAAAATATTAATCACCGGGCCAGCTCCAACAAGAGTTTGGGAAACGCTGGTCTAGAGCAATAACTATGTTATACTGCAGTTACATGTATATATTATAAAAGTTGTTGTTTTGGTAGAGTCGAGTGAATTACTGTGTGCGGTGTGTTAAAAAAAAATAAAAGACTCGAAGTTTTATTAGATATTTATATATATATTATGTCGTTACAATAACAGAAACAGCTTGTTATTTTATCCGGTCGGTATGTACGGCGGTCGTTCGTAATGAACGCGTTAATAAAAATCGCTCGTTTTTACAATAATTATTCTACCGGCGCGGTCCACGTCGTTAATTTTATCGTCGCCGCTCGCCCGACGAATTCGTTGTTTTTACGGTTACGGCTCTTGATGTACGTATACGAACGTATATAATATGTTCCCGATCCATCGGCGTTAATATTTATTATAACGCACGAGTTCTCGTCCATATTATGTCCGCGTGACCATGCAGTGTACGTCCGATCAACGTAAATCGTGCGTTTCTTCGCGATGCAAAATGACCTTTTATATTATAAATATTATAATAATATACCGTCGTACCTGTTTCTGCAGGGAGAACTGCTATCTCCCGTATTGTTTTCGAGCCCCGGACCAGTGGCGTGGCGAATGATATATTAACCACGAGTGATATATCAACCATAACTTTCGACAGCCCTCCCCCCAAACCTTTTTTCAAGATTTACACAATTTAAGAGATACTAAATGTATCAAAGCAAGTTAGTTAGTTAAAAAATTAGAAAAATAAAAAAGTTATTATTAGTTTTATTTGACATTTATATTAAATACCTACAAGGATTTATAACTGCATAAGGATATGTTTTTGGGTTGGTTCTAAGATTTTTTTTTTGCATTGTCTTGACATGAGTGTACTGAGGTACATACATTTTAATAAAGCAAAATATATTAAATTTTATATGTTTATTGATTAACTTTACTATAAATACATTTAAAATTTGTTATAATTTTTAAAATAATTGAAATACATGGCAGGTACATATTATTCCACAATATGGATTCTCGTTCCTGCTTGATTTCAAATTACTTTTTTGTCCGTTTTATCGATATAATCAGTCAAATATACATACTAATACTATGTACTATGAAACACGTCAATGGCATAATGAATAATTATTTGCACGAATCGAGTTAATAAATTCGAATTTCGTTTTTATTTTTTATTTTTTTCTAACACCATAGTGAAATCGTAACTCGGCGCGCAACGTGGACGCGTGTCGATTCCAGGGCGTGTAACGTGTTTCGAACGCAGAAAAAAAAACACGAAAAAAAAAATGTCGCGTCTTCTACGCGACGACACTAAACGCGCGGTATAATTTGTATTATGTATAAGGCCGGTGTACACACATGTAATACATTATATTATTTACGTGCTTGGTGCTCAGCACGAACGGCCCCGGCGCGAGTCCGAGGAATACACCGCACTCCTCGATTCGGACGCACCTCGTATTTATATTATTGTAAACGTCGTTTTTGTTTCGTTGAAATTTCTCGCACAATGGGGTATCGTCGTGGCGCCCGCAATACCCGTCGTCGTGAACCTTTTGTCGGGCAAACTATGTGTATATATATACATACGTTATTATCGTGTACCGTGTAATATACACATCGTATCGCGTACACGAGCAGTCGGTCGAAAGATTTATCGTGTACGTCGGCCGGGCACCCCTCGATCAAGTCGGACACGGAATAAAATCAAGTGGTCATCGTCTCCCCTCTCTCTCTCTCTCTCTCTCTCTCTCTCTCTCTCTCTCTCTCTCTTTTGCGTGCTCGATGTAATATTATATTATATACAATGTGATCCGGGGGTAAAGTGATCGGACGGCGTCATATGAAAGTATACCAAAAGTCATGCAAAAAACCACCTTAAAGGGGGGGATCTAACTTCATTATTTTTGAAGTTGTGGACGATTTAATTTTTTCACTAACGAAATCGAATTTACTACGAGTTTTCGTATGTATCTTCAAAACTATTCAACTTTTTCAAGCAATTGTTTTTTTTTTTGCTCTTTTATCGTGCAATCAAACGATGTAATAAAATCAAACCAGAAACGTACAAACTTATTTTATACAATTTTCAATGAATTTTTTTTACGAAAATTAGCATTTTCAAAAATACATCGTGTATAACATTAAATAATGCTCTATTTACGTTTATGTGACGTGTGCATAATATGTTATAATAAATACTCGGCAAAGGTCGACTAACAATAATAATTATTGTTATATTACTTTGTTGTTGTCGACATAGTCGCGTGCGTTGGCGCCGTGTTTATTGACAACACATTTTCGACTGCATAACAATACGTAATTTACGACCGGTGACGCGTCTCGACGGGGACGGCCGTCGAGAGCAGAGAACGAAAGATGACCGTGATGGCCTCGGTCGCGTCGGTGCGTGCGCGACTCGGTATGACGTTCCGAAACACCGTGTAGTAGTGAATATTTTTTTCAAAAAAGACTACAAAAAAAAAACCCCTATTAAAAAAAGAACCTTCGAGCCTTCGGCGTGCTACGGTACGGACGGTCGGCCGGAATCGCGGGAAAAGCGCTATCGCGTACACGTTTGTTTTACATTTTTCCACCGCCGTCCGAAAAAAAAAAATGTCCGCCCGTGTTCGTAATCACTTTTCTCCGTCCGGCGAATACTGTTTTTCATCGGTTTTCTCACGCGGTCTTGCGCGCGCGTTCGTTGGACGTACGTATAAAAGACTCGTTTTCGCCCGGTTTCGCCGAGTCGTCGTTATTGTGTGATGATACCATCGATCGATTAGCCGAATCGGTAGAACGTCGCGACGACGATAACCGCAAACAAACTATACGTACAGAACCGAATGAAATTTATTTCGCTTTTCCCCCGCCCCGAGTAATTAATTTTTCGCATCGAATCGTCCGTCGTGTCTCGCTAACTCTTTTCGAGACACGGTCGGACCCGATTGTATTAACATTTTTTTTTTTTTTTTATTAAGAAAAAAACATCTACAATCTATACAGTTTTTGTACAGTAATTAGATTTGATAAAATAGAATAATATAAAGTTGACAGTGAATAATAAGGTAGGGAAGTTATCCATTGATAACACCCAGCACGTGTGATTAGTTATTGTCTATTGATTGTTAGTGTAGAAGGTCCCTACACCATTTTCTTTTTAGTCTACGACGGTGGTTATCGGGTAGAGTTTTAGATGATAATTTTTTGATTAGTGGATTAGTGTGTAATTGGAGTTTGTTATGAAATCTGGTGTTGTATGTTTTAGAGATTTGGTTTAAGGTTTGCATTTTTAGGTCTTTGTGGAGATTGGAGTTTGTTATGTACCAAGGAGCAGAAGAAATTAGGCGAAGACAGATGGATTGGAAGTATTAACATTAGGGACGGGTTCTCGAACTATTCGAACTCTCAAACACCTCGAACCTTTAAAAATTCAAACAGTTCGAAGTTCCAGAAAAAAACAAATTCGAATTCGAACATCTCGAATAGTTCGAGTTTAGTATAGTATTTTCGAATTTTCGCACAGTTTAATCGGCAGACTTTTTGAAATCAGATTTTTTTTCGATTAATAATACGACTATTATTGTTATTATTGTTAAATTTTCAAATGTTTTAATTTTTTTAAATTCGAAAAGTTCGAAAGTTCGAAATAAAATTCATATTCGAGTTCGAACAGTTCGAGAAAAAATGGTAGTTCGAGTTCGAAAAAATTAATGTTCGACCCATCTCTAGTTATTATACTAAGCGTACGAGAACGCCTCGTGTCCCGACGGACGTTTAACAACCATAACAACACATAACGATTAAATCGTATAAGTCATAACGCACAATATATTAAGTCGTGTAATAATATATACGTATATGTATATATTAATAATACGTGTGCACGCACGCCGCCGCCGCCGCCGATCTATCGGGACGGTAATAAATTTTATTACCGAAAAAAATATGAGAACAAACACGACGACGACGACGGCTTGATAATTTGTTTTTCAACGTTTTTATAGTGTTTTTACCGTCTCGTTTCGCCGAAGAAACGGTTCGTATGATTATAGTACGTTTCACTCGCACGTGTTGTTTTTTTTCTTCATTTAAAACACACAATAATAATAATAATAATAATAATAATAATAATAATAATAATAATAATAATAATAATATACGTATCTTCGTCGGCCGAGAGCGTTACACGAACGCGCTCGTCGTTGTTTATGCCGTTCACCGTGTTATAATACGCGTTTGAAATTTATATATTTCCAAAAATACGTTTTTGTTTCGAGCTCGTTCCGAAACTACAACCGCACTAGCGCGACCATACGTTTCAAGTGTTAGAACTTATAAGGTTACCGAGGGTGTTACCGAGTACGGCGCGGTATACCGATCGTGGTATACCGTAGGTATACCGTCGAGGGTCTAACGTCGCATTTTATCGCATTTTATATGCACGTTTATTAAATTTGATAAGACGCTCGGGCGAAGCAGTTTTTTATATCAATAGTGAGCGAGTATCAGAGACGGATTTCCTATTAGGCAGCTGCTTTTTCTGTTGTAGGCAACTTATTAAAGTAGGTTGGACCTAAATAATCTACGAAAGATTTCCCAAAAGATTTTTTTGTGTAATTCACAGATAAGTTATGAGCTCTATGTTCTCTGGATTTAGTCAAATCAACTACATTGGTTTTATTTTTAATATATTTTTTGATTGTAAAAAGTAATGCATACTTCTTATATAAATACTTTACCGGAAGAACACCTAAAAGTTTATAATTTATATATATATATCATTGCAATGTAAATCAGAGATGTAAATCCCGCGCGTGATCGTCTGGCGCGACGGCGTGCAGCGTATACATTGTATAATGAGACGGCACGGAGAGGAGTCGGCAGACTGGACGTTACACATTACACGTACGCGCCACGGATCGGATGTATGTATATACGTGTGTGTGTATGTGTGTGCGTGTATCCGCGCGACCAACGGAATTATTTACGGTGGTGACGCGTGTCCGTCCGTTTACGGGCCTTATACGGGTCGTGTGTGCCTCCTCCTGTCCCCAAGACACCTCCCCGCTGCCGTCGCTAGCGCGCACTTACGCGGGTACTCGCGGCGAACGTCGTGGTACAGCTGATAGTTTCCATCTGTCACGTTTCTTCTCCTCTCGCGCGCACGGCTCAGACTATAAGGAAACCACCTCTACCCTCCACCTCTTCCCCGGTCTAGGCTTTAACCGGCCACCGAGTCCGAACGGGTTGTTAAATAAAATGGCCGTAGTCCACACACACGCACACACATGTATATATGTATAACAGCTATAAGTATGTTACTATTGTGTGTGTGTGTGTACATCTACCGGGTACTTGGTATGCGTGGTATATACTCGATCGGTATATATATTTATATATATAAGTACGCACGTTTCTCACGAATAGGTTTTGACGTGCCTCCTGTGAGTGTGTGTGTGTGTGTGTGTGTGTGTGTGTGTGTGTGTGTGTGTGTGTGTGTGTGTGTGTGTGTGTGTGTGTGTGTGTGTGTGTGTGTGTGTGTGTGACCCGTTCTCTCTTGTAGATATCTAGTTTGTGTGTACTGTGTTTGAGAAAAAAGAAATATAAAAAAAAAAAAAAAAAACATACACAATAAATTTCCAACTCGCATGTGGCGCGTATTATGTGTGCGGCAGCAGTGTGTACGCGGAAACTAGTTCGTCGACCGTTCTCGCCATAAATATAGGTTTATATATTTATATGTATATGCTATATATTTACAACATATGTAGTGTCTTCACGACGCGTGTTGATCCGCAAAATTGGTCCGTACACGAGACGACGTAAGCGCGAGGAAATATATTATACATCACCAGGGTTCGGATTTGATTGCACCAAAAGGTACTTAAATACACGCTATAATATGACCAAAAAATCTTTAAAATGTGCGCAAATAATATGCCCTAAAAATATCAAAAATAGCTACAAAAAAAAAATTATCGTCTTTTACTGGTGGTTTAAATTTATATCTTTTGAATTAATGCTTAATACTTAAAGAAAATTGTAAAATCTAAATAATAATGAAATATATACAAATAAAACAGATTAGAAGGCATAAAATGTTTAATATTCTATATTTTCGAGCTTCTTAAAAATAGACTAACTCGTTTCATATTGTATACCTACAACTATAATATTATTTATAAATTAATTACGAAACAAAAATGTGGTATTTTTTCACAATTTTTTCTCAACACAAACGATATATTTTATGAAAACTACTATTTAAAAAAAAATAAAGCATTATATAAGAAAAATAGTACCAAAACTTTAAAAACAGCGCTAAAAATCTAAAATGCATCAAACATGCGAAAAATAGCAAAATAAAATTTAATCTTTAGAGTCCCTGGTGTATGAAATAAATTTATAGCCCATCCTGCTATTTTTATCTGTATTCTATGATAATTAGCAAATGTTATAAAATCCGGACTCTGTACATCACTATAGTCACTAATGTTTTTTTTATTTTCTGGAGGGTTGAAGTAAATTATATTTCCGAAGCGGTTTTTTTTTTTTTTATCTCGACGAGCCAGTTAGTGATTCGTTGATTCGTTTCGATATGCGTACGAATGTTGTGCTGCAGGCACCACCATCGTTGTAATTATTTCAATCGATTCGACGACACCGCGTGCGTTAGGTTACTCGGGCGTTTCTGTTTCAAACGGTTTCCAGACGCGGAAGTCGTAGTGAATTTCCAGCCAATCGTATTGCTGCAAAAAGGCGGGTCTTTCTGTTATCAATCTGAACGGCTGACCACCTGTTTCATCTGGCCGGCAGACGGCGAATTTTCGGCTATTCGTACCGTCCACTCGCGGTTTATACACGAGAGTACGCCATTACTCCTGTTAAACGCCGCCGGGTGCGTAATCCGAAATTTTGGAATTTCGACGTGAGTACGGTAAAGTAATCTCAGACCGTCTTTTCGACAATTTCGTCCGATAGGAAGTTTACCCCGGGCGTGTAAGGCCTAACCGTGTGCGATCTGTCAAGACTCGTCGTGCAGGCGGCCGCTCTCATCTCTTCTTTTCGTCAGCGTTCTCGCCGCGAGGCCCCCGCGTGCTCGACGCAATCCCAAACCGCCGCGTCGTCTTGTAAAAACGAACGTGCATAATTAGGGTTCGGAAGTTATTGCATTTGCAACTTTTTTCCTATTGTTTGGATTTGTTGCTGAGTACGTTTTAAATTTGTTTCTCAAGAGTACGAATTAAAATCTAAAAGTCTTTAATGCAATTTTTTGCAATTTTGGGCATTTTTAAATTTAATTGCAATTTTATTGATTTTTCTCATTTATAGTACAATTTTATATACCTATTTGACAATTATTAGGAATAATTTTTTTTTTATAATTATTTTTATATTAGGACATATTGTATGCGTATATTATGTATTACTGTAAAAAAGAAAAAATTGTTTTTAAATTTTGATAAAATTGCTTGCAGGTTCATAAAAATTCGGCCAAAGTTTCGTCCAGTTTAACCTAACCATCCAGTTTTATTTTATATTTAATATTTTTTCAATTACATTTTTAATTTTAATTTTTAATATTTTAAAAATTGTATTTATAATTGTACCTAATGTCATTTTATAATTAAATAAATAAGGCGTTATCACTACTTATACCATTAGTATTTTTTTAAAGTTAAAAGTCAATATAAAATATTTTAAGTGCAATTTTTAAACGCAATTTTGGGTATTTTTTAGTGCAATAATGCAATCAATTTTTAAAGATTTTTAGTGCAACAACTTCCGAGCCCTATACATAATATTATAAATACATATAACATATAGGTACCTACCTCTTTATAATATACGTGATGTGATCTATACGAGACGCGGTTCCCGGCCGGCCGACTGTACGCGACTTAATAGTGTCAAAAGAGATATTTTTCGTTTCCCGTCACGCCGCGTGTTTGCGGGTCACGGCCTCCGCTGACGCCCGCGGCGGGCTTAGACGAACAATTTTTTTTCATTTTTTTATTTTTTCCACGGGACGATTTAAATTCAAATAATATATATTTTTTATCTCTCGCCGCGCAGCGTTCCCCGCGCGTCCCACGCGATCCGTGCCGGCGTACGGAGTTATACGCGGCCGACACGTATATAGTGCGTATATATAACACAAAATATAATAATGTAATAATATATTTCCACGTAGACCCGTCGTCGTCGTCGTCGTATTATCATAATATAGCTCGGCAAAAACGTCGTGTGGCGACTCGCGCACGGACCACATCAATTTTCGCGGCTCGGCAAACTGATACGCATCCGCGAAAAGTAGTGTATTTATTATGTTACGTGTGCTGTGTGCGTCATATTTATTTGTATATATACAGAATGATTTTTTTTTTTTTAGCATTATCACCCCATTTTTAACTTTATATAATTCTCAAATTTATGTACGTTATCGCGTACAATTTAAAACGTTTATACAGAATTACATTTTTATGATAAAATTATTTCCACCGTTTTTTTTTTTTTACTCTCGAGATTTTTAAGTTTTTAGTTTTATTATACGATATTTATAACATCATATTTTATGGACGATATATGTATTACAAATGTCGAGATTCATAGTTGTAACCAAATCTCAATAAAAAAAAAAAACATAGTATCACGAAACAGAATCTTCTTTTCAGCCAGTTTAATATTTAAATTTGTATTTATTTACGTATGGATGATATATTAGTGGTGAGAAGTAGCACCTTTAAAGGGTACTCTCAAAAATATTCGTCCACTATATACTCTTCATTTCTAAACTCAATAATATGTTTTCTACATTTGTTAAATTATTGGTCCAGTAATAAAAATGATTTATTTACAAAATTTACAATAAAACAAGGCCAACAATCTGCATGAAAACCTGCAATGTTCCTAAAAACCAACAAAAAAAAAACTCTCCATAGACTCCATCAATTTACCTAGGCCAAACACATTTAATAAAAAAAAACTATACTCTCAGCCATAGATTTTCCCGAGTTAAAAATATGTTTAATCAATCTTCTAAACTCAACTTAAAAACGGAAATTTCTACCTTCGATATTTTCCTATTTGGACCAATGGTATTCAACTTTGGGGTCCCGCCATAAAATGCAACACTTAATGAAATCCGAAATTCCAATATCGGAGTACTGCGTCTCATCACCCTTCGTATATATCAAATTACGCCCTTCATAATGACTTTCATATTATTCCTATTATCGAAGAATGCCAAACAACACTATAACGAATTTCACTCCCACCTCTTTCAACATACCAATCTCGTCATTTTAAACCACCCCTCTCGCTCTATTCCCGGCAATCCTGCCCTAAAGCTTAAACGAAAACGGCCACGGAACCTCCTTCAATTTCAATTTATTAATTTAAAATTTATAACGTATATATGTATTTTGAATAAAACACGACGAAACGTTACAAATGGATATATCGTCTTCAATTCAAACCTATTACCTCATCTACTACGTACACTCCACCCATCGTATAATTGTAACGGATTGTAGCTTTATCTAAAAATAAATAAATAAATAAATAAATAAATAAAAAATCACGTAGATAAAAACGAATAGTAAAAAAAAAAAACATACTTTTTCGTTAACATAATATCGTTCGAGCTGTTGTCCTTTTGAATTTTACACGGAAAAACGTATGCATTACGCATGGTTAAAAATGGGGTGAGCGTGCTTAAAAAATCACCCTGCACTCGTGGTATGGTGTATCGCCGACCAATAAAGTATGCACATGTATAGCGTGTAAAATATTATACAATAACCTTTGCCGTCGCAGCCGAGGTAGATCGACTAACCCGCGAGAGTACATTATAATAATATTATGTACCTACCCGTCGCACTACGCGTATGGAGTGTATTATTATTATTATTATTATTATTATTACTATTATTTTTATTATTATTATTATTATTGTTATTATTATTATTGTTATCATCCACACGCTCGCGTACGGTTAGGTACCGTGTGTTGTAGTACGCGCGCATAAAACATATTATGCAGTAATCGTAGCTGTGTGTGTACCAGCGCGTTGTCGTGTGAATTTTGAATGAAGTGAAGCTAAAACAATTTTCGCCGAGTTCTCCGAGAACGATAAAACACGGCAGCGCGTAATAAATCCGCCGAGTTGTATAAAACTCGCCGGACGGTCTAACGTATCTGTGTAATATATTATAATACATACACGTACGTATATCATGTATGTTCCCGTTCCCCTATTGTACGCGGTCTTCGCGTTCTTGAGAGTTTCGGGTCTGACCAATATCGCATGTATATTATAATATATTTGCAAAATATAATATATCGCACGTATAATCGCGTGCGTAATGATCCTAAGCCAGGGTTGGCACGAAAAAGCCCAACCCGAAAAAACCCGGCCTGCTTTTCTGGGTTAAACCCACTCAGTATTTAAAAAACCCATTGAAAAACCCAGCTTTATCATGGGTAAAGTCCGCTTTTAATTTTTTTTTTTTTTTTTTAAGTATAAAGTGAGTTTTAGAAATGTGCCTTATTTTTTTTTTCAAAATGTACCTATAGCGGATAGCCCATACGAGAAAAAATGAAATACATATTTGTTTGTTAGTTGACTACAAGTAGGTAAAAAAAAAAATTCAGATGGGGGTTTTTTTTTAGAAAAAACCCGATAAAACCACCCAGTTACTCAACATCAATTTAACCCAACGGGTTTTTGAGTTTATTGGGGTTTTTTTTTGAAAAAAACCCGACCGGGTTGGGTTTTTTCAATAAAGCCCGGGTTTTCGCCAACCCTGTCCTATGCGCCGCCGCCGCAGAGCTATTTTCTCATAAGATTTACAACGTTCGAGTTCCGTCGCCGTTTCCCGTCTGTTAACCTGACCCTGATGACGACATCCGTTTGAATAACAAACACGCACGATGCGATGATACCGATATGAAAAAAAAAACAATTTTTACTCCGATCGAAAAAAAAAATAATCGAATTATTTATTTAAAAACCGCCGCCTCTGCACGCAGACGTGACGACGATAAAATATAGACACTATATCGCGTGGTCGCCGCAGTGCGCCGGTGTGTATGGCCCCCATTGTGCGATCCCCGAGGTACGTACACGCGCGTACACGTCGGTAAAATCGATGTCGTTAATATAATATTATGTTGTTTATGTTCGGACGACCACTTTATCCGCCGCGTTTCGGTTGTACGGCGACTTGAATACGATGTGGCGGCGCGGCGGTGCTCCGCAGCCCCGTACACAATAATAGCCAATAATAAGTAACAACAACGCGAATGACATTCGTGTTTTTCGAGATACAGTCGACTCTCGATAATTCAAACTTTCGATAATTCGAAACCTTCGGTAATTCGAAGTAAATGCTCGGCCCTTGAAAATCACGTGGTAATTCGAATAAAAACAATGCGTTTAGGTACACTCGGTATTTCGAAATTTAATTTCGGGAAAACTGGCCACTAACGCGTGACAATTCGAAGTATCATCCGTTCAACGCTCGGCAATTCGAAGTATATATTCACCAAATGTATTTTATCTGTATCTTTCTGTTAATAATTTAGTATAAAATCGAGCATTTACTTCGAATTACCGAAGATTTCGAATTATTGAAGGTTTGAATTATCGAGAGCCGACTTTATGTACAATAATAAAAAACACTATTTTTTTCTTAACTCTCTGTGATTCGAATTTTTTTTTGCCCTCTCGTTATTTCGAACTACTCAACAATTCGAACTCTCGGTAATTCGAAGTTTGTCAGCAGTCCCGTCAATTTCGAATTATCGAGAGTCGACTGTAGTACCAACTGTAACGTATTCATCTATGTTATTCTTATTATTAGGGATGAGAAGTTATAGGAGCTAAAATAGACAAAATATGCATGCAAATATGCGAGGAAAAATTATGATATATGCATCAAAAATTTGAAAATATGCAAAAAATGTATTATAATATGCAATTTTTTCTATAAATAAAAAACGTGTTTTCAATAAGTTAATATATAAATAATATTTCGTTAAATTTGATTCTATTAAAATAAAAATAATTTTTGACTGAGTGGTAAAAAATTAATACTAGGTATAAATATGAGATGATAAATGATTGGTAGGTGTATTGATTATATATTGATAGTCAGATGATTTAATCTAAAAAAACAAAAATTCAATTTTATAAGTTTTGTAATATATTTGATAATTATTTTTTCAAACCTGTAAATTTGTTACATTGAACCTCCAAATTGTTTTAATATTTTCGGCATCCATCATCTCCGGCGATTATCCCAAAGAATATTTTTGTATGGCAAAAAACGTTTTTCCACATCAGCTAAAGTTATGGGGGCATTCTTGAAGTAAATAAGGTCATTTTTCATGTCAATTTTATTAAAATTCACGTAATTTTACTAAATATGCATTTTTATGCACAAAAAAAATCATGAATATGCAACTTTTAAGAAAACTACCAATATATGCAAAAATATGCAAAATTTAATTACCAAATTTCAATTCATTAAGTTATAGAACAGATTTTTAGCTCACCTAGCTATAAATAGAAGACATAGAAAAAAATATGCAAATCCTATAACTTCTCATCCCTACTTATTATAATATAACGTGTGTACCCTTTGTGTAGTTTGTAACGAATGATTTTTTTTTTCAAACCCGTAAAACTCGTATATTTTCTCATTTTCTCATTTTTTTTTTTTTTATACTCATCGGAACGAGCGGAGTGTAGACCCGGTAAAGTATTTTATAAAAGCGCTATTCCGCCACAGCTCTAAAATTTAAACATACGAATTATTACCGCGTATGGAAAAAAATAAATAAAACCTGAAAATGCACGAGGTGAAAATTCTAAAAATTCTATACATGTGTCGACCCATAAAAACGTATAGAATTACCTGGTGCTTTTTCGCAAAACTACAATATACCGAGCGTTAAAAAAAAAAAACGATTCTTCGCGTCGTCGTAAATACCTGCGTAGTAGGTGCGTATTGTTGTAATATACGGCGCGAGCTGTGTTAACGTTGATAACAGTGTTACGCTAATACCTAATGAGTAGAGTTAGGATGTTGATGACTTTTGAATTTTTTTTTTTTTTCATTAAATTCTATACAACGCTAAAAATATCCTAAGTATAAATTTGATTCATGCTTTTTTGATGCAGAATATTTTAATTTTATTTTGCAATTTTTTGCATTTTTCGGTATTTTTAATGCATTTGTTTTGTTTTTTTACGTCATTTTTTCATTTTTTAATGAAAACCCAAGTTTGGAAACAAATTTAATTTATTTAAAATCTAACTTTGAATTTGGACAAGTAGTAAAAAATAATTTAAATATTTCAAATTACTATTACACCCATTATCACGCCCGTATCTCTAATAAAAATTATTATTTCTAAATACATTTTTTTTCACTTAGTTAGTTTTTTAGATCATTTTTAAGGTGATTTTTGAAGTTTTTATGGCATTTTTGCACTTTATGTTGGTGTAGTGAACCACACACCTGACACCACAAAGTATGTAGTGAACCAGGAGACTAGTCACTATACTCAATATTTATTAGACTGACGGCTCTGAGCGTGTTCTTCGACAGGTTGAGGTAAAGAGTCACAAAGTCAATGTTGGAGATTAGTAATAGTTTTATTAAAATATAAAGACAAAATGTAACTTATAATAATTACTTTAATAAAAGAAATGTGAGGACAGACGTTACGGTCTGCCCGAGAATAAGTGGGTTCGTGAACACTAGAGCTGGCGACGATGTAACCGCGCGGGGCTACGACCAGATAGTGCTCGAGGCTTGGGGGACGGACTTAATCTAATTTTACAGTAAAATAGAGTCCGTATTTATACAATTCATTGGGCTCTATTTTACCCTTTCTTATACATTACTCGAGAACTCGGATGAGGAGAAAAATGTTGCGTCAAAACTAGATGCGGAGAGATAGTTGTTTTTGGCAAGGATTCTAAAGTGTCGCTAGATCATAATCTTGGCATGGATGACTTATTGTCAAAAAATTATAAGATTATAACTTTTTGTCTAAGGTCAGCCACCTGTCCAAATATTATGAATAATGTTGGCTTTTTATGTACTGTAAGCTATATGCGTAATATCGATTTACTACATTGGGCATTTTTGTGTGTTTATTAGGTCATCAACATCCTAACTCTACTAATGAGTAATAACCTCACTCCCGGGTCGCTATCTGCAGTCTTACATAACAAATAGGAGTGGTTTCCCCTCACCCCCGAACGCGAATCGGAAGTTCCGGGTAAATTCGTTTGAGGTCGGCACTTGAATTTTAAGTAAATCGTCTTCTATAACATAATCCACTTGAACGTTTTTAACCGACTTTGCATATGATTATCCGTAGTAAAAAAAAAAAAAAAAGGAAAGTTCTCGCGCGATAATCGCAATAATATTATTATCGTTTTGTTCCAGTCGCCACTATTTAACACCCGTGTATATAGTAGTAACTTGGAAAATGCCGCTCTTGTCTTGTGTACACACACACACACACACACACACACACACTAGTCGTATATGTACCATCGCCGCCGCAGTAGATGTTTTCCCTCCTGCCGTGCCGCCTTTTCGGCCGAGACTTTGCCCAGAAACTCTGACCCCGTCTGGCGTTGTCGCCTGGATTAAAAATGTATCATACGTCGTCGTCGTCGTCGTCGTCATCGTAGTCCAGCGGTTACCAACCTTTTTTAGATAGGTACTTTTACCCATAAATCGGGTTAAATATTTTCAATGACCCCCCCGAATTTGAGTGATAAGGTAATAAATTTATCAGTGTCATTAGGATTAGGGCATAAGGTAATATTCCCAAAAATTATGAACAGCAATTATATTATTATAATAATATTAATAATTATAATAATATTAATTATAACAATAACATTGCAATAGTTGTACACGTGATTGATGCAGATTTAATAACAATGGGAATTAAGTACACAAAAAAAAATTGTGCTTAATTTTAACCCCTCAAAAAATCCTGTTTTACTCCTTGAGGGGTAATTACCCCCAGATTAGGAAACGCTGACTTAGTCGTTACTCGTCATGTTATGCATTATTATTATTGCGAATGTACGTTTTCAACGTCGTCGACTCCGGTCGATAAAATTGTGCCGCAGAAGAAGAAATAATCTCGTTCCGCACGCCGGGCCCGTCCGCGCGGACTTCCTCTCGAACGTGGCGCGCCGGTGAAAAACGTAAATTACATTGGGAGGGCAAAAAAAGGGAATCGGAGAAAAAAATTAACGAAATAAAAAGACCGCGAGAACAAATTATTCCGTCGTAGCCGCGATAATGTTATACGGACACGTTTTTAAAACGACGTGAGTACTTATACGCGTACTCTACGTGTTTTTTCTTTTTATTTATTTATTTTTTTATTTTTAAATACACTCTTGTCCGTGTAACCGACCGGCCGCCGCGACACGTATGTAATTTTCCACAAATACGCCCGCGTTCGGTGCGCACACATATTTGCTCTCGTTAAATGTAATTAACGAGCCGGTCGTGCCCATCGCACGCATAGCATACACGTTCGAATCGTATGTTAATACGCATCCGTTTATGCGTATTATGTTGTTTTATTTTTTATTATTATTATTTTTTTTTTATACATAATATACCGTTTTTTTTCGGTCTATAATCGGCCTTACTCACGCGACCGGTCGTCGTCGTTTTTAGACGTGTGAAAATAATAAAAAAAAAAAACGAATAAATTAAAACCGATCTCAGACGCGTGTGTGTGTGTTTTCGAAAACCGCGAGAATTCTTTTCTCACTTATTATCGTAAGCCATTACACTGTATCTAACGGCCGCAGCGCGCGAGAATGCGATTTTTCAAAGTCACCTCGTTTTGCACCCTCGTCCGTACTGTATCGGTCGATTATACTGTTGTTTGTGTGTGTGTGTGAAACGCACTGTGCCGTGAAATAAGTCTCGATCGCCGGGGCCGCGTGTCCGTTGTTGTATTTTTTCCCGCAGCGGCCGTATGATGTACGCGAGAGCGGAGCAATTAACGCGCGTCCGTCCGCGTATCGGACCGTGCGACGGGCATCGTATGGAGGCCTTTTACTCGTACGAACCCACACACACACACACACACACAAACAACATCCATGCTCATATTATTATTGTGTATACACACGCACACATCGGTATGTATACGTAGGAAAAAGTAATAAAACACACAGAATCGCTTATATACACATAACGTGTACGTATACGTATACATACATACGTATACGTACGGCCGACAATATATATCTTATAGTCTCTAACCCCTCCTGTACACGTATATTTTTTCCCTTCACATATTAATGGGCTCGGGAAATCGTAAATTAAAATTAACTGTACGTATGTACGTATAAAATACGAATCGCTCGCGAAGACGATTTCGCCCCATGTACACACACACACACACACACACACACACACACACACACACACACACACACACACACACACACACACAATATCGAGTTTCGCGCCGTCGGACACGCGTTCTTGGACTACTGCCAGCAGGACGACCGGCCAGACGCACGGTGTGCCCAGAGGTGAAATCGTTTATCGGCAATCGTTGTGGGCAAATCGACTCGGATTAATGAGTGCGGAAATATGTACATAAACAAACATCCGTTTCTTTATGCGATTCCTGCACAATAACGTACGATATAATAATATAATGCGTACCCACTGCCTCCGCTGTACAACTACTGTATAGGTGCTTGAAAGGATTCGATTGCGTGCGACGATCGGATTTCGTGTGCAGAGATAGTACACACACACACACATACGCGCGCGCGCACAGATATAAACGCAGACTCGAGTATAATGTAATGCGTTTATCCCTCCACCTCCACCTCGTGTGTGTGTGTGTGTATGTGTGTGTGTGTGTGTGTGTGTGTGTGTGTGTGTGTGTGTGTGTGTGTGTGTGTGTGTGTGTGTGTGTGTGTGTGTGTGTGTGTGTGTGTGTGTGTGTGTGTGTGTGTGTGTGTGTGTGTGTGTGTGTGCGTGACCCTTGCTCTCGTGAAATATTATCAAATAACGTGTCGCACCGCGTCCACCCGCTCTATGCACT
Organism: Therioaphis trifolii; assembly: GCA_027580255.1. Classification (NCBI taxonomy): domain Eukaryota; kingdom Metazoa; phylum Arthropoda; class Insecta; order Hemiptera; family Aphididae; genus Therioaphis; species Therioaphis trifolii. Next base: position 132,307,578 of record CM050404.1, read on the forward strand.
CGACGAGCTCGAGTCGGATTTTTCACTGCGCCGAGGGTTTTCGTCGACCGTCGTGACCGTTTATATCTCGAGCAAACGGTCTGGCTGCCGGCGTATATTTTATTTGCTACGGAGCGACGTCGTTAAACGTTATTTTATTATCAAAGTGCACCGCGTTTTCGGTTATACCTACTATCTGTACGCGACTGTCGAGTTCTATCCGTGAAAACGTAGGGTTTTTGTGTGTTCGACCGGAAACCAAACGGTTTTTTCGATTTTTCGATCGGTTTCTCAACTGAAAACCAAACCGTGTCTCAGCCGACGGCTTTGACTATTTCGGCGCGACGATACGGCGTCGATCGTTTTAACTGGAGGACCTCAATAGGACGTGTAAAAGTCGAATTTGGAAAAAAGAAACGAGAGGGTACAGTAGAACGCATAGGTACTATATCGGACACCAGTCGCTATTAGACCGTTTATTTCGGCTGCTGATCAACCGTTGTCCTCAAATACTCTTTTCGGCATTTAAAAAAATTGCTAGTTGTTCTCGACGTAGAAACTAATAAAACCCGAGGGGAATTTCACCGTATATTATTATTAATTCATATTCATTCGAAAATTTTCATTTCCGAAAACGATCTTAAAGATGTTCAAACTATATTGTCTACATAATATGTTAGTACGAGAGTAGTAGTGTACACGAAACAAATATCACCGATCGCGCGTTCCTAAAAAAAAAAAAAAAAAATTGAAGATTTCATCAATAAACATAAGAGATGAGAGTAAAAATACTAATAGATTAGGTTTTCAAAAATATTTATTTTTGTTTACCAATACTAGATTTTCTTTAAGTCTAATATTTCATCATTGTTTTCGATCATAGATTATCGTGATGATAGTAACTGGTACCTACATTTAGCCGAGGACGATGATTGGAGTATTTCGCTCCAAGTGATTTTAACAGAACCGGTGTAAAAACAAAAAAAGATACTATTCGGGGCAAATGGTACACGGCCTTTATTATTAACTCTTTTTTTTTTTTTTACGAGACGCTAATAAAAAACGCCTTTGTCGGATTTTTAATGCCGCCGAACAATCATCTTCGTATAAAATCAGTCGTAACGTAATAACGTCATGTTATAATATTATAATACCGTCGTCGTTTTAATCGTTAGCGACGGAATCGCCGGTTTTTATTCGGTGTTTTTACTGTCCGGCGCGTTCCGTCGTCGTGTTTAATCGCCAGCCCATCATAGTCGTCCTCCGGCCGCACGTCTCCGTCAACGCTTTATCTCCCGTGCGTTATTACTATTATTATTATTATTATTATTATATTTTCGTATCATTACTGCTGTTGTTGTACGCGTATTTTGAATTACGTTATTAATTTCCCGTTTTACGGCCCTCGTACCCCGCGTGCGCGTCGTACATTAAAAAAAAAAAAAAAAAACACTTATATCGTTATGCGACGTGTGTATAATGTATGTGTGTGTGTATATTATTATGTTTTTTATTATCTGAACGCGCGCTCTCCTCTGGCCGCCGACGTGTTCGGAGCGATAACAGTTTTTATGCTCGTCCGGTAATTAATATAATATTATAATATTACAAAATGTACACGAAATCGACAAGTGTGCGCGCGGAACGTTATTGTATTACTACACGGGTATTATAATATTATATGTACTTGTAGTGTACGCCGTATATACATAAACATGATATATGTATATATTGTTTATACACCGCGCGCATGGTATAATACTGTTGAGAACGTAACGACGTAATTTCGACACTAAAAATCGTAAAACCCTCTCTAGAGTCGAAACGTATAATATACCGCGTATACGTATATATTATACTGTTTTACTGTTGTACTGTTATTATTATTATTATTATTATTATTTTATACCGACGACGGCGTTTCAGGTCCGGGACGAGGTAGCAAAATTGATAACGTTATATTATTATAATATATTCTAAAAACAAAAGCCGACTCGTTACGGTTCTCGGGAGAAAGACCGCGATCGATATGGTTATACTGCAGCAGCGGTTCCCGACCTTTTAGATACTTTTACCCATATATCAGGTTAGATATTTAAAATCACCCCTCCCCGAAGAAAATGTTGGGTTACTAGGTAATACAATAATCAACAGTGTCATTAAGGTTAGGACATAAGGTAATTCTCAAAACTATAAACAACGATTATATCATTGCAATAGTTGACACGTGATTGATGCACATTTAATTAATAATAGGTGAGTATAAAGAACGAAAAAAAAAATTAGTCCAGGTTTTACTCCTAAAAAAATCCTGTTTTACCCCTTGATGGGTAATTACCCCCAGGTTGGGAATCGCCGTTATACAGTAATATACGAGTATAGTGTGTTCGTGTAGCTCGAATTTTCCTCGCAGGACCGCGGGTCGGGTTTAATATACTCGGCCGCGTGTTGGTTTTTGTTTTTATTCTTATTTTTCTACGTGGATTTATGTCGACAGTCGAAAAATACGTTTTGCACGCGTAACGCAGAGTTCGAGCTCACTCCCGAGAAAAAACTCGTGCCCAACAACGCCTTGACACGTCTGCGTACTATTACTGTATAGTGTATACGACCGCAGTGCACGCGTGAACGTTTATTGTTCGGTCTACAGCTACAGGTCGTTCGTCGTGGACCCGCGGCGAAAAAAATCAACACTGTCCGAGCCTTAATGAAGATAAAAAAATGAAGATAAAAAATGAAAAAAAAATACCGATAATTACGGCGGTGATAAATTTTCCGTCCGTATATCGTAATTATAACGTGAAAACGAAACGTGACGTCGTCGTCGGACCAGGTCCCCCGCGTCCGCAGCGTTATTTCGTGTGTTTTTGGCGCCGCCGTGGGCCAAACGCGTCGTGCGCACACTCGAGTATTTTTAAAAACGGCAGTTTTCACGACCGCGTCCCGGACTCGTGTTATGATTTTAATTAGTGATTTCGTAAGCCCGAACGGCAGTTTACACGTAGTCCTCGGAATTCGAATCGATCGAGTATACCTACTATTAAAAGCAATAATATATTATTGTTTTCTGATAGTTTTCACCGACAAAGACTGTCGATAATAATTAGTTATTATGAAATTTATACGGAACGTATATCAATCGCTACGATATCAATACCGAAAACACTCGTTTTTTATTTAGTTCTTATTTATTTAGTCGTTATGTTTCGACTCGTCCGTTTCACCGTATATGCTATAAATTAATACGTTCTACTCGAACATGAAATACCTTTGAAAAAAAAAAAATAGAAATGATTAAAATGGCGCTACATAATTAATATGAACATCGTTCGGAATAATGATCACAGTACGACAGTTAATCACGGCACGTTAATAATGATCTCTGATAATTGCATATTATTTTTCTATTCGACGGTGGTTCCCAAAGTGTGTTCCGTAGAACCCGTTTAGTTATATAACGACTGAAAAATCGGCGTCGGGTTAGAATCGGGTTTCCGCCGACCACTAAATGTTTGCTAAGTGCGCCCCGTGGTGACGGTAAAAAGTCATCGAACCGCTGCCCTACGATTCCTATCGATCCGATCGATTCGTAACGTCGACGAGATAATAATAATAATAATAATAATAATAATGATAATAATGATATAATTCTTCTTAACACGACAACGTCAAAAAAGGCGACGTGGTCGTCTCGAAATCAAACACGTCGTGGACGTTTTTTTTTTTTTTGTTTTAACTTGGTTTACGACTCCAACTCTCCGTTCTAACCGATTATTCGTCTTTTCTTTAAGTTCCTTAAAGGTTTTTTGTTTTTGAATCGCATTTAATTTGTTCTATATGAGAGTTCCGGGACGTCCTGCAGTTTTCATTCCTTCTATCATACCCTCTAATATTATATTATGTAATTTTTCCCAGTGTCTCAGGGCATGTCCAACCATTTTTCCAGCGTTTTCCTCTGATCGCATCTATGAGTGTACCTTTTTCTCCCGCTGTTCTAAGTACGTCTACGTTCGATTTTCGCTCTATCCGGCTTATCCTTTCCATATGCCTCCAACACCACATCTCGAAGGCTTCTAGTTTTTTCCTTTCGATATCATTCATTATTCAAGTTTCACATCCATATGTTACAACGATCCATACGTATGTTTTTAGAAGTCTCTTCTTGATATCGAGATGTATCTTCTTTGAAGTGAGCAACTTGTGTTTTTTACTAAAGGCGATTTTTGCTAACGCCATGCGTTGTTTTATCTCGTGGACACTCTTACTATCAGATGTGATTTTGTACGTACGCATGTATTTGTGTTTTCGAACGGTCGCGTCATTGACAATGCGATTAATCGAATCCGATTCGACCGTGAAACAAAATGTAGCGTAAGAAAACGGCCTGTTCCAAGACTTTTCTTTCTTTCTTTTTTTCATTCTTTCTTTCTTTCTTCTTTCTTTCTTTCTTTCTTTCTTTCTTTCTTTCTTTCTTTCTTTCTCTGTCTTTCTCTTTCCGTTCAATCGCGGTTTTCGTCAGCTGTACATCTGTGATAATTAACGTAATCGACATAACGAACATACGACGACGACGACGCACCGACACTTTGGCCCGTCACTGCGTATAACATAAAATATATATAAAATATATATAGCTACATAATATGCAAGTGAACTCGCTTACGCGTGGCAAGTATATTTACCGGTACAGCCGGGGGGGAAAACTTTGCCGACGGTTATATGAAAAACGCCGCTGGAATCGCCAAACCGCGCCGTCGTGTTATTATTATTCTTTTGTATATTGTTTTTTTTTTTTTTTTTTATGCTTTCGGCCGCGTACCTCAGAACCGGCATCACCACGCGCAATCTCTTATACGCAAAGTCCGCGCGCGCGCGCCCGAAAAAGTTATAGGTGAAAAGTTTTTTCATTATTACAATTTATCCGGTGCGCCGTGCGTCACCTCGTCGTCGGCGTAGGAAGTATGTAGGACGTAGGTATAGAGGAGGTCTCGCGGGCTCGCCGCCGCCGTCGGTGTTTATGAAAAGTCACTGCGGCTTTTTGGACCGCGTACAAACCGATAATTCACACCTGCACGACGCGCACGGGTCTCGCCGTGCCGGGGTTATTTTATTTATTTATTATTATTAGTGTTTTTTTTTTTTTTTACCCCGTTTCGCTACCTTCGTCGAAAGTGTAAAAAATAATAATATCAAGCTCGTAAAAAAAAAAAAAAAGAAATGAAACCGGGCGACAACTTGTTCGAAACGGTCACGATTATACGGTTTTCACGTCGAATCTCTTGCGTTTATCGCAAAACGAAAGTGCGTATTAACCACCGTCTGCGCTAGTGTGTGTGTGTGTGTGTGTGTGTTTATATTTACGGGCTTTACGCGCGAGTAAGTATATAATATATTTGATAAATCTAATATATTCTTATATAGGTCGGTCTTATAATAAAACGTGTTGCGACGGTCTCGAATGTGTATATAAAACTATACGTATATATTATGAAAACGAGGCGAATGAAATTTCGTTTTTCGTCGATATTTCGCGAGTGTATATATTTATATATACGCCGGGTCATTATGTTGGAAAGTAACGCGCAATATTGTCGGACGCGAAATAATATACATATACTGTGTGTGTGTGTGTGTGTGTGTGTGTGTGTGTGTGTGTGTGTGTGTGTGTGTGTGTGTGTGTGTGTGCACGCCGTTTAAGAAACCTAATGCAAAAAAAAACCCAATAAAAATCCACGTATAACTTTTAAAAGTTTTCGCCGTTTTTGTCGCCCCGTGCAATAACAAAGGACGCGATTTTTTATTCCGTCCCGTTCGCTATTTTCCATACTTTATTTATTATATTCATGTTTTATGCACTATAAAATAATAATAATAACGTATAACCGTATAACAATCGCCGTGCGTCCGTCTGCTTCTATTTTATGTCCATTAAATTTCAATTACGGCGCCCGGGGTAAATTATTATTTCGTATACTGTGTATATATGTATACACGTCATGATGATAGTTTTTTCAAAAAGAAAAACCCGTTTTTTCGTTTAATCGAAAATCGTTCGTAAAACGTTCCGTAAACAAGAGAGCAACAAGACTCATAAAAAGCGTTGTTTACTGTGTGTGTGTGTGCGTGTATGTCATAGTTTGAAATTCATTTAACGAAATGGGTTTAACGCCGCTCCACCAGACCTCACGCGGACCCTAATTGAATTTCATTAACGAGGGTTAACGTTTTTATGTGTATAATTCGCTGCATAAACTAAATGTCGTCTGCGATTATATTTGTACGACGTAAACGCACGCCGCAGTACAATAATGACTGTAATACCTGTATTATACAATATACATCATACCCGTATGCGAGTGTTTATGATATTATACAGGTGGTTATGCCTACGCACGAAAAAGTCGTCTCGTCGTTTTTTTTTTTTTTGGTATCGATAAAACGCGAGATATTATGATGGGATTGGGAACGGTGATTTTCTGTCTCGGCCTATCACATACACACAGCGTGCACACACGACATGTATTCATACGTATATATTTCTATTTTCATTTCCATGATGTATCCATCGATCTTGTGATGCGATAACAAATCTGTACACCGATTTGAATCCGCCATGGAATCCGCGTCCGTTCGACTGTCCCGATTTTTCGATTTAATCCCTTTAGGTTTCGTGAATCAGAATTATAAAAGTCGTCGTCTCTGTAAAAGAAAACTCCGAGTCGAATCCGAAACGTCTTGTGTTTTTTTTTTTAAATTAAGAAAATCGATCTCAAGTAGACTTCGAGACGAAATTAATATTCTGTTCTCAGAATCATATTATTGCATCTCGCTCAATTAATCTCGGACAGTAGCCGAATGTGACCCGTGCGTGCACGTGTGAGAGTGTTCCGAACCGCGTCTGTACGCGCTCACACAATCTAATTATTATCGTTTACTTCTCTGCGCACGGACACGCCGCGTGACGCACACACATCGTGAAATCGCCTAAATACCATTGGAGCGACGCGACACCCCGTATCGTTTTCACCGTGATTATTATGTAATATTTTCACTTGAAAGTCATCGTGAACAAAAAAAAATAAAAATAAAAAAACGTATACGTCGGTATGCGTGTGTGTGTGTGTGTGTGTTCACCCGCTGCGAAAGGGTGATTATTTTTTTTTATTTCCCATTAACCCCACTCTGCTGCCGCGTCCACTGCTGTTGTCGTGTACGCACAATGATTAATACGTAATATACTTGTGCACAGTAGTTTTGAATATTCGTCGAAATGTTTGTGCAGCGCGTATACGCTATGATAAAGCGTAGGTACTCTACGTCCGACATTTGTTTTAAAACGTCGCCCGGCCGTGGCGACGGGAAGACGATAGGGTTTAATAACGTTAAAACGAGTCTTGACACGATTCGACCCGCGAGTCGGAATCGCATTGTGTTTTCACGCGATAACTCGATTTGTGTGTAGATTGTGCCGAAATCGTTGTCACGGTATAATGTCATGTATGTGCAGTGTTCGAATTGGAAAAATAAAAGAAGGGAGACTCTAAGATTAAAAAAAAATTAGCGTCCCTTACAATGACTTCAAACGCCAAACTCGTGGGTGGCTCCGCCCCCCCCCGTCCCCAACAACCCATCTTCAAAAAAGCTAAAATTACTCTGCTTCCCCTTGTTTCCATCCATTAAAATTGAATATGAATATAATATTTATGAATTTAAAATATAAGCTAGTGTTCGATCGAGTAGGACAATTTATGTATAATAATGAAATAAAATAAAACTGTTATATTTATTTATCATATATTTTATATTATCACTAAGACAAATTGCACTGTAATAAAATGATTATTATAATGAACATGTTATAATATCACAAGGTTGTTTTAACCGGTTACCGAGCCGGTATAATACTGATAAAGTGATAAAAACATATCGGTCTCGATATCAACCAACGAAATAATTCATTAAATCAACATTAAAATTTGAATGTCTTATTCGTTACAAATTTACTAAATCACTACATTATTGTATAAAAAACCGTTAATATAGTATATAATCACCTATAATAATAGGAAGGGGTACGCTCAAAATATTAAAAAAATCGAAGAAGAGCTCTGTCCCTCTCCCCAAATTCGAGCACTTATAGTACATTTATATATTATGTATACGACTCGTCACGGGCGTTAGCAGGAAGAAAAAAAGTTCGTAGGCGTCGCGCGTCTCCGGGAAAACGGTAATTTCGGTTACCTAACGAATGTTTCATCAACAAAGCCGACACCGTCGGCGGCACTTATTTTTCGACGACAGTTTGGCGAACGTTGGCGGACGGGGGCAGCAGCTCGTCATCGTCGCCGCCGCCGGGTATCGCACTCGCCGTACACTCACGCACACGTCGTCGTCCGGTGTGCGTCATATTAAATCGTGTATATCACGTGTATGGTCGTGTGTCGTGTTCTATACACACGCGTTTTCGATTCACTTTTCAATTTTCATAGCAAACGCGTATCCATAATGTACTCAACATAATATGATCTATTCACCGAACGACACAATACTCGTGCTAGATTTTTTGTATTTATTTTTTTTTTTTTAACGTCCGTCGTTAATTATCGGGCGGTCGTTATTAACGAACGAGGTCTTCGCACGGCCGACACGCCGCCGCCGCCGTGTTCGGATCGCGTCGTGTTTACAGTTTATACACGATCCGTCGAGATACCGCCGTGCCGGTGCGAGTAGAACTGATCCGGAGATAAGTCGTCGAGGATTTATTTTTTAATTTTTTTTTTTAATTTTTCGATAATTTATTCTTATTTATTATGATATTATTCTTTTGAAGGCGCATTATAATGTAAAATATGTAAGTGTATGTAATATGTATATTGTATATATATGTATACGTTCGGGTTCACGTGTGTATAATATATTACAGTTGTTATTACGGTCCGCGCCGAGTGTTCAGTGTGCGCAGTGCGTGCAGCGGGAAAAGAAAGGATCGTTTTACACACGCCCATAGCCGAGTAGATATTATAATATTATATTATTCACATTATATATTATATAAACACACGCCGTCACATTTCCAGGACCTTCGTCGTCGTCGTCGTCGTCCAACACGTCGCGCGTATTAATAAGAAATTATAATATCGATTTATGAGCCCCGAGTTCTCGTTAATAAAGTATGTGTATATATTATACACGTGTACGTGAAATAATAATAAAGGTTTACCGGTGGACACGGAAAAAAAAATTAATAATTTATTAATGGGAACGTAAATGTATATACGTACATATGCACTCGTTCACACACATACACGCACTCACCACACACGAGTATATTACGTATATGAGCAATAGGTCTGCGTTTGCGTGTGTGTGTGTGTGTGTGTGTGTGTGTGTGTGTGCGTGTACGTCGCGTGTGTGGGAAGTCGTCCTGGCCCACTAGTTCTCTCAATGAACTTTATTGACGGCGGCGGCGGCGGCCCGACCATTCGTGTCGGGTACGCGTGAATGAACGGATCGCAGTCTTCGTAGTAATACGTATATATAGTGATATCATAGTGAGTGGTGGTAGTGTGTAAGCGTGTAGTAGTAGTAGTAGTAGTGGTAATCGTAGTAGTATACGCGCATACGACGTAAACGGCCGCCGTGTGCAGTCGTGGTTTAGTAGTCGTCGTCGTCGTACGATACCGTACGCGTATATGTGGTTCGCGAGTTCGCCGCCCGACGTCGTCCGCCGGCACCGTCACCGTCGTCGTCGTCGTCGTTGTCGTTGTCGTCATTATGTTAACCTACAAACAACGTCAGCCTCAGAGGACCGGAAGACAGCAAAGACCCATCAGCGGTCTGCAGAGTTTTAGCGTTCTCGGTACGTAGCGTGCTCGCCGTGTGCGATCTTTCGTGCGTTAATTTTTATCAAATGTCCGCGATCTAGATGAAGCTCTGCGTAAAATGGCTCTGAGTGAAATCGATTTTTTTTTTTTTTTTTTTTATTGCGGTTTTAGTCAAACGGTTTTTGAATTTTTCCACGCGTCTACGACGTTATTCGGACCGTCCCGTGGGACAGAGAATTCACAGTGTCGATGACAAAAACCTACGTTGTTGTCATCTCCAAGTCCGAAACCGTTTCGATTTTTGGAGGTCCGGTGTTTTTTTTTCCGCCACAAAAGATGTCCGCAAATAAAAACGTTTTAATAACCGTCCGCGTGAAACAACTCTCCTCGTCGGTGTGCGCGCCGACAACGTGTGAAACTCTCGCGGAACACGCCCGTTCTTGTTGGACGAGAAAAAAAAATTCGCCTTTTTTCCGAGCGCGGAGCCGATCCGCGACTACAATGCCCCACGGTAATTTCGAATGGCTATGCCGCGAACGTTTCTATGTTCGGACGGCAAAAAAAAAAAATAAAAAAAACGTTCCGTCTCGGCGTCGTTGCGGAGTGTGCGGGTCGAGTGGTCCGTACGTTTTATGTGCGCACAGGGCACCACGGGTGCGGTTCGTTTGACGCCTCGGGTCGTAGTTTTGTCGTATTTACACGTATTGTATTTCTGCACCGGTGTCGAGTGCAGGACGCGACGGTGCACGGTGTTTTATGTTGCCGAAAGTCTGACCTTGACCCCGTGACCACCCGTCAAACGCCGAGGGGAAAAAGTGAAAAATAGCGTTTTCAGGGATGTCCGTACCTATATACGTGTATTATCGATATTATTATCGTTTTTTCGCTCGTAACCTATTGATTTTGTCATTAAACCGTGGCCGTCGTGTCGGCGTCGTAGCCTCGCTGTCTGTCGCGCGTCGCCTCGTCCTACGTCCATAATATGATGAACGACGTGCGGCGTGTACCCGTCGTACGCCTAATATAACGAAAACAGACGTTCCGATATACCGTCTCCGTACCCGTCCGTCCGTGCGTGTAATATCGGTGCGTACCGTCGCTTATAACGACCAAAGTCATAACAAACGGCGGGCCGTCACGGATGAATATATATGAACTCGTGACCGTCGTGGTTTTTATCGCGGCTTGTTGCTTGTTACCGTCACCGCGACGAGATCGCGCAGAGGAGTGACGCGGAACGCGAACGTCCGCGGGATTTCGGCGGTCACGCGTAAAAATGTCCGTACGCCGGCGCCGCCGCGCGTACGTATCGCGACGACACAACCTAAAAGCCAAACGAGTTCTCTCCGACGAGACGTCGCCGACCGGTCGGTCAACTGCTGGCGGCGGCACGACGTTTTTGCACGCGTCAACGACCGTCATCGCCGTTTGTCCCCGTCCGGTCCCCTCCGCGCCACACGAACGTATTTCTCATCGTTCTCGTCAGCGATCGACGCGTAGATCTCGTCGTCTAATACCGTTTTTTTTTTCGTTCTATCCGCTCGTTGTCGTCGTCGTGTCCCCGTTCCATTCGACTTTTGCTCTCCGTTTTCGGACAAAATATAATATATTCTTTCCCGACGCCGCATCGTGACGCAGGCACCGGTGTGCATGCTATACTACCTGCCAGCAGTGATGATACCGTATCGGCTCCCGCTAGACGTTAATGAGTCCGTATCGGCCCCGGGTCGTTATTCCTTGCTGTCCGTTGAATGGCCGTATTGCGTTCGGTCTCGATGACGAATTTTTTTAAAGGCTAGTTAATCGCATATATGCAGTTATATGAAATTACAAAATATTATCTAATGTTACTTTTCGTTTTATTGCGAAGTGTAGTGCGTCTACGCATATTATTGTCAGTTATAACTTATAAGAAATTACAAAATATTAAGTATCTGATTTTAGTTCTCGTTTTATTACAATTATATTATACAAATTGCGAAGCGTAGTGCGTTTTCTGTTTATTTCATTCCTTTTTTGTCATGGAGTATATGTATAGCACAGCTGGTAAACAATTAGGTGTGATTGACGAATATAAATTCGGATTCCGCAAAAATTTGTCAGGAGATATTGGGCGGTGGAAGTGTACCAAACGTGGGTGTGCGGCTTTTATAAAAGTCTTGAATGATGTGATAGTGGAACAAAATTTGGATCACGGTCATGAAGCAGATACTACTTTAGCACGTCAAAAAATTAGTAATGCGTTGAAACGGAAAACAAGTGATGCTCTACATGTGAAGGCCCAACAAAAATTAATTATTAGCCAGTCCTCAGCCTGTAAATGGGAATGAAAATGTTGTTGATCGGGAGCCGATACATCCATACCACTGGCATCGGGTCGGAGCCGATACGGCCACCATCAAACGAAAGGTGGGAGCCGAAACGGACAAACGGGAGCCGATGCGGATACTTCCGTGAAAACAGCTGTTTTCATTTTATTTTTGATTGTCACGCGCATGATTCGGACGCGACAATGGATGCGCGTGAAACAGGAAGTAGGGATTCGGGATTGAAGACTTTTAAAACGCGACCGCGGACGGCATTTTTACACTCGACGAAAACCCGCGAAAACGTCCGTGTTTCCGCGGATTCGTCTGCCCGCCGCGCCGTGACGATCGCCATTACTTTTTATCGGCTAATAATTATGATTCGTGGTTTTTAGAGTAAAAATGCATTATGATCTCTCCTAAACGCCCGTGTCGTTGTTTTGGACGTCGTGGGGTGTCCCACGGTGTAGGACGTACGATGCGTCACTCGTCCGGCGGCCGTTGTACGCCGCGTAACCGTCGTCGTCGTCGTCGTCGTCGTCGTACCGGCGCGCGAGGTGTTTGGCGATCGTTACGCCCGCGCGCGGACGCGTGGTGTTGCGCAAGACGTATCAACGGTGTTATTAAGTACCTAACGTTTTATTATTATTAAATTTTTTGATCATTTAACCTCTGGGATAGGTTTTACCGCCGGCTGTTGTACATAGCTGTTGTAGCACGACGACTTTTTTTACACGTGTACACACACACACACACACCCAAACACACACAATATACAATATTATTATCGTGTACTCACGACGACGTCCGTGTACGTTCCGGAAACGATTTATGACCGTGCCGCCGCCGCCACCGAGGACCGTGTGCAGCGTCGCGTGCGCGTGTGACGTCGTTCTAGCCGGCGCCGCCGCCGCGCCGCCGCTCCCACGTCGCGTATGCGTACTTACTACGCCCCGACCGTCCTCCAGATACGCATCGTCGTTGCGTCGGTGTTTTTTTCGCGCCTTCCGCTCCACGCGAGTTCCGTCGCGGAATCGTACCAATAGTAATAACAATTATTAATATCGGCTGGTCTGAAAAAAAAAACGGTTCAGTATCGTTTTCGTACGTTCGTATCGACACCGAACGCGTTACAATACAAAACCTGTTCAACACGTATTTTTTGAAAACCAAAACCTGTTCAACACGTATTTTTTGAAAATTTGTTTTTATTATTTAAAAGAATATTTACAATCCGTATTCATTGATAATACAATAAGTAAATTTTATGAATATGGTATCGACATGAAAGCTTGAAAGAAAGGAGTGTCCAGTGACACCACTTCAGAACTCATGACTCATTATTTTGTTGATTATTTAGTGGGTTTCTCGGCCAGGGACGTTTTAAGCGACGTACTGAGTTCGATAAGGATTGGAGGTTGGAGATCAGAGGATTTGGATGATTAATTGTGTCTGTATGTAATTTTTCGTAGTACTGAGAGGCTACTTATTTTTTACGTATTTTTAAAAAACAATATTTTCGAAAAACCATTGGTTTGGAATAACGCTTGTTTTGCTCGACAACAATGAAAATATGATCACCCAAAAACATAGAAACTAATCGCGATTTTTCTCGTCGGGTCGACGTCAAGACCTTCTTATAACTGTGTCACAGTGGTGGTCTGCGTCGTTCTGTCGCGCGTAAACTCCTCCCCCCTCGTGTCCTGACGACGTCGTACGTGTGAAATTTGTTTTTCCCCTACGAATCCACTCGACAATACGTTTCCGGCAATACGTCCGCGTTTCCCGCCCCAGATTGTATACGTCCGTGTATCGACGGAATGTTCGGAATCGGTAGCGAAAAAAAGAACAGCGCTCGCGTATTTATATTATGTATTTATACGTGGTAAAACGATTTCCGTTTTTGCGTTCGACGAGCGACTTTGTACACCGGCGGAGAACAGGATTTATTTTCACCGTATTTTTTTCTTCCCCGCAGACCTTTTGTGCAAAGGTCCACGGGAGGACCGAAATGCAGCAGCAACAGCAGCATCCCCGCGGCCACGGACGCGGGTCTGTCTGCGTTATCGTAATAATAAGGACGTACGCGTGGGAAACAACCGTCTGCAGCTGTGGGAACTCTGCCGTCGACGAGACTGAAAAAATATATAATATATAATATACGTAATAGAACGCGTGTTGTAAAATGTAGGCCGGCGCGGCGCAGGTGCGACCGCCGCCGCCGACGCCCGTCCCGTCGTCTGGTTCGAAAACGTCCGTCACGTATGCCGCGAAGAGCTTTCGCAGTCTTGAGCCCGCGCAATAGTTTATTATGAATGCTTTATTGTATTAATAACAACACTAAAACCCGGATGTCGGCGCCTGAAAAAAAACCGTATTAAAACGTCCTAGAAAAATTACGTGTTAATCAACTGAATACTCAAAAAGACACTCGTAAAATTGTTTGAGTTGGTTTTAAAGCATTTGTTCGTTTTTAAATTAACTATTACTTCTTATAAACATTTGTTTTTTGATTTTTTTTTTTTTTAATTTCCAAAAAATTGCTTTTAAACAATATAAAACAATTTGAAAATGTCGTTTTAAGTGTTTTTGTGATTTTACTTTTTTTTCTTATTATTATTATGAAAATCAATTATAGTATTAGAACAGAAAAAAATAAAAAATAAATACACTTCAAAAAATGCAAAGTGAAAATCACTCATTTAGAATATTGTCTGTTGTCTGTAAAGCGTGTTTCAAGCTATAGTAGTAAGGCGTCGTCAATGATTTTTCGAAAACGGGTACGAAAGTCATCGACGTCCGACTGTTAGGTAATGATTTATCGAGTCGATCGGTTATAAACAATTATTAATTAACACTGACGGCTTCTCTTCGCCAATACGACAGTTTTTGAGCACCACGCGTTTTGAATCGAAACGGTCTCCCGCGGGCTCAAGACGAACCGGACGGCGATCATGTAATACACACACACACACACACACACACACACACACACACACACACACACACACACACACACACACACACACACACACACACACACACATATACCACTGTAATACCGCTCGTCCGGTTACGACCACGCGATCGTCGTCGATCGCCGGTCTCGTCGTCCGTGGCCGCGCGTGAAGCTGCTCGGTGTACGGACTCGAATCTCGCGGTAGACATTCGGACGGGACCGTACGCCCACACGGGGTCCGTTCGGCGAGAAAGACGTGATCCGCCGCCAAAAACCGGTGTCCGCCGTGAAAACCGGATTCTAGACGCGCAGGTGTCCGGGACGTTGGGTTATACGTATAATATACGATATGTGTTTATGTATTAATTTAAGTATGATTATTGTTGTTGTTGTTGTTGTTGTTTTCACCTGCTGCTCCCGCGGCATCGTTCGCGCGGAGACCCGTGAAATCACACGACAGATTACGCCGTTCCGTTACGGGCTGCTGCGTTCGGTAAAGCCGGGTCGGGGTAGAATGATAACAAAACAACTCTTTCATGACGTGTCGTGCGCTTGTGTGTGTGTGTGTGTGTGTGTGTGTGTGTGTGTGTGTGTGTGTGTGTGTGTGTGTGTGTGTGTGTGTGTGTGTGTGTGTGTGTGTGTGTGTGTGTGTGTGTGTGTGTGTGTGTGTGTGTGTGTGTGTGTGTGTGTGTAAAGACCCGATGTTTATATTAATTATTCGACGCGAGACGAGTAATGTGACACGTTATAATGAAATCGTGTCGATCGGACGACGACTGTGTGACACAAATATTATCGAACAGCGACGCTCGTTGTGTCGGCAGGATTATTATGGTGTAGGCGAGGACTCGTGGTGACGAATGTTCTTGTATTGAAAAAAAAAAATGAAAATAAACTAAGAGCTTAACTGCTTAATACGCCGAGTGCGATGATAACTAATGACTAATGATGGTAATGTCGAGAAAAAAAAAGTAATTCGTTTTGACGAGTACACGCGGGTCCCGTGTGAATCTCGGGAAAATCGTAGACGCGACGATTTTGAAAACTAATCGATTGTCTGGTATAATATACGTATATTATACGCGTTTAAGGTCAGTTTCTACGACGACGACGAAAAATGTACGATTTCCGTCTATTTCTTCTTCTTCTCGTGTCGGTCAGTGTTTTTATTATACTCGTTCCTTTTCCCAGTGTTCAATGATTCTTATCATTTCGCCCGTGATTTCGGTTAGTCCAATGAAATCTTTCATTTCACATATATACTCGGTAACAGTTTATACTCAAGCAGATGACTTGAAGCTTGTTTCTCTCCACATTCACAGTTTGCATTGTCGGTCGTTCCCTGTCTGTTTAGGTTTTCTTTAGTTCTTCCTACTTGTGTCCTTAGACGCCAAAGACTTATGCGGAAACCCCGAATATTAGCAAACGTTTAATTATGCTCCGTGACTAATGGCAATGCAAATGATTGTGTCGAAAACTCGGAACTAATTACTCGACTAAAAAAGAATATCCTAATACAGTAAATACCGTTGTTATTTCTCACGTTTTACTAAAATAATATTTTTGGAAAGTTATAAGTAAAAAAAAAAACCCCCACTCATTAAAAACACCGGTTGACTCGAAAGGATCGTTTGTAAACAAGACTATCCGTATTTTAGCGGAAACGAGAACGGGAAAAGTTTTTCGTTTTTGGCGGAAACGGGTCTGACGTATAACAAGGAACTGTTTTATTTTGGCGGGATCGCGTCGTGGCCCACGCGCGCGAACATCTTCGCGTTAATACTGCCGTAACTCCCGATCGTTACTCAAAACAGCCACCACCTGTTGTTATCGTCGTGCAAATCATCGTGTCTAACGAACCGTTTGTTTGTTTTTTTTTCCCCTCGTACAGACTTGGCCGCCATACGAAAGCTGCTAGAAGAAGGCGATGGCGGCGACGAAACGTGCCCCAGCTGCGGCATGCCGTTCGACAAGGGCAAAAAAAGAAAACTCATCGACTCTTGCGGCCACGAACGATGTTACGCGTGCATGTTCCGCAACGAAGGATGTCCATTGTGCGCCGCAGCCGCCTCCGCCGACGACAACGGCGCGGCCAAAGCCGCCGCCACCGCCATAGTGGCTGCTGGTAAGTGTCGACGGTCCGAAGTAGATTTATTCCCATTTTCACCCCTTCACGGTCAGTCGTTCTGGCTGTATAGTCCCCCGACTGAAAACTGAACATTTGGCCGAATGATATATCTGATGGACAGACATTGTTGGAATCGATGGACGACGGACCCGATAAACTATATTGAGACACAACAAAACGGCCTTATAATAATATAATAAATGTACACAATATATATATTATAATATTTTATTTCTTATTCGTATTTTTTAAAACGTAGGTACCCAAAATAATTTTGAAAATCCGTCGTAATTCCGAACACTCGGAAAAAATATAAAATATTAGTAGTTTAAAGCGTCGAGGAAAATATTACAGTTTTATAATTCACGGTATTTTACTTGATTTATGTTTTCGGTGCTTTTATTTTGTTCGTCCGCAATGATTTCATTCAATCGCTTTTTCCGTTCGACGTACTTGGCGAATATGTGTTATTTGTCTTTCGAATTTTTTCGAAATAATATGACCCGTTGGTGGGCCCACCGACCCACTATACCCTGACGGAAACGACTCGGTTTCTATATCCGAAGCGCGTGATTTTCCAACCTCGTAGGTTTATTATATTGCATGTCGTCGTGGGCAGATCCAAACATCAAAACGTATGACATTCTGAAAAATCTAAATCGAATTACCGCAGTATTTTTAAGTGTAACGTCGTAACGATATTACTGTAGGCGAATCATCCGTCTTTAGCTCACATTCCAGATTTGTATTTCAAAATTTCTCTTTTTTTCTCTTTTTTTTTTTACCTAAGCTCAAATTAATTTACAACAACATTATCTTTCAGCGCGCGTTTCCATTTTCATACTACACATCGAAACGCTACTCTGCACAACGTTTTTATGCACGTGCAGATCATATTATAAAAACCAAAAAATGGTGCAATTCGCTGTCTCTCATCCTTATCCCTGAGGCGCGTACACGTGACGTCCGTTACGGATCGATTGTGGTCGTCTATCGCTGTACCGAAGAAGAATAGTGTCTCGACGAAATCTTCTCGATCGCGCCCGTGTACGATATCGCCCGGTGGAAATCGGTAGAACGCGGTGTGGTTTGACGAACCGACGCCATAATAAGAACACACGTTCTGTCCGTCTCGGGTTCTACTAAACCATAGGTTCTTAACCTTTTTTAGATCATGTACCCCTTTCAAGTAAAAGGTATAATCACGGACCCCCCTCCTTAAAAAAAACAATTTAGTTTTTCATTTTAATAATTTTCAATGATAATACAAAAACTTTAAGTTACATACGCACATATAGTTACTGACATAGTGGATACATAAGAGAGATTTTACGGTTTTGAGTTTATTAAAATTTTAAACTGATTAGTTTAACTGATTCAGTTTCAACTGATAAGTGATGTCTGATAATAAATATGTAATAATGACTGGTTTACGCCGTAATCGTCTATCGATAGGAGGAACACGAGCGAGACGATAAGAAAAAGTAATAAAAAGTTTACGGTTGAAATTTAAAATGTATAAAATAAATAAAATAATTTCATGCATAAATTTAATTTTGAGTGTTTTTGAAAAAAAAAAAAACAAAAAACGCAAATCAGTCCGTGGACCCCCGGGTAACCATCTACGGACCCCTTAGGGGTCCATGGACCACCGGTTAAGAACTCCTTTAGTAACTAAACCGTCGTGCGGCATACGGTATGGGAATGACGGATTCGCTGCGGTCACGTTTGTTTAATTACTTTGTCGTCGAACGGCAAGCAAAAGCCGTGGCCAAAGCGTTTTCTTTTTTGTAACTCTGTAGCCTTTGGGTTTAGATTCCGTGAGCACGCCGCGTGACCGGGGCCGGTCGTAATAATATCAATTTTCACGTCGGCGCGCGTGTTCTGTTTTATTCCGGCTGCAAACGCGTTTTGTGACGGCGTGTAATAACCGTTTGGCAACTAAAATACAACGGAACTGTCGTGATTCGGTGCAGTAAATCAAAACGAAATCCACCGCAGATCGTGCGCGAGAAGGTTAATTTTCTCGATCGTATTCTAGTAGTTTAAAAAAAAAAAAAAAAAAAAAAAACGCACGCGAAACGCTGCTTAAACATCGATGAAGACCGCCGTGTATTAACTAACGTGCGATCGTTCGTTTCCGAGTAAACCTCGCGAACTTTGTTCACAAAATCGTTTTTCGTACGCCGACGATTTATCACTGCTTTCAAATTTATAACAGCAATAATGATAATGATAATAATAATAATAATAATAATAGTGATAATACAATACAGGCCCGCGGTGCCACGGCGACGAGCGCCGCAACATCGTCGATTGCTCATCACTCAATCTCTGTGTAATTTTTTCTTTACTCGTTCCCTTTTGTCGTAATTCCTCTTTTCTCGTGTCACGCAATCTCCTCTCGACGCTCCGTTTAATCGGGTTATTTTCTAGAGCCTATATATCGGTCTTATCTTTTTTCCTTTCCCTCCCCCCCCCCTCCGTATTGTCGTCCTCTCGCGCTATAAGAACGTTTCATATTCTCTACTTTACCTAATGGATTTTAAGATCTAACGCCTCTCTCCACGCGCGTTATGTGTTTACACGGTTTTGTTTGATTTATTTTTTCCGTTCACGTCCCCGCGTTTCTCCTTGTCACCGTGCTTTTATAAAACCGTAACTGATTTATTTCGACGTATAAATTCCGAGATAAGATTGCAACTTTTAGTTTTTAAAATATCGACCGAATTTCAGACTGCGTTTTTATTAAAGTTTATCCACTTTGGAGATTCGAAAGACATAAAAAAAAAAAAAAAAAAAACAACCACCAATAACCGTTCAAAGTACGCCGGGTGCTTCGAACGACTAGTTAGACAGACTGAGTACGTATAGGAGCCGTTTAAACGAAATCGGGGTCTAGGAATTTTATAATTTTGTCGAGTACTACTTGGTTTTTTTTTTGGTAATATGATTCAATATGAGATACGTTCTGTCTATTAACGGTGCCTCCGGGAAAAAAATTATAATGGATTATAACGTTGTTGTTTATCATTTAGAATTACATTTATTGATTTTATCGGACTTCGTTGTGAAACAAAAACATGACGTTACTAAGAATCAATGTATAGCACGGCAGTATAATAATGAGATCGGTTTTATATTTTCTGAGTGCTTCGACTTATCATTTCTTTCCTTTTTAATCCAATAAACTTATTTTTAATCCACTAAATATACATGTATAGTGTACCTATACACGTATTAATTGTGTTTTAATTGAATCGCTGTTTATTCAGGTTGTTCAGATTAAAAAAAAAAACAATAATAACAATGTCAAGAGCGTAGAATTTAATTCAAGTCGGTTATTTTTTCCGATACAGTGAACGATTATCATTTTAATAATTTGTCAAATTATCATCATTATTAAGAATAAGGGACTGCAAACGGCATAGTTAATTTAACGACTCACGGTTCATACGAAAAAAAAAACAAAAAACAAAAAACTTTCGCTGACGAACAAAAGTTTTGCTTGTAACACAAAGCTCTCGACGTTTTTATTCGGGAAACGACGGCGTAGCGACGATGAGGTGTACCCTAGTTATTATTTTGCTCTGAAAAATTTAACGTTTTAATTGAAAATTAAAAAGTTTCACTTCAAAGAGTTTCCGCGAAAGATTCGCAAGGAGTTTCTAATCGCGTAGCCGTAGTTCACGAATCGTGAAAAAGTTCGCGTTCAACGCGGAATAAACATTATCATTTCAAACAATTAACATCGCTGAAGATAATTATTGGGCAGAGCGGTGGTAATACGGCGGCGGCGGTACTGTGCCGGTCGGTTTGAATGTGTTTTACGTGTGCCCTGTGTATATACATTACACATTTTTTTTTTTTTTTTTTTTAATTATGGGTTTAACGCGGCCGGCGTGGGGAGGAGAGTGGTGATATGATGTGGTGTGGTTGTCGAGTTTCCCACGATATTCGGTAAAGCTATCACGCGCGGCGTGGCATCGTCGTCTTCGTCATCGCCGCCGTCTCTAATTGTCGGAAGTCGAAAACAAAAAATAGACAATGAAGCAAAACGAAACAAATATATTTTTAATTGAGGTAAAAAAAAAAAAAAAAAAAACGAAATAGTTATGATAAAAATTACACGTCGGAATCGTCGGTCGATTTTTCCCCGCGTTTTCAGATACAGCAGTTTAATAATTGAAGAGCGTTTTATGCCGGGTACTTTTTATTTTTTTATTTTTTTTCATTTGTCGCCGTCGTCCAATAATAATAATGTCTTCTGCGAAACGGTCTCGCGCACGACAACTATGCACGTCGTACGGGCATAATAGTCGTAAAGGTATACGTATTACATATTATTAATAACTATGCGTTTGTTTTTTTTCTCCTCCTCCACCTCCACAGTGCCCAAGCAGCAGTCGCCGGTCGTCGACGAGCCGATTTACGTGCAGAATACGCGTACCAACAGATCAAGGGTCAAGACGAACGGACACTTTTCGCCTTACGTTCAGGTAAGTAATCGCCGCTCGTCCGGCAGTTCTTCCTATTGCAATGACACTTAATCGAATTTGCCATTTGTTTTGTTACACAGTCGAGACAAGGTTCCCAGGAACTCAGCCACTCGCCCAGCCGGCTCCCGAGGCCCAACCGGAACCTGGACGAAGTCATGACTCAAAGTACGTGTACGAGTAAAAAAAAAAAAAAGTCACGAGTTCTCGACCCGTCCGTGTCCGTTTAAACGCTAATGCAGTTATTGTCGTCTCGTTTGTGTTCAGGTTGTCCGACGCCTCCGCAGAGCAGACGGAAATTTTTTCTCAGCCCGAAAACCATACGGAATCAATGGTCCATGCGCAGCGGGTCCAGGTCGCCTTCCGACAACGCCCTGTCTGGTAGGTTTTATTTTTTAAACAAATCATCTCGAATAAATCTATTTTTCACCGCATTGTACGGGTCGTATTAAAATATTCTTTATGGAATTCAGTAATGTCAGCATCGACATCGACGGAAACGGTAACGGATCAACGGAGATGGTCTTCGGTGGTATTGGGCAAGATTAGATCGTTATGGTCGTTGCGAGGTTTGTTAGGTTCTAAAACTGAAACGTTTTGTTTTACATTTTTTTTTTTTTTTTTTTTTTTTTTTGTGTGTCCTTGACCGTGTGTGCACTTAAGCTTATTAGAAAACACTTTATTAACATTGTGTCACCGTATACTAGTAGAACTGTTGGTTTCGCTCTGCAATTGAGTTAACCTAGATAATTTATACCGTATACGCGAAGGTCGAATAAATAAATTGGGTTTTATTACCGCCGCATCACTATTCAGTCACCACGTGAGTTTTATCGGTGAAATCCCGACGACTTCTTGACGCGACGAACCTCGGAAAGAAATCTGCGAAAGCAAAACGAGAGATTCGGTAAACACGTCGCATCAATTACGAAAGTGCAGTGACGCGACATGAAAACACTGTTTTAATCTCTTGCTCCTCGACGCTCTCCGTTCGGTTCTGGTCGGCAGGTTTTTCGTTCCGTGCAGCTCGTTAAAGTTCGTCGGACAGTGACGAGCTAATGCGTTTATCACCGCCGCGTCGGGGGGGCTAGGAAGTTCCAGCTTTTGAATTTTTTTTTGTTTTGTTTCGTCTCGGAACACCCAGGGTTAGAGATACAAATACGTTTCACGTTTCTCGTATATAGGGACAATTCGTACGTAGTCGTTTTTTCGTATTTACGGTTTTCATCGCTTTTTTCCGGACTCGGGTTTCTCAGTGCTATTTTCGGGTACACTTATATCCACTCAATACCGGAAACGATCACGTGTGTCGTCGAACACAACGTGATCGAATCAACAATGTTTTTCAAAACGTCATTTGATGAACGGTTAGAAATGAGTAGGACTCGGTGAATGATAATATTTCACTTTTTCGTTCCCATCACCGACGACGTGGAATCATCACGACTCGAGATTTTAAATTGTCGATACACCACGACGAAAAGAACGGATTTCTCGCGTGATTAACAGTGATATGGCATCCGTTTGATTTTTATTTTTTTTTTTTGATTTTATTATTTGCATGTACACGGACTTTTTTTTAGCTTTGTGCACTCGAATGTTGTTTTGTTTTTTTCCGTTTTCGGGAAATTTCGTTTTCGTGCGGATCGTGAACAACACCGTTCGTGCTCGTCGTATAATAACGCGTTTCTCGTGCCCGCACAGATGACGAGGGAGGAACGGTGAGACCGCGGGGATCGTTGAGCCAGAGGAGCTGCAACTCGGACACGCTGTACACCAGGCTGGGGCTGTTGTTGTCCCGGGACAGCAACCCGTCCAGGTCGTTCACCGAGGACGTGTCACTGGCCAGCATCAACTCCAAGCCGGTGTCGAGCAATGGCAGTCCCGTGTCCACGCTCACGGGGTCCTCGGAGACCGAGCACAAGGCGATCAAGGAACAATCGTCCGACAGCATCGGATCGCTCATGTCCATGTCCGGACAGAGCAACGGGTCGTCCAGCCCGTTGACCCGGAGGCATTCCGTCACGAGTGAGTGTCGCATTTTTAATCCAACGAAATCGCTTATACTACTACTACTGCGCGTAGAATATAATTTAATATCGGATACGATTAATAACAAAAAAAAAAACAAAAAAAATTACGCGAATACCACGTCGATACGACGACTTTCGTTCGGACGGATTTTCCAAAATCACACGTCGTTCGGCGAAATCAATATAGACACCTGTTACTTCTAATTCATGTTTGTGGCCTAAATATATATATCATTATGAATTCAAAATAACAATACGAAATCCGTTTTATGTGTAAAAGAAACAACGTCCTCTCCGTTTTTTAATACTATTAGGACTCTCGGTTCGTTTAACGGTATAGCTAAAAATCTGTATTTCACATGATTTACTAGTGTAAATTCAAAACGTAAATCGCTCTAGTTTATGTATGCTAAATGCTTTGGTATACTGTCAAATTTTTATTTTTTTTTTTCAACGGCTATGTAATAACACGGACTTTGTTATTATTATATATTTTCTGTGTTGACGTTTTCTTGTTTTAAACTTCAACGGGTCAATCAGTCAGTGAATCGGTCCATTAAATTTAATAATTAAAAAAAAAAAATAAAGAAATAAATAAATAATGATTTTTCTGCGAATTCGCCCAAACGATGTGTGTAAAACTAGAATACGACGTGGGTTATTCGGCCGAGTGAATAACGCCCGACGGAACGTCGTCGGAGACGTGTCCAAGTCCGACGCGGTGTTCAGCGCTCGCCGCTTCTGCTTTTTCATATACTAACAGCGATTTTATATTGCGCGTGTGTTTGTTTTGTGTGTGTTCAGCGTTACAAGCAGGCTCTGTAGACGATTTGCGTGCGTTTAAGTCCAGACGACAGCCGACCAGGAGGTCCGCTAGGTCCGGGACGATTAAAGGACCTATCGATCCCAAAGGTAGTTGTTTTTTTTTTTTTTATTGTAATTTGTTAACGTTTTTCACGTGGCTTATTAGCGACGTGCGTGTGCTTTGAAGTGGCGTAAATAAGGGGGGGGGGGTCGATAATGCAGCTGAATTGGAGCCCTCATGACCCGGGGTGTTCCTGAAATTCGGAAAAATTATCGTATTTCAATGCAAACAAAGCTAGAAAAGCTAATCTTTTACTGATTTGGTTTATAATATTTTATTATAGACTACTGATATGACGTGTGTAAATACGCACACGTGTTTAAATAAAATAAAACAATTGTAAATGGGTTTAAATTACACTGTTGAAGACATGCTTTTAATTTTATTTTCCTATACACAAACTTAATGCGAAGGCTAAAGTGACCTTTCGAGTTTTTTCAAATTGGTTCGGAATTGTTTTTTTCTTGCACGTATTTACGCCACTTTGTGTGTTCGTGTTGAAGTCTCGGACGAAACCGCGGCTAATCCGACGGTGATTTTTTCCAGTGAGATTCGCCCAGTATAGAACTTCGCCGCAACAGCAACAGCTCCAACACCATCAGCAGCAGCTCGTGCTCAAGCCGCTGTTCTTCGAGGTGCCGCAACAGGAGGCGGACCCGCTGTTTCTGGGCCGCGAGTGGCTGGTCCAGGACATCAGCAACGCGCTACAGCGTTCACAGTCACCCGGCGTCGTGGTCACCGGTCTGCCGGGCACGGGCAAGACTGCGTTCGTCCTACAGCTAGTCGACCACAGTTGTTTCGGCCGTCTCAAGTCCACGAGTGAGTAGCCCGAACGCAACGACGTGTTTGCGGGGACTCGGGGGTCTCTGTAGGGGCCCCCTTCGGAGTATCGGAAAAAGTTCTATTATTGTATTCTTTTATGCAGTGTGGGTAAAAACGACTGTGGGTGATTAAATTTTTTTTACGACACCGTTACGTTGCTCCTTATTAGTATTTTATACACTGTGCTCACGAGTGACAACAAGGGCGCGATTGAAATTTTATTTGGTAAATTTTTTGTAGACAGCGCACTGTTGTAATTAGGTATAAAACGTCATAGTGACATAGTCTGACGGTTTATGAGCAGTCATCTGAACAATAAATTGAGTTAACGAATACCTAGCGAATAATAATAATCGTTAACAATATTTTATCACATCGACTTTATGAAATAAAATTAAAAAAAGAAAACGGCCCGAAGAGATAATGGTTTTCTAATTTATTTTTAATTTAAAAAAAAAATCTTAAACATCTGTCGATGACTTTAGCGAAAAACTGCATTGCCCGTTTCATGGTTTAATTCGTAAAATCAACGTGTTCACGTGAGCGTATGTCGTAATGTATGAAAATCGAAAATGCGTTCGTTCCATTCGAATCGCATTCGTACCTGATGAAAATCCCGAAGCACCTGCGCTCAGATTCGTAAACGTGCCACGGTATCGACGGTACGAATCGGATTTATAAATTCGTATAAAACCGCACAGACAATCAGAGTGCGAATTGTCTGTTATTCGTCACGGTGCATTTCTAAATCCGCATCGATCACCGGAAACAGAACCCTGTCCCCCCCCCACTCGCTTCTTCGGAACTCGCCTGGCGTACAATACTTACGTAATATCGATATTTCGTTTTCACGCGTACGGTTTTTTGATTTTTTAATTTTTTAATTTTTTTTTTCGTTTTTTCGTTTTTTCTAGTCGACGTGGCCACGACGAACGGCAAAGACAGGCGGTCGCCCGCGTCCTCGTTGGACGTGTCGCAGACCGTGGTTTCCGAAGACGTGAAGTCGTTGGGCGCGCGCGTGGTCGCCTACCATTTCTGTCAGGCCGACAACAACAGCACGTGCCTGATACCCGAGTTCGTGCACTCGCTGGCCGCGCAGCTGTGCCAGGCGCCCCAGCTGAGCATTTACCGGCAACACGTTTTGACGGAGCTCAACCTACAGGTACGGCGAGCGCCGAAACGTCGGTCGGTACGATGAAAACAACAGCGCGTGTCTCGTTCAGAACGCGAAAAAACGAGAGAGGCTGTCGCCGGCACGGCGGCGGTCTCGAACACGCTTCTAGGCGGACGTATAACTATATCATAATATTATGTACGATACGAATGATTTTTTCGAACTTTTCTTTTTTTTACGTCAGTATTATTTATTTCTCCGAAATATTTCTACGAAATCGATATTTTCTATACAACACGAATTGAAAATAGATATTTCTGAACGGTATGAATTACACCTCGATTAGTTCCGAAATTGAAGAAAAACAAATCGTCGATGGCAGAGAATAGAGAGACATATCAACCTATTCGTTATCAATAGGGCAGAGGACTTATACCTCTTAAAAATCGCCTAATATGCACTTAAATATACAAAATATGCATTGAAAAATATGCTTTTTAAAATTTATATGCATTTAAAATGAGTATTTTTTTAATGAAAAATACGAATTTTTCTATTCCTATAATTTTAATGAATAACTATATTTTATTTAAATTTTGAATACAACATAACATAGGTTTACATACACAGCGATTACTAAAATATAATATTATCTTATCTGATTATAAATAAAAATACTTTTCGGAAAATAAATCTAATCGATAACCCTCGAGGAAAAACATGAAGAAAATTTAAAATATGCATCTAAAGATTAGAAGAAATATGCCCTAAAGTAAAAAAAAAACTAGAAATATGCATTTATATGCAAAATAAAATTTAAAAATAACTTTGTTTCAGCATGAAACGTATTTGTATCGCACTATGCTATTTTTGTGATTGTGCAAAAAAAATATGCAAATGCTACAAGTCCTCTGCCTTAGTTATCAATGATACCGTAGATCGATCGTTCTTGTACGTATATAATATTATAATAATTTTAGTTTGCATTACTATGGTCGAGTGGCAAATAAATTGTTTATCTGTTTTTGATTTTGAACCAAGCGAAAGATCTAGTAGTTTGGCAGTGATTCTATTTTTTACTATCCGGAGACACATTTACTAGGTAGTAGTAAAATTTTTCCAAAAGTTGCGTGTAGCCACTCTCTGTTTCTACATATTATCGAAAATTATTTTCTGTTTGGTCATTTTGAGAGTTTAATAAAAGTTTAAGAGAAAATTTTTTCTCTTTTCTCAAACGTATTTTTTTTAGCTCCGGGAAAAACTATTGAAAAATTGAGTGAAGTCAATTTATCGTTTACAGGCTTTTCATCAATCGATTTTAGTTATTTATCCATTGCTACACACGTTTAGTTTCTAGAAACTTCAATTTTTCATCGCATCATAACAAATAGACGTTACTTATAAATAATATACACTGCATTTTGGTTAAAGTTTCAACGAAATTCGGTTACTTTTAGACTCGAAAATACTTCGTTTTTGAAAGTTATTGTCTTAAAAAAATGTTGTAATTTATTAAATAATTTTTGTGAATTTCAGCCGTAAATAGCTAAAGACATTAAATATCACATCGTCGCGTAGCTTCAATGCTTAGAACTTGGATCACGCGCTTGTACATCGACTGACAATGCTATTCGATACGTTTATGGGGATACTATTTACAAGATTTAAATACGTATACAGTATATAAACAATAAAAATTAACTAGAAAGTTTATAATTTTTTTTCGTTTGGACACCATTACTGACGAATAGTGTTGTAAAAAAAAAAAATAATATTAATAATATTTCCTCTCGTTTTCATCGCGAAACAACGTCCAAACGTCGAAACAAAAGTTTTTAAACGCGCACAGTCTGTAGACACGATTTTGTTTTTCTTCAACTGACCCAAAGCCGCGTTTAAATCCGGTACCTCTGACACCGGGAAAAATACCGTTTACGTTCGAAAAGCCGCGTCGGAGTGGTCGACCGACGACGTCCGCCCAGAGTCGTATTCGCGGCCGGCCATCTTTTTCGGTTCGGCGAAAACGCCGGCGCGTATTAAAAAATACGACCGCCGTTTTCAACGCTCGCCATGTTTTGCATTTTTCCACACAGGACTCGCTGTCGATGCGCGAGTGCATCGTGGACCCGGACGCGGCGTTCACGAGGGGCGTGCTGGAGCCGTTGAACGCGCTCAGCCGACTGGCCAACACCATCGGGTCGGACGGTCTGGTGATCGTCGTCGACGGCCTCTGCGAGGCCGAGTACCACCGGCCCGACCACGGCGACACGATCGCCTCGTTCCTGGCCAAACACCTGCCGAAGTTTCCGCCTTGGCTCAAAGTCGTCGCCACGCTCAGGACCAACCTGGAGGACGCGCTGCCGCCGCTGCCGCTGACGAAGATCTGGTGAGCGCCGCGCGAATCACAATGGCGCGCAACGCACGCCGAAGTGGTGTCAGGCGTGGTGGCGAAAACCGGGCAAAAAGCGCGTCGACGCGTACCGATGCGGCGTGACTGTAAATTGCGTCCCATTTCAAATTTTTTATGTAAATTGCGGCCCGGGTATATTTTTGTACATATGCCTATCTAACTATTTCTTATTAATATTTTTATTAACAGGACATTTTTTCCTGTACAAATGCTTTTTTATCGTTCATTTTTTTACTTTTAGTCCTCTTACTTCTCAATGTGATATAATATGTATCACATTGCACGTTTTTAAAATACCAATGAAATTAAATATGTTTGGGTGTGACGAATTAAATGAACTATTTAATTTTTTATGAAATGATTCACAATTATTTGTTGTACGCATCGTCGAGGATACAAGTCTGCTATTACAGGGCTGCTAGTAATATTTTGTAAGTGAGCGTATTATCTAGATCCATCAATATTACAGATAACTTTAATACTTATCGTTATCTTTAAATTGCACGGCCGACCGAAAATTGGAATATCCCGGGACGCAATAAAACGTATGTTTTAAAAGTACGCGGGCCGCAATTCACATAGTATATGACCATGACCGTACTTATAGGGACGCAATTTACCGACTCCGACTGATGCAGCGTGGCTGTGGCGCATACATATTGTAATCGGTGAAACGTTATCTAATTATGTATGTCATCACAGAACATGATTTGTTAATTTTGAGCATTTTTTAATGAGCCCGAAATTGCAAAAAAGGATTCGACCCCATGTCGAGTTCCGGCGAAGGAGATTTAATGTTACTTTTGTTGTTAACAACGACAATGATTTCAATAGCGTCGGTAAATACTGGGTCCATCCTTTCAATAAAAAAAAAACGCAGACTCTAATGGAACTTTTTCAGTGTCCAACGAACTTTATTTCTACCCCAAAAAGTCCCAGGGCGAAATTTTATAAATCCTGTTTTTTAGTTTTTACCACTACCACAACCACAAAAACACCACCGAACGTTTGGTTCGTGTGGCGTATTATTATTTATGCACCACCGCCACACTGCGTTGGTGAGCGCGTTCACGTAAGAATACACTTGTTGTATACATTTTATTTTGCTGCAAGTGGCGCGCCTTAAAAACGCCACCGCCACACTACTTAGGTGTGCGTTGCGCCCAAGACGTTTTGCACCCTCGCGAGTGGTGTGTAAATGCACGCTTGTGGCCGGTCCGTTTTCACGGGGTGATTTTTGTCGGTTTGACGCGCGAAGTCCACGTGAACAAATCACACGTGCAAAACCGTCGGCCAACTTGAAAAAAAATCTCCCCGCGCGAATGAACTGGGAACATACGTTTGCATACTATACGCACTGCCAGACGTAGTAGGCGTATTCCACGATCTACGCCCATAGGCGTTTGGGCACGGGGTGTCGGACGGGTTCGAATCGCTTCAAGATTCAAAACTGTTGTTTTTTTTTTCGTTCCCGTGAAATAGTTTTACTGCTGTTTGATTTTTATCAATTTTATTCATTAACGGGGGGAGGAAGAGTAGTGAGTTGAATGGAAAAGTGGTTTGACTAAAACAAAAAAAAAAAAAAATTCAGTTTTACATGTTCACGCTCTTCTTTATTTTTTTTAGTCTTATTTTTTCACCAAACTACCTACTACGTTGTGTTGAAATGGTTTAATTTGTTTTGAAC
Organism: Therioaphis trifolii; assembly: GCA_027580255.1. Lineage (NCBI taxonomy): Eukaryota > Metazoa > Arthropoda > Insecta > Hemiptera > Aphididae > Therioaphis > Therioaphis trifolii. The sequence goes on from CM050404.1 coordinate 132,338,201, forward strand.
GTGTCAAATGCCGTAATCTTTCGAAAATATTATATATTCCAATCTTGCGCTTTATGTCCCCCTCTCGGCTCTCCCCCCATTAAAATCCGGTGTTGGCCGTAAACGATTTCTCAATTTCTTACATTCTTCTCCTCCGCAGCGTGGACGTCAACTCGCCGAACAAAGAAAATGTGATAAAAGACATGATGGACTACATCGGTTTTCGAGTTACTAACAGTGCCAGCATTCAGAACAACCTGATCGCCGGGACTCCGGGGCAAGTGAAGTTCTGCCAGCACCTGCAGGCCAGCAGCCACGGGTCGTTTCTGTTCGCCAAACTGACGCTGGACCTGATCGAGAGGGGCCACCTCGTGGCCAAGTCTCAGAGTTTCAAAGTGCTGCCCGTCACGCTGTCGCAGATCTATCAACTGCACTTTAATCTACGGTTCCCGACCACCAGCTCGTTCGAAAAGGTCGCCGACATTTTGAGCGTGTGCCTCGCCGCGCTATACCCGTTGACGATTTTGGAAATTTACTATTCGGTCAATTCGCTGAACGTCGACGATTTTGTCTCGTGGGAGGCGTTCTTGCAGAGGTTCAAGGTATGCGTGTGGAAACCACAGGGTTTGGAAACTCCGACTGCGACCCGTGATGATTGTTATTATCGTTTTTTTCTAATCGTTTTTCAGCTAATCTCAGGACTACTCATAAAGCGACTGGACAACACTTACATGTTCTTTCACCCGTCGTTCAGGGAATGGCTGATGAGACGCGAAGAGAGCGAGTCGAAAAAATTCGTCTGCGATTTAAGGTTAGACGCGAATTCTTTTTTTTATCGATTCCACGGTTGGTACGAAAAAGCCCAGCCCTAAAAAAGTCAGGCTTTTTTCCGGGTTATAAATAATTTTTTGTCTTAATTCCCGGTGTTTTTCGGAAATGTTCTCTAAATTTTTCTTCGAAAAATTATTAAATAAAAAAAATAAGCTTTATGAGAAAAAAATCAAATTTATTGTTTTATTTGTTTACGAACTGGTAAAATATTGACACCGGGTCCGACGGTGAAACGAGATTATTTCCATATTACATTTTTCTTCAAAGAATTCATTTATTTTTATTTTAACAAATATAAATATAAAATGCAAGAATTTCATTTGGTGTTCAAAAAAAAAAAAAAAACTAATTTCCATTCACTACGTCTAGTCTACGTTTGCCAAATTAGTTCTATTGAAACGTATGCATAGGTATTTGCAGTCGAAACTAGAAGCGTTGCATGAGCTCTCGAAGCATATTAACGAGTATTGCATCAATCTCGTGCCGAACGCTTTGTTCAAGTGCTTGAATTGGTAGATTGGTCTCAAACACTCGATATAATGTACCTCTGCATATGTATATATTTATTTATATGTATGAAATAAAATTACAAACAGTAAAATCAAGAGTTACGTATGTCATGGGGTATCTCCGTTTCGTAAAAAGGAGTGGTCCGAGAACAAATCGTTAGCAACGTTGTGTATAATGTGAATGGCTTTTTTTTTTTGTATTGAACATCAAATGGTAACTTGTATTTTAAATGTATGCTAGTTAAAATAAAAATAAATTAATTCTTTAAAGAATAATAAAATATTGAAATATTCCCGTTTCACCGCCGCGCCGGTCCGCTGTATGTCCTTAATAAATCTCAAAATTAAATGAATAAGAAAGTTCGAATCGTAATTATTTTTAATTAGGTTTAATTTCCTTTTTAATAATACAATTAGTATAATAATTAATATCAAAAACATTTAAATTAACATATCAAGTAACTCGAAGGTATACGATAAAATACTAAATGAAAAATAAATCATAAAACCAGAACAAAAAGACAAGTAGTTATATAGTGAAAAGGCCAGTGTTTTTTTTTTGATTTTGTTGAAAAAAAAACCTGAAAACCTGTTAGGATTTTTTTAGTGAATCTCAGCATTTCGCCCACGCGTCCGATTCGTGATTACCTTTTTTTATGATTTGTCGCTTAAGCAGTCGTCTGAACGCCGCGTTTTCAATCGGTAGACCGTTATAATTTTCATTATTTTAATATAATTTAGTCTTGATAATATTTTTTATTTAGTTAATGGTCAATGGTTATAAATTATAAATTAATAATTATATATTTATATGGTATTTGTATATTGGTATTAATTTTATTATATTTTTGTAATCACTTATCATTTATCTACGCATTAAAACTTACTAATACTGTTAATAACTTATATATTTATATGGTATTTGTATATGGTATTAATTTTACTATATTTTTGTAATCACTTATCATTTATCGCCTATCAATTGAATCCCCTATAGGCTATAAAACTATTTCTACCACTTATTACTTTATTACTAATAAAAATATAAATTATTAAATTATTACTTATTATTTATCAATCATGCAATTTTTCCCTGTTGGCATATGGCTGACTTATAGTCGGTTATCTAGTTTTTTACATGTCTATGTTTGTGTATTATTATGTACATATGTAGTATGTAACTATGTTACATATTTTCTTTATTTCATACACTAGACCAACTTTTAAAAATGTTCACTTGGAAATAAAAAAATATATTTTTCATGAAATATTTCAAGAAAATAAATTTCATGAAATTTCACAACCCTAGGCGTGCGCCGAGTAAACCCGAGGGGGAGAGAAAGCTTTTCGAAGGGGGGTCGACCAGACCAGTACCGGTCGTAGTTTCATTATTATTATTAATATTATTATTATTAATATTATTATTATTGTTATTATTATTAATAATATTATTATTATTGTTATTATTATTATTATTGTTATTATTATTATTGTCGTGATTATTTTCAAAAACGTTTTGTTCCCCTCCCCCCCTAATAAAGGAACGGGCACGCGGGCATCGCGCTCCGGCTGTCGCGGCTGCAGGCGCCGCTGGACAGCGAGAAGACGCTGGAGCTGGGCCACCACATACTGAAGGCGCACCTGTACAAGAACGCGGCGCCCCGGCCGGGCGACGCGACGTCCCGCGACCTGCAGGCCAACTGGATGGCGTCCGTGTCCGGCGGCGTGTCGGCCGCGCTGTGCTCCGTGCGCAACGTGTACGCGCCCAACGTCAAGGTGTCGCGGCTGCTGTTGCTCGCGGGCGCCGCGCCCGACGCCGAGACCGACCTGCTGGGCCGCGCGCCCGCGCTCTGCGTGTACGCGCACCAGGGCGTCTACGACATGGTGGCGCTGCTGCTCGAGTTCGGCGCCGCGCTCAACGTGTCCAACAGCCAGGGCCGGACCGCGCTGTGGATGGCCGCGAGCCGCGGTCACATCGACGTGGTCAAGCTGCTGGTCGAGGCGGGCGCGTCGCCCGGGCTCACCGACTCGGCCAGGAGGTAACGTGAAATGCCACTTTTGTTTTTTTTTATTTTATTTTTAATCGATTCCCACGGTCTCGTAATTTCCAGACGGTTGTCCAGGTCGGGGGTGGGGGGAGGAGAAAAAACCGAGTATTAGTGATACGGACGCATACTGCACACGGGTCTGTCTTTACCTTAGATCAGTGGTTCTTAAACTTTTTAGAACCACGGGACACTTGAAATTTTATAAGATTTTCGCGGAGAACTAGGTCGTAAAATAAAACAATACTTTTCATTTTTTTTTTTTTTTTTTTTTTTTAAATAAAATTACATACATAATGATTCTCGTATTCTAGTCAATGTAACAATATACCTAACCTAACATAACCCCAGACAGTGTGTGACTTTGATAGCTGTTTTCAAAATTCAATTCGAAAAATCTGATGATAGAAAAAAATATATAGACATATTTGTAAAAAATAACCTGAAGCAATAATATTATTTCGATTATTTTACCTTAAGTATTAAAAAAACTACGAGTAAAAGAACAAAAAAAAAAAATTAATAAAATTTATCAAAGTCAAAATATTATTGAAAACGATGAAACCAAAAATGAAATTATCCCAGTAATTTTAGTAATTCGAAGTCGAAGTCGAATGACCGGCCCGAGTGTTGTGTCCGTCGGGCGATTGTGACCGAACGCGAAAACGAGTTCGATTCCCGGTGTCGTAGTATAGTCATTTCTTCTTAGGGTCAACAACTCGAGGGTTTGTTTGCAACTATCCTGAGAGGAGTGGTAACTAGAGAAGGAAGGGTTAACGTGTTGTGGTTTCCCGTGACCGAGGTTTGAACCTGCACCAGTGTGCATCAGCAATGGCTTCTAATTGCATTCGGTCATTCCGTCTCCCAGTATAGTCATACTCCCGGTAAAAATATCCGAGGAAAACCATATCGGGGGACGGTAAGATTATCCCAAAATATTTACACCTCCCGATAAGAATATCATAGGATAATCTCACCCGGGGGTTAAGGGGGTAAGACTTGACTGTTGCACCGTCGTAATAGTGTGACGAGACTTACGCGGGAGAGAAGTGCAACGGGTGCATCGATTGAGGACTATTGAGGAGAGTGTGAGTAAATCGAGAGTCGACGTTTTTGCAGCGGGCGGCCGAGGCTCGGATATCTGTGTAAAGGCCAATATCAAAGTATATAGTCATGTCGAGTCAGGGGACGATAATAGTCGTTGTTCATTGTCGTGTGATTTCCAAAGTCTAAAAGCGGCGTGAGATTAAAGTTTATGCCAGAAGTAATCGGTCCTCGGTGAGATAAGGTCGCCAAACAACTATGCCAAACTCGAGAGTGAATCGAACAAGAGCAAAGTAGTACAATGAGCAGAAGTGAAAGATTTGGTATTCCGTTGAATGAAACCTAAAACCTATAAAGCTCAACTAGTGATTACGTCTGTGCGATTGGGTCAAAAGATTATACGGGGGTAAGGTATAATAGGGTTTCTGGGTGTCTAAAAAAGGAAATCATATGCAATATGTCCGCCTTTGCGCCGTGGTATTAATAGATCTCTTTGCTTGTTTTTGTTTTTCGTCCCCGCGAACAACAGGTGTCCACTGGTGGAAGCCGCGAAAAACCGCCATTTCAACGTGGTCGCGTTCCTGTTGGGCTGCGAGTGGTCCGTGACTAACCCCCGGGTGGAGGTGGACCACGTGGACGCGTCTCAACAGGCGCTGGTCCAGGCCGCCGGACAAGGGGTCGACGACGTCGTGGAGTACCTGCTGGACGTGGCCGAAGTGACGGTAGACGGACAGGACAGTCTATCGGGCGAGACGGCGTTGACGTTGGCGTCGTCCAACGGCCACAAGTCTACGGTCGACTTGCTACTGGGCCGCGGGGCCCAAGTGTCGGCCGCCAACATGAAGGTAACGCGGCATATTGCGTTTTATTTACACGATAAAACCTTCTCTTTAACGGGATCGCTCGGGACCAATACATTTTTCTGCAGTTAGAGTTGTAGTGAGAGTCGATTTCGCTACGAATTCGGAACTGGGAATATTGTCGTGGACTGTTATCAGAAGGATTCCGTCTTATAGAGCAGCGATTCTCAACCGGGGGGTCGCAAACAATTATTTTAGGGTCGCCAATTCATGTGGGAAAAAACTGTTTCACTTAGAATCTTAAAATTAATAGTTATAAATAAAATAAAATTAATAGTTGCTAAATAAATTATCATAATTAAATAAAGAATAATAAATTGAGTTGTATTTAGACAAAGGGTTGGAACAGATTTTTAATAGTAATAAAAATATAAGTAAATTTTCGATCGAAATTCAATATGAGTATTCTGCATCAACATAGGAAGCTTTTAAAAAGTTAATTCCTTTTTCAACGACATACTTATGCGAAGCAAGATTTTCTACGATGACTACAATTAAAACTAAATCGAGAAATCGGCTGGATACTCGTATATCGCCAACAATGAGAATAAGTCTATCCAAATCTGTTGAGCCAAGGATTGACAAAATTATTTCAAAGAGTCATTAAATTTAAAAAAAATATTCAAATTTGCATAATAGTCATAATATACCTTTTTTTGTAAAATATATACACAAATAAATACAATAACAACAGCTTGTTAAATTTTTTAATGCTTACATTACAAAAGGGCCGTTAGACATCTTGGTGACATTATAGGTGGTCGCGAGCTCAAAAAGGTTGAGAACCGCTGTTATAGAGGGCCCGTTGTAGAGAGATTTTAATGAAATGACAATATCGACGGTCTAGCGCACAGATGTTGTGGTTAGTGAGACGTGTTTTCGGTGAAAACGAGTTTTGCGTTCTGCGGAATTCTCCATGAAAACAATGTGTCGAACAAAATAATTACAGTGAAAACTAGACAACAAGTAAAAAGCGTTGACGCCTCTAACCGAAAATTCGGTTACTTTAGTTTGTGTATGGGACTTACCACATCTGAGCGCTAGACTATAGGTATGATCATAATTCGACTGTCCCAACGAAAATGGTAGTATCTCGTTTTATCCGACTTTCCAGGGTGAATAAATTAAAAATTCAAATTTACGTTCTCATTCTATTTTTTTAACCTACATTTTTGAAAATGTGGTCACTTATAGAATTAAGGAGACCTTTTAAATATCGGTTGTTAATTTAAAAAAAAAAAAAAAAATCACAACACAGGTTTTTCCAGAGTTACTAAGTGGAAAAAAATCGATGTCTTTACTTAGGACCTTTTCCGTGGGTGGCTAGCTACAATAAAAATTAGTATCTATACGTAGGCGATACAGAAAAAAATCCGCTATCAGATGGCGATAAAAGCCCGAAATCGAAAAAAATCGAGACACTGCCTTTTTCGTTGGGACAGTCGATCATGTATGGACACGTCGTGTGCAAACGTGATCGTCGTTAATCGTGTTAAACGTGTGTGTGTGTGTGTGTGTGTTCGCGCAGTGTATGAACGCCCTGGTGCTGGCCGCTCGGGACGGCCAATGGGAAGTGGTCGAGACGTTGCTCGACAGCGGCACGCCGGTCGACATCGTGGACGCCGAACAAAGGACGCCACTAATGATGGCCGCGTCCGAGGACCATTCCGGTATCGTCGAACTCCTGCTCGACAGCGGTAAGATCAATCACGTGCGTTCGTCCGGCATTTATATTCACTCTTATTAATGACGTCACATTATACGGCGTTCGATCTTTTTATCGCGATAGCCGCGCGTAGTAGCGTAGCGGAGACGAGGGAACGAACAAAAAAAAAAAAAAAAAACGACGTCTTACACTTCTGTTATGATATTAGTAGAGATGTAAAATTTACGTAAATTTTTATTTTTTGATAACGCGATATAGCGTCCAAGTTTATATTCTCTTTGGAAATTTTGAGCAAAATGTAATATTACCATTAAAATATTCCATATTTTTTTCTCTAAATTTTGATGTATATATCTTAAAATATCAATTTTTTTGACTTACGAGGTATTACGTCTTAGCCAACGATATGGTATACGTGTTTCTCCCACCCCTCCCCCTGTGTTTGACGTGAACACAAAAGCGAATGCCGTGCGTTGGAAAAGCACATACATTTATATAATATGTATTATGTACATATAAATCTCGTATATTATAATATGTATCGACTTTTTGACTTGTCACAGGTGCCGACTTGAGCGCCCAAGATCGTCAGGGACTAACGCCGTTGAGTTGGGCTTGTCTCAAGGGACGCGTCGCCATCGCTCAGTATCTGCTGGACCACGGGGCGCCACTCGATCACGCGGACAAGTCCGGGAAGACTGCTCTGGACTTGGCTACACTCAACGGGAATCCCGCTCTGGTGCAGGTAGGTTTGGTCGGCGTAGGTGCTCGACGGAAAATCTCTCGCTGTCCGGCGGGGTGTTTTTTATTTTTTTTTTTTATTTTAATAATACGTAAACGTGTATTTTTTTCCTTTCTCCCCGTGCCTTCCTGCGCGCAGCTCTTGCTGGAAAGAGGAGCGCTGATCGAACACGTCGACTTGTACGGGATGCGACCGCTGGACCGCGCCATCAGCTGCCGAAACGTGCCGGTGGTGCAAAACTTTTTGAGAAGGGGCGCCAAGCTCGGGCCGACCACGTGGAACATGGCGTCGGGAAAACCTGACATCATGTGAGCATATTATCCCTACGAGTGCGCCGTGCGCGTCGTCCGTCCGATGGGTCCCCGTCATGACCGTTTCCGTTTTTTTTTTCCTGCTTTCAGGTTGGTTTTGTTGAACAAACTGTTGGAAGATGGGAACACGTTGTATCGCAAAGGAAGGTTGAAGGAGGCCGCCTACAGGTATACGTACGCTCTGAACAAATTTCCGCCCGACAACGAACTCGACTCGACGTTCAAGCAACTCCAGATCAACTTTTATCTGAACACTTCTCGGTGTAAGAGAAAATTGAATGTGAGTACACTATCGGATAAAAATAATAATTAAAAAAAAACTTGAGTTTGAAATGTCTAAAAACTGTTTTTTTTTTTTTTTAACTTTAGGAAGTCGACGAGTCCTTGGAGTTTGCAGAAAAAGTACTAAAGCTGAAACCGACATCGTTTGAAGCGTATTACGCCAGGGCTAAAGCTCTGAAAGATTTAAGGTGTGTAAGACTGTACTGAAAAATGTACTTGTTTTTTTTTTTTTTTTTATATTTATTTGATAATTAACGCCCTTAATTGGGCTCAGTACAGATAAGTAGATAGATAATACAATTTTGCTATAGTTAATACACATATACACATAGTTATGCTATTAAATATCAATTATCAATTATGTTAACATTATTATACATTTATATTATTATAATCCTATTCTATAAACTAATTAGTAATCAAAAAAAAAAAAAAAAAACCACATTGTATATATTTATTTAATCTATAAGAACTGTGCCCCCAGCACAAGCTTTGCTTAAAGGGGGTACTGCATTATATTAATCTAAATTTTGTAAAATAATTGTGTGATATCCTTATGTTGCAAAAATAAATTATTATTATTATTTCGTTTAAAAATTACAACAAGTATGATAAATATGATTATAACAGACATAATAAAATTTAAATAATTACAAAATAGAAATATGTTTTATATATTTATGGGTAAATTAAAGATTTTAACTTGGTTGGACTGTCATTAAAAAAATCAAAGTGAGTTAGTGAATTACTTGTATTTAGTATTCTAGATGTGTATACTACTATATTGTAATCTCTATTAGTGGACACCTTTTTGAAAAGTGGATACATTCCTACTAATGGACACTTTTGAATTTCTGTACAAAAACATACGTCCAGAATACATGTTATAAGCTCTAAATAATGAACACTATAAACCGATTCCAAAATTATAAATTACCTCTAACCAATAGACATATATAGTAAATAATAATATGCTCTCACCCATTCGTAAATTCATAAGCAATTATAATAAATATATTTTCTATAGTAAATGCATAAACGTAATGACTAGGGAACGGATTTATATGTAATAAAATTACAGAAATATGTACATATATATGGAAGTATAATTTATGAAATATGTGCGAAAAGCATCCAAATATGTGGGAAAAAAATAGAATAAAAAAAAAAATACAATTATAATTATTAAATTAAGTATAAAATATGTGCTAAAAATATACAAATACATGGGGAAAAAATTTAATTAAAAAAAAATTACAATTAAAATTATTAAATTATCAAAATGATTTGTTGCATTGAATTATTTCAATTTATTTTAAATCATCAATGTTAAATGTCACGTATTATGTACAAATATATACAAAATATGTACTTATTTACCATATATGTAAACATATGTAAGTATACCAAAATATGTAAAAATATGTTAAATAAAAGTAGCATCATTTTAATAGGAATTATTTAAATCATGAACATTTCTTATCGAATCATAAATATCTTGTTTTTAATAAAAATATGTATTTACAAAGAAATCCGTTCCCTAGTATGACCAACTTCTTGTAAATTATAATAATCATATACATCATGTGTGTAATAAAAAAAAATTACTTATTTTTAAATTACAAATGAAAATTTAGAGATTTTCTCATTAGAGAACAACTCCACATAGTTAGTTGACCTTTTTTGGTCCTCTATTATAGTCTTTTATATAGAAGTTTGCCTATGTAACATATTTGTTACAGGTAGTATAACGCAATATTCTTTTTTGTAGGAGATTCGAAGACGCTTTGGCGGATATCAAAGAAGCCGTAAGACTGGTACCACCTGGTAATTCTGACATTAGACATGTTCTGTTCAGACTCAGAGATGACGTACAAAACAAATTGGCTTTAGATCACACTGCACTCAACAGAGAGATCGCCGGACCTTCCTACCTCTGAATCGATGATAATGTTCCTATCCACAACGTAGACAATTTATTTCCTACCGAGATTCGTTTTGTTTTGTTTTTCTCGATAACTTTGGTGTTTCCATAAATATTTATAAATATTATTATTATAATTATTTTTTATCATAATGTGTTATTACGAGCGAATCGACAATTACGTACTTAATAATAAGTTAACTAGTTAATGAGAAAAAAAAATTGAAACACCCAATACAAATGAGTGTTGATGACTTTTTGTTTATGACAAAAATTATTATTTTTCGATGGAAAGTTTATTGTTTGTAAAAATATTAAAACAATATTACGTGTTTCACAGCCATTTTTTATTAATACACATTTTATTGACATTGTTCAATGTTCCTGTTTTTTTTTCTTTTGTTTATTTACTAATTTATTTGATGTGATGTATATTTCAATTCAAAATATGGTTATTACTTATTACTATACAAAGGAATGAAATTTCGACTAATCAATGGTAATGCATGTGCAATCATGTTACTAATTTAATTTATATAGTTCGTTTTTACTTAGCAGTTCTACGGAGATAGTTTTATTTTTATTTTATAAAAAGAACCTACCTATATAGTTTAGTTAGATGTTATTTTTTATCTCAATTTTTTTTTTTTTTTTTTTTTTTGTAGTAGGATTCAAATTGTTTTAAATAATTATAATTTATGTTTTCTTTTAAATGTAATTAATGATATTAATAAATCGTTAGTTAAAAACTATTGGATTTTTGTTTATTATTATAATCGTGTTAGTTTACTGACAAATTTAACATTTGTTTTTTCTATTCAATATCATAGTAATAAGAAAAAAAAATTTACATCAGTATTCAAGCAAATGGTATTTAGATTTTGTAATGCAAAATGTTTTAATCGAAATATTGTGGATAAATACTATTTTTTCAAAAGATATTACGTTTCAATTGTATGCGTTACCGTTATTATTGACCCTCGTTACACTTATACACCAGTGAAAAGAGTACATAACACAATACATTACATGTGATTTATAATTTGAAATAACTTAACGTGTTGTTGGCAATGTTAAAATTTTAAACGCTCCTATTACACTGATTGTTCTATTTGTTGAGTTATAGCTGGTTTTAAAACTACTTTATACCACTCTAGTAACATAAATAATTCTATTAAAAGATAGAAATATGAAGGATATCAATTATTTAAATGACATTGCAATGACATATCACGAATTTAGTCTGGTTTGGATTTTGTTTTTATTTTTTTATTTATTTATTTTTTTTTTTTTTACAGTTTTCTTAAACTTTTTACTCTTTGAGAAATAAATGCTTCCGAAATTACATCGATTTATCTGTGTGAGAACTTGTGCGATAAATGTTCTATTTCAAAATATATATATTAAACTATTATAAACCATAAAATATTATTTGAGTAAATGTTGATCAATGATTTACTGTATTTTGATTTTGAAGTTTATAATGAATGGAGTGTTGAATTTGTACAAGTTTGGTACCATCAGATTACATTGTGGAATTTCGTTTGTTGCTCATTGCTTGTAGAAAACGAATAGATCATCGTTTGTAGTCGATCAAATTATCTGTAAGAAAATTTGTTCACCAAAAAATTGCATAGATTTCTATACCAGAATTGCCTATCTTGATATACATAAATGTGTACCTTGCTAACATTTTAAAATATCAAATATCAGCATTGTTGTAAGCGCATATACATTTTTTTGAATACTCAATGAAGGATTTAATATTTTATTTTCTACCGAGTAAATACTATAAAAGCATGCCTACGAAGACCTGTACCTACTTATTTATTTAAAAAACAATTCAAATATCTACTTAAAAAATCTTAATATTTCTTTGTATGAATAAAATAAAATAATTAAATATTACAATTAATCGATAGATATATTTAACTATATACATTATATTATAAGATATTTATATTTTCTTTTTAAATGAAAAAAAATTAAATTATCTAGACATTGGCATACACCAAAAGAAACTAAGAAACATTTTGGAGATTTGAAAGGAAAATATTGAGAAAAGTCTGTGGACCCTTTTTAAACACAAAAAATCTAAAATTTCCCATTAATTTGTCAGTTTATAAGAAGGAAAAGATCAGAATAGACAGGCACCTTGTGTAGGTCACCTAATAAAGAAAGTGATGATTGAAAATCCAAGTTGAAAGAGGCTACTTGGTATACCACGAAAGAGATGGATTGGTATAATGTAAAGGAATCGGATGAATATTTATTCTATTTTCGATATCAAAATGGCAACGGATAGAGATTAGTTGAAAATGATCGCACGAATAGTCAAGGATCTTGATGGTCCGTTTTAATTAGCCAAAAAAAGAAGAAGAAATTGATTCATTCTTCGGGTGTTATAATAGAAACTAAACCTGGCAATGTCTGTTTGATGTTGACGTTGATCTCAACAACTATTCGAAACGCTTTCAATCCCAAATTAACTCGGCTTCCAAATATACCATTTTCAGTATAAATGGTTTTAAATGTTTTCCATTTTTGGCCATTTATGTGCACAAGTGTAGAAAACACACTAGTTTTTCAACTTCTTTCAAACATACTAATACCGCGTGAAACACTTCTAAGTGTCGTTAAATTTCAAATTATCTCAGCCTCACGAATGTACCAATTTCAGTATTATAAATTTTGAATTTAGTCCAATAAAAAGCGTTTAATGTCCAAAATTCATGGAAATTTACTTTTTTTTTCAAAACATATATTTGCAAAAAATGAGATAACATCGTAAGAAATCTCATTTAAGAATCATTCGATGCAAAGTTATTTCAGATTTCCGAATAAACTAATATAAGTATATTCGATATTGAATTTAATCCGTTATGAATATGTATTTGAAATATTTCCGAGATGATGAAAACATACCCGTTTTCCAATCGGTATTTGCACGATAATATCAATGAACTCTGTTCGAGCACGAGGTGTTGATAATGTCTACCGACATTATTGGTATTTCGAAAAGTCAACGCGTACTGCGGTCTGCGAAACGCGTCCTCGACCACTAGACATCAAGATCCAACGGTAATTATTGTCAGCCGTCTGTTGAAATTCGTTTTTTTTTGTTTTTCAAAATCTACACCACTAGTGTTCACGACCCCTCCCGAAAATTCTTCGTAACACGCTCCCGCGACGTTTATGTCATATTTTGTCTGACCTCGTTGACCGTTTTATTACGAATATCCCAAAACGAATATAATATGGCCGCCGCCGGGTTCACGCGGGTGCGATTTTCGGACTGAGATTTTCAAATGCAATATTCATCCGTCCGCCTTTGCAGATACTATAAAATACTACGGTACGCGCGTCTGTAAATGACGGTCATTGCGTATTTAACGCGTCGGTAATTAATTCGATGGGAGTTTTTTCCCCGTCCTCTCCGGTCCCCCTCGAAACCATTTCGCACGCCCGATATTCGCGTCGATAATTTATCGAGGCGATTTCCCGCAAACGGTCCGTCTGTATTTATGCGATGTTCGGGCGATTCGAATATTTCTAGTGGAATCCATTAGTTTGGGGTCGAAAATCGTTTCCATCACTACGGTCGGTGATTTCGAACGAGAATAAAAAACGTCCGAATATTTTCATCGTTATTACCTATAGCTATTATTATTAATATCATTAATATCAATAATATTATTATTAATTGTTCGGGCCTATTTTTCGTTCGAGCTTTTTTATTTGATTTATTATTATTATTATTATTATTTTTTTTTTTTTTAATGCGAAATGACAATAATTAATAACATAACGTGTTTTGTTTTTTCGTCCGCAGTTAGTCTGGCGGGCTTTTAACGAGAACTTTGACCGGTAACTACGCTCGAACGCGGTTTCGTGGGTTTCACATTTGAATGCTAACAGTAATCACTAATAATTGTGGTGTCCATGATTATGAGGAAAAATCGTTTATATACGAAATGAAAAAACAAAAACAACAACGTAAAACAAAGGACTGCCAATATGAATGTAAATAAAAATCACTCTGATATCACGTTATGCTAATTGAATAATTATACATTCATACAAGTATTACGACGTAAAAATATACGTATTGACCTTTTAAAATATCGTTGAATTATTTTATATTTGTTTGCACGTGGAAGAAAAAAAAATAAACATTTGAAAACCTCAAGATCCTCCGCTTCACTCGGAATCTGAAAACAGGGTATTTTCAAAGTTATATTTTGAACCCAAAAGTCATCGAATCATTTTGAAACAACATTTGTAAAGTATGTAACAATGTGCCATTAAAATGTAGTGAAAACATCAAGATTTTGGCTTTCCGAGTTATGTTTAAATAATTAAAGTCGATTTGGTGACAGTATCGTTTATCCGAAATTGTACTGTTTTTACCTATTCGGTTTTTTGGCGGTTTTCAGCGCGTCTGGAAAAACTGTTGCGAGGAGATACAAACGACCTGTTTAAAGTACAATCGTCAGTCTACGTGCGATTTCCGATCTATAGAGTTTCCGAATGAATCTTTCGTTTATTATTACCTACTATCCGAAAAAGTGTTAACAGAAACTGTAAAAAAAACATTATAATAAAAAAGATAAAATAAATATAATTTTAAAACTAATACATCCTTCGCTTCGCTCAGAATTTAAAATCATTATGGTGGCAATCTTCTTTGGGGTTCCACGACATTTCCCCGCGACCATTTCGCTGTCGAACTTTTCGCCGCGAGATCTTTAAACAGTACGGGTAAACCTCCTAATCAAATACGTATACAATTTTCAACAATAAAACCACTTTTTTGCCAAAAAACCGGAAGTACGGACCTAATTCCAATTTTTGTCGGATCGAAAGGACCCTAATTGAAGAGTTTATTTAACTTGTCATCAAAATGAAGTTTGGTCGAAGTTTCAAGTGATAATCTGAGTCATTTACAAACATAAATACGTATAGTATTCAATGTCGAAAAACTGGGTTTTTTCAACTTTTTTACAATAATAACGAAAAAACGGATCAAATCCCAATGACTGCAGTCAGATTGAAATGATCGTATAATCAAGGTCGTGTCATTTCATAGAATATTATTATTATTACAAAAAATTTTAAATTTACTTATATACCTTTATGACCTTACCTGCGTATTCTTTAATTTAAAATATCATGTGAAACGTATACGTCTAAAAAACGTATTATAATCATATTATGCAAAAGAGTTTTCTAATAATCGTACAGTTTTTATTTTGAATCGAATGTTTTTTTAGCCATAGTGACTAAATATAAAATTTAAATTATTTTCAGTGTGTAATAAAAACGAATAATAATATTATTAATTATTATAATTATTCTCGAATTCGGATATGGGGCAGACATTTAACGCGTGGAACTACAGGAAAGGCCATCTATTGTGAGTGTCTAGTGTCCAGGAAAGCAAATACGACATTGATGGAGATTTTTATTATTTAGTTCAACTATCAGACTGTGTAATATACGTATATATCATGTTTGTTGATGAATAAACTAAAAACAGGGTAGGGGCTAGCATTATCAAAATAAGTGCACCAATGATCGGCAAAAATTGAAATTAAAGATGTTGATTCCAGAGCGGAGGTGATAAAATGGATCTAATTTATTAACACATAAACATAATTGTTTCGAAATTCATAATCTGTTAATCGGGCGTGGACGAATGCAAAATATCGGGTGATGAGGTTTGAAAAAACGTCATAATGTTGGTATTATTGTAAACAAATAAAAGTTTTGTATGTCGTTTTTTCTTCGATTCTATTGGTATTTAGTGGATAGGTCTACCCCTGTTATTAAAGATCTCTCGGCGAAAAGTTCGGCGGTGAAATGGTCGCGGCATATAATATGGCGGCAAATCGATCGCGGCGAAATGTCCCCGGGTCCGTTATTTATCTGCTAATATGCTTGATTCGGCCGCAACCTGCAGTATAGTCGGCATAATAATTGATCAAACTAACATATTACCATTGATTATAGAATAGATTAGATATATTAGATAATAGAATAGAATAGAAGTATTCTATAATCAATGATATTACTCATTATTTGAAACCCGTGTTAGTGACGATTAATCGTTATCAAATGTATACTGTGGTCTTGTGTATTTTAATTATAAAAACAATAACCTTTGGACGACAGTTATAATAATTATAATTATTTTTTCAAATTTATGTATGTTTCAAATGAGTACTTATACTAAAATTGAGTATGTCAAAATACTCTTTTGAAATAAGTTCTTGTATAGTTTTTTAATAATAAATATTTTAGTATTTAGTAGATAGTTTTTGAGTAGTATTTATTTAACACTATGACAACGTTGTGGTGAAAACTGCATTGCATCGGACACAACAAGTTGGCTAGCAATATTATATAAACTTTATTGTGTGAACCTGTACATAAACCAACCCTTAATAATATAATTATAATATTCTTAAAAATAATAAAAAAATAATGTGCAACGAAAAAATGGAATTACGTTTCAACTTAAAATAACATAAAAAGGAAAAACATTAGTGACGTTTGGGTTACAAACAACAATAAAACAAAATTATTTTTTCAAATGCAAGCCCTGCTGAACACTTCAATAACGCTGTTGAAACCAACGGATTTTATCATTTCTCGTTCAGCAAATAAAAAAAAAAGGATTCTAACCGTTCTCGAGACACGCCTAGTTGAACGGGGTTTAGATCTGACCTTAGATCTTAAAAAAAAAAAAAAAAACTGGCCTGCTCACAGTGACGACTGGTGAATTTTTCACCACCGAATACAATATAAAATATACGCATTGTATAGTATGTATTTATGTACACGACATAATATCTTATAATATGTGCTTATTTACATTCGCTGACACATATGCCAATAATATCAAACAATAAAACAATGGCCATAGATCGAATACGTAATTCGTACATTACGGAATTAAATTATATATATTACATAGGCAACAACTGTGATAATTGGGTATTGTTCGACAATTTAGGAAGAATATACAATAAAAACCAATTACGTAATATGCATCGTTAATCATTTCGGAGTACGTCCAATGTTAAACGCACTAATTAGTGACTGATTTATACGTATTGTGTACAGATCCATTCGAAATGACATTGTTTGATTATTATATAGGTGTTCGAGCGACGGGCTCCGTGCAAAAGTGCAGATCCAGAGTTCCTGCGAAACATATAGCCTTTAAGGCCTCAGTCGCAAACGATAAAACGATAAAATTTCCGGTGCACGTGTCTACGTCCGGGGGCTCTGAACGAAATCGAATCACCAAGTCAAACGACCCGGTGCCGAGTAACCGACGTATCTGGCGCGTCCGACACACACACGCGTACACGGTGATACACGGATGGCGGCCCGAGACGGTGGAAATCTGCATAACGGATGCGAGGACGGTTGCAGCAGCGATCGGCTGCGAGTGTCGGAAACACCGAGACGCGTGCACGGACGGCGAATCATCTGGACCAACACCGTCGGCATTCTCGTACTCCACTTGGCCGGCTTGTACGGCTGGTATTTGTTTTGCACCTCGTGCAAGATGCTCACCTTCGTATGGAGTAAGTGTGAGAGTAATTGTGTGTGTATGTGTTTGTGTGTGTGTGTGTGTGTGTGTGTGTGTGTGTGTGTGTGTGTGTGTGTGTGTGTGTGTGTGTTTGTGTGTGTCAGAGGCGGCTTGTCATAAGATTACCAGGACCAGTAACTCCTGGTCCAAAAAGGGGTGGGTGTGTATCTAATACAAGTAGTTAATCAAAATGTATGTTTTGTACCTATTACAAATTAATCTACAGCAGAATAGGTACACTCTCAGGCTTTTAATAAAAATGCTTGGATATACTACGTATACTCTCAAACAAATTCTTAAATAAAGAAAAAAATACATTTTTTTTTTTTTTGGTTTGTCATTTTGGTTTATTTTTTAACTTATAGTTCTAAACTGTTGTGGTATAATATAATAGATACTATTTGATATTATTGGAGCCCGTATGGCAAATAAAATTATAGTGGTTATTTACCGATCTGTCGGCGCCAGTGACGTCATTTCAGTTTTTGTTACAGTGGAGCAAACTTGTTGATAGTTCTATATGACAAAAAAAAATATTGAGTGTGTATGTGTGTGTGTGTGTGTGTGTGTGTGTGTGTGTGTGTGTGTGTGTGTGTGTGTGTGTGTGTGTGTGTGTGTGTTTACTCTTGATTTAACACTTGAAAACGTAATAGAATCCCACGTGATGACTGAACCGACAGCAATAAGAAAATATCGTAAATCGTTGATCAGTTAATTTCGTATTGAAACACCAAACACGTTAAAAATGTTTATGATATCTTTATAGAAAATAAGTGAATTCACATTAAATAGCGGTTTTTTTTTTTTTAATTTAAACTTTATAACATTTAGAATTTCCAATAAATCTATAAACCTATAAACTATTATTGTTTTTCTTTAGTTTCCTTTTCATAAAATATCGTGGTTTTTCAGCGTTGCTGGTAGGATTTTTCAGTGGATTCGGCATCACAATGGGTGCTCATAGGTTTTTCTCGCACAGGACGTTCAAATGTAACGATTGTATAAGAGCGTTACTTGTGTTGGGACAAACCATCACGGGACAGGTGAGAATCATGCGTAATTTTTTATGGTGTATATTTGTCGGGAGAGAAGTTTTGGCTTACCATTGATTTACCTTTACCGGATGAAATTAACTGATTTTGATCTGCGATCACGGTGTATTTTCTTGAACACTGCACGAGATTGGTCAAACCCTGTTTTAAAAGTCGACTTAAAATCGAACGCAATAAACGTGGATAATACAATAATAGGTTCCTCAATACGTATTTCCGATTTCCATTATTATATTTTTATCGTAATCAGAATATTACACAAATATTGCTGTAGCTGAAACACGAATCATACACGCATTATTAGCATACAATCGACAGTAGGCGAAATGTGAATCTACCGGCTAATTAGCATCGAATTTATAACTTTAATTATTTAAATTAAAATATTATTGAATATGCTAATAATCAAAAAATTGTAACAATACTACAATTAATCCGTAATTAGAGTATTGTTCATTACACTTCCGGAGAACCCATTGATTTTATCGGTCTTCATTACTTAGGCGATAAATCTATTTTTATGTCCCAATCAAAAGATTCAATATCTAGCGCAAAACTCGAAAACACAATATTCTAATATTTATTTCATGTAATAGACACGTGAAAAATAAAGCGACCACCGAACAAATACGTTTCATCTTTATATGAAAAAAAAAAACAAATAATAATATGAATTGTGTCGTAAAACTACATTTCACACTGAAAAAAAAAACGGAAATTCCCATTCTCGTCCAGCTGTATTTTAAGAAATTGTTTTTTTTTTTTTTTATTTATTAATTTTTATTGTTTCAACAAATTTTTTGTTTTTTACAAGGTTTTTAACAAATAGCAATTAAGAAATTGTATTTAATGTATATTTATTCCGGTTTTTTGCCTGGTATAATACGGAAAATTCTGATCGCAGAGCAGTTTGTACACTTGGGTCAGAGATCATCGACTGCATCACAAATACAGTGATACCGACGGCGACCCGCACAATTCCTCGCGTGGATTCTTTTTCTCGCACATCGGATGGTTGATGTTGCACAGATCCCCGGAAGTGATTAAAGGGATCAAAACAATTCACTTGACGGACCTAGAAAATGATCCTTTCGTCATGTTTCAAAAGAAGTGAGTTGATTATCGTGTGTCAACGGTTGACCACCTAAACGGCTAACTTGCCGGTATATTAAAACAATTTTTAGGTACCTACTTCAAACGCATTAATATAATACTGCGCGTGTGGCTGAAATCGATACAGATGCTCAAAAATCTTTTTACAATAATTGTCTGACCTTTAAATATCTAAAACGCGCAAACCGCCCATCTGTTGAGATTATTATCCATTACACATTTGTAATCTTATTATTTATCTGCATTGCCAAAAGATCATTTTAGCATTCAATGTTTTGATCTCGTCCTTTTGAAATTTCAAGGTACCTCATCAAATATATTTTAAAAGATCATTTGTTTTGAGATTTTTCTTTGGCAGATTTCGAAAAATGGCTTTCAAATAACGTAACTATTATTTGCTCATACAGTGTGACCCACTTCTAGCTGCTATTAAACAATATTTAAACGTAAACAATCACGTAAATCGAAGTATAAATTTATATTGTTTTTAATTATTGTACCAACTTAAAAAAAAAAGGACGAGAAAAAATTTATTGGCTAGGATAAAACACGGCGGAACATGTTTAAAATCAGTATACAGTTACATCGACTCATGTAGTTAATTTTTTTGTAATCTAATCTTTGTTCCAGATACTACATTTTACTTTTTACGGTTTTTGGCATGTTGATTCCAATCATGGTACCACACGTACTTTGGGGAGAATCGCTGTGGAATGGAATCTTCGTGTGCTTTGTGGCCCGCATGGTTACTGTTTGGAACTTCACTTTCTTAGTGAACAGCGCAGCTCACGCATACGGCAACAAACCTTATGCGAAGTGAATTTTTTTTTATATTTCATTGTTGTTCTTTGTTTCAAATCATGTTTAGGTCGTATCGGATCGCATTAGGAAATAAGAAAATAGATTTAGAATTACATTTCGAAGAATACTTGTATTCGATGAAGATTTTTGAAGGTGCAGTCATCAGGAAATAACTGGGATTTTAGAAAGACTGGGGTAGTTAAATATTGAATATATGATTACTGGTAAACTAGATTCGAATTTCTTGAAAAATTGATTTTCTCGAAAACTTCGTAAAAAATTCGGCCAATTACGAGTAGGTATTTGTTCATTATTAAAATAATGGTCTTTTATGACTATTTAAATTATAAAATTTTTTCATTGCAATTTTCAATGTTTTGATTTTGATAAAGAATCATATCGCCGCCCTCGTGCTAAAAGTGACCAAGTGTTTTTTAAAAGTTTTGAGTAATGTCTGTTTTAAAGTTATAAGTACCAATGAGACCATGTTCATTTGAAAATGTGTGAACGACATGTTATTTTTATTTATTTATTTTTTTATTTTTATCTGAATTTATCTTAATTTAACATTGACTAAAAATGTCATCCAGCAACTCTATAGATCGGGAATCCGATGTAGACGGTACTTTGAGGGTTTATTAAGCCCTCATCTCAATAGTTTTTTCAGGCGACCAGAAAAACAGCCTAAAATGAACCAAAAGTGGTGAAATTTGCCGTAAACGACACTTTCATCAAATCGACTTTAGTCTTTAGTAAATTCGTCATTACTTCAAAAGCAATGTTGCAAGAAACTTAAATGACGTTATTTTACATTGTTATTAATCAAAATTGATAAAGCACGATATATGTTTGCTAACCGATTAGGATGAGCAAAATTACCGTAGGTGCCGGTATTTGGAGCGTATACGTATAAACTTGCAAGGTTGGGCATTAGAAAGTTAAAAAGCAATAGTTAAATTTAAAATTTGAGTTTTTTTTTACTTAATTTGCAAGTTATTTTTTTTTTTTAAAGTTCCTTGTAACTTAACGAGTTTGATTTTTACCCATTTTATGCACTTGTTTTTCAGTTAAAATATTTTATAACCACGTTAAGTTAATATACAAATTGTGTTTTTTATAAAAATTATTTTAAACCAAAAGAATATAGAAATATTTTAAAAGCAATATAAAATTAAAAAGAAGTAATATATAATTACCATTTAGATTACGTATATCATATTATTTTTGTATGAAATTAATCCGTGTAATTTTGTGTACCTACAAATATATTTTAATGAAACTTCTTCATTGCGCTTTGGTAAATATTCATAAATCAAATAAATAAGCAAAAAATCAACGGATTTTAAACTTAGTTAAGTTTATTTTACTTATTTATTTTTTATATATTAAGAGTTAACGCCCGCGAGGGGCATGAGTACAGTTGAGTAATTATTATAAACTGGAACATTATGATGACAATTGTACAAATTAATTAAAATAATAATACTGATGATGATCTTCTATCAGTAATAATATTTTGAATATAATATGGTATATTAATTTAGCCTTATCATCTACAGAAAAATCAAAATCTTTTAATTCATCACATAAAGTGAACTATAACAGTTGGCAATTCGCTGTACGTTAAATGTCACCTAGATTTCAACGGTAACATGTTGAACTGGTTTTCGACTTCTGAAATGGAAAGATCGGTTAGATTAAATTTATGAGCTATTGTGCGGAGGAAACGTCTTTGAACTTTGAAGAGTTACGTTCTTTTTTATTTATTTAACTATTGTATCTCGAATAAAGTAGAAAAAAAAATATGTAACTTATAAATTTAAACTCGAATTAAGTTTTTCTGTATCAAGTTAATCAGTAGAAGTTAAAAATCAGTTAACTCGCCCAACCTTGCAAACTTGTTTTCGTTAACGGAGCTCGACGTTATTCTCAACCGGCGAGAACTCTCAAAAAATATTACCCTCGCATATTATAGTCACGGAAATATTTCAGGGACATCGCGGCCGCGGAAAACGCTTGGGTGTCCTTGGTCGCGCTGGGCGAGGGCTGGCACAACTATCATCACACGTTCCCGTGGGACTACCGGGCCGCCGAGCTCGGGCAGCGGCTGAACCTGACCACGAAGCTGATCGACTTCCTGGCCCGCAGGGGCTGGGTATGGGACATGAAGGTCGCGACGTCGGTCTCGGTGAGTAGCAGGATGATGAAGCACGGGGACGGAACTCACCCGGTGGCGGCGGCGGCGCAGCGGTGGGACCTGGACGGTGATGGCGCGGAGGCGAGGAAAACGTGAGAGAACGGTTTTCGTCGTGCGGAGGGCGGATATACGTGTCTTAATCGACCCCGAACATTTTTAATCAAGTGACCTACAAGCAACAAAATTACTAAGATCTTAACAGTACAATATCATCGCTTCTCTATTTTGTCGAAAAAAAAAATACATAGATATATTTATATATTTATAAATTTGACGTTGTCAATTACGTGTGGCTACATTCGCACTGATAATTTTAGCTGTTTACCACACTGTATTGTGTAGAAATGAAGATGACGAGAAATTGAGCCTGAGATCAATTTGTTTTTAATTTAAATATTTTATGTATCCAGTATTTGTAAATTGCTTAGTATTTCAAAAGTATCTGTTAATAAATTAGTAAGGTAATAAAGTAATTGAAATTTTTGTTATCATTCTAAATGTTATTTTTGAAATTTATTAAAATATTTTAAATATTTTAACACTAGGACTGTGGTTTTTATAAAAACCAAAGATTTTATTAGGAAAAAAAAATTAATTAATATGTGTTTTTCTTATTGCAATAGAAGTGGCCCAATAGGAAATCTAAGTCCATAAATAGTGGTGTCCACAAAATACATGTCTGCAAATGCATTCAATTGATTATTTAATTATTTGAAATTTTAATATTTTGGCATATTTAATAACACACACGCACACACATATAACTCAACTACCCAAGTAGGTAATGGATTTCATGAGTACCTAGTTAACATAATATGATATATTTTACTGAATCGACTGTTATTTTCGGTAGATTCCCCGAAAATTTGGATAAAATATTGAGAATTTTCGAAAAATAACCATGTGTTAACAGTTCAAGAACGTCAAATTATTGATCTCTTAAGATCCTGAAATTATTTTAGATGACTTTTAGTTATAAAATACCATACATCATCATTGTGAAACCGTCATACATTTTTATCTTAGCTGAGAATCTAAGAAAATACTGGGGAGGATCTTACCCCTCGTGGCATCTCAGTTACGCCACTGATGATAAGAATGTTTTATTATTTCATTGCATTTTTTAGATGACACCCCTGACATTTGAGATTTATCACCTTTATTATTCGTAAAAAGCGAGAAAAAATTGATGTAATTGCATTATTTAAATTAATAACGCTACATATTGAATAAATTGCAATTTAATACTATTTTATTCGTAGTCTGTAATGTAAATAACAGATTCGGTAATTGTTAACTCTATATCATATCACATTAAAAATGAATGAAATTAATTTATAAAAATTATATCACTGGAAACAGGCTTATTTCATAAATGATTTCCCCGAGTGTTAAAATCCAACTCTGGCCGTACTTACAGTAAATCCAATAAAATTGGTGAAGACGTGGCCGATTGTCTTCGTATAATAGTGGAACAACAATCTGTTAACGGCTCGCTGCCAGTGCTGAGTGCAGGTATTCAAAGTGATCGACTTTGGACCTTTTTTAAATATTATTTTATTTTTATTTTTAAATTATCTATAGCGTAGTTTCTTATCTTGATTTTTATGTTTGTAATTGGAAATCCCCAGCGAGAATCAAAATATTCGTACACTGGTAGTTTGTCCTCTAGCAGTTTAGGTCTAGAATTTTGGGAATCGGCATCAAACGAACGCTGACGATTTGCGAGTACCTGCAAGTCCGATTTTAGAATATACGAGTACAAGGTAGACCGCTTTGATATTTCGCATTCGTGAAGTCGGCCTACCCGAGTCGTTCTAGAACTTTGAAAAATCGAAGCGTGCCGAACGATGACTTTAAGTTTTCGAGAATTCGTTAGTCACTATACCGAATAACGTATTTCCGATTTGTATTACACACTATACTTATACCGAATTCTGTGTGACAAAATCTGAACTACACACGAGAATGTAACGCGTTTCGTGATCTCTGCGCTGTGCTACGTGTTCGACGATTCCGTTGGTTTCAGAATTCGGTCAACTGACGTTTTGTTGGCGTAGGTATCTAGTCAAATTAATGAAAAAAAAAAAACAATGTTCCAACAGTTTATTCCTGCGCTCATTTAAATGCTGTTTTCACTGTGAAGACACATTAATCAACACGGCACGATGAAGTGTAAAGGCGCCTTTAAGGTACGCGTCCATAGGTACGCATCGTACGTATCGTACGGATCGTATTAAACGGATTTTAGAATTATTAGTATAGTAAGTTATACATATGCGTCCACTGGCCGGCAGCGGACGGATCGCACGTATCGGTCCGTCGGTAATGCCGACGAAATTGATCGAAGGGGCGACTTTTCCGACTGGTGCGGATGACGTCATACGGATTGCCGATAATGTTAATTAAAAAAATCCGACCGTCGCATCGGCAATCCGATCGCTACGGATACAGTGGACGCACCAGGGGCGCCCATATAAATTTTTTGTTATGTGGACAAAACTATTATGATCACTTTGACATGCCCACCTAGCAATATTTGTTTCATAGCTTTAACCTAAATTTAACACTCTTTTTAATGTTTTACAAATTTGTTTTATGTACAATAAATTACGACTTCATTAAACACTATGCAAAATAAACAAACACTATTGATAAAAATGTTCTTATTTCAAAAAAATGTTTTTTATTACTGTATTTATAAGCTACTTCATTTTATTAAATATAAAATTATTTTATAATATAAATTATAATTATTTATAATTTGAGGAATTACTGTAGGAATATTTTATTTTTCTGTGTTAGGTAGGTGGTACCTTCCAGCAAGCCACCCACCCACCCTTTTCATATGTGGATTTGTCCATAGACTATGATTAGGCTGTGCGCCTCTGGGACGCACTACCACAAAATGATCCGTTTCATACGATTCGTCCGATACGATGCGTACCTATGGACGCGTACCTCAAGTGACCGATTCGCGACCCACGAATTCAAACGCTGCTTACGACGTAAAAGCATGGAACAAAAAAGAAATTCTAGAGCATCGTATTTTATATTTGGGGGGATGGGGTGTACGTCGAACGATTATTTCGGGTGAGACGAAAATCTGCACTCTCTCTCGCTCACACGTGAAGTATTACGCTCACTAATTTCTTTACCATCGTTGGGTACGCCGCGCCGCCGCGACGTGTCGCCGATTTTACTCCGGATGTCGAGATCTTATTCATACGTTGCCCGTTCGCATCGCGATCCACGGCGAAATGGGGTCGACCGCAAACGGGTCCGTACACGCAGGCCCGCCGATAGGGTACAAGCAAGCCATGCGTTGCTTCAGGGTGGCAAAATATTTTAAGGAAATTGAGGTGGCAAAATGAAATCATTGAATCTTCAAAAATTAGTTCTTCAAGTGAAAATCTCGAGTAAATGTTCATTCATCGACTTCAGGATCTGACATACGAAATAACTTTGTTTCTGTTTAATATTTTTAACTTTTTTTTTCTTTATCAATTCTGTAATACTGAGCCATAGTGAAAACGAAGAGCTTTTTTTTTATTCCTGCAACATGAAATAGAAAATTTTTAATTTTATTCAAAAGTAAAAAAAAAACAAACCACAATAGCCATTTTGTAAACCAGATTCAAAAAACAATATTTGTGCTCAAAATTCGAATAAAGGTTCATAAATCGATTTTCAACGATTTTTTTTAATTTTCTGAAAATATCAATCACATAGTTTATCGATAATTGCATGCAAAAATAAATCGAAATTACGAATTTAATTTTGATTTTTACATACATACTATTTTATTTAAATACACATTTTCAAAATTTTGGAAAATCATAATTAATAAATGACGAAACTCTAATAAGATATTTTATCATCAAAATTGTTCGAAAAATCTCGTTGAAAAAGCGGCTATTTGTGTTTTTTTTTTTAACTGCTGAACAAAATTTACTATTTTTAAATTCGGAATCAGAAAATAAAAATCTTTTATAAGCATTTCTTGTGATTTGCAACGTGGTATATAACAATATTAATTTAACAATATTAATATAACAATATTATATTAAAACTGAACAAAAACTATTCCGTGTGTCAAATGTCTGTGATACTTCGTGTAATGTTATAATATTGTGGTATGATATGTATATATCATCATAACGATTAACGATCGGGGATTATTTAATCACTGAATTACCATTGGAATTTTTCCGAACACAAATCAACGCACGTGAATACGAACACTATACAAATGATTATCGTCGGTAAAACCACGCGATGGCAAAAAATATATACGTAGGTATACAACGCCACCACGAATCGATAGTCGACAATCGCAGAGGGAACTTAAAAACCGTTCGACACGACGCGCGAAGTAGTGAATATTATTCGGTTGTGTACTTAATTGAAAAACATAATCACAAATGGAACCCGTCGAAATCGATTCCGAATGTTCGACAAACAAACGAGAAGGCAATCAAATGTGTGCGCCGCGCCGCTGCTGTTAACAATCAAAATACTGGTTACGTCGTCGTGGAACTTTATTGGGTTTTCGTCCGTGGCTTCTTTAATAAAACCGTAAACTTCCCGAAGCAATATATATATATATATATATATATATATATATATATATATATATATATATATATATATATATATACATTATACATTTAACTACACGCCAAAGTTTTTATTGAAAGATTTCCGCCGAGCAAATGGTCGTATTACATGGCGGAAAAGTCGGACGGACGTAGTTACGTAATTAACGGTAATTGTCATTACTCCCGTCACCATAATACAATATTCTCAAAAATGCAATTGTAGTCGAGGAGTGTCCACGATATTTATAATAAAATTAATTTATTAATAAATTTTGATATTTATTTGTGTTTTTTTTTCAAGGTTTTGAACACGAAGTATTAAGTAGAAGATATATACAGTAAGAAAATTTGAATTACGTTTTCATATATTAATTTGTTGTTAATTCTGTAACGTTGTTTTTATAAGTCTCCATAAAAAAAAAAAATCAAATTTTCTACAGAAACTATCTAAATATGTATTAGCAATATTTTCCATGTTAATCGTTTTAAAATCTGGACATCCGAATGATGAAATTCAAAATCGATAAACAACTACATTTATTAATTTTAATAAATAAATAATTTGATTTCAAATTAAATATATATGATGATTTTGTCTCCTGAAAAATTCACATTTTTGGCGATATGTGGTACTTTTTTTATCACCATCGATATACTGTACCGAAACTTTGCTCCACTTTACAACTACATTCAATACATTCGATTACACATCACACTATGTTCAAAGTGCGAACAATACAAAATGATACCCACAAAGTACATCTGGAATCTTAGATTTTATTCATGAATTTGTCTCACGTTGAAAACGTTTCGAAAAAAAAATAAGTCCATCGTTTGAGTTCAAAACGGTTTTCCAAATTTCTCTATAGTCGTGTTGTTAAGCTAACTATGTGGGTCGATATCAATATTAGCGTATAAAAAATATTCATTTTTTTTTTAACTGTTTAATCTTAAACTCGTCAAAATATTGTTAAAACTACCGTATTAGTCCATGTTAAATATTGGCCAATGTGTGTTTCAACGCATCTATGTTTATAAACAAAATATATTAAATGATAATATAAGAAAACAATCTCAAATGAATATAATATTATTTTAAACAGGAAATGAAACTCTACTTGGTATTATTTTTATACATTTCTATTTCAAATCAATTATGTTTTCAAGATAGTAATAATACTTTGTTTAAATTAACTTCGTTGAAATAATTTTCAATTTTTTTAATTTAAACTTTTATAAATTATGCAATAATACACAGTTAATATTTAAAGTTTTTAGAAACATGACTCCGTGAGTTGAGATCAAATTACGAAAACCATACGGCCAGTTGTACCGTGTTTACTCGGTTTTTCAGCAGTTTTTCCTTGAACCCGGAAAAAATATTTAAAAGGATAGAAAAATCACCTATGCAAAGTACAATCTAAATGACATATCCTATTTATGAAGTTGTATGAAATTTTTGGATTACAATAACTACCTGAGAAAATATTCACAGAAAAAAATAAAAAATAAACATCATTGTAAAAACAGTAGACTTCACTACACTCAGAACCAAAAAATCACAGTGGGATAACTATTTAATGAATTTTATTGAAAACTGGATTAAGTGTTTACTTAAATGACGACTAAGATTTAAAATTTTATTGAAAAAGCAATTTTAATATTATTTTTTTTAAATATAAAACGTAATATTTTCATTAAGTCACAATAACATTATATCAATGGGTGTGAATATTTTTAAAGAAAATCATATATTAATTAGTATGGTTATATTTGAAGAAACTTGTCATGTTAAAAAAAAAAATGAAATCATAATGATTGAATGTTTAATTGGTTTAATTCTAATACAGTTATTTCAATCATCTGATTCAAATATTTATAAATTATTTTGATGGTAGATTTTGTTTGCGAGAGATGATGATATCAAATTACAAAAAAAAAAAAAAATAGGAGCTATGAATCTATGAACATGTTTCGAATCAGAATAAATGTATTGAAGCATTCAAGTAAACCAGATATCAAATTATCCAATCTAAATCTAACCTTTATGAAATATTATTCGGATAGATCGTTCTAATCATCAACGTTTTTGGATTGCAAATTTCTTCTTTGTAATTTGTACAGTAAATACTACGTACCAGTGATTTCCATCAATTGTGTTTGAAAAATGAATGCGTCGAAAAAAAAATTTGAATAATATATAACAATAAACTGTAATATAATCGTGAAATAATTTTGCCACGTACATAAAATGAGCCGAGCATTTTCCAATGAGATATTCGACAATTTACACGGATTATACAAGAGTGATTTGTAGTATAATTGATTTTTACTTAACCATAGATTATAGAATATTATGTACACCCTTAGATTTTATACTAGGTCTATGTGTACACCTTTATTTCACATTCATCTATGTAAATTTATATCAGATCGAGATCGGTTTATACATAATCGAATTAATACTAAGTACTTATAATTACAATCAATTGCGTATAAGCAAAACATGATTGAACAAAAAAAAAAAATGTAATAGTACAACGATGAACTCCATTATAATTGTCAAATAATATACTCACCGACATAAAACGAGCCCATAATTTTTACAACATTTATTTTGTGATTTCACACGGGTTGTACAAAAGTAGTTTATAGTACCGTTAATATTTATTAAACCGTAGATTATAGAATATTATGAATACCTGTATTTCACAGTATCGATGTAACGGAAATATTTATCTCATCAAGATCGGTTATATACGAAGGAGAAGTGATTAATAAAATAAACGAAAATAATCGTAAATGAACTTATTATTTTAAATAGAAAATGAAATTATAATTAGCATTATTTTTATACATTCCTATTTCAAAACAATTTTATTTTTAAGATATCAATACTACTATCTAACACAAACTATCTTATACATCTAATTCTTAATTTTCAAAATAGGGAATTTCACGAGAATTCAAAATTAAATCCACTAGTACAAGTATGTCTACCATTAAACAATTAACACGGTATTTAATTAAAAACTAAATGATAATTACCTAAATGTTATTAATTAATATTCATTATTATCCGAGACTGATTTATATTCGTGTGTTTGGGTGTCGAATAACAATTTTTATTGATTGCGCCTGCACTGACTACAATTTTTATGAACGCAAATACAATTCATATAAAATTAAACTGAAGTTATTTTAATGAAAACGTTAATGTCGAATAATGAGATAGGATGTAAATAAAATAATTTAGGAGGCTTATCCAGAACTCGAACAATAAATGTAATAATAGTACTTTTTACGTAAAATATAATGAAATTAATCATTTTTCGATCTTACTAGAAAAATAATAAAAATATAAAAAAAAAATTCATTATTCTTACTGATAACCACAAACATAATTTAAGAAATATTTGATGGTCATTTAATTTTATAATTATAGCTATTTCACTGAATATATTGATTATTATGTTTTAAATTTAGCCATTAAGTGTTTTATTAATTTTATTATATTAATCATTTCAATCACTTTTTTCCCCGAAATTTTTAGATTTTCATTATCATGGTATTTTAAATGCATATTAATACCAAAGGAAATATTAAAAAAAAAAAAAAAAAAATTAATTAAATATTAATATCATGGGAAATGTTCAATTAATGATAAAGTTGTTTATAAATGTTAAATATAAATATATAATACAAATATTTCAATAATCTTCAGCACGTATGAATTTATATTTAATGGTCCGATAGCCAATTGATTTTAGCTTTAAAGAAATATTTTCCAAAAAAATAAAAACTAGACAAGAAGTTCTCCGACACCCGGGGCTTTTTTATTTTTATTGTAATGAATTTATTTGAACAATTCAAAATTTGAGCAGAGATTCCCCGGCGCCCGAGGGCAAATTGATTTCAGTTTTAAAGTAAAATTTTCCAAAAATATAAAAATTAGACAAGAAGATCCCTGGCACCCGAGGGCTATTTG
Source organism: Therioaphis trifolii (assembly GCA_027580255.1). Lineage (NCBI taxonomy): Eukaryota > Metazoa > Arthropoda > Insecta > Hemiptera > Aphididae > Therioaphis > Therioaphis trifolii. The sequence continues at coordinate 132,369,749 of CM050404.1, forward strand.
ATTTTAATTATTCAGAAATATATTTAAAATAACAAAAAGTGAATGAATCATCCTTGGCACCAAATAAATGAATGTTTGAGAAGAAATATAACGGTACCCAAGAAATTTTTGTTATTTATTTTAAGGAATTAATTTAAACAATTAAAATTTTTAACAGAGGTTCCCCGGCGCCCGATGGCCAATTGATTACAGTTTTAAAGAAAAATTTTCCAAAAAAATAAAAATTTGACAAGAAGTTCTCCTGCAACCGAGAAATTTTTGATTTTTATCATAAGAAATTTATTTGAACACTTAAAAATTTGAGCAGAGGTTCCCCGGCACCCGAGGGCCACTTGATTTTAGTTTTAAAAGAAATGATTTCTTAAAAATTTGAAATTAGACAAGATATTCCCCGGCTACCGATAGCTTTTTCATTTTAATTATTCAGAAATATGTTTTAAATAATTAAATTGAGCGAAATATACTTGGAACCAAGGAATATAAATAATGATTTAAAAATTTTAATAACTTAAAGTGTGAGTATAAATATCACGGCAGCCGAGGGTTATTTGATTTTAATTATTCGGAATTCATTTAAAAAATTTAAAATTTTAGCAAAGGTTCCCTGGCACCAAAGGGCCAATGATTACAATCATTATGAAAAATTTTCCAAAAAATTTAAAATTAGACAAGAAGAACCTAGAATTCTACCTATTCAGTACTTGTTTCTTGTTTAGTTCTAGATTTGAAGCATATTTTGTTTAGGCAATGGATGGGTTAATAATTAAAAATAGGCGAAGTTCAAACATTTTGACAAAAACACAATTAGTATAATTTTTTGTTGATGATGTTGATATTTTAAGTAATAATATTTTAAATAAGTCATAACTGCAAATCACGCTATATAACAAAAACATAATTTATAATATAATCACTTTTTGTTTATTATAATAATTAACAAACATGTAAAAATTGAAACAAAGCACATTATTGTATTATCCTTAAAAAAAAAAAAAAATAAATAAAATAAACATCTCTGAATATTTTAAAAATGTTTATAGATGTTAATATTATAGATACATCATTGTTAGATTAATATGCAAATGTTAGATTGTTCATAATCTATAAAAGTATAAAATAAAATAATTTCTTCTTTGTAATAATAATTAACAAAAAAAAAAAAAAAAAAAAAAAATAATAATAATACCTTTTAATGTAATAAATACTTAAGAATTTAATCCTTATGAAGATTCTTTTTGTTGTTCTCTGCTATATCTTTGAGAGCCATGACGGAACCAATCTTTAGCATGTGCTTCAAAATTAGCTTCAGTTTCGGAAAAAGTACTAATGGCAACATCTAATAATGATACAAAATAGTGAGTTTTGTAAACAATAATATTAACAAAAATAATGATTTGTATATAAATAAATAACCTTTCATGATTTTTATGATTTTTAAATTTCTAAGCGCATAGTTATCTTTAAAACCTGTCCATGAATATTTTGTAGATAGTTGATTAGTGAATATTCTTTCCAACATCATTTTAATACAATTTTTAAGACCTGTGCCTCCAATTTTTTGCAAGAAATTTGTCTATAAAAATAACAAAAGAAATAAATAATTATACTAATAACTTAAATATTATTATAATATCTAAATACCAATTGAACAGAAGTGTTTTCATCCAAATTTAATTTATTTTCTATATCATCCACAGATTCTACATTTTCAAATGGAAATATTTTTTCAAAGGCGTTATTTACAGTTAATTTTTTTTTTATATTTTGATTGGTTTGAATTAAGGAATCTATCTTGCTGTCCAACCGTTTTACATATGCAAGTATAGAAATGACATTTTTAAATACATTTTGCATCATATTGTCACCATTCTTATTAATTGACTCTTCCCCATTTTCTGTTAATTTGCCTATATTATAAATTATTTTACTAATAATTGTAAAGCGTATATTTTAAACAACTGCATGTTTTAAATAACAAATATAACACATACTTGACATGGAATGATCCATACTTGGAATGTTAAATTCACACAAAGGAATAGGCAAATTTTTTTTAACGGTATAACAATTAGTATCATACTGCAAAGTGTCCACAGATGCTAAACATATAATATTATTAATATTAATTGTTATCATCAGTAAATTATAACTAAATTTTAATACATACAAGAAATACAGTTGATGAGCAATAACTGATGGGAAAATTGGTTATTTTGCAGTTCAATATAGTTTGAAGATCCACTTTGTTGTAAGTCCACTACATGATTGGTTTTCAACACTTTTATGGGAGTTGTGTGTGTACTACTACAAGCTGTAATGCAAAAATTAGTATATTTTAACAATAAGTACTAAGTAGATAATATGTAAAATGTACCTATGCATAATTTACCAATTTTGGAAAATTAAAATCATATGACTTACCACTGTCACTTTCTTCAACAGTTTGTGCTGGATAAGACTTTTTTTTCCTGGACTTTCAGATTTTGATGCAGACAAGAACAATTCTTTTTCTTTAGTATCTTCAAATGTATCTTTAATTTTCAAAATAAAAAATTGTTCAACAAAGGAGTATATTAAATATAATTTAATTAATAAACATAATTTGCCTATATTGCATAATATTATAAATATTTTATATTTCTCACTAACTTAATTATATTTTAAAAAGAAATGACTACTGATTTGAACATAAAATTGTATTTTGAGCATTTAATAGTTAGTTTGTAATAGGTAATTATTGAAAATTTGTGAAACTATTTTCACAGGAAATGTTGGCCAATCTAGCTCTGGATCACTTGCTTCGGTAATCATTGTGTTTACTATGCCAGATATTGGCCATTTAGTAAAGTAAACTTTACCTCAGTTTAAAATCCAAGTGAATGGAATTACAGAATATTTATTTCCTTTTGTGAAATACCCTACGACCCACTGTAAAATTACAAAATATGCATTCAACTTATAGATATAAAAACAAAACGGTTAGGTGAGCTAATTGGTAGGTAGTAGGTACCTACCTACATAAGTAATTCAATTTGAAAATCAACATTAATCAATTAGTTATTAATTTGTCCTGATAACTTAATACCAATCTAACTTGAATTAAGTAAAACATTAAAATATTAGGTATAGTTCTGATATGTAAGCAATTGTAATACGGCTTTTAAGTCCAAGAGAAAAACAAGAAAAAGTACTACCATTACGTTAAGCTTCTTTCTATTATTTTGTTTTTTGACTGCATATAACGCTCAACTTTTTTCTTATGAATCGTGTAGTCTACTTGACAAGAATCTTTAGGGTTTACTTTTAGTTTTTGATCACATTCAGTGCAAAAATCACATACATCTGTTTTTGGAACACTGAAGCCAAAATTAAGAGATTTAAAATACTTAAAGTATGTTTTATAGGCCATTTTTAAGTTCTCACCAGTATTTTCCTCATGAAACTCTTGAAACAAAAGAAACAGTTTTTTAATGTTAAGTTCGGAATTTTCAAAATAATTCATCTGGGATTTGTGAATAGAATAGTGACTTTTCTTAGACGGGATGGAGGTTAAGTGTGCTTTTAATAGATCCAATACGTCATATTTTAACTTATGGGGCCTGTTTGTGTGTGAGCCTCAATTTTCTTCAAAAGAAAATCCTCCCAACACTTTACTTTGTACAACACGAATGCGTTTAATAGCAATTTGAAACAACGCCTGAATCATTCCACGACAAACTTTAATACTCATTCCTTTATCCGGTAAAATGTATTCCCAAACATTATCACGCAAAACTTTTGGACTTACTGTGTTTCGTTGTGTTTTGCCAACATATTTTTTCACGCACTCACCAATGGAACCATCTTGTTGAGGTTTATTCTGAAAATAAAACCAAAGACACTTTTCCTTCTGCAAATCTGCGTCTACTTGGCGCCAACAATGCTTATTGTAAAATTAACATTTTTGTACAACCTTAAATGATTTTTCATCGATTTGTTGACCAGATCTTGATGTATACGATTTTCCAGATTGCTTTTTAATTTTTTTCACTTCGCGGTTAATACTACTCTTTTTTTATTGCAACAAATAATCCCTAACATCCATTTCAACTGAATCCATACTAAAGTAATTTAATGTTATAAAGTTACATTAAATCAAAAATAAAAACAGAACACTAAAATAATAATGCACGACAACGAAAACACACAGTATCAAAATTATTAATGATATTTGAATTAAAAATAATATTTTTTTACTATCATAACTCTGTACAGTGTTGCCACATCAAAACGAAAATTTTACCATAGATACATACAACGTGGCGGTAAATTTAAAACAATCTCCGGAAAAAAGGCCTATCCTTCTATGAGCCTTTTGTCCGGAGAACGCCTCAATTATTATGAAACATTTTTAGATTCTGAGTGAAGCGAAGGATCTTATGGTTTTACAATGATATTTTTTTTTTCTGTAAACACTTTTTTGTATAGAAATCTTTGTCCAAAAGTTTCATCCAGCAACTATTTAGATTTGAAATTGAACTGAGATTGGTACTTTAGCAGAGGCGGCTTGTTATAAGATTACAAGGAGCAGTTGCTCCTGGTCCAAAAAGGGGTGGGTGTGTATCTAATACAAGTAGTTAATCAAAGTTTATGCTTTGTACCTATTACAATTAATCTACAGCAGGATAGGTGATCATATTATATTTATAGAAAGGAAGGTAGGTTAATCTATAACCTACTTCTAATTACCTACTGAATAACAAAGTTAGTAATACGAATAACGTATAATAGGTAATAATAAAGCAATAGGGGCGTGTTTTTTTTTAAACCAACTATTTTATGTTTTGTACTTGTGAAGAACCTAAAAAAATAATATCCAACTGCTTGATAAATGTGGTAGAGTAGAGTAGAGTAGGGTGACCATATGTCCCGTTTAAAACGGGATTGTTCGTTTTGAATTCCGAGTGAAGCTTAAGTACTGTTAGTGGTTTAAATGTTAATATCCCTATTTTTCAAATATTAAGAACTAGGTACCTATATAAGAGAGTTTACGCAAATTAATATTTATATCTTAATAATATTCTTGGTTTGAAATAGGAATGTAAAAAAAAAAAAAACTAAGTATATTAGATTCTGAGTGAAGCGAAGGATCTCATGGTTTTACAATGATGTTTATTTTTTTTTATTTTTTTTATCTGTAAACACTTTTTCGTATAGAAATCCTTGTCCAAAAGTTTCGTCCAGCAACTTTTTATATTCTAAATTGATATGAGATGGTACTTTAAAGAGGTCATTTTTCCAAAATCTCCAGTTTTTCCAGTAATCAAGAATAACAATCGAAAAACTGAGTAAAAACGGTAAAAATCCGCCGTAAACGAGATTTTCACTGTTCAGATTTTAGGTATTTAGTCATAAATCGAAAATTAATGAAGCTAGAAACTTGAAAATTTTATCCAATATCAAATACATACTTTTTTATATTGGACAACATTTTCAGAACAATTATAGCACTTTTGACTTAAATATCCCTAGTAGCACAAGGACACCTAGAGGAGTCCTGGGTGCGAGATTAGGGATACCCAAGGGACTCCGTGTAGTGTCCCTCTAGTTTTTGAATGCATGCCACAAGGAATCCTGTTTCGGAGTCCCGCTTTGGACTCCTGAGGGTGTCCCTTTACTGTCCAATGTTGTTATATAGGGATTCCTTAAGGATACCTGTGGATGTCCTGAGCAGAAGTGAGGTTACCCTGGAGACTACACGAAAGATCCCTCTAATTTTGAATGCTAGCCACAAGACCTGTTTGGAAGTTAAATGTCCATTCAGTGTCCCATCAAAAATGTACCAAATTACTTACAATTTCCTATAATTGTCTTGAGTTGGTTAACACTAAACCGAGTCGGTTGGTGAATGTTACTACTTACATTACCTACTATATGGTAAATACAATGTTTAAAATTTTACATTAAATAGATGACTATTTAAAATAACTCGCTCATTTTATCAGTTAATGTATATACAGTTCATTTTCATGAAGTTGGCAAAATTAAAAATGAATAATAATATAATATTATTGTGAAATTGATCATTTACAAGTTCTTTTAAAAAAAATTTTAACAGCAACTACTATTTTTTGTTTATATATAATTCAATTAATTTTAGAGTAAAATATGGTCTCCTAAATATTCATTATTAAGTATTTTACTAACTAAATGGTTGTTAACTACATTGTCAATTAAAGAATTACTAAATAAATGTTAGCATATATGAATGCAAGATAAACACAATTATATTTTGAGTCAATTTTTATTCAAAATTAAGATAAGGTATAGTTGATCAATAAACAGAACACATAAAGAATGTAACCTTTTATTATGTACAATCACTTAAAAAATAAAAAATTGATATCAATTTATATCATTGTTTTTCTAGAATATCTCTCCAATGAATGGCGTAACCAACTACTAATTTGATTGTTGATGCAGTGGATAGAAGTTGCAGGTAATTTCTTTTGAACAACATCTATAAATAATATTATATACAATTTTAATAGTATGAATTAAAATATATTCACACACCACCATACACATTTTTTAAATTAAATCATTTATTATTTATAATAATCTATCAAAATACAATGAATTAGAAATATAGTTTTGATTATAAAAATATTGTTAAGAATAGGATTTAGACAACCTTTTTATGAAGCACTAGCCCAAAGATTAAATATTTATTATAAATTGTTGAAATTCAATAAAAATCTTCTTAAAATTAAATCCGAACAGTATAAATAAAAAAACTAATCACAATAAGAATTATATCTCATAACAATTTATTTAACGAAAATAATAACATAATACTTGCCAATTATTAATTGATAGAGATATAATTTCACAAATCCTATTTTATTTGGGTCTTCTTTACGTTTTTATTTCCTGTAAAGTTTATTTTACTGCCAAATTGATCTGTCAAGGAATGCTCTAAAATCCTTTTCAATAATATGGAATAATTGAGGCCACCATAGTTTTTAAACCAATCACGCTATACAAAATTAATATGAAATCATATAACTGATTATTCCAGAATGATAAATTTTAAGTTTATTCTTACCAGTTGCTTTGCAAAATATTTATCAGTTAACTCTTTTTCTATAATTATTAGTTGGCTTTCATTTGAAGCTGGAAATAATTCATTAAATTTAGATAAAAATGATGTATTTTCTTCACATGTAGGTTTAGAGCTGCTGTTATTACATTGCAGTAATTTATCTAATTTTCCAATGATTAAGGCTTGGTTCCTAATGATTACTTTGGCAAACTCTTGTGAACAAAAAAAAATTCAAAATAATGAAATTAAATACTTTTAATAAAATTACAAATTAATAATCTTTAATGAGGTACCTACCAGGTATTTGATTGTGGATTTTATTGCTTGTTGACATTGTAACACAATTTTTATCTGAAAAAAAAAAATAGTTATACATTAAAATATACTTACTAGCTAACAATCAACGAGGTAAATATTAATTAGTAGTCAAATAATTGAATTATTGAAAATGATATGTTCGGGACAAAAGAAAAATTAAATTTTTTTAAGTTTTAACTATATGTATATTATTTTATAAAGTAGATACTTGAATAAAAATAAAACAAACTATTAAACTAGAGATTTTAAAAAGCTTAAATTGAATAATACAAATTCATATAAAATAATTTAATATACATAATTGCTAAATAAATAATTAATACATATAATTACCATAATTTTGATCATTTTTGGTTGAAGAGTTTCTTTTTTCAGGGCTTGTAGAAAATAATTTAATGCTCAAGTCTGAAAAATATTTTTACAATAAAGCAATCAATAAATATTTAGTGGATAGCAAAATTAGCTTAACAAATAAATTCACCAATATTTTGACTTTGAAATTTAGTAGGAGTTTTAAATACTGGACTTGGAGAACATTTTGTTTCATATTGACCTAAACAAGTTTTTTACCTACATATGATATGAATTTATATATGATCCAAAATAAGTTTTATATTTTATAATTAGTTATATTTTTATAATTAAGTCACCTATGTCATTTGAATTTTGAAAACCACTTTGAGTTGAAGTATTTTGATCAATTAAAATTTGAGAAAATAGTTCAGCCGTTCAGGACTCAATTCTGAAATAAAAATGAGCATGCAATAATATATATATATATCTTTCTTATAAATTACAAAACATAATACATAACAAATCAATTATAAATTAATTGTTTAATAAATATAACCCTAAGTAAAAATATAGTGATATAGTATAATAACAAGTAATTAAAAATCATAAGCTTACCCACACTATCAGTATTTTGAAAGTCTTTATTTGATTTGTTTTTATTTTCAGAATTACCTGAGAACAATTGCCGTTTAACACTTAAAAGAAAAAACCATTAATGTACCTATACACGTCATTTATTCAACAGATACTCATTTCTTAGCCAATTTTCATGTTCCTCAATATTTTTTGATTATTTTTAACTTATGTAAATAACAACTATTTTTTATTTTTATTCTGATATAGAATAATCAATTATTTGTTATTAATTATTGTTTTATAAAATCAATAGTTTAAGGGTGATAATTATTTTTAACTTAAAAACAGAGAAGTTGTTTAGGTTAAAAATAATATTATGCATATGAACTCTCAAAGGCAACTTGTTTAAAATTGAATAGTGTATAACTAATTAATTATTGTTATATACTATATAGGTACTTATAGAAATACTAATACAATAAAATTTGTCTTAAAATATGACATTAATGAAAAAAACTTTAACTTAACTGTGATCATGATTTTTGTTTTTCAAAATAATATATTCATACAAATATAATATTAAAATATATCAAGTAGGTATGTAAAAACAACCAATTTAAAAATATAAATTAAATTCATTGAAAAACAATATAAATGGATTTTTCTAGATTATTATACTATAAAAAAATATATTATATTGTAACTTTTTTATTTACATATAATCCATCTATATCATTATTTCTCAATAAATGTAATTTATATTTTGTAATATAATAGTACTATTATATTTTTTTAAACAATTGTATTGTTTAAATTATTGAAAAATCCTGATTTCAGAAAATCAATTACTGTTAATATTAATCACACACACACACACACACACTACATAAAATTTAAAATTATTAATCAAAATTTGTGAAAATGTAACATTAAACAAATTACCAGAACTGGTAGAACTCTGTAAGCCAAGTTTTGTAGAACATTGTGGATATGATGGTAGGTATAGTTTTAAGAGTATGATTGTTTTTTTTTTAATTCTTCTGTAAACAATAAAAAAAAAAAAACTTAATGTTGTATCCCTGTTGTCTCCAGCGAAAGTGTTTAAAAAAAGTTACCATCACACATGGAAATGTCACTGTCAGATTGAGGACTTTGATATTTCAACTTTTTAGCTCTATTTTTACGAGTTTGTTTTTGAGTAAGATTATCATCCGTTGTAACAGACGACAAGTTGTATTGAACTAAATCTTTTAATTTATTAATTCCTCTTTCATAAGAATCTAAAACATTAAATTTACGCAAGCAAAACTTGAGTTTATAAGTTAAGTATTATACTACTTACCTTAAGGTTAAAAATAAAATACAGTAGAATAATATTGGTACACTAAAGTAAATATATTTATTATATAAACAAGGTTAGGAACTTTATATACCTAGTGTTAATAGGTGTTTCAATTTTTGATGAAAATAATATGCCTACAGTTATTCAATGTTAATTTAAATTTAAAAATAATTCATAAGAAAATATAATGATATACCTACTTTTATGTAACAAATGTATACTACCTGAGTCAAAATATTATTTTAAAGATACTTAAGTATTTTTGTTTTATTTTTTTAACATGCTTTCTCATTTTCATTATTTTTTATAGATTTATATCAAATAGTAGAGGAGTTCCTATTTTACAAGTAGATATTAAACTAAACATAAAAAGTATATATATATATACCTATGTCTATAATAATTTCTTATTATCTATAAAATATTGAAAAATTATATTATACTAACCACTTGAACCCAACATTTTGAGAATGTCAATTACTTTCCAGGATTCCTGTAGGTCAATTTATTGTTTTACCGCTTTTTTCATATCTTTTTCCTTGGTGATGTGAAAAGGATATTTACATTTTAATTTGCCATTTATTTTTCCTCCCCATGATCGTGGAATTAATTGAATTCCATCATGAAACTCAACAATGATAAAATTCCTAAAAAGTGAAATATATTAATTTAATGCACTTTCATTCATACTTAAAATATTTTATAACACTAGACATAAGAAGAGATATATTGAATTCATGGATGTTACTATTTTAATTAGTTTAAAAGTACCTACATTATATTTTGAAGTTTTTAAACTGTAGGATCCTATTTTGCTGTATATAATTTAGTTATAGTCCCATATTTATTGAAATAAATATTAATGAATTAAAATAAAACTAAAACTGAGAACTTCTAGGTAGTTCTTAGGGGAGTATTTATCAAGAAACACCACAGAACCGAGTGGTATACACGTTTAATAACAATTAACAATACAAATTTAAGTTTTAAATGTATTTTGCAAATCTTGTTACTATTGCATTTAAATGCATAGGTACCTATTGAGTAGGTACATTGATAAAATTAAAAATATGTTTTACAAGTTTTTGAATTAGATAAGTTAATTTAGATTTTAGACTAATAAAAAAATACATTAGGAAGATGAAAAAGAATATCTATTAACTAACCAGTTTTGGTTGTTTAACTTTAAAAAAAAAATGCACAAAATTGAAGGTATTTACTATCTATCTTAATAGTTTCAATCACGAACATAGAATATAGATCGATACATACGTCCGTGGTCTTAATAAAACATATTACAAATCTTACCGTCCTTTAAATATATTCTCGTCTTCGGCCATGATGTTTAATAAATTATGAAACGAAAATTATAACCGAAGTATTATAATTAAAACTACTATAGCAGTTATAATAAGGCCTTAGTAATAATAGTTTTTACTAAAAGCTAATCAAAAAAATAACATTTGTGATTTTGATTTTGTACAGAAATACGCTGGCGCAGTGGCGCGTTTTAACTTTTAAAATTTAAGGTTATGAACTTATGACGACTGGACGATGTTTATTGTTTTCTTCAGTTATTTTAAGCTATTAATAGTATTCAATTGTTTTTTTTTAACCATGGAAAATTTTAAATTACTGATTATAGTGATTAATCTAGTTACAATCAAATACTGTAAAATCATTTTATAGTATTTGTTACAATTATATTATTACATTATATATATTATTGTTCTGTGATTTATTTAATCATGTTTATTATATAAAGAGTAGGCTGCTTATGCTTTTATGATACATATACATTTTAATTAGTCACGTACTATAAATAATTAACATAATTTGGATTTCGTTATACGTAAACATTTGATAGGTTTAGAATAATATTGTTAATTGTATACGTCTACTGAAGTAATTCAAACATAACAAACTACAATAATGTAAGTATTAATACATAATACATTAATAATTAATATTTCTCTTCTTTTAAATGTGTAGGTTAATAATACTTTTGATATTTTAGGCCTAAGAAATTATTATCTCTTGTGACACCTGGACACCATAGGCGATTGCTTCGAAAACAAATTAGTAGTACAATAAAGCAAATAGAGGTGATTATTTTAATTTATATTTATATACATATTAACATTTGCTTAATTTTTAAAATTTTTATTTTAAAGCAAAATACAACTATTTATATATCTAGGTCTAGAATCTAGATGTCTAGACCTGCCACCTTCAATTAAGTACAATTAATTGTATTTGAAGGTTATAATAAAAATGTTTTTTTAATTTTGAAGTTATAGTAAAAATTATTGTAATTTCTTTAATTATTGTTATAGTGATAACATTTCTATCTACTATAACTTTCTTTTTTTCGTGTTTATAAAAATATTTTTAGGAGAAGGAAATGGAAAAAGCTAATCAACAACAAATAGACTATGGATATAACATAATACAACCTCAACAACTAGACCAAGAGCTGGTAGACATACATTTACATCATGTAGGTATATTGCCTATAATTATATTATTATACGTCGATTTACCTTGTGAATTCCCATATATATGCATTTATGTATTTAGGAAAGTACACATGGAATTGCTGATCGACAGTCAACAGTTAATGAACATAATATAACATTGCCACCAGCAGTCAAGGAACCTATAGTTTCAATTTCCTATGATCCTCCATCTAGATCTCAGTTTACATGTTCAAGTAAGAATATCAAATTATAAGGAAAAAATGCATTTTGTTAATATGATTTACTTTTATGTAGTTAAAAGTGAATCATAGTTAAATAATTCTCCTAAATATTATAAATTTATAAATAATAAGGGTATTGAGATGAATTTAAAATATAAATTCTTAAATTTAGTTATTTTTTTTATTTTCAGGGTTGAGTATCGATTAGTAGGTTATGACTTAGAAATAAATTAGTGAAAATGATATCCTTCTCGTGGGTTTTTTTAAACTATTATTATAAAAAAACAAATGATTAATTTTGTGGTTAAATTAAAGCAATTTGACATAATTTCAGGTAGTTCATTTTTATCATTACCTATACCATTTTAAAAAAAATTGTGTTGATGATAAAAAGATGATAAAATAAAACTAAGTAAAAAAATCTATTAACATTTAAAATAAAAAATTTCATAGTGGATACTAATAATGTATACCTAATATTATATAATAGTTAACTTTATTTTCGTATTTATTTAAAATAAGTATTAATAATCTATACAGAATACTAATTATGACAATGAGCAAATTTTGAATTTTATAATTAAAATGACATAAATTGATGGCGAGGGAGCAACCCATTTATAACACCTATATAAATTAATTAAATATATTTAATTAGTTTAATAGATCTCTACAGTTTATACCATTTTCATTTTAGTCTGTGGGAGTGGGTTTTTCAGTAGAATAATGGGGTTACCAAGTTCAAAAAGAAACAACATATTTCTTATTTAAGTACAAAAATTCACACTTATTTTCATTCCATTCCAAACTAATTCAACATACAAACCCGCTAATTAATCGTCTTTCTTCCCTCGAAAATCCTGACAACCCATTGAGAAGATTAAATCGGACCTGGCCTAGATATCTATTAAAGTAAACTGTCGGGTGGCACTACTGAGTGCCCTCCCATTCTGTTAATTCCGTCTATAGTAAAACTGTATTATACAAATTACTTAATGTACATAATTTGATATACATTGTAATTATTATTTTATACCAATAAAAAAAAAAGATAAAAAAAAAAAAAGTACAAAAGACATGGTGTATACAATCTAAACATATGATTCACATAATACCTTATATAGGTACCCATATTAATAACCCATATTCATTTGGGCATCAACTGGTAATATACTAATCACTTGCATTATTTTATTCCTATTATCTACCTAGTGCCATATCAATAAATTAGCATAACAAATTTCTGATTGATATTGATTTTGAATATTTGAATCCTGGAAAATGTAATATTCTTTTTGGTGAATGGACTAACGTTTTGGTTAAAATTGAACCTTTAATGAAGAACAATATTAAAAATAGTTACAGTAAACAATTACTACAGTTGTTATCTGAAAATGATGTTGACTTAGGTAAATAAATATATTATGTTTTAAAAAGTTTGAAATAATTATGAATTATTTGGTTTACTAATTATTAATTCATTTCTTATACCTACTTAAATAAAATTAAAATAGTTAAATAATATGTTTCAGATTCTAAAAATGTTCTAATATTAGTTCTTCTAAATTCTATTCTTGTTCCAACTTCAAAGTCTTATCAAATCGACAAGGTAACAGGAAGAAGACGTCTTGCCAAAACATCAATAGTGGATGCTCAAAAATCATTCTTGTTATATACACACACTGTTAATGAATTATATAATCAAATTCAAAAAAAAATTGATAACTGCTACAGTTTAAGGCAAACCTTGAAACCAATAGTTTGTATTGTAGGAACTGAGTATGTAAGCATTAAAGAGTTTTATGTATATTATTTTAACATCTACTACAAATTTACTAATATTGTTAAAGCTATAGATACTTGTTTTAAAATTATACATGTATTTAATTTAAAGTACCCATATAAGTGTGAGTTAGTGTGGACATTTGTACAAAAATATATCTATAAAATTGACTTAAACAATGATATAAAAAATGCTTCTTTAATGTTTCTAATTTCAGATATGAGAGATTAATTAAAAAAACATAAATTTTAAATGTATAATAATATATTAATGTAGGTAGGTAATAATATTAAAATAAATTATGAATTATTTTTGTTTTGTTTGACAGTGTGCAGTAACTGAATTAGAACAATTATTTGTTCACTTAAAAGCTGTACATTCGCTTAAATCTAACAGTATTTATCAATGCTGTTTCCCTAATTGTAAACAACAATTTTCTGCTTTTCGGTCTTTTTCAAAACATATGAAGAATGAAAGTCAAAATATTCTTCCAGTTTATTCTGAATCATTTATAAATACAAGTGATAGTGATGTACCTATGAATTACAATTCATTTGATAAAATTAACGTTTCTGAAGATGATAAAAGTATTGATGAACAATCTGTAAATTTAAGCTTGTTATAAGATTCTGCGCTCAAATTCTCATTACAATATTACAGTAAAGTGAACTTTTCTAAAAAAGAAGCTACTGAATTACAAAAAGATATAGTTCATTTCATAACTTATATTATTGCTGCTAAAATTAAAAACATTAGTTTAAAAAATTGCACTTTACCTCAAATAAAAGAATCACTTAACACAATTTCTGAATTTTGTAACAATCCTTTTCATAATATTGATACAGAGTATAAATTTTTAAAACATTTGGAAACAAATAATTTCTATGAACAACCTAAAGCAATAACCTTAAACAACACTGTTGAAAATATTATTTTGAACTGTACAAATATTATTGATGAGAAAAAAATAAAATGCGTAATACTACCACTAAAATCCTAATTTAGGAAATATTTTGAACCGCCTGGTGTATTAGATGCGTTTTTAAATAATCACAATCACATAACCACAAATTTTAAGAATTCTTATTTTATCAATTCTAATTTATGGCAACAAAAAACATTATTATATGGTAATAAGCTTGTCATACCATATTTTCTTTATTTTGACGACTTTGAGATCAACAATGCTTTGAGTTCTCATGCCTCTTCAGTTTTAGGGGTATATTATTCATTTCCTACAGCCCCCCATTATTTCCGTTCAAATTTAAACAATATTTTTATTGCTGCTATTTTTAATTCTAAAGATGTAAAATTTATTGGAAACGAAAGAACATTTAATGAATTAATTAAAAATATTATCGGTATCCTTTATACTTCTTCTCTTTTATTTAACCAACACATTGATACCATAGTAGCACGTGCTCTTAAGGTTCTTGGATTTATTAAACGCAACACAAAACATTTCACATCAGTGAACTGTCTTCGTTCCCTCTACTATACGTTAGTACGATCAATTCTCGAGTATGGAGTTGTGGTATGGCACCCATACCTTGCACAACACCAGCATAAGCTAGAGCAGGTACAAAATCAATTCCTAAGCTACTTAGCATTTGTGACTAAAACTGATGTGTCCCCCCATGACTATGTCCAACTACGTAATATGTTTAATATCCCTTCTCTCTCTTCTCGCCGCACCGATATAGATGTACACTTTTTAACTTCCCTTCTAAATGGTACTCTCGACGCACCTAATTTACTTGCTGAAATTCCATTCAAAGTTCCTAACCGTGGAACACGAAACCTAGACCAGTTTTATATTCTCCACCACTCTACTGCCTATGGTTACAATCATCCACTTCACAGAATGCTAAGAGTCGCTAACCTAAATGTGCCCTAGTTGTTTTGTCTGCGTTCTAAGGCTGCTTTTGTTATTTGTACGCTCTAGTTGTTGTTATAGAGTTCTTATACTTTATTAATGTTAATTTTTAATTTAATTGTTCCTACCTACATAATATGTACTATTGTTAACTGCCGATTGGCGTAAAATATATATAAAATAAAAAAAATAAAAATAAAAATATTAACGAATTAAACAATAGTGGACTAGAATTAAATATAAATGGTAAAAAAAGAAATGTATATTTTTCATTAGGTTTGATTATATTTGATAATTTGGGGCTTAACATCGTTTTAGTAACTGTTCAATGACACACTTAAACCCAAACACCATTTTTTGACTCACTATTGTACAGTAATTAAGAAATCAGGACCTTTAAAATATCTATGGACATACACTCTTGAATCTAAACATAGATAATTAAAATGGTACACTAAAAATATTAATTCAAGATTAAATGTTCCACTATCTCTTGCTACAAAATTTTCCATTCAATTTTCTGAATTAATGTGCAGTTTCGATATTAATTTTTATAATTCATATACTCCATTAAGTAAAGGAACTATAGCTAATACATGTACATATTTTGATATATTTAGTAATTTATACTTAGGTGATGCAGTTTTATTGCATAACTCATTATGCTTTGATAAAATTTCATATTGTAATACTGTATATAAGATTAATTTTATATTAACCAATTATGATTCAAGTGATGAACTGATTGTTTATATATTACATAAAATTGTATGTTTAAATAAAAATACTATTTATTTTTTTTGTCAAAAAATGAATGTTATCAATTATAAAAATCATTTGGAAAGCTATAAAATAAGTAAATCTATGACTGATGATTATGTTTTCAAACCAATAAATTATTTTAATGATACCCCTATTCATTTGTATGAAATTCCCATGTTCCCTAATGAGTTTGTAATAAGATTAAAACAAAAAAAATAACATCGGAGGTTAATTATTATTAAAAATTGTAATTTTTGTAGGTAGGTATGTTATAATGTATTATTATATTGTATTACATTTTTTGTCTAAAATTTGTTATTGTATTTGTAATTTTTGCACTTGTATCATACTATTACTAAACATTGTTTAAAGTATAATTTTTTTAAATTGTAATTTCTTATTTTAAATGCTTGTAAATATCAATATGACTGTTTTGAAAATAAATATACTTAGTTTTTTTTCTATAACAATAATTACGTGTATATACTAAAACACATGCTTTATTCTTCTTAAATTTTAAGATTCAATGCTTAAGTAGCCATGCTCAGTACCATCAAAATGATATAGATTTATTTGTTCATAAACATGCTTTGGCTGATGAAGATAAATATCTTGTAAGTAACCTATACTATGGTACTTGCTACTATACATTAATTTAAATTTTTCATAATACTTGGCTAATTTAAAAATTTAGCTGTTGAAGATATTTTTTTATTTATTCATATTTCACAGGTTCTTACAAATGTATGGGTACCACCGCCAAATTATAGTTTTCCGATAACTGATAAAAACAAAAACCGTGGCCTAAGATTTCAATACAAATGGCTGACTGAATTTGAATGGCTAACATATTCTGAGTTGAAAATGGGTGCTTTTTGTAAATTTTTTACTGTTTTTTGCAAAGTCTGGTGGTGTAAATAATCAGCCGTTAGGTCAACTTGCTGTTAGGGCCTTAGATGAATGGAAAAATGCTAAGCAGGTTTTTATAATTAAGAACTTTTTTAATGTTTACAGTATATCTTATTAAATTGCTATGATTGTATTTTAGATTTTTCGTGAACATTCTAAGAAGCTATATCATGGATATTGTGTCATGGACTCTAACCATTTTCTTAGTGTTTATTCTAAACAAAAATTATCAATCATTAATCAGTTAGATTTAGAAAGGTTGGTACTGATTTACTAATGTTATTACTGAGTTAATAATTATTCAAAACATCATTTAGAAGAACAAGGAAGAAACAAATATATCACACCTCAAGTTCAAAATGAAATAATTTCAGCATGTGGAGAAATAATTTTAAAAGAAATAGTAAATGAAGTAAATAACTCTCGTTGTTTTACTGTGTTGGCTGATGAAACCACTGACATAGCAGTTATCGAACAGTTAGCATTATGTGTGAGATATGTTGATTCAAAATATAATATTAAAGATAATTTTCTAAAAATTATACCTGTAAATAGCCTAACTGGAAAAAATCTAGCGGAGTCTATTTTAAGTGGTAACTAATAAATAAAATATTTTATACTTTAGAATACTTTACTAAGATTTTATACTTTAGGATTAACTGAATGTGGAATAAACTGCAATTTCCTTTATGGCCAAGGATATGATGGCGCTAAAAATATGTCAGGCCAGTTCAATGGTGCTCAAACACACATTAGAACTATTTTTCCTAAAGCGACATGTGTACATTGTGCAGCCCACTCATTGAATTTGGCTGTATCAACTGCGTGTAACATACAACCCATTAGAAACTGTTTGGGCATTGTAGAGAAATTATATATTTTCATCAATACACCGAAACGCCATAATGTGTTATTATCTTGTATTGAAAATAGCAATACTGATATAAAAATAAAAAGCCTTAAAAGACTACAAGATGGGTACAGCGCTAAGATGCTGTAAATGATTTTGTGGAATTATTTGATTTTGTATTAGAAACCTTAGAATTAATTTCAGACTGGAAAGATTCATCAGAAACTGCTATAGAAGCCAATATGCTTATAAAATCAATTGATTCAGAGTTCATTGTATCAGTTTATGTTGTTAAAGTGAATATCATTATTTTTTTATAAATTTAAAATAATTTATTTCCTATTGTAATGCAAATTGTATATTTTGTAACCACAGCGATTTTTACTCATTGTATGGCTCATCGATTGAACTTGGTTGTGGTTGACATGTGCAAATATATAACGGTATTCATTTTTTTATAATTTAAAAAAGCAAATTTAATTATAATTGTTTATTATAATTTTATTTATTTAGAGTGCAAGGAGTTTATTTAATCCATTGGAATCAATACATATCTATTTTTCATTTCCTTCAAAAAATATTAAGCTGAAAAACATACAAAATGATTTGGGACTTAAAAATATATCTATGACCCATTTATCTGACACACGTTGGGTTTGCATGTACAAAAACTGTGATGTGGTTTTAAATAATTTTACAGCAATTCTATAAGTATTAAATGAAGAAATTGACGCCAATTCGGACAGGAATGTCAGTCAAGCTATTGGTAAAGTATAAAATGTATTAATTATTTAAACATCTTAATTAAATATTAAAAAATAAATATTAATTGTTGGTGTATAAACTATAAACACTGAATAATGAATAATTTGTATTGTTCTTTTTTTTAGGTATTTATTCAACTATAACTAAAGGACTGTTTATTGTGAACTCATTTGTTTTTCATGATGTATTGATGTAATTGATTGTAATTGATGTACTGAGCAATAAATTGCAACAAAAAACTGCAACTCTAGGGAAAGCGCCCGGAATTATTAAAGCTGTGATTGAGACTTAAAAAAAAAAAAAAGAAATGATGATTCATTTTTGGTATTATGGAGAAAAATAAAAGAGTTTGCTAACAACCATGACATTTCTATAGAAGTACCTTTGAAAAGTATTTAGTTAATGAAATGTTTAAGATTTGTAATAATGCCTACTGTCATCATAGAATTGCACACATTTTTACCATTACTCTTGTATTTTTAGATTCCAAAAGAATAAGAAAAGAAACACACAGCTTGAAAGAATTTTATCTAACTACATCAACATCTGCTGAAAATGAATGTCTTGATGATTCTGTTGAACAATATTGGAAAAATCAAGTATATTTTGTTATACTTGATACTGTAATAATTTATGAAAATGAAACGTTTTTTGGATGAGAGTTTGATATTGGCTTCTGCTGTAGATAACTTTTTCTTGATCAATTTTGATGAAAGTCAACCATTTATTAACCATTTTAAAGTAAAAATAAATATCTAGCTATCAATATTGTACGTTTATAACATTGCATTACCTTTTATACTATTCCAGGGTTTATTTAATATTAAAACTGGATCACTCAAAGCAGAAATGATGGTTGTGAAAAATTGTTTAAAACAGATAAACAAAGATTTTGATTTGATACACTTAAAAAGTATAGTAGAAGAAAATGTATATCCAAATGTATACAAGTTATTACAAGTAATTTATCAACCTTTTTTTTTACTTTATTAAAGCTAAAATAAATTATAAAATAGTAATGAAGAATGTATCAATTTTAGGGGGCACTCACACTACCAATTAGTACTGCAACATGCGAACGATCGTTTTCTGCTTAACGCAATTTAAAGTCATGGTATAGAGTTTCAAAAGACCAGGACAGATTAACAGATTTGTCAATTCTATATATAGAAAAAGATTTGACAAAATGAATTAATGTTAATAAAGTTATTGACTCATTTGCAGAAAAAGACAGACATATAAATCTAGTATAAACTTATAAATAATTCTTGTTCCTGTAAATTGTAATACTTACTGACTATTGTATTTATTTTTAAAAATAAAGATGTTAAATTGTTATAAACATTTTTGCTCGAAAAAGATATTAATGCCTCATAGTTATAATTTAATTTTAATTTACAGAAAATGCAGAGCATAAGTACCCTCAGTTTTTTTATTGAAATTGCGCTTGTGATGACAAATCAAAAAAAAAAATTTGAACAGAGGTTTCTCAGCCTTCGGCGGCCCGGTGATTTCAAACAAAATGAAATGAATTGAAAATTATTATAAATTTACGCAAAGGAACTTGGTGCCCATAAAATAAGTGATATAAAAAACTGTTTTGTTAATTTCAAAAAATTAAAAATTTAAGCATGGGTTCCCTGGCGCCCAAGAGCCAATCGATTTGATTCATTACAAAACATATTCCAAAAAATTAAAAATTTGTTCAAAGGGTCCCCAGTGCCAAAGAACTATGTAATAAAAAAAATTGATTAATAAATTTAAAAATATTAAAAATTTCAGGAGAAATAATTCAGAACTAGATAATTAAGTGACTTTAATCAAATTAATATTTTGAAAATTAAAAATTTGTGCAAAAGTTCCCCAGCGCCGTGGACAAATTGCTTTAATTATTATGAAATAAATTACAAAAAAAAAAATTGAGCAGGGGCTCCCCGGCAACCGTAGGCAAAGTTATTTTAATTAAGAGAAAAAAAATTGAAAAAAATTTAAAATTTGTGCACAAGGGTCCCCAGCACTGAAACCAAATTGCTTTAATTATTATGAAATATACTAAAAATGAAAAAAAATTAGAGCAGAAGTTCCCCACGACAAACGGCCAAGTAATTTAAGTTATGGTAAAATAATTTAAAAATTGAACAATTTCAGCAGAGGTCTACCGGTGGTCAAGAGAAAGTTGTGTTTTATTTATGATGAAAATTATTCAAAAAATTAAAAATTTGAGCAGGGGTTACCCGGCGCCCGAGGGCCAAGTTATATTACTTATAATAAAAAAATAATTCCAAAAATTAAAAAGGGTCCCCAGCGCTGAGGGCAAATTGCTTTAATTATTATGAAATACTTTACAAAAGACAAACATTTGAGCAGAGGATTCCCAGCCCTCGAGGGCCAAGTGATTTTAATCATTATGAAGTGAATTGAAAATTATTAAAAACGTGTGCAGAGGGTCCCAAGCGCCAACGAACTATGAGATATAAAAAATAGAATACTAAATTTAAAATATTAAAAATTTCAGGAGGAATACTTCAGTAATGGAAAATTAAGTGACTTTAATCATTGCAAACAATATTTTGAAAATCAAAAATTTAAGCAGAGCTCTCCCGGTGTTCAAGGGAAAGTTACGTTTTATTTATTATGAAAATGTAAGAAATAAATTAAAAATTTTAGCAAAGGGTCCCCAGTGCCCGAGTGCTATGTTATACTAGTCCTGTGATTTCAAAAAATTAAAAATTTGATCAGAGGTTACCTGGGGCCCGAGGGCCAAGTGATATTAATAATAATGAAGAAAATTAAAAATGTTTGCGAAAGGGTCCCCAGCGCAAAGATCAAATTGCATTAAATAAATTGCAATATATTACAAAACAAAAAAAAATTTGAACAGAGGTTTTCCAGCCCTCGAGGGCCAAGTGATTTCAAATAAAATGAAAAAATTTGAAAATTATTAAAAATTTGTGCAAAGGGTCCTGGTGAACACAAAATAAGTGATAAAAAGAATTGTTTTGTAAATTTCAAATGATTAAAAGATTGAGTAGAGTTTACCTGGGGCCCGAGGGAAAAGTGTTTTTAATCATAATGAAAAAAATTGAAAAAATTTAAAAATTTGTGCTAAGGGTCCCCAGCGCTGAGGGCAAATTGCTTTAATTATTATGAAATACATTCAAAATGAAAAAAAAATTTGAGCAGAGGTTCCCCACGCCCAAGGGCCATGTCATTTTAGTTATGACGATTTGAGCAGAGGTCTACCGGTGGACAAGGGAAAAGTGTATTTTATTTATTATGAAAATTATTCAAAAAATAAAAAATTTTAGCAGGGATTCCCCTGCGCCCGAGGGCCAGGTTATTTCACTTATAACAAAAAAAAATTCCAAAATTTATAAAGGATCCCCAGCGCTGAGGGCAAATTGCTTTAATTATTATGAAATACATTACGAAAGAACAAAATTTGAGCAGAGGTGTCCCAGTCCTCGAGGGCCAAGTGATTTGAATCATTATGAAATTAATTGAAAATTATTAAAAATGTGTGCAATGGGTCCCCAGCGCCAAAGAACTATGTGATATAAAAAATTGAATATTAAATTTAAAAATATTAAAATTTTCAGGAGAAAAACTTCAAAAAATTGTGCAAAAGGGTCCCCAGCGCTGAGGGCAAATTGATTTAATTATTATGAAATACATTACAAACGAAAAAAATTTGGGCAGAGGTTCACCACGCCCAAGAGACTAAATTATGTTAGTTATGATAAAATTATTTAAAAATTTAACAATTTGAGCAGAGGATTCCCCGTGGTCAAGGGAAAGTTACATTTTATGTATTATGAAAATTATACAAAAAAATGAAAAATTTGAGCAGGCGTTCCCCGGCGCCCAAGGGCAAAGTTATTTTATTTATAATAAAAAAAAAAATTCCAAAAAAATTAAAAATTTTTGCAACAGGGTCCCCAGCACTGAAGCCAAATTACTTTAATTATTATGAAGTACATTACAAATGAATAAAAATTAGAGCAGAAGTTCTCCACGACAAACGGCCAAGTCATTTAAGTAATGATAAAATAATTTAAAAATTGAAATATTTGAGCAGAGGATTCCCAGCCCTCGAGGGCCAAGTGATTTTAATCATTATGAAATGAATTGAAAATTATTGAAAACTTGTGCAGAGGGTCCCAAGCGCCAACGAACTATGAGATATAAAAAATTGAATACTAAATTTAAAATATTAAAAATTGCAGGAGAAATACTTCAGTAATGGAAAATTAAGTGACTTTAATCATTGCAAAGAATATTTTGAAAATCAAAAATTTGAGCAGAGGTCTCCCGGTGGTCAAGGGAGTCATGCAAATTATACAAAAAAATGAAAAATTTGAGCAGGGGTTCCCCGGCGCCCGAAGGCCAAGTCATTTTATTTATTACAAAAAAAAAAATTCCAAAAAATTAAAAATTTTTGCAAAGGGTCCCCAGTGCCCGAGTGCTAAGTTATACAAAGAATAGTCCTGTGATTTCAAAAAATTAAAAGTTTGAGCAGAGGTTACCCGGGGCCCGAGGGCCAAGAGATTTTAATTACAATGAAAAAAATTAAAAATTTGTGCAAAAGGGTCCCCAGAGCCGAGAGCAAATTGTATAAATTATCATGAAATATATTACAAAACAAGAAAAATTTTGAACAGAGGTTTTCCAGCCCTCGAGAGCCAAGTGTTTTCAATCAAAATGAAATAATTTGAAAAATATTAAAAATTTGTGCAAAGGGTCCTGGTGCCCACAAAATAAGTGATATAAAGAATTGCTTTGTAAATTTCAAATCATTAAAAGTTTGAGTAGAGTTTACCTGGGGTTCGAGGGAAAATTGTTTTTAATTATTATGAAATACATAACAAATGAAAAAAAATTTGAGCAGAGGTTCCCCACGTCCAAGGGCCAAGTCATTTTAGTTATGTTTAAATAATTGAAAAATTGAAAAATTTGAGCAGAGGTCTATCGGTGGCCAAGGGAAAGTTATATTTTATTTATTATGAAAATTGTTCAAAAAATTAAAAATTTGAGCAGGGGTTCCCCGGCGCCCGAGGGCCAGGTTATTTTACTTATAACAAAAAAAAATTCCAAAATTTAAAAAGGATCCCCAGCGCTGAGGGCAAATTGCTTGAATTATTATGAAATACATTACAGACGAAAAAAATTTGGGCAGAGGTTCCCCACGCCCAAGGGACAAAATTATGTTAGTTATGGTAAAATTATTTAAATATTGAACAATTTGAGCAGAGGATTCCCAGCCCTCGAGGGCCAAGTGATTTTATTCATTATGAAGTGAATTGAAAATTATTAAAAACGTGTGCAGAAGGTCCCAAGCGCCAACGAACTATGAGATATAAAAAATTGAATACTAAATTTAAAATATTAAAAATTTCAGGAGAAATACTTCAGTAATGGAAAATTAAGTGACTTTAATCATTGCAAAAAATATTTTGAAAATCAAAAATTTAAGCAGAGCTCTCCCGGTGGTCAAGGGAGTCATGCAAATTATACAAAAAAATGAAAAATTTGAGCAGGGGTTCCCCGGCGCCCGAAGGCCAAGTCATTTTATTTATTACAAAAAAAAAATTCCAAAAAATTAAAAATTTTTGCAAAGGGTCCCCAGTGCCCGAGTGCTAAGTTATACAAAGAATAGTCCTGTGATTTCAAAAAATTAAAAATTTGAGCAGAGGTTACCCGGGGCTCGAGGGCCAAGAGATTTTAATAACAATGAAAAAAATTAAAAATTTGTGCAAAAGGGTCCCCAGAGCCGAGAGCAAATTGTATAAATTATCATGAAATATATAACAAAACAAGAAAAATTTTGAACAGAGGTTTTCCAGCCCTCGAGGGCCAAGTGTTTTCAATCAAAATGAAATAATTTGAAAAATATTAAAAATTTGTGCAAAGGGTCCTGGTGCCCACAAAATAAGTGATATAAAGAATTGCTTTGTAAATTTCAAATCATTAAAAGTTTGAGTAGAGTTTACCTGGGGTTCGAGGGAAAATTGTTTTTAATTATTATGAAATACATAACAAATGAAAAAAAATTTGAGCAGAGGTTCCCCACGTCCAAGGGCCAAGTAATTTTAGTTATGTTTAAATAATTGAAAAATTGAAAAATTTGAGCAGAGGTCTATCGGTGGCCAAGGGAAAGTTATATTTTATTTATTATGAAAATTGTTCAAAAAATTAAAAATTTGAGCAGGGGTTCCCCGGCGCCCGAGGGCCAGGTTATTTTACTTATAACAAAAAAAAATTCCAAAATTTAAAAAGGATCCCCAGCGCTGAGGGCAAATTGCTTGAATTATTATGAAATACATTACAGACGAAAAAAATTTGGGCAGAGGTTCCCCACGCCCAAGGGACAAAATTATGTTAGTTATGGTAAAATTATTTAAATATTGAACAATTTGAGCAGAGGATTCCCAGCCCTCGAGGGCCAAGTGATTTTAATCATTATGAAGTGAATTGAAAATTATTAAAAACGTGTGCAGAAGGTCCCAAGCGCCAACGAACTATGAGATATAAAAAATTGAATACTAAATTTAAAATATTAAAAATTTCAGGAGAAATACTTCAGTAATGGATAATTAAGTGACTTTAATCATTGCAAAAAATATTTTGAAAATCAAAAATTTAAGCAGAGCTCTCCCGGTGTTCAAGGGAAAGTTACGTTTTATTTATTATGAAAATGTAAGAAATAAATTAAAAATTTTAGCAAAGGGTCCCCAGTGCCCGAGTGCTATGTTATACAAAGGATAGTCCTGTGATTTCAAAAAGTTAAAAATTTGATCAGAGGTTAAATGGGGCCCGAGGGCCAAGTTATATTAATAATAATGAAGAAAATTAAAAATGTTTGCGAAAGGGTCCCCAGCGCAAAGATCAAATTGCATTAAATATAATGCAATATATTACAAAACAAAAAAAAATTTGAACAGAGGTTTCCCAGCCCTCGAGGGCCAAGTGATTTCAAATAAAATGAAAAAATTTGAAAATTATTAAAAATTTGTGCAAAGGGTCCTGGTGACCACAAAATAAGTGAAAAAAAGAATTGTTTTGTATATTTCAAATGATTAAAAGATTGAGTAGAGTTTACCTGGGGGCCGAGGGAAAAGTGTTTTTAATCATAATGAAAAAAATTGAAACAAATTAAAAATTTGTGCTAAGGGTCCCCAGCGCTGAGGGCAAATTGCTTTAATTATTATGAAATACATTAAAAATGAAAAAAAAATTTGAGCAGAGGTTCCCCACGCCCAAGGGCCATGTCATTTTAGTTATGACAATTTGAGCAGAGGTCTACCGGTGGACAAGGGAAAAGTGTATTTTATTTATTATGAAAATTATTCAAGAAATAAAAAATTTTAGCAGGGATTCCCCTGCGCCCGAGGGCCAGGTTATTTCACTTATAACAAAAAAAAATTCCAAAATTTATAAAGGATCCCCAGCGCTGGTTACAGTTGGGTGCTTGAATTCTGTTTAACTAAAATTGTTTAAGTATGGGACAAAAATTGTTTCATTGTATCTTTTGTAAAAAATGGAAACTCTTCATACCGACTGCTCCCACTGCTTGTCGGAAGGTTCCGATTACAATAGTGGCACACCCCAGTGGAAGAAGTCGGGCATGGAAGATATGTGAGGATTCTTTATATTCTGAGAAGAAATTTAATTTAAAAAGCAACTCAAACATCCAAATGAAAACCAGGTCCTATACTTTTGCTACGGTATAATTAACCTAACCACTACCTACCTGCCTAAAGATTGTCCATTTCAGTCGCCTCTTACGACGGGCATGGCGTACCGAGGAAGTATTCTCATCCCCTATCCTCAGGGTGATGAATAAATTATATTGAAAATTAAGAAATGAATATAATTTTGTTTTGAGTAAATATTAAATCTGTCAATGAAAAACCCGAGTGCTAAGTTATACAAAGAATAGTCCTGTGATTTCGAAAAATTAAAAATTTGAGCAGAGGTTACCCGGGGCCCGAGGGCCAAGAGATTTTAATTACCATAAAAAAATTAAAAATTTGTGCAAGAGGGTCCCCAGAGCCGAGAGCAAATTGTATAAATTATCATGAAATATATTACAAAACAAGAAAAATTTTGAACAGAGGTTTTCCAGCCCTCGAGGGCCAAGTGTTTTCAATCAAAATGAAATAATTTGAAAAATATTAAAAATTTGTGCAAAGGGTCCTGGTGCCCACAAAATAAGTGATATAAAGAATTGCTTTGTAAAGTTCAAATCATTAAAAATTTGAGTAGAGTTTACCTGGGGTTCGAGGGAAAATTGTTTTTAATTATTATGAAATACATAACAAATGAAACAAAATTTGAGCAGAGGTTCCCCACGTCCAAGGGCCAAGTCATTTTAGTTATGTTTAAATAATTGAAAAATTGAAAAATTTGAGCAGAGGTCTATCGGTGGCCAAGGGAAAGTTATATTTTATTTATTATGAAAATTGTTCAAAAAATTAAAAATTTGAGCAGGGGTTCCCCGGCACCCGAGGGCCAGGTTATTTTACTTATAACAAAAAAAAATTCCAAAATTTAAAAAGGATCCCCAGCGCTGAGGGCAAATTGCTTTAATTATTATGAAATACATTACGAAAGAACAAAATTTGAGCAGAGGTGTCCCAGTCCTCGAGGGCCAAGTGATTTGAATCATTATGAAATTAATTGAAAATTATTAAAAATGTGTGCAATGGGTCCCCAGCGCCAAAGAACTATGTGATATAAAAAATTGAATATTAAATTTAAAAATATTAAAATTTTCAGGAGAAAAACTTCAAAAAATTGTGCAAAAGGGTCCCCAGCGCTGAGGGCAAATTGATTTAATTATTATGAAATACATTACAAACGAAAAAAATTTGGGCAGAGGTTCACCACGCTCAAGAGACTAAATTATGTTAGTTATGATAAAATTATTTAAAAATTTAACAATTTGAGCAGAGGATTCCCCGTGGTCAAGGGAAAGTTACATTTTATGTATTATGAAAATTATACAAAAAAATGAAAAATTTGAGCAGGCGTTCCCCGGCGCCCAAGGGCAAAGTTATTTTATTTATAATAAAAAAAAAAATTCCAAAAAAATTAAAAATTTTTGCAACAGGGTCCCCAGCACTGAAGCCAAATTACTTTAATTATTATGAAGTACATTACAAATGAATAAAAATTAGAGCAGAAGTTCTCCACGACAAACGGCCAAGTCATTTAAGTAATGATAAAATAATTTAAAAATTGAAATATTTGAGCAGAGGATTCCCAGCCCTCGAGGGCCAAGTGATTTTAATCATTATGAAATGAATTGAAAATTATTGAAAACTTGTGCAGAGGGTCCCAAGCGCCAACGAACTATGAGATATAAAAAATTGAATACTAAATTTAAAATATTAAAAATTGCAGGAGAAATACTTCAGTAATGGAAAATTAAGTGACTTTAATCATTGCAAAGAATATTTTGAAAATCAAAAATTTGAGCAGAGGTCTCCCGGTGGTCAAGGGAGTCATGCAAATTATACAAAAAAATGAAAAATTTGAGCAGGGGTTCCCCGGCGCCCGAAGGCCAAGTCATTTTATTTATTACAAAAAAAAAAATTCCAAAAAATTAAAAATTTTTGCAAAGGGTCCCCAGTGCCCGAGTGCTAAGTTATACAAAGAATAGTCCTGTGATTTCAAAAAATTAAAAGTTTGAGCAGAGGTTACCCGGGGCCCGAGGGCCAAGAGATTTTAATTACAATGAAAAAAATTAAAAATTTGTGCAAAAGGGTCCCCAGAGCCGAGAGCAAATTGTATAAATTATCATGAAATATATTACAAAACAAGAAAAATTTTGAACAGAGGTTTTCCAGCCCTCGAGAGCCAAGTGTTTTCAATCAAAATGAAATAATTTGAAAAATATTAAAAATTTGTGCAAAGGGTCCTGGTGCCCACAAAATAAGTGATATAAAGAATTGCTTTGTAAATTTCAAATCATTAAAAGTTTGAGTAGAGTTTACCTGGGGTTCGAGGGAAAATTGTTTTTAATTATTATGAAATACATAACAAATGAAAAAAAATTTGAGCAGAGGTTCCCCACGTCCAAGGGCCAAGTCTATTTAGTTATGTTTAAATAATTGAAAAATTGAAAAATTTGAGCAGAGGTCTATCGGTGGCCAAGGGAAAGTTATATTTTATTTATTATGAAAATTGTTCAAAAAATTAAAAATTTGAGCAGGGGTTCCCCGGCGCCCGAGGGCCAGGTTATTTTACTTATAACAAAAAAAAATTCCAAAATTTAAAAAGGATCCCCAGCGCTGAGGGCAAATTGCTTGAATTATTATGAAATACATTACAGACGAAAAAAATTTGGGCAGAGGTTCCCCACGCCCAAGGGACAAAATTATGTTAGTTATGGTAAAATTATTTAAATATTGAACAATTTGAGCAGAGGATTCCCAGCCCTCGAGGGCCAAGTGATTTTAATCATTATGAAGTGAATTGAAAATTATTAAAAACGTGTGCAGAAGGTCCCAAGCGCCAACGAACTATGAGATATAAAAAATTGAATACTAAATTTAAAATATTAAAAATTTCAGGAGAAATACTTCAGTAATGGAAAATTAAGTGACTTTAATCATTGCAAAGAATATTTTGAAAATCAAAAATTTGAGCAGAGGTCTCCCGGTGGTCAAGGGAGTCATGCAAATTATACAAAAAAATGAAAAATTTGAGCAGGGGTTCCCCGGCGCCCGAAGGCCAAGTCATTTTATTTATTACAAAAAAAAAAATTCCAAAAAATTAAAAATTTTTGCAAAGGGTCCCCAGTGCCCGAGTGCTAAGTTATACAAAGAATAGTCCTGTGATTTCAAAAAATTAAAAATTTGAGCAGAGGTTACCCGGGGCCCGAGGGCCAAGAGATTTTAATTACAATGAAAAAAATTAAAAATTTGTGCAAAAGGGTCCCCAGAGCCGAGAGCAAATTGTATAAATTATCATGAAATATATTACAAAACAAGAAAAATTTTGAACAGAGGTTTTCAGCCCTCGAGGGCCAAGTGTTTTCAATCAAAATGAAATAATTTGAAAAATATTAAAAATTTGTGCAAAGGGTCCTGGTGCCCACAAAATAAGTGATATAAAGAATTGCTTTGTAAATTTCAAATCATTAAAAGTTTGAGTAGAGTTTACCTGGGGTTCGAGGGAAAATTGTTTTTAATTATTATGAAATACATAACAAATGAAAAAAAATTTGAGCAGAGGTTCCCCACGTCCAAGGGCCAAGTCATTTTAGTTATGTTAAAATAATTGAAAAATTGAAAAATTTGAGCAGAGGTCTATCGGTGGCCAAGGGAAAGTTATATTTTATTTATTATGAAAATTGTTCAAAAAATTAAAAATTTGAGCAGGGGTTCCCCGGCGCCCGAGGGCCAGGTTATTTTACATATAACAAAAAAAAATTCCAAAATTTAAAAAGGATCCCCAGCGCTGAGGGCAAATTGCTTGAATTATTATGAAATACATTACAGACGAAAAAAATTTGGGCAGAGGTTCCCCACGCCCAAGGGACAAAATTATGTTAGTTATGGTAAAATTATTTAAATATTGAACAATTTGAGCAGAGGATTCCCAGCCCTCGAGGGCCAAGTGATTTTAATCATTATGAAGTGAATTGAAAATTATTAAAAACGTGTGCAGAAGGTCCCAAGCGCCAACGAACTATGAGATATAAAAAATTGAATACTAAATTTAAAATATTAAAAATTTCAGGAGAAATACTTCAGTAATGGAAAATTAAGTGACTTTAATCATTGCAAAGAATATTTTGAAAATCAAAAATTTGAGCAGAGGTCTCCCGGTGGTCAAGGGAGTCATGCAAATTATACAAAAAAATGAAAAATTTGAGCAGGGGTTCCCCGGCGCCCGAAGGCCAAGTCATTTTATTTATTA
Source organism: Therioaphis trifolii (assembly GCA_027580255.1). Classification (NCBI taxonomy): domain Eukaryota; kingdom Metazoa; phylum Arthropoda; class Insecta; order Hemiptera; family Aphididae; genus Therioaphis; species Therioaphis trifolii. The sequence continues at coordinate 132,400,937 of CM050404.1, forward strand.
CAAAAAAAAAATTCCAAAAAATTAAAAATTTTAGCAAAGGGTCCCCAGTGCCCGAGTGCTAAGTTATACAAAGAATAGTCCTGTGATTTCAAAAAATTAAAAATTTGAGCAGAGGTTACCCGGGGCCCGAGGGCCAAGAGATTTTAATAACAATGAAAAAAATTAAAAATTTGTGCAAAAGGGTCCCCAGCGCAAAGATCAAATTGCATTAAATATAATGCAATATATTACAAAACAAAAAAAAATTTGAATAGAGGTTTCCCAGCCCTCGAGGGCCAAGTGATTTCAAATAAAATGAAAAAATTTGAAAATTATTAAAAATTTGTGCAAAGGGTCCTGGTGACCACAAAATAAGTGATAAAAAGAATTGTTTTGTATATTTCAAATGATTAAAAGATTGAGTAGAGTTTACCTGGGGGCCGAGGGAAAAGTGTTTTTAATCATAATGAAAAAAATTGAAACAAATTAAAAATTTGTGCTAAGGGTCCCCAGCGCTGAGGGCAAATTGCTTTAATTATTATGAAATACATTAAAAATGAAAAAAAAATTTGAGCAGAGGTTCCCCACGCCCAAGGGCCATGTCATTTTAGTTATGACAATTTGAGCAGAGGTCTACCGGTGGACAAGGGAAAAGTGTATTTTATTTATTATGAAAATTATTCAAGAAATAAAAAATTTTAGCAGGGATTCCCCTGCGCCCGAGGGCCAGGTTATTTCACTTATAACAAAAAAAAATTCCAAAATTTATAAAGGATCCCCAGCGCTGGTTACAGTTGGGTGCTTGAATTCTGTTTAACTAAAATTGTTTAAGTATGGGACAAAAATTGTTTCATTGTATCTTTTGTAAAAAATGGAAACACTTCATACCGACTGCTCCCACTGCCTGTCGGAAGGTTCCGATTACAATAGTGGCACACCCCAGTGGAAGAAGTCGGGCATGGAAGATATGTGAGGATTCTTTATATTCTGAGAAGAAATTGAATTTAAAAAGCCACTCAAACATCCAAATGAAAACCAGGTCCTATACTTTTGCTACGGTATAATTAACCTTACCACTACCTACCTGCCTAAAGATTGTCCATTTTAGTCGCCTCTTACGAAAGGCATGGCGTACCGAGGAAGTATTCTCATCCCCTATCCTCAGGGTGATGAATAAATTAAATTGAATATTATGAAATGAATATAATTTTGTTTTGAGTAAATATTAAATCTGTCAATGAAAATGACTAGAAAACTAAGAAAGCTAAGGCAAGGAAGAAACCTCTTAGCACAAAACATTAAATGGTCTGTGAGCCCCCTCACCACGTCAAGGTGGGTTCCTCGAGGGGGACCTACCTAATAAGAAGCTGACTTTAAAGGAAGTGTGTTAGGTTATAGTTGGCGAATGATGAATTTGTTTTAAATAGAATGAACGCAATTTTTTTGAATTCCAAATTGGTGTTTAAGTTCCTCCTTGCCCAAGGATTGACTTATTTTTATAAACCCATACACAATTTAATTACTACTACAATCTTACGTATTTCTAAGGCTGGTATCTTCCACTGGGATTCGTTACCTATGCAGATGGAATCTGCCTCCAGGCATTTGGAGTAGCTGGTCATAGAAATTGTCCTTCCATAATATTATATTTTACAGTAATGTATTGTAAATTTTTTTTCTTATTTGCCAAATGTGCTTTTAAGAGCTCAACTGCTTAATGATAATGTTCTTAGTTGTTTCTATCTATTTATATATATATATATATATATATATATATATATATATATATATCTGATAAGTGTTTTAAGTTTTCATAAAATTGTTCATTTAGATGAAAAATATAAATAATGAATTAATACATGCCGAGAAGTCATTGACTATATTCTTTTAAAGTGAGGCTCCTTGAGAATTGAGATGAATGTTTCTTTTATGAAAAATAAGAAATCAATAACTGAAATAGATATAAGTTATTGATTTAGACTTTTATTTATATATATGGCTGTCGGTTTGATGCTATTTGGTTTCGTGTATTCCTTGGTTGATCAGTGGAAAAATGTTTGAGCGATTTGGAAAGCAGACCAGGAATACACTACTCACGGGGGAGACCTCGGGAAGGTATAGCATCACCTCCCCCATCCTTGACATCCTCGAACATCCACCATTACGCCTTAAGTCTAGAGCTCCCATATGGCATGCAGAAACTCAAAGCGAATAAGTTGAGTATCTATGGACCTGATCATAACATCATTACTCGTAATCTCAATTCATTATCATATTATTCGTTATATTTTTTTAATAATGGGTTTGATGATTAATAATGTTTTATTTTTATACGTACCTACTTTAATGTTAATAAATGTATTCAGATTGTAATATGATTTAATTTCATTAAAACATCAGTAAACTTGAAATAAATTATATAAATTACACTATGTGTACAAATAAATAGTTAAAAAATAAAAATTAGCCTAGAGTATTCTAATTTTTGGTATTATACCTACAGTATGAAATATCATTTAATTATTTGTTATATTGTATTCCTTGGTTAGGTAGAATTTCATTATTATAATCTTCAGTGAATATTTTTAATATTATTTAAGAATTTCAAATTTAACAATATAAATGTACCTACATAATTTTTTTTTTTTTTTATTGGAGATTATGTATTGTCTTTTTTTATTTCTATAATTTGATATAGATTGGGTAATTATTAAAACTTTAAATTTGTATATAAATTTAAAAAGGTTATGTGATCCTAACCTATTTTTATTACTTTATCAACATCACCTACTTATAAATTATTACTTTATTAGTTAATTATTTTTCTTTAAATATCGAAGAGAAGATATTTTATCTTGTGGAAATTGACCTAGTAATATTGGTTCTTATATTTTCCTTAATTTATCTGAAAATCATCACAAGAAATGCTTTAACTCTATACTGATGAATAATTACAACTTTTTAGTAGATTTTTCTTTTAATTCTTTTTTATCTTATAATTTACATTTGAAATAATGAACTAAAGTAAAATTAACAAAATATTAAATGATATTTAAGTATAATATATTATATGCTCTCATGGTGTGTATCGTTATTCGTTATAACTGCGTATACTTTTTATCTTTATAAATAATATCAATATGAGCATTAAATGACAAGTCGAATGACTACAGAACGCCTAGATCCTTGATTGTAGCAGAAGTTTGTCGTTCAAATCTTTTTATTTTACATGTGCTAGTAGGTTTATTTATTCGTTGGATAAATGAGATTAATTTGCAATTAAAGGGGTTGACAGAAAGATTATGACGTTCCCACCATTTGATAAATTCAGAATATTTATGTTATATTGTTTAAACTAGTCTACATGACGTCACATCTAGCCTAGGGTGACCATGCGTCTTAACTTTTACAGGTTTGTCCTTTATTTTAGCGTTGTGTCGCGTTGTCCTAACAAACGTCTCTCAGGAAGCTCTTTATCCAGTTTTTTATTCAATCTTATAAAGTTATAAATATGTTTATATTTTATAGGTGCAATATACATAAAATACCCCAAATCATTAGATTTGAGAAAATGTTAAAAATGTTTAAATATTTAAACTCCTATAATCTTAATCTGTAGATCACATACACCAATAATATCTTTACATTCCGGAGTAGATAATTATCTTAATACCAGTGACGAAATATCGTTAGAATCCATGGAACGTTTTGAAATTTCTATTTCCCCCGTGATTCACGTAGATCTGCAATGTACGTCAGATATAGTCGCTGAACATTTCGTGTTGAGTTTGGTTGAGGTTACGCGTAAAATTTTACAAACAACCAACGTTACAATAAATATTTAAAGACAGGGAGAAAACGCGTCAAAATGAAGCTGATGTATGAATTATGTGAAGAGAACAATCATCAAATAAAATCATGAAACGAATTTCAGTTTACATAGATATCAGTGTTTGTGCACGTTTATAAATACGCTTTTTTTTTAATTTTTCTACGATTATTTTTTATGTACATTTTTTTTATTTAACGACATTCAAACACCCATTCCTTCGAAGCATACAGACACACCGTGATGCCTTAGTGATTTTTTATCATATTTATTAGCCAACGGTCTATAACATCTCGTCAAGTAACTAAATTTATTTTAATTCATCGTTTATTCATACGAGCTTACAAGCTATACGCCATGCCAGAGGTTCTCAGAATAAGGAAAGAGTTAATCATTTAATAAATATTTGCATAATTCATCGTTTATTCGTACGAGCTTACAAGCTTTACGCCATGCCAGGGGCTCTCCGAATAAGCTGTAAGGAATAAGGAAAAATCGTATCTTTTAACGAATATTTACAGTTTATTTGGATATGTGTATCATGAATCGGTAGTGAATAATATTAATCAATAACAAAACGTTTATCCATAAATTTAATTAAAGTATTTTTTAACTTTTTTTTTAAATTCATTAGGCATGCATTTGTCTAACCATTATTGGACGTAATCAATAATTTGAAAAATAATCCAAGTTTAAGTCGTCATATATCTGAATAAAATACATAACTACATCGGTATAGAAAAGTAAAGAAACATTATTTATAATAAATTATAAACATTATGTCGTCAACATTTAAAGAATTCATGTTCGAAGATAACATTAAGAATAAAACACATTTAAGGTTACGAAAACAAAAAATAGAGCAACTATGGGAAGAATTTGATAGTACAAAGTTGAAAGCTAAGTGGCATAGACCGGACAAGGCTGATATCAGGATAGGAACTGTGGTATTGCTAAAAGAAACAAAATGTACCACCTCTCGATTGGCTCATGAGGGCGAGTCATATCAGAATATCCAGGACGGGACGGAGTGACAAGAGTAGTGGAGGTCAACACGCGTGGCGGTTTTAAGAAGAGAACGGTAAGATTGGCGTGCCCATGACCCGGGCAAGACCTAAATGAAAATTAAATTTCTAAAAAACAAAAACGTATTTTTAGTTATTTTTGTATTCAATATATTTATTTAACCTATTTATTTGTATGTATTGGCGGTGTCAGACGTTAATTATTTAATTTGTATTGTATAAATGGTAGTATACGTTTTTTTTCAATGTTTATGCGTAAATTTGAAACTACGCTCCAAGGGGGTTGCATGTTAGGGTGAGCGATAAGACAAATAGCGATAAGCTGAAGTGGGCATTATTTTTGTATGCGTTGTTCAGTTCTTCGGTTGCCGTCAACCACGACGCATTTATTTAAAACATTTATTATTTGAATTAAAATTGATAATATAAATAATTGATTAATTTGTTTACATACTGATAAATAACTCTAAAATAGCCAACGTCGAACTAATATAAAGATATATTATCATTTTTAAACATGTTGTAAAAATGCAACAGTATGTATTTAAAGGATAAGTTAATAGCTATTTTCGCTAGTGTAAATTATGTCGACTGAAACATACAGACGGGCAATACGCACGATGTGAAGCCCGTGTGATAAAGAGGAGAACTTAAATTAAGGCCGGGTATAGGAGTAGCGGATGGTAGTAAAGCATAGTGGACGGGTAAAGAACCGGAAAAGCAGTGGCATGGCTTCAGAACCAACTAAATATATTTAATTATATGGGAGAGACTGTGGTAAGTTGACGAGTCGGTAAGATGAAGAATCGATTGTATTAATTAACAAATCATGATAACAATCAATATTAGTAATCAATGACATGTATAATGTTATATAAGCAACTTATTTTCTGAAATTTATTTTATTTTGATAATACTTAACTTCGTCAACTCACCACAGTCTCCCCTACATTATCATTAATTTACAAGACATTATTTTAAAATGTAAAATAAAATAAGTTAAAACTTTAATACAAGCTATTCCCACTGAAGACAGATATGATAATGAATTGAGATTACGAGTAATGATGTTGTTCAATCTTCAAGTAATATCTAATAAAAATCTAAATCAATAACTTATATCTATTTTAGGGTGACCATACGTCCCGTATTTTCACTTTGTGTCCCGTTGTCCCGACAAAAGTTATACGGGAAGCATTTTGTCCCGTATATTCAAGTAGGTCCCATATTAATCCCGTTTTTTTCTTCATTGTTTTCAAAAAACTCGTTGCCTATCCTTATTACCTGCAATAACAAGAATTTTTGATATTTACCCGGGCTTAAAATCATACTTCGAGAAACAGGAAAAGTGTCCTACAATATTAAAATCGTTTTTTAATGATCCTATGTCTATAGTATTGTTTCATTTTTTGCAAAGCCAATTAAAGGTTGTTTATGATACTGTAACAAAAATAGAAGTAGATAAAATATCAGCCTGTGAAGTTGCAGAGGAATTAGAAATTTTAGTTGGAAAAATAAAAAATAGAAAAAATCTCAACTTCCTTAAAACAAATATTTTATCGCTTTTAAATGGTTTAAAAAACAATAATATGTATAATGAAAACTCATTCAAAAAAAGTACCGATCTATTTTATAATACTTTTTTATCTTACGTAGAAAAATGGAGTTTCCACTTTGACCAGTTGAAAATATTTCGTTGGGTCCAACTAATAAACTGTCCTACTTGGGAAAATGTTCAAAAATGTATTTAATTTCTTATGGAAAACAACCGAAATAATTCTAACATAAAATTAGATGAAGATAATTTATTTGATGAATTCAGTCATGTAGAACAAATTTTTAAATCACGATTTCACGAATGGCAAAAAAATTCAGCTAAAGTAGAAGTTAAGTGGTGTGAAATATTTGTATACACTAAAGCTCACAACATTGATACAACTAACATATCAAAAATTGTAGAATATTCTTTGGCAATTCCTGGTACAAATGCTGCAGTAGAACGGATATTTTCAACCATTAATATGTTGTGGACAGATGAAAAAAATCGATTTTTGGTTGAAACTATCAAATCAATTTTAATTGTAAAAACACATTTTATAAACTTATCTTGTAATGAGTTTTATAATATTCTATTAAAAGAAACTAAGTTACTCGATGAAATCAGTTCAGCACAAAAGTATACAAAAACATTAAAAGAAGAAATTTACCTGCCATCGTCTCCAAAATAATTTTTTTTTGGATTTTTGTGTACATTTTATACTTATTAATATTTTTATTTTATTTGTATTTGAAAACTATTATACAGCATATATCTAATTTGTTTTTTTTTTTTTTTAATATATTCAGTTAAAATTAGAATTTCTTTTTTTTTTTTAGTAACTAAGTGTCCCGTATTTTTATTTTATTTTTATGGTCACCCTAATCTATTTCAGTTATTGATTTCTTATTTTTCATAAAAGGAACATTCATCTCAAGGAGCCTCACTTTAAAAGAATATAGTCAATGACTTCTCGGCATGTATTAATTCATTATTTATATCTAAATGAACAATTTTATGAAAACTTAAAACACTTATCAGAATACCCTACATAAATACATATTATGTATATAATATATATATATATATATATATATATATATATATATATATATATATATATATAGAAATAACTAAGAACATTATCATGAGGCAGTTGAGCTCTTAAAAGCACATTTGGCAAATGAAAAAAAAAATTTACAAAACATCACTGTAAAATATAATATTATGGAAGGACAATTTCTACGACCAGCTATTCCAAATGCCTGGAGGCAGATTCCATCTGCATAGGTAGCGAATCCCAGTGGAAGATACAAGCCTTAAGAATACGTGAGTATGTATACTGTAATGATATCGAATGACAATTTTGGAGCGTTCAGTAAGTCAAATGAACCCTAGGTCCTCCAATCCTACTAATGATTTTTATATACTTAAACTCCACTTGCCTCCCAAACATAAATCCATTTAAGTCACCACTTAAGACATGATTGATGTACCGAGGAAGAATTCTCATCCCCAAAATTTAGATATGTGATCACACACACACACACACACACACACACACACACACACACACACACACACACACACACACACACACACACACACACACACACACACACACATCAACGAAAACAAAATTATTAAACTGAAGTTAATTAAAAGAAGACAAATTGTCAATGAAATTTATGACATACAAAATGAGATAACTTAATATTCGAACTTATTGAATAAATAAGTATTTAATATTCTAAGAGACTACGTTTTTAGGAAATGTCTACTTATATCACTACCTTACCTTATCTTGAGAGCACTTGTTCTTCCCGGCTTGTGTCCCAGACACGCCTCGCAGTACTTCATTGCATCATCAGGCTCTGTTGATTGACATGTCACATTTAGAATCCAACTTATATATCAAAAATTGTGTCAGTAATAAACTTAACAAAAATTAGATATTTTACAGCTCTATTTTAAGTCCGAAATTTCAAATTTTTTTCGAAGCTTTTGTAAAGTATGTAACAATTTATCATATAATGAACATTCCAAATTTTTGGCAACATCATTGTGCGAGTTAAGATCAAATAACGAAAATCGATTTAGTGAAAGTGTCGTTTACGGGAAATTCTACCGCTTTTACTTAGTTTTTGGCAGTTTTTTCTCACACAAATAAAGAGGTGTAAAAAATTAAATTTTAACTACTATAAAAAAATGAAATGCTTTATCCTATATATAGAGTCACTCTAAGAAACGTTTGGACTTCTCAACATTCTTGAAAAAGTGATCATAAATTTTAAATAAATTAAGAATACAACATAATTGTAAAACCCATAGATCCTTCACATAACTTAGAATTTAAAAATTAAAGCGGAATTACTATTTTATGAATTTCATAGGAAACTGTGTTTAGTATTTACTCGAATGTCTACAAAGCTTTATCATCTTATAGATAACCCAATTTAAAAAAATGTATTATAAAAACGTATTTTTTTTTATTAGGCCATGATGAAATTACATTAAAATGGCAGTAATTTATTTAAACAGTTTTTAGAAAGCACATTTGAAAAAAATTAACCAAGATTCAAAATAAATGGAATCATAATGATAGAAAAGTTTATTATATTTAATTATTACATATTTATTTCAATAATTTAAAACAAGTGTAAGTAATTTATTTTAATGAAAACTTATGTTTGTGAAAAGTCTAGGGTATCACATTAAACAAATATGTACCGAAAATCAATCCGTGAAAATGTTTTAAATCAGAATAAAATTATAATGGAATACAATTAAAACAGATATTAAATTAATAAATCTAAATCTAACCTTTATGTGATGCTCTTCGGGTCTGTAGTACTAGTTTTCGCCGTTGTTGGGTTGCCAATGTCTTCACTAAAAGTAATAAAAAATGCAATAAAAACGTAATAGAATAAATACTAAAAACTAATTATTTCCATCAGTTATTTATAAAAAATAAATGCATCGAAGAAAAAAAAAATATATTTTGAAAAGCTGTATTTTAATCGTCAAATAATTCAGTCACATACGAAAAATGAGCCGTAATTTTTCAAATGAGATTTTTACGGATTGTACAAAAGTAACATAGAGTTTAGATCATCCTTATTAAACCATAGATTATAGAATACGTTGTATACCTTTATTTCACAGTCATCGATGTAGCGTACATTTTTATGTCATCGAGATCGTATAAACACCAAAGACACCTCTCTTTAAATAAATAAAATAAACGAAAAAAATCTCAAATGAATATAATATTATTTTAAATAGAATATGAAACTATACTTGGTATTATTTTTATACATTTCTATTTGAAACCAATTGTGTTTTCAAGATAGTAAATAATACTTTGTTTAAATTTACTTCGTTGAAATTATTTTCATTTTTTTTTTTAAACTTTTGTAAAGTATCCAATAATACATCATTAATATTTAAAGTTTTTATCAACATTACTTCGTAAGTTAACATCAAATTACGAAAATATTCCGGCAAGTTTTAACCGTTTTTACTCGGTTTTTTCGGCAGTTTTTCCGTAAACCCAGAAAAAATATTTGAGTGGATAGAAAAATTTAAAGCACAATCTAAATGAAATATCCAATCTTTGAAGTTGTTGTATGCAACTTTTGGACTACTCTAACTACGCGAGAAAAGGTTCACAGAAAAAAATATAAAATAAACATCATTGTAAAAACAATAAAGACTATGCATCACAGTGGGATAACGATCTAAAGAAATCTGTATTTCGTATTTACTCAAATGACGACGGTACTTTATATCTTATTGAAAAAACAAGTTTAATATTATTTTTTTTTAAATTACAAACGTTATAGTTTCATTAAACAATAATGAAATCATATTAATGGGTAGTGAATATTTTTAAACATTTCAGATATTAATTAGTATAGTAGTATTTGAAGAAACATAGTCAACTTAAAAAAAGCCGGTAAGACAATGGTGGTGGAAGTTCGTCCATCGTCGCTCCGCTCCTCGGACAAGATTATGGTGATGAGTAGAGATACAGGAGTTGGGTGGGATACACGAGATGTATTGATAGATTAGGCATTATAGGATAGATTAGGACATTATTTTATATTATAAAAAAAAAAAAACGATTCTGAACGAAGATGAATTGTCAGTGAATAATATGTTTATAGTAAATCGTAATTTAACGCCTGAATTTTTGTAGAAATTACAGTTTCAGACGCCCGTTAAAATTTTTTAATTGAACCGATCATGATATTTTTATACTTTTTGCAAGAAAAACTTATGAACACCCTTGTATTAAATTTTCATTTCTTAACTTTGAATAGAAATTTTTTATACATTTTCAACTACAAATGTTGTCGATTTTTGAACTTCAACTGCATATAAAAAAAAATTGTGCCTATGTATTTGAATAATTTTTGAATCACTCTTACAAGTTTACAAATGACAGAGTTACAAATGTATACATATATATATATATATATATAGTTTAAAAATAAGCAAAATATTTAAAAAATTAAACTATGGAAAGAAAATTCCAATTTAAGCACTTAGTAAGAGTTTAAAATTTCTATAACGAGTACTTAAAGAAAAATAGCATAAATCCAAAATTATTTTACGGTAAATTGTTATTTTAGGTGTAAAGTTTTGATTTTGTAAAAATTGTCAAATATTGACTGTTTGAACTTATGGCCAACCTTGTATTAAAATTTCAATTGTTAGCTTCTAATAAAACATTTTTTATGAATTTTTACCTACAAAATACATATCAAATATACATGATTTTGACGAATTTTGTCAATATTAGCACTTATAAACGCTTATAAAAAAATTTTGTGCCTATGTATTTTTATAATTTTTGAATGGGAGTTAGAACAACTTATGTGGACCCTTCTATTAAATTTTCAAGTATTTCGTCCGAGCTACATTTTTTTTATCAACATTTATAAAAAAAAAATAAAAAAAATCGAATATTTCAAATGCCTATAAATTGATTAAAAATGAGTGAAATCTTTTGAAAATAAAATTATATAAAGAAAATGCCAATATAAACAACTGATAAAATTTTCAAGTTTCTACAACTTATACTTTTTGAAAAAAAAACAAATAGCAAAAATCGTTTGAGGCTAAACCGTTGTTTAACGTGTTTTTGTAAAAATTTAAATTTCAAACACTCATAAAATTTTTTTGTCTGAATCCGGTAGAGTTTTTTTTGCAGATAATTGAAGAAAAACTAATGAAAAACCTTGTACCAAATTTTCAAAACTTAGTTATAAAAGAAAAAAATTTTACGATTTTTCAACAACAAAATTATTTGCAAATTTTCGCAATTTTTACATATTTCGTATAAATTGGAACTTTGAGCTCTTACAAAAAAAAAATTGTGACTTACGATTTTGGATTTTTTTTTTATCAGTTATGGAACAACTTATAAGAAACCTTGTATTAAATTTTCAAGATTTTCTGGCAAAAAAAAAAATTTTATCGTTATTTTAAAAAAAAATACTTAAAAAAATTGAAAATTTCAATTGTCTATAATTAGCTCAATAAAAGTCAAAATACTTTGAAAATTTAACGGTGTATAGAGAACGCTAATCTTAACATTTGGTGAAAATTTCAAGTATTTACATCGATTAGTTTTGAGTTATAGCAAAATAAAAAATTTGATTTTGTCGAAAACTGGTTTTGCGTAAAATATACCGTTTTTCCCTAATTTTTTAAGGGTTTTTCCCGGCGCGTTAAAAAAATATTGAAAATTTTTAACTTTTGACCCCCCAAAGTACCAACTAGATTCAATTTCCTTTCAGAAAAGTTGCTCTATAAGGCAATCGAAGCATTTTTACTGCCCCAAATCGTGTCGACAGACACAAAAAAAAAAAAAAAAAAAAAAAAAAAAAAAAAAAAAAAAAAAAACACACATCATTGTAAAATCAATACATTCTTCACTCCGTTCAGAATCTAAAAGCTGGTAAGTGAGATGACAAGTTCGTCCTTCGTCCCTTCGGTCCTCGGACAAGATATTGGTGATGAATGTATTAAGTTTTAAAGAAATGATGACTCATTAAGTAAGTACCTACCTGTACAAATAAAATAAAACAATTCTTGAACAATTTAATCTGGGACTTAATTATAAATATATCTATATACCTTAATAATAATATACCTAATAATAATAATAAAAATAATAATAAAATATACTTAATAATATACCTA